>CM031918.1:49016318-49616318 GCA_018703695.1 Prunus fruticosa | reverse complement strand
CTGCAACCTCTTTGTTCTCATTCTTCTTGTCTATGCAATATGTTAAGAAACCACTGTGCAGTTCTTCTCAAATTTTAACAACTCCTAAAGAACTTTTAAACATCTATAAAGTAATGCATTAAGTTTCAAAGCAAGATTGTAAAGGATACAGTCTTCAAAGAAGCGACGAATCTCACAAAGGCGATGAGGGGGAAGCTCTTTGATGTCAGTGTAGTGATTATAAGCTGGATCATCGGCACAGACTGCAATGATCTTGTCATCTTTCTCTCCCTGGATGAATCCATTAAAGTCAGTGCTCAAAATTCAATAAAAAGTAGCAGTTAAGTTTCAATTTGCTAGAGAGCTGTGGAAGAGAACCTGGTCAATCATAGGCATTAGTCCAATGGCTTTCGCTCGCAGAAAACAACCCGGATGAACAGGTTCCTATTTAAGTTCAAAGATACAAATTAATGCCTATGAAATTCAATACTTGTACTCAAGATTTTGTGAAAAATATATACATTCAAGCATTTTGTCTGTTTGGCAATCTGTTCCAATTTCCGTCGCCGGTCGAAGGAATTTGGTTATCAAGAATTTGCAGAACAGATGAATATTACAATCTAAAAACTCACCTGCATGAGAACTAACACATCCAGTGGATCATTGTCTTCACACAAGGTGCGAGGGATGAAACCATAGTTATGAGGATAGACCACTGACGAGTACAAAATCCGATCAACCTGAGAATTTACTTAAATATTAAGAACAACAATCTTAACATACATAAATATAAATATATATATATATATATAACCTTGTTTTTTCATACCTTAATTAGTCCTGTCTTCTTGTCAAGTTCATATTTGACCTTGCTTCCCTTTGTTATCTCAACAACCTGAACCAACCCAACAAACAATTCACTTTGTAGCATTGTTTTGCTTCAATAGCAATTTATGCTAGTTACTTGATAAGTTGGAGAGGATACATACACAATTGAAAATATAGGGAGCTTTAGGTCCTGTAGACAAGAATTTGCAGCATGATTAGTTTCTTCCAGTTTAAATGATACCATGGCACCAGGGAAAAGAAAAAGAAGAAGAGAAAAGCAAAGAAGTTGCAGGGATGTATCGTGGTAAAATTATAAGTACCAATTTCAAGATCATGCCACGGATGTGCAGCAACTGATTTCCTTGACAGAGATGAAAGAATCCTCTCATTTAACTTGGGAGTTTTTTGGCTTGGTACTGGTTGAACTTCACTTTCTTCATCAGCCATCTAACCGTAGGCAGGCAAAAGGTAAAAGGTAAAATATCACATGCAAACAACAATTAGGATATTTATCTCCTTTGCTCTGTCCATGTTTAGCAATATGTAAATAGAAAATTTGGACCCTACATCAACAATAGATCATGGTCTAGGATTATCCATTAGCATTCTAGATATGGTAACTGAAGGAGAGATGATGAAGATGTAGGCATCAAGATTACTAGAAGATTTGAGGTAAATCAACATGTGCAGTCCCTCATAATTTTACATTTTTGTACAAAATTCCATTAAGATAGCTACTTAGCTAGTTTAGTTATGTTCATTGTGGTTCAAAAGGTGTTTAACAATTATTGGACTTCGAAAGCTTAACTGGTAATTAATAGACTAACAATGCATATCGAGCTAACACCCTTTCTCACGTGCAACCTTATCCTAAATATGCAAAGGCGAAGAAAGATCGAAGATTTCGAACCCAAGACAACATCTTCAGTTTACAAAGATTGACATAAAAAACAAGAAAAGAAAAGGGATCTATGAGATTAAATAACATGAACCCCAAAAAAAGTTTGATAGTGTGATTGTATGGTATAATAAAGAATAGGTTGAAGCATACGCACCTTAAGAATGGTTAGGGGGTTGAAGTAGAAACTTGTAAGAAAGAAGATAGTTGAGCAAATAAGTGTTAAGATTAGAGTCTTTAGATGACATTCATATTTATAGTAGGTTGGGATTGAAAGAGAGGCAGGGATTGGTCAAAACTTTGAGGCACTGACACATGTCTATCTGAGAGAAAAGGTAGCTGCAGACCCTACCTGTTAGGCTGAACCTTGGAAGTTAGTTAATTTTTCATGTTAGTTATAGGACATTCTAGCTTTATTTTCTCAGATTCATGGTGATGGTGTTGCATGCTCCTTATTAATTTCTGCTTCTTGAGGATAACCATGACCATGAGGCCCATATATAAGATTGCTCTGGTTTGCAGCCAATGAGCAATGCAATGAAATTTGAACTGCTAAATAAATTCGGAGTTTTAATTTTGTTTAAAAAAAATAAAATCATCCCATTGTACAGAACTGGTGGATTATTAACAATTCCTATTGGATCATTGGACGATCTCCCCAATTAATTATGATAATATAATAATTAATACCACTTTTGCATACTGTTTATGTCTGATTTCTATCAATTAGCATGTCCAAATCCACTGCTTCTGAGACTCAGAAAGCGAGCCCACCAGTGTTCTTAAGAGACATTTGTCTTGCAAAAGTAATATTTATATAAAGTCATAATTCTTTTTTTCTTATTTCACAAATTTAAGGACTGATCAAGGCCTCTGGCAGAGAGGTAGATAGAGACACCATGGAAAGAGAGTAAGTTTTGATTAGGGTTAGACTTTCTTCGACTCTGTATGTTCATCAAATGATGAGCCTTTCTGTTGATGCACATGGGCATGCAGGCAGGCAGGCAGGTATATTATATATGCAATGCAAAGTTTTGAAGTTTTGATCTATTTTAATTCACTTCAGCTGATGTACAACACATAGAAGTAACAAAGAGTGCATGTAAAACTTCTATGGAAAGTGAATATGGACAGCCAAATTTGTTGAGCAGCAGTTTCGAGGACCGATCAGAACAAATTCAAGGCACATATGTTGAATCAGGAGACATGGATATCATCTGAAGTAGGCTGGAGTTCGAAAATGTTTCCTCTAGTGCGGGCCCCCTCTTGCTACCTCCATCACTGCTGTCTCTTCTAATATTTACTAGTTCCCTGGCAACATCATACATTCCCAGCTTTCCATCTCCACCAAACAACAGGCACCTCATGGCAAGGTCTGCAACAGTCTCTATCTGCTCGCGCCTATACGAAGGTTGCTCGTGATAGTAGAGATGTGGATCCACAATCTCTTCTAGCTTGCCACTCCTTATCTTTTGCAGGGCTACTGTAGGTAAGTCCAAGCAATTTGAGCCTGCAATAATCTCAAGAAGCATGACACCAAAAGCATACACATCGTTTTTGTGAAAACGCGAATCTTCATGGGTGTGTGACTGAGAACCATCTCCAAGACTTGAAATCAGTAGCCCGAACCCAGCAACTTTACTGGAAAAGTTTTCATCAGTGAAGATGTAAGCAGATTTGAGGTCACAGTGGAAAATGGGAGGAGAAATCTCATACTGCAAAAAGGCAAGAACACTAGCTGTTTCAGCAGCAATGCTCAGCCTCTTGTACCAGTCAAGAGCAACATTTTGGCCTCCTCTTTGATGTAAATGTTCCTCGAGGGTACCGTTTGCAGGATATTCGTATACTAGTAGTGGAGTGTAGGCCAAGTCAATACAACATCCAAGTAATCGGGCTATATTCCGGTGTAGAACAGCAGATAAAACCTCGATTTGTGATAGGACTTGAATGAGGTCTTTTTCATTCTCACATTCTACCTTGTGCACAGCAATGTGCGATCCATCCCCAAGAACCCCAGCAAAGATAATGCCATTGTTTCCACTTAAAAGTTTCTGACCCTCTTCGAATCCTTTGGTAGCTTCCTCTAGCTCATGGTAAGTGAATAGCCGGGTCCTACTAGCTTTCCGGAATGATATGGTGCTTTGAAAGTGGGGTTTCTGAGCTGGATCAAATGTCCCCGCTTTAGCAGGACGCTTTAGTAGACACAACAGTGCAAACAAGGAGGCTATGATGAAAAATGGAGCAAGAACTCCTGCAGTTCAAGATGTCATGATATTATACTCAAGGGGAATGATGAGACAAATTTAGGGAAATTTATGATTGATTATGTCATAATTCATTTCTTCAAAGAGAGAAGTTGATACGATTGAAAATACTTTTTTTTAACTGGTAGATTAAGTAGCTAAACAACAATGCATAGGAAGATTTAATGCAGACATGGGTTTATTTTGCTTATTGTGTTGTCACTTACCAGCTAAAATTACAAGTTTTTTTCCACCACGCTTTTTCTTCAAACAATCATTCCCATATGCTTCCTTTCTGTCCTTAATGCAGGCTGTCAAAGGCATGCCAAATATAAGTGATGCCGCCGTAAATATAGTGGCGGCTTGGAGTTTTCAGCCACACCAACAATGTGAAAAGAAAAATTAAACAAAACTATTATTCTGAAGGCATGCAATTGATTAAAGAATATCAAACTGCTTTATCTTTACAAAGGCTACAAATCATACATAGGCTTTTTTAGGATGATATAAAGAAATGCAGAAAGCGAGAGTCTCAACCTTTGCTTGTGATACATAGGATCTTTAATAAAATAAATCTGCAGAAAGAAGGATATATAAAACTTTTCTTTTAATAAGTTAAGAGTTGCCTCCATCACGATGACAATCATGGCATACACAGAACTAACAGAAGATAATCATATGCACTAATTAAGAACAATGCATCAATAATGACTCAATAAGCTATGTATTACAGAGTAATTCAATCTGATAGATTGTCAGAATTTGTTTCTTAAAGTCAGAAGTGGAAAGTTCAAGCTCACATAACATCAATCTTTCTATGGTAACTATAACCTAATAAGCAGTTATAATCATGCCCAAAATGAAGCTACCAAACAAACTTGATGAGAAAAGCTTGATGATTTATAAAATGTCCGAATAAATACTCACATTTGATGCATCCTTCCCCAGTTGCAAAGCCATCTCCAAGGAACCCATCTTCACAGATGCACCTCACCCCTGCTTCAACCACTGTGGCATTGGTAATGTAAGCATTGCTAGCACAAACTCCCTTGGATGAGTTCTTTGGTACTGCCCATTCCAATTTTACCCCTCGTTTTCCCAAGTTGGACCCTCTTTGAACAACCCAACTGGAAAATCCCCTGCATCCAAACTTGGAAAACACTGAAAACTTTTCGCCGAAATGCCACACACTATGATCAGAGAGAGGGTAACAGCAAGCAGGAGAACTATTCACATTGCCGTCACAACCAGGAAAATCATTTGTTTCACATTCTGTCTTGCACAGAGAAGAGTCCTCGCAATCATACAAACCAATTACATTCTCAACTGAGACACCAAAGTGGTCATTTCCCAAGAAATCAAAGGAGTTCAAGTCATTGTACTGACGGCAAGAAGGGGAGCCTGGAAAGTCCACTAGTAGACCATCAGAGAAGAATTCTAGCACCCGGTAGCTTTCGGAACCAATGTTGAGGAAAAGGGCAGTTGAGTTTAGGCATGAGAGATGGAAAGCATCAGAGACTGAACTACAAGACTTGTTCAAGTGAAATGGAAATGGTAGTTGAAGTTGTCCACATTTTTCATGGCACAGCTGGTTGTGAAGCAAATTGGGTTGTTCTCGTTTCTGGTGTTCATGGAGGGAATTAGAAATTGATAAGCAATTAAAGAGTCCAAGGAGAAGAAAGGAAGCCAGATATAGAGGTAACATGGCCAGTACTGAAAGTGCTGACTGGTGTAGAGAATATTTGGAAGGAAAAAGATATACTAAAGGAAGAAGAAGACTGAAGGCTTGATGAGACTGTACCTAGTAAATAACCATTTTGTTGCAATGCTTATATGCTAGTGGCAGTTGAATAAATAATGAGGGAGTTTTGATAGTGTAATATCACTTATACATATATATTCAATACAAACTGAAGCTCATGTTCTGCCATGTCAAATAACCACGTGATAATGCTGAGCAGTCTAGTTAAAAGATGGTACTTGTTTTAACTAGATTGTCTTACCACTCGGCACTGTTGTTACGTGACAAAAACAACCATGTAGAAGTTGTTCTCGTCTCGAGAGGGCCCACGGAGACTAAGGGCTAGGTGATGACTTGGCAAGATGAGGAATGTAAGGGGGGTTTTGAGGGTAGTATAGCTTAGGAGTTTGAAAAAGAGGAGACGATTTATGGTCTGTGGAATGGGCTACAGTTCGTACCGTATATTCATATGGAATGCTGTGCATTCTGTGAGCGTGGCCAAAGTGTGAGCTTTCCGATTCACTTCAAAGGCCTATATAAAAAATAAATAAAAGATTTGAAGATATTTATAATATTTGCATGGGCTTCGAGATTTTGGTATTATAATGGCATTAACGTACAATTAAGTATGTAGTTTGTGAATTACGGAATGTCAGATCCACACAATACAATATCATTATAAATTAATATTATCTTAATGCAATATTAATAGAAATTAATATTATCTTTGTTATTAAAAAGAGGCTAAATTATGTATCTGCTGCTATATACTATGCAACCAAGTTGTGATCTCAAGCCCCAATGCCACGCTTGGTGGGTTTTCATAGCCGCGTTTCTTGCAACAAGGCTATGACATCTGTGCAAGCTCACAGTTGAGTTGAGTTCACTCTCTCAGCCAATTTTTTGAAATTTTGGTCAAAAATGAGAAAATAATTTTTTGGGTTTAGCATTCTTTCTTGGTGCTCATGTTCATGTTGTGAGTTGTGACCTAACTCTTTGTGTTGGGATGACAAAATTTGGGTTGGGGTACGTGGCTCAATCTTGTGTGTGTTCCCCAGCTCAAATGTGTTTAGGCTGGGCAAAGAAACCAAGTAGGGGCCTGCTAGAATAAGTGTACTTAGTTTATATTGCAAGTGAAGAGGTCTTCGTTGCCTCATAATTAATCCCCTAAAAACTCAAAAACACTTGAAAAACCAGTTTGGAGAAAAAAGAAATTCATGAACTCAATTGTTATTGCACTTAATCACTATAATAACGGTTGATAAGTAAGGGATAATTTTTCTATAGTTTAAATTTTGAAGTGTTTCTTATATATCGATGACGGAATAGACGTGTATGGAGGCTGGGATGATATGGCGACTTTCAGGTTTATACCCAGCTTTGCTCACGTTGCTTACTAACATTAACAGTTGTAGGGGGACTACACTAACTAATTAACTAATCAAATAAAATTTCCCTTAAGCTGGCAATGAGATCAATCACCAAAAATTAATGCTTAGTAACATTAAATCATAAGATTAGTGTATTATGTAGGCTATAGCCATGAATGGTTATCAACTCATCCATGGTTTTGTAGCTTCCACCTTTTGGGGTCCTACTACAATCCATTTGGACATGACCAATCCCATGGTAAATAAACTTCTTCAATTTGGGCTTGGTAAGTGACCTGCCTAGCCCAATCTCCTCAAATGGTCTCAGTCGCTAATGCTTTAAAATTTGTCATCCTTCCCTGTGTTTTCACAGAAAAATACAACTTTTATACATTGTATAATAAAGCATCCCATTGTTGGCTAGGTTTGTTTTCAATTCTTTTCTTCTTCTTCTTCTTCCTTCCTTTTTTTTTTTTTTTTTTTTCAATTTATGCTCATTAATTTTTATTTATTTTTGGTTCAATGCTCATTAATTCTCAACAACCATCTTGTGGGTTTTTCTCTATTTTAGTTATGTAAATTGAATTGCATTGTTCCAAAACAAAATCCACTACAACATTCAGGTCTCCTGGGAATCCAAAACTTGATGTTCCTTTCCTTGCAGGTCTAATCTTATGAGATCTTGATCTGGACCAGGACACCTGTGGGCCTCAGAATTTGTATATTTGTCTAATATATTTAGCAAGTGCAGTGAGCTCACACCAATACGCAAGAAGGTTAAAATCAAACATGTTTTAGCATTTTGTATTGATATGATCAGAGGGATTTCCAATCTGGGCCAGGGTCCCAATCACATAGGAATTAGGGCTGGACCAGGATTGAAAATTTGCTCATGGTTGGTTTCTAGCCAAGATAGCTACTTAATTTTTATTTATTTTTTGAATAATTTATATTTGTTGAATTTATTTAGCTCTGAATGAGGTAAAATCTCAAAACAAATACAATTAGAACCCAAAGCAAATACAATTAGAAACATAAACAGAGCATTTACCACAGTAACAAAAACTTAAAAAACCTCTGCTGATATTGAAGCTATCCACTCAGCACTCAGCACTCAGCTCTCTCTCTCTCTCTCTCTCTCTCTCTCTCTCGTGCTGTGCTTGAAGCGCTCATTGACAATCGGCGTCGTTTTTCCACGCAAAAAGTAAATAAAGTCTCTCTTCCTTCGGTTTTGGTTTTTGGTTCCAAAAATTCCAATATGACCATTGTTCCCTTTATCCTCTTAAATACAACAAAACCTCCACTCCCACGTCCGCAACAACCAGCATCATCATCGTCGTCATCATCAGCATCCATCTGCACCGTTTTCATATCAAGTTCATAGCTTTACTCAAAACCCACAATTGAAATTGAAATTTTGACAATGATCTTCTTCTACAGCAAGCATTAGACAGACGTTGTAGACTGTACGGCACACATGGATTTTCGGGACCCAAACCCGAAGCAGTCTCGCCTCATCGGAGACTACATACTGGGTCCGAAAGTCGGGTCGGGTTCATTCGCGGTGGTTTGGCGCTCAAGGCATCGCCAACTGGGTATTGAAGTTGCTGTTAAAGAAATTGACAAGAAACAGCTGAGCCCAAAAGTCAGCGACAGTTTACTCAAAGAAATTTCCATTCTAAGCACCATCAACCACCCCAACATCATTCGCCTTTTCGAGGCCATCCAGGTACCTTTTTTATATTTATTTTTTCGAGGTTGTTTTTGTTTTTTTTTTTGTTCTTAGTTATATATACATATTTATATCTGTGTGTAATGTCGGTGACGGTGGTTGGGGTTCTTTTGTAGACCCAGGACAAAATTTACCTTGTGTTGGAGTACTGTGACGGCGGTGACCTGGCTGCTTATATTCATCGACATGGGAAAGTTTCGGAAAATGTTGCCAAGCACTTTATGAGGCAATTGGGTATATATTTTTTTTCCCTCTGCTCAGCTGTGCTTTTAATTTGAGTTTTTATTGAAATTCATCTTTTTTTGGTGTTTAGATGATTGGGTTTGTGCTCAATGACTTTTGGATTAATTCCGGTTCTTCAATTGGATAAAATTTAAATACTTTTTATATGGTTGGCCAGTTTGGTATCTGTTCTTTCTTAGAAATAATCTTTGGATGATTGAATTTTCGTTTATGATTAGGCTAATGGGAATGTTCTTAAATGTGATAGTTTGCCTTTTCTGTTCTGTTTTTGCCCTCTGTTTCTTCTGATAAGTAGATACTAATGGACTTTAACATGTTTAATTTGGATTTCCCTGAGCAGCTGCAGGATTGCAAGTGCTTCAAGAAAAGCACCTCATTCATAGAGATTTAAAACCACAGGTACTGTGTTATCATGATGAACCAGAATTTTATATGTTCTCCATAAAGTCAATTGTAGGTTATCTAATCCTGAGGGCGTTTATCATAGGCACATTAATCAGCATAACTTGCAAATTTGTCAGGGAATTATGCGTTTTTGTTTGGTCACGAGTCGTGACTCACTAGAAGTTTGATATGTTAATGACGTTTGATATATTGTCGATTACTGTCTCTCTTCAGAAGATATATATACATATATAGATATAGATATATTGTTGATTACTGTTGACAAATTTGGCGTTATATTGTTGATTACGTTTGACAAATTTGGCGTTATATTGTCGATTACTTTTGACAAATTTGGCGGTTATTCTGCTTGGTTAGTGACTTGTCGATTTCTGGTAAAACTTGTAGAACTTACTCTTGTCAACAACCATTGAAGAAACCCCACTACTGAAGATAGGGGATTTTGGTTTTGCGAGGTAAAAGTTTAATAATCTTTTTGCATTGCCATTTTCCATATTGATTGTGAACTTACTGCTGCAACTGAAGTAAAAAGGCTGCCGCCTGTATAGTAAATGGTGTACTTATTTAGTTTACTGGTGTTTTTATGAGGTCTTGCTATGACAACTGTTTCATAATGGAGTGGTCCATAACTAACATATTCAACCAATGCCAGTACAGCATTATCCCACTTATTTGGCTTGCCGAGAAGAACCCAATAAAAGTTTTCTTGTGTCATTTCCTTTTGCATTGGTAGTGTGATGCTTAGCCAAAAGCTCATTCTATTGTTTGGCCTTCAACTTGACCATGTGATAAGAATATTTTTTGTTGAACATCAGCCTCTGAGTTCTCTTTGTTATTCAAACCTTTCGTTCATAACCTGTGGTTTATGAAAGTAACATCTACTACTGAGAGATGCAGATATCTTACTGTAACTTGTGAGAAATTTGAGACGGCATGAACTGTTTGGATGTTTATGTAGAGAAGTTTTTTAAAATTATGCAAATGCTATCTGAAGCAAAAATTCAATTTGCTAAAAATTATCTGAAGCAGTTGAGTTCACAGGAAGAGTTTAAAAGCTTTGGTCACTTCTTTCTAGCAATAATTGAAAGTAAATTATTGGCGAGAAGTATTTCTAAATGTGTTTTGCACTTGGGCATTGCCTGGATGCGTCTGTCTGCCAGATCCCTCACGCCCCAAGACTTGGCTGACACACTATGTGGTTCACCATTATACATGGCTCCAGAGATTATTCAGAACCAAAAGTATGATGCAAAGGTGATAGAATGTGAAAGTGACATTATTGACAAACTTGTAGGTATCTTTGCCATTTTTGTTGTCATCTTTAATTTAACATTATGGTCTTTGCAGGCTGATTTATGGAGTGTTGGAGCAATTTTGTTTCAGCTGGTGACCGGGAAGCCGCCATTTGATGGGGATTGTCAATTACAGGTCAGTGGAAATCTTAACTTTTTTTCTCAGTCGTAAAGATTTAGCATTTTCCTCACTTTTTCTACCCAAATAAGGACTAGTAGTGTGAAATATTATACAAATATTTGAAAGGATTATCTTGTGTCTTTTAATGATTTTTGCTATATACAGCTTTTTCAAAATATTCTGAAATCTACTGGGGTGCGGTTTCCACAAGGTGCTTTGGAAGAATTGCATGCAGATTGTGTAGATCTTTGCAGAAGCCTGTTACGTCAAAATCCAGGTCATGATTGCTATATTAAGGTGTCTCTGGTGTTATGCTTGTGTGTATTTAAAATTTACAATCACAGCTCAAGAGTGAGAATTTACTACTATTGTCGTGTGAATATCAAGAATTTAGTTAACCCTTCCACAAAACTACAATGTAAAAGTCAAAACTTGAATTTGCAGTTGAGCGACTATCATTTACGGAGTTCTTCAATCACAAGTTTCTCAGAGAAGCTAGGTAAAGCATTCCACAGCCTTCGAACTGTGTTATTCATTGATTATGGTACATTTGACATTTTGTACAGCTTGGTATATGTTAAGTATGATATGATAGATATTTATATACTCATATATATATGCAGTCAACCTGAATCAGCTCCTCAGAATGTTGAACACACTTCAGTACTATCACCGCTTAAATCGATGGTTGAACAGTCTAATTCTTCTGTTTCCGATAAGAGGTTGCAATTGAATTCCAAGCATCCCATAAACTCATCTAGCAGAAATCTGAGTTCAGATTTTCCATCTGCACATGACAGAAAAATGTCACAAAGAAAAGATTGTGGCAGTACATCCAGCACTAGGAGTGTTCAAGGGCTTGAGCAAGATGTTGCATGGGATAGGCTGAGGAAATCTATTAATCAAGATCCAAACATACAGGATCACCTTCGAGGTTTGTATTTCAACTTGTAATTCCTTTTGAATGCTTGTGCTTTGTTTCAACTATTTATTTTGGTTTGCCTCTCCAGTTTCTGATTCAATGGAGTCCATTGAGAAAGATTATGTTATGGTCAATCCTCATTTTGCGTCAATGGAGAGTTTCTCTTATGACCTTGAAACATCCCTGAAACTTAAGTCCACTACGAGAGCTTCTATCAGTGGTTCAAAGCAGAATGATCATGATATATCAGTTGCAAAGAAAACAGAGGAGCAGGCAACTAGTTCTATTGGTGTGGAAAGTTCACAAACTTGTGGATCAGCTAAATCATCAACATCTTGTGGATCAACCCTGTTACTGGAAGTGCAAGGACTATCTATACTGCATCCTTCTACTAGGCTCCATCTGTTACATCAGTACGCTCAGGTTCTTGCAGATGTATCTCAGGAAAAGGTGCATCACTCAGTTCTCTTGCACCAAACATAATTTACTTAGTTCAATATCATGATGTTTTATTGTGTTCTAAAAAAATCTCATTATGTTTTATTTACAGTAGTGTATTTTCATTTTTCTTTTGTTTGTACAGAACTCTCTCTCTCTCTCTCTCACACACACACACACACACACAAACATACACACATGAATGCACACAGAATCCTCACAAGGATTCACTTAATTATATTAGCATGATTAGACAACGGCTCTTGACTCTTTTCTGGAATTTATCAAGGTAATTGTTACTTTTGGTTGCAGGATAATGCAGGACTGTTTCTAGACTCATTTTCAGTTCAACTGGTTGTTTTGGCTATATGGAAGAAAGCTCTTCAAATTTGCAGCACTTGGAGTGAAGCGAAGGAACTACCTGAAGGCAGTTCAGCAAATGAATCCTCACGTGTGCAGGGAGGTGCTGGTTTGTCACCAAACGCCTCAGGAAGTGTAGATTTTAGCAGGCCTTCATCTGTTTCAATGTGGGCAGAGCAAGGTTTTATTGGTGCATTTGATCGGGCAGAGAAGTTATCCTATCGTATCCAAGATATGGATGGTTAGGCTGTCAAGAAACTATCTGTGATAATGCTTTCTAGTTCTCCATTTGAACTTTTGCTCCTTAATGTGTGATATATATTGCAGGTGCTGCTGAAGTGCCAGACGCGATGGAAATTATTTTCCAAAAAGCACTAGAAGTTGGAAAAAGTGGTGCTGTAAGTAAACTTCCTTGTGTGCTTCCATCCTTTTTTCCCTTTTTTTTTTTTCATGTTACATCTGTAATCTTGTTTGCAGATTACAAAATCTCTGACCAAATAAATTTTGCCTGTGTTCCAGGTAGACGAGTACATGGAGAACAAGGGTAGTGCAGAAGCATTGTACTCAAAGGCTATGCTTCTGCTTTCTTTTATTGCGGGAGAAGCAACGTCCCTGCCACTTAACCCACCATTTTCGTTGACTCCTGCCAATAAGAAGCGAATCCAACAGTACATTGTAAACTTGGAGTCCCGTCGTATCAACTTTCTCAAGTCACAGCCTGCTCCTGTGCAATCTCCAGACTCCCGGACTAAGTAAATATGACCCTTCGTGTACAGCCATTGACAAAACCGGCTATTTTTGTGCATATTACGGGTATGGGGTAAATCACGGTAAGATCAGCAAGCAGTTTCGAACTTTTGGGGGATGATAATGAGACATCACATTATTTACACGAGTGATGATGATTAGCATTGACATATATACATATATGTGTATATCAGCTAAATAGGAACGTATATAATATAGCCTGCAGGCACTGTGGACACAAGATCACCCTTATTGCATGAGTTCCTGTAAATAAATTTCTCTATTCTTTATATGGGAAAAAACTGTAAATATGGATGGTGATGGTGGTCAGTAAATGACGAATTTCACGTTTATTACTATTTTTGATCTTTTTGTTTACAATGGGAGTTGAACTTAAACAATTTTCTCCATGTAACTTGAGCAAGGCTCATAATAACCGAAGGGAGCTGAAGCCCCACAAACAAGAAGAAAATAATAATTAGGCTTCGAAAAAAAAAAAAAATCATGCATGCAAAAGCTTCTGATCACATCACAAAATGTGTCACAAGTTGAACTAGCAAGAACAACAGGGGTTTCTGTGCAACCTGCAGGCTTTTTTAGAGTAAAATCGTTAGTCAAGAGTCTATAGAAAGTGGGCATATCAAGGCCCATCAATTACTTAAAATGTTTCTTAGCTAAAGTCTAATTAAGGAAATCTTTCAAGCGCAGTTCCAAGGGTTTAAGATAGTTAACGAGCAAATGTAGATTATATATGGTACACACCAAGGCAAGTTTCTGATCTGCTGGGCTTGAAATGAAACACAAAGGAGCAATATATAAGTAACGGGGAAACTATTAGATTGCATGCAACAAAGGTTTCCTTTGATTTGCAATGCAATGCCAAATGTCAAGTTTGAGCTTCCCCTTCCAAGCGTAACCTCTTGGGACCTTTCTCTTCACAGTGGCTGATGGCATTGGCTGCCCTGTTCTCATTGGCCTCTACCGAGCACCTTTTGTAAGGCTTGAATCCTGTTCGACGAGCCTTAAGTTTTCCCAGGCTAAGTCCTATTGTCAGCAGCCCCTCTGCATTGTTGTCTCCTACGGGTGACACATTTTTCTCCACTTCCGGGTGGCACGAAAATGACACCCATGTCTTTTTGTTTAGGTCTAATAGTGATGCATCTTCATCTTTCTCCACCGCATTTTGCTTTCCTTCTTCTGTAGTGGTCTGATGCTCTTCGTCCTTAGGGGGAGGTGAAAAACTTTGGGGCAATACCTCCCTTGAGAATAGTGCTTGAAAGGCCATACGCCCCTAACAAAGGTAGTTAACATGATCAGATAACAATTCATTCCAAAAACGGATTTCTCAAAATCAATCCCTATGTTGAGCTACCTCTTCAGAAACCTCCTTCCATGGATCATTAATGTTGATGATACTTCGACTGCGACGATAAGTAGAGTCAGAAGGTGGGTGATTTAGATCAGGTTCTTTCAGTTCTTCCTCCCCTTTTTCTTGCTTCTCTAATGCATCTGTCTCTACTTCGCTGCTGGAAGGTGTGTTGGAACCACACGAAGAACGGTCAACCTGTTTTTTTAATTTTAATAAGAGACAAGATTTGATTGAAAATGGAAGAAAGTTACAAAGTGATGAAAGCAGGACTAGTAGTCCATCCCATGCGGACTGAACAATATCAAAGAAAACCTGTTTTCTGCTCTTTGCATTGTTTGAATCATTAACATCTTCAGTTGATGCTACCACCTTCTCATCAGCAGCAGCCTTAAGTACAGTATTAGGTTCTGCACCTCCGTTATCAGAGTGTGATGATGACACACTTGGTGATTTTGAAGCTGGATGTTGAGCTTCCACAGCTTCTAAGTGTTCTGGGTCCACTTGTTGATCCTGCAAGGAAGGAATTTGAAGAGAATTCTCTCCTCTCTCTATCTTGGCTGCAGGAGCTTCACCGGTATCCATTGATGGAACCCCAGTCATGGACACAGGAGGACAGCTAAAAGCAGTTTGAACAGGAGCGCACAAGGGAAGCAATCCATGGGATGCCCACCATGCAGATGCAGCAGCTACAGTGGCAGCAGCAATTGCTGCCATACTTGGAGGGGAGTTCATTTGCCTAGATGGAAAACCTCCAGGGGGGCATGCTGGAGAATCTTCTGTATTTTCTGCATTTGCATAAGGCCAAAATGTGGCTGCAAAGCTAGCTGCAGCATGGGCTGCAGGGTTTTGTAACAGAGAAGACACAATAAGACTTGAAAATGTGGAGGAAATGTGCAGAAATGACTGGTAATCCTTTTGACCATGATGGAATGGGGTGAAGGGAGGGTGAAAAGCTGGAAATGATTGGTGAACAGAAGATCTTGATGCATTACTTTCATGTTCAGTAGTAGTAGATGCAGTTGGATTTGCAAAAAGGTTAGGCTGTCCATGAACCTTGCCCATAGGATGAAAAGCAGCATCTGTGAATGACATATCTGATGGAGTAATTTGATTACATGCTCCTAGGCTCCCATCCAGTACGTGTACAGGAACATTCCTCGGGTAGGTCTGAGTTCCTTGCATCCCATTTGTTGGCAATGCACAATTCAAATCATCTGCCTTCTCACCTTGAACCAACTTCTTATGAAAAGCATTAGTGTTCTCTGACTCTGAGGCTCCACTTGTGCCACTGTCTTGAACTATCTTTTTGGCATCATTTTTCTTCAAATTCTGATTTCCATTAAGTTCAGTAGTGACATAAGAATCATTTGTTACATCTTGACTTATTACCTCTTTTAGGGAAGGCACAAACTCCCTAAAAGTGCAAGCATTTCTTAGTGCCACCTGTGTGGGTATGGAATTTTTGTTTGCAGAAGAAACAGAGGAACAATGATCTTCTAGGAGCATAGTTAAGACTTCTGCGCAGTTTTCATCCTGATTTTCTTTTCCATTTCTTGGATTGTCTTCTTTGGTAGGTCTCTGATAAAGAAGTCGCAGGTTAGGTACTATTACAGGAATCGCGAGAACATGAAATGTATTTGGATCAGAAAAATATATAATAAAAATAATAACCTCATCAAGTGGTTCTTTCTCCAAGTCCACTACTTGTTTACAATGCGAAGATGATGTTGATGATAAAAGTTTTCCATCCTTTGCTGCCACATGCGATGTGGCCCATGTAGGAGCAGCTGAACAAGACTTTCGAGGATACGGATTGCTTGGTTTCCTTTTGGGGCGCGGAGGCGGAATATCTATGTCAATTGATTGTCCTGCTGGAACACCTTTATTGTGTGCCCCCTTCTCCAGCTGGAAGCAAAACCTTTTTTTGTCAGAATTCATATTTGAAGTCAAATACAAGTTTTATTGGGCACCAAATGCAGTAGTCAGATGCCAAAAGAATTGAGTGAAATGTCTCAAATAGTCTGATGAATTTGGAAGATCTCAAGCATCATTAATTTAACCTATATGAAATGAGGACCTAAAAAACAGTGCAGAATTTGTCTAGAGAAACCAGTGCATATCAATGTAATGTGCTGTTTAAGACATCTGTACTCTAGGAGGGAAAGGAGAAAGAAAAGGATAATCACCTCATGGTATGGTCTAGTAGTGTTGATATGAAGAGGATGGTGGTTGGAAACTGAAAGTTGTTTCCAACTTTCCATGAGTAAGCCACTAAAAAGGTATTACACTGGAAACTCATGAACCACACCATTGTAACGTAAAAAGAATGATGGAACCACACCATCTGAAGTTCCAAGCAAGACCATTATGGAACCACACCATTGTAACGTAAAAAGAATGATGTCTATTGATCCCTCAAGAACTTGTGCACAGTTAGCCTCACTCTATGTTGCCAATGAGAGATTCCAATAAGGACCCTCGATCATCAGTGGAACTCGATGGTGTATTAATTCATTGGGACTAACCTATCTAAGACAACATCTAACATGGTCCCCACCTGAATTTACTGTTGTATATGATCTTATCTTATCTTTTCTTTATATTTTCTATAATAAGTAAACCACACAAATAGCAACTTAAGATTCAGAGTACAGATAAAACATTACAACCAGTAAACCATATTTACTCTTTCAACCAGATTTGGGGTGGCTATGAAACCTAGTGCAATGGAGGTACTACAGTCAATATTTTTCTATTTACGTCTGCTGCCTTGACTCCAAATGCCTCAATCCCTGATAGAGATAAAAAAGGAACAATAATTTTGCACCGATAGAAACTGGTGGAATCCAGTTATTTTCACCCTCCACACAATAAAGTTTTTACTTACGGAGTTTTAGTTCTGTTGTATTAGCCACATGAGATAAACAATGAGTGAAACCCATCAACCACTGGTGGAGGCAAGCTTCGGTTCCAAGCACTACAAAATGCCAACTTCATCACATATCTTGCTTATAAGAGATAATTGGAGCTTCAAAATCAACTTAATACAAGAAATACATCCTTCTTTGGGTGCCAAGTACTACAATCATCCATAATTTCTCACAAATTTATTCCTTCAGTATTTCAATATTTACTCTATTGCAATATCAATCCATTGTCTTTTGAAAGGAAGCAGCCAATAAGCGAACTCTATGTAACACTCTGAAAACCTTAAAAACCCAACTGCGATCAGCCATAATTTCTCACAAATTTATTCCTTCAGTTTTTCAATATTTACTCTATTGGAAGCAGCCAATAAGCAAACCCTATGTATCACTCTGAAAACCTTAAAACCCCTACCCTGGCATGACACTATCTTTTCTCTATCAAATTTCAACCAGTTCCATTGCTCTTTCGTTATTAACAGCACCTGATAGAACCAAGTTCCACACTTTTCATAGCCATACCTAAACCAAAATTCTCTCTCCTATACAGTTATACCCATAAAATGCTCAAAATACCTACATGCTCCAGTCTGTAGCCTCCATTTCACCTTTAAACCCAACAGTAAAGTTTTCTTTCTTTGAAGCCTAAGAATATCCATTGAAGTTGAGCCACTATGTCTTTAAATTTAACCTTCTCACTCAGAACTGTAGTCAGAGTACAAAATCATGTGCCCTTCCATCCACACACTAATCCTGAAATCAAATTTTCCTAGTCAAAGTCCTTGTAGATGATGAATGATGATCAATCAAAGGCCTAGTAGACAAGTCAATCTCAGCTAATTCACCTAACAAGTGCAATAATTTTCTAAAAGCATACATCATTCCGAGTATGCTGAGAAAATAAATCAGTGTACACACTGTAGTCCCCAATTTGTATGTGGGCCTGTCACATGAACGGTATGTTGCAAGAACTTTCCCAGTTACTGATCTGTACGGATGCTACACTAGGTATAATCATATGATAGCAGCCAATATACCTTCCCAAACTCCCAAGGGCGCCCTTTTCTATAAGGTCAAGCCCTCCTGTATAATGAATGACTAGGAAACATTTAGTAAGATCATGACTGGCATCTTGAAATTATGAAAGAACCACACAACTCATTTATTGATATTTTCCTAACTGCAGAAGGCATGTACATCTTTTCCTACTGATGAAATCTCCTTGACAGCATCATAACAATAAACCAACATTTGCTACCACAAATTTCTTTTCAAACTTTCTGTTGACATCTACTTTTGGGCATATTCTACAGGGATTTCTTTCAGCCAAAAGATGGGAACCAGTAAGAAACCCTGCAGCTAAACCGAATTCCCTTACCCATTTTCTATAAAAGTAAGCCCTCAGAGAAACTTAAAAAATTAGTAACTGCATTTGTGTTCAAATTTGAAATTATATTTCAGTCACTTCCGCATACATTTGGTTTATCATGCATAACATCGAAAATTTAAAGATAAAATAATTTCAGCCAGTTCCATGTATGGCTTGCCCCAAACAACTTGTGGTTGCATGTTTTAGTCGTGGAAACAGCCTCTTTGAAAACAGTGGTATGGGTGGGTACATCTTACCCTTTCCAGACCTCGCATTGACGGAACCTCATGCACAGGGCCATCCTTTTTATTGAATTTAGTATGGCTAGCAATCATATGAAAGAACAAATGCATTCTACCAGAGTAGCATTTACAAGAATTTGTAAAGGGCCTCATAGTTTTTCATAGCTAGATGAGATGACATCATGGTTATAGTCACGGCAACGGAACTATAATGCACCTGCTATGATAGAATAAATTACCAACAGCATTTCATAAAAAATAAAAACCTAGAATAGGACGAAAAAATAAAAAGAACTATAATGCACCTGCTAAAGGATCAATGTTTTGGAAAACCAAGCAATAGGACGAAAAAAAAAGAACCACATATCAAATAAGCATAAGGTGAGAAGGTACCAATTGACCTTTGAAAAAAATTTCTGAGCATGACTTCTGATCTGCACAGCAGTCTTTGTTCCAATATGTTCTGCAAACAAAAAAAACGAAGAAAAAAGGGGGAAAGGGAGAAAGATGATGTCCCAAAATAAGGAAAAATATACATAAGAAACAGCATTTCAAATCATTGTTAACAAAAGATACTTGGCAGATTCAGCTGAAGACTAACAAGAAATTGACACTATAAATGCAAACGAATCCACTTGGAGCCCTTTCTCAACAGATATAAGTAAAGAAATGAACAAAAGGGATAATACAAAACTCAAACTAACCTTCAATGCGTTGCCATGCTCGGCCATAGAGCTTCAAGGCATCAAGAAACCTGTTATGCTCCTCCTCTGTCCATCGCTCTCGTTGCTTGGTAATAGTATATGGCTTTCTTGCCTACCATTAACAGGAACACAGGAATTCAGCTACTTAGACCTCACTAGGCAATTCCAAATATAACAAAAGACAGTCCATCTGTGTTACCTTAATGACCAAATCTTCTCCGGATGACTGTGTGTCCATTACCGGACCTGCGCAGCTTGCGCTGCTTCAAATCCTCTCTGACGAGCAACGGATAGAACAAGAACCTTCTCTCATTTGTGAAAGCAGCGAGCTTTATAACGAGTAAAGCCGTCTTGGTTGTCCTACTAAAGAAGAGCTGAGAAGGTGATGCTACTGCAAAAAGAAAACAAGCCACAGCAATCGGTAGAGATCCGTCTCTGATTTTATAGCAGCAGAATTAAGCAGTCCAATTTCATATGCACTGAAGCTAACTAGACGATACTTTATAGAAACCGAAAATCGATAACAGAACTGATCTAATGAAAATTTCAGACTCCACCGCGCATCACAGAGAGAGAGAGGCGTCACCGAAAGAACTAAAATAAATTTCCTTATTCAGAATCCTCACCAAAACGAACCGGAACACGCCAAAACCTTTAACAACGAAAAAAGGCGAACAAGAAGAGAGAGAAAGTTTGATCAGTAAACAACATCCATTTCTATTACTGACTCAGACAGACCTTGTTCTAAAATCTTAACCATCTGTTTGGTTGCCGAGAAAATGAAAACAACAAAATTTAGAAAATTAAGTTTAATTGTCCAAACATGAGCTTTCGCCACCACTTCCTCAGCTGAGATGAACTTTATCAGTCCTCTTCTTCGTTCTTAGCATGTATAGATTTATATTTTGAACTTTTTTGAGCTCGTTGAATTTTCTGATAAGCAACCAAACGGAGAGTGGAGAAGAACAAGGCCAATCAATCCCTGAGGAATCCGAAAGCGTACCTTCTGAGAAAGCCATGGTGGACAGAGAGCTTTCGAGACGAAGACAGCGACCGGCTTCAACTTCAATCAACTCACCGGACACTCGCTGGAGAAGGCATAGTTTCCGGCGATGGCAGCTGGATCCGAATGGCTTCGAAAAATCGATTGGCAAAAATCAAAGATAGTTTCACAGGCTCTCAATAGAAAAGAGTATATTATAGAAGGCAGTGAGTTTGGCTTGAAAGAGGGAGCTGTGCACAGAGACCTAATACCAAAACTCCAACACACCAGAAGCTCCAGTTGTTGTGAGCAAGGAGCATTCTCAGCCACTACTATTTCCCCTCCATTTTCTTTTTTCTTTTTTAATTATTTGAGGCTGTCAAAGCCTTAAAGCCTTCTACTTGCTCGAGTGTGCCTTAGATCACGCCACGTGTCGAAAATTTAGCGGCTGCGTTAGTTGTAGCCCACACATGCGCTTTTTCCTTTTTAAAAAAAAAATTAATTAAATTTTATTTATTTATTTATTTATTTCACCGTCGATTCTCATCCACAACCCACAAACTCCCCGCGCTGAGGCTACGTTCGTAAAAGCGCATCCAGCTGTGAGCTGTGGGCCCTCCAGTGACGTGGCGTTTGAAATGTATGGGAGGGGAGAGAACAACCGGGAAACGAGTGATGTCCGGTTCAGATACGGTACGGACCAATGGACGAGGACGATGGATTTTAACGAACGTGATTGCCACATGGAAAGAGATCAGACCGTTCGTGTGAAAGCGCACCGAGGTACACGGTAGGTGCGGTTCTCACGTGCGGCTATGATCTACCTTTTTTGTATTTAAATAAACGACCCGATACATTTCTTGACAATTAAATCAGGATCGTGCACGTAACACAGTTGATCATGGCTGTTTCTTTGTTAGGCCACCATTTTTTTTTATAATCAAATTTTTAGGCCACCATGATCAAGTTTTCAATTCTAATTTACGGACTCATTGTCTTAGACAATTAGCTTAACTTACATACACTATAAGTTTGGCTTTAAAAATAAATAAAAACAAAAGCATAATACAAACGCTAGTAGGATATTGAGTTCTTCCACCTTACTAATGTGGACAAAGATTCGAAATCTCTTGGCATCCAATAAATATTTGTGTAGACTCACGTACTCTAATCACCGATACTTGAAAAATCATAATACAAACAATAATGTAGACTACGATGTACAGAACTCAAACTTAAATACAACTGATCTAATCAATTGCCATAAATTTGATTTGAATTTTTTTTTAATAACAAAAGCGTAAGTCTGAAATGAGTTTGGGCGGGCGTGTTACATGTTCCCCTCTTGCATTGAGAAAGAAACAATACAAAGGATTATGCACCCGCTGAATTTGTTTGGACACCAACACAAGGAATTTCTCTAAGTGGAGAAATCTTGCTAAACTTTTCATCTCAGTACAGTTCATAAATTTTATTAAAACAAATGGCCATTAATTTACATATAATGTGGTTTGTAGGTCCTCGTGTGACTGAGAAAGAGCTGCTTGACAAAAGGGTAAAACAAGGATTATCGGCCATAACAAAGAGTACTTAGAGTTGGGTTTAGGGTTTTTAGCAGAACCAAACCACATGCCATGGAAGAAAAGGTGAAGATAGGGTTAAAGCTAAATGCCGAGTTAGCTAAGTGTCACTTAAAACAAGCTCATTTCCACATGGGTGATGAGGAAAATGGGTGGTCTAGTCTAGATAAATTTAGTCACATCCTTAATCCGGTATACCAAACACCCCCGAAGATCTTTATTTATTTATTTTAATTTTATAAATTTTATAATTTTAACGTGACTAATTAAACCTAATCAAAATACTCATCAGCAATAATGTATTTTTTATTTATATAGTAATGAATATAATTTTTTCAATTACGTCTGCTTCAAGTGTGATCTTAGCAAACAATTGGTCTCTTGTTGGAAGCAGGGTGCCCTAGATAAACCTTGTACATGATTAGTTTCTCTAACATTTCAAGAATGTTGAATTTAATTGTGTTTTGGACTAGCCAATGGGTCCATAGCACACATTTGATTAGTTTGAATATAATTACACTTTCACAAAAATTTCAAACACAACAGAGCGACTGACGAACACAAATTAAAGGCTTAACATGACATGTAACAATAAATTAAAGAATTAAAGGCTTAACACGACATCTAACAACCGAATGCTTAGCGAAGTGAATGATTTAAGGGTTTCCAAACTTATTAGGTAACTTGGATTGGAAGTTTCAAATAAAAAAGTTTGTGTGTGATAGTGTTTCGTGATATTAGTTCACATACCTTATGGTAGGGTACAGTAGAGATAGCATTTTTGCTCTTGGTAGTAACGTACCGACATGAAAGTGAAACAGAAGCTTTCCTCTTTGAAAAATTCCTCGTGGTCAAATTTCTGCGGCATAGTTTTTTCCTTTCAAAGCAGGAGGAGGGAGACTTGGCCGCCGACCTGATTTACCAAAAAAGTATGGGATGGGACCGTTGTTGTTTTCAGTAAAAGGTACCGGACTGTAACCGCCGTGTGCGAACCGGTGCTTCGTGCGGTTGGATCTCTCCCCACGTGGCGGATCAGAACGATGCCACATGTTTCTCGTTCGTTGGTCCGTACCAGGACCGGACGTTCCCTCCCTCTTTCTTGAAATGTCACGTCATCTGGGACCCAGGTCGCAAGCTAAGAGAGTTTGTGGATGAGATTCAAGGTGAAAATAAATAAATAATAAAAATATTTAAAAAGATTGGAAAAAGTGCAAATGTGAGGGAAAAGCAACTCAGCCGCAACTTGTGCGACACCTATCGCGATGCCTTGGCGTGCTGGTCTCACGAGGAGGCTTTAGCAGCCTCAAATAATTTGATTGGAAAAAGTAAAATTCACAAGAAATAGTAGTGGATGTGATGTAGGCACACATGGTTATTATTCTTCAGGAGCAAACGTTGAATGACTTATTGCTCGAAGATAAATGAAGTTAAAGTTTCATTTGTATTTATCTATAGAAAATTCCTTATCTCTTTTTATCAACAGAGTCGGGGAGATTCGGATTTAAAATCCTTTTCGACATTGAAAAGGAAGATGTATCGAAGTATTTTTATTAGAATGTTTCACAAACATAATTTCAGAAGTTAAAAAAACACACTTTTACCTATTACATAAGCAGATATGTGATTCTTTTGGTTTTCGTATTTCATGCACATATGTGATTCTTCAATGTGGTTAATTAAACTAGTTCAATCAATTTATCGACGACATATCAACTATATCTGTTGATAGCTCATACAATCACTACGAGCCGAGCCTATTATAAACCGCGCCACGTGGTTATAACGGGCTAGGTCGCTTATTTACAGACCCGATCCTCAGCGTTGGATATGACAGAGAGGGCTGAACCCGTGATTGGATGGATAGCCACCGACCCGACCACTGTGGCTCTCTATCCCAAACCAGTAGGGCATTAATAAAGCAGCCTGGCAGGGGGAAAAGGTCGGTTGGTGCACATCCCATCCGTAGCCAGATGTCGCCTTATCCTTCATTGTCTAGGAGAACAGGCTAGTGATGGAGAGGGATTATTTAATAAACATCTCCCACCTTACCTACATGTCCCTTCTCCACTTGGCCCTATCAAGAAGTAGGTTGATCAAAGAGCAGAACATTAAATGTAACTCAATCCAGGGAATAGGGGAAGAAGATCTCTTTCATTAAATATCTTGATCACTATCTTCTCCCTATAAATACCCCCCACCAATCTCTAAATAAAGGTAATAAATATTCTCATTGTGAAAACCCTACATTCATATTTGCCTTCCTTTAAAGGATAGTTCCTGACTTAGCCATCGGAGAGGGCTCAACTGGGATTACTCCAAATTTGCTCTTATTCTAATCTTATTCTACGTGTGCAAGTCCACCCCTTGCAGTCACACGTCTACCAAGCTATACTACATAAGTCCAGGTTATCAATAAGAGAAGGATACTCGGTTTACAATATCGACAATATATCGATACATGTTTGATCCAATATCAATAATGTATGTATTAACCGCATGTGCACTAGTGGACCCAAAAGTTTGTCCATGTTGTTTGAGCTTGGCGGGTTCTTAGTAGCCCAAATGGAACTGTGTGGGAAGTTCAATATCATTATCATCGCATTTAGTAATAGAGATTAAATACCTTGAGCTTGAAAAAATTATGTTGTGGAAGCGACCACCTATTTTTGAAAAAAAACTTTCTTGTAACGGAAATAACATTATTTGTTATTATCAACTAATAACATAATGACATATGAAAATGTTATACTATATGTCATTGTGTTATTAGCCGAATAGTAAAAGGTGTTATTTCCGTTTCATACGAGTTTATCTACCATACTTCTCCCTGTGTAGGACCTCGGAGTACGCATATGAATATCTCAAAGAACCTCACTTAAAGAAAAATTCTATAAGATTATAATGATATTAAACTAATATTTGCCTAAATATTTTGACATATATTTATGTGATTCCTTCAATGTTTTTCGTTATCAGTGGTGGATATTGAATGATAAAAGTAGATTTTTTGAGCACTTATCAAAATTAAACCAAATTTTAAATTTTTGTTGTTGATAGTTTTGACTTTTAGACTCTGGAAATCGGTTGCCAAACTCAGAAAAAGTTCGTTCAATCCGTCTGTTTGGTTTAGCCAAACCAAATGGCGGGCCTAAGGCTGAGATGGTTCCCCCAGCCAAACTCAATGCCTCTATATAGTCTTTCTATGGAGTTTGTGCGATTGCCTTCGATTTTTGAACCATTCCCATCCATTAACGGAAACTATGCCTTCTCCGGCGAGTGTCCGGCGAGCTATTGGAGTCTCAGTCACCATCCCTCGTCTTCTCGAAACCTCTCAATCCGCCATGGCTTTCTCAGAAGGTACGCTTTCGCTTCCCTTTGGGATTGATTGGCCTTGTTCTTCACTCTCCGTTTGGTTGCTGATCAGAAAATTCTAAGTATAAATAAATAGATGTGTAATGATTTTGAGCTTTTGAGCTTCGAATTTGATGAAGAAGAGAACTGATAAACTTCATCTGAACTGAGGAAATGGTGAAGAAGCTCATATTTCAACATTCAAAATTAATTTTCTTTTCTTGTTTTCATTTTCTCTGCAACCAAGCAGATGGCTACGATTGCACTATTTGAAATTGAAGTGCTTAATTGTTACCAAAAAAACAAAAACAAAAATCAACTGATTAATTGTGCCTTGGTTTCATCTCAGCTGTTTTTGACTAGTAATGGAACCCAACTCATCTAGGGAAGATTTGGTCATCAAGGTAACAGAGCTGAGACTGTCTTTTTGTTAAACTTAAAATTGAAATTGTTTAGTAAAAGCAAAGTAGCTGAATTTCTGGATTTTTGTTGATGGCAGGCAAGAAAGCCATATACAATTACCAAGCAGCGAGAGCGATGGACACATGAGGAGCATAATAAGTTTCTTGAAGCCCTGAAGCTCTATGGCCGAGCATGGCAGCGCATTGAAGGTTAGGACACATTAGCTTTGACTTTATCTTAGCCCATTTGTTCATTTCTTTACTTACCGCTATTGCGAAAGGGTTGGAAGTCGATTTGTTTGCATTTATAGTCTGAGTTTCTTGTTAGCCTTCAGCTGAATATGCTAAATATCTCTTTGTACCAATGACTAGAAATGTTTTTTTTCATGTGTTTTTTTCTTCTGTTTTTGATTTGCAGAACATATTGGAACAAAGACTGCTGTGCAGATCAGGAGTCATGCTCAGAAATTCTTTTCAAAGGTCAATTGGTACCTTCTCACCTCTTGGTTATTTTAGATGTGTCCGGCCTATTGCCGGTTTTCCAAAACTATTGATCCTTTAATTTGCACTTTAGGTTTTATACTGTTTACTTAATGTTATATCTTTACTATGAATCCCAAGTCGCCATTTGTTTCATATACAAAGTTAATTGGTAATTCAACAACACTAAATCTGGTGGCCTAGGTTAGATGCAATCAAGTTCCACTGAGTATGGGCGCACCTCATTTGGAACCTCTTTGCCACTGGCAACCTATAGTGAGGCTAACTGTGCACAAGTTCTTGAGGGTATCAATAGACTTCCTTCTTTTTTTTGGGTACATAATATAGGTTTAAGTTAACTAATGATGCTTGAGCTTTCACCAGAGTATCTTAGATATTCCACTCCATTCTGTCTTGAATCAGACCACTAGTTTTGGTGTCCGGTAAAACTTATATAAATTTAAATATGAAGACTGACAAGAAATTGTTTCACTACCAGCTGGAGAAGGAGGCACACGTTAATGGTGTTCCCATAGGACAATCAATTGGCATTGATATTCCGCCTCCACGTCCCAAAAGAAAACCAAGCAATCCTTATCCTCGAAAGTCTAGTTCAGCTGCATCGACATGTGCCACATTGCATGTGGGAGCAAAGGTTGGAAGACTTTTGTCATCAGCATCTTCTTCACGCTATAAACAAGTAGTGGACTTGGAGAAAGAACCACTTCATGAGGTTATCATTTTTATCATATATTACTCTAGTACATAGCCGTCTCTTGTTCTCGTGCTTCTATTCTTAAGCATGTAATATTACTTGACCTACGACTTCTTTATGATCAGAGACCTTTTGGAGAAGAAAAGGCAAATAATGCAGAAAATCAGGTAGCCAATTGCGCAGAAGTCTTCACCTTGCTCCAAGATGATCATTGCTCCTCTGTTTCTTCTGCAAACAATAATTCCATACCCTCACAGGTAGCACTCGGAAATGCTTGCACTTTTAGGGATGCAACAAATGAATCTCATGTCAGTATTAAACTTGAAGGAAATCAGAATTTGAAGAAAATTGATGCCAAAATGATAGTTGGTGATACTGGCACAAGTGGAGCTCCAAAGTCGGGGAACACTAATAATGCTTTTCAAAAGGAGTTGGTTCAAGGTGAGAAATTTTCAAGTATTACTGTGTCTTCTCTGTTACAAAATCCTGCAGCCCATTCTGCGGCTAGCTCTACAGCTGCATTTTGGCCTTACGCAAATGCGAAAAATAGGGAAGACCCCCCAAGTATGGCAGCAATTGCTGCTGCCACTGTAACTGCTGCAACTGCTTGGTGGGCAGTCCATAGACTGCTTCCTGTTCAAACTGATTTTAGCTGTTCTCCCATCTCTATGACCGGGGTTCCAGTTCCATCAATGGATACTGGTCAAGCTCCTCCAGCCAAGAGAGAGAGAGGGGAGAGTTCTCTGCAAATTCCTTCCTTGCGGGATCAACAATTGGACTCAAAACACACGGAAGCTGTGGAAGCTCAACATTCAAACATTGCAAAGGCTAATACTGATAATGAGAAGGATGTTGCGTCAACTGAAGAAGTTCATGATTCAAACCATGCAAAGAGCAGAAAACAGGTTTCCTTTTATATTGTTTGGTTCTTCTAGTACTTTTTCATCTATTTTCAGAGCTTCTTATCAAACCAAAAAACAAAAGCAGGTTGACCGTTCCTCATATGGTTCCAAGACACCATGCGACAGCGAAGACGAGACAGCTGCAATAGAGAAGAATGAGAAAGGGAAGGAAGAACTAAAAGAGCCTAATACAAGTCACTCAGCTGCTGAGTCTAGTCAACGTCGCAGTAGATTTGTCAGCAACATGTATGATTCATGGAAAGAGGTCTCTGAAGAGGTATTTGAACATATATGTTTTGCAATCGGATTGGTTTTGTCCAATTCATCTTTCTCTTATCATGTTAACTATACCTTTGTTAGGGGCGCCTGGCCTTTCATGCACTATTCTCAAGAGATGTATTACCCCAGAGTTTTTCACTTACACAGGACCTCAAGATTAAGGGGCATCAGAATGACGGTATGGAAGACTGAAAGAAAAGTTGAAACGTAAATTACTCCAAAAAAAAAAAAAAGTTGAAAAAAGTTCCAACCTTGTTGAAGGGGACCTGACTTTTCACCATATACTAACCATCTAGAAAAGCTAATGTTCTAGTAGTGCTACATCAGCAATGTTGAAATTTGGTTATCTTGAAACCAAAAGTTAAAGCTTGACCTTTTATGAGATATTGAAGAACATAAAAGTGGAATTCGATTCCCGCGGATGTCATAGTCCTCCAATTTCTTGGCGAATTTTCACACCTTCTTTATCAGACCAGAGGGACACAATTAGTTAAATTGAAAACAAAATAATGAAACTAGGAATTTTCAAAAAGGGACTATTTTGGTCTATCGTGTACGGAATGGGGTGAATTGCATAAAAACCAAATAGGATACCAAAACAAGTTTTTGAATCTTAATGAATTTTAGAACTCTTTATTTTTAAGAAAAATTAAAGTTTTTGAATTCCCTATTTAAATAGGATACCAAACGGCACTTCAATTGGTCAAATCAAAGGAATGGTTTTAGCATTAAACTCAACAAAAACAACAACTATGGTAAAATGTGTTATTGGGAAGGTCTCTTATGGTAATCAAGTTGTTAGGTAGGCTGATGCCATGGACTATTTGAAGCAGCTGAATTGAATTTTCTTTTTACTATTTTTAGATGCTTCTAAAATAATTTGGGTCAAAAAGTGAGAGCGTAGTTATGCGGTCGAAATGTAGAACAGGTGGAGGAAGTGTGTGTTGAAAAACAGCTATGAATAAATAATTAAAGGATAGCTCATGAATTTTCCACAATTATAGAATAATTCTAAAACAGATAGGATAGACTCAAAGAAACAGAAACTAAAGTATTAAATTACTTGTAAACTCGTTGAAATATTCTCTTACTAGATTCTATAGCAATTGAAACTAAACTAACAAATTACCTAAAAAGATCATTGAAATATTAAATACTTATGCTGATTATGTTCATTCATTCATGCCTAAGGTTACATATAAAACACAATAATCAAATTTGACACGCCAATGATAATGCAATAATATTAAATTAATAACGGATTCGACTAGTAAATATGATACATGTAACATTAGACCTCAGAGTAGACAAAACACACAAGAGGATCCTGTAATTACACTCCTACACTTATTTTTCTTGTCTTTTTCTTTATTGTCTTTTTTTTTACCTTTTTTTTTTCGTTTGAAGATGTTCACCGAATCACCGACCACCTTATATATTGGTAAAGCTTAAAGAAATATTTGGAGATCAAAGCGCAAGCAGCTGCAGGGATCCTTGAAAACTTTGAAAACTTGTAGTGTTACAACATATAATGGCTGCCAAATTATTATCCGATCTTGCCTCTGGTGTGACTTGTGTTCCCTCCAACTATGTCCGGCCTGTACATGATCGTCCAAGTCTCGACCAAGTCCAGCCCTCCGATCACTCTATCCCTCTCATCAATCTCCACGGTTTCGACGGTTCGAGGCGCCATGAAATAATCAACCAGATAGGCCTTGCCTGCCAAAATTATGGTTTCTTTCAGGTGACACATAGTTAATAAATTCTTTTTAATTAAGGTAAAAATGTAATTTAATTATTTCATTGTAAAATTAAAATATTTGAGGTCCAAAACCATGCAATTGAAGAGGCCGTGATCGACAACATGTTGAAAGTAGCAAGGGAGTTCTTTCATTTGCCAGAAAGTGAAAGGCTGAAATGTTTCTCCGACGACCCGATGAAGGCCACAAGACTGTCCACCAGTTTCAATGTCAAAACTGAGGAGGTCTCCAGCTGGAGAGATTACTTGAGACTCCATTGCTACCCTCTCGAGGACTACATGCATGAATGGCCCTCCAACCCTCCGTCTTTCAGGTCGGGCGTTCGAGATTTATGTTGTCAGACAAATACTTATTATAATGTAACACACACTTAATATGTTAATTATGTTGCGAGACTGTGAATCTATATTGATTAGGTAAACTTTTGATAGAATTAATTAAGATTAAGAGCCTTCTCTAATTAGATTTGAAATTTTGCAGGGAAGATGTGGCAGAGTATTGCAGGAATGTGAAAGGATTAGCAGAGAGACTTCTGGAAGCCATATCAGAAAGCTTAGGCTTAGAAAAGGATTACATGAACAGGGCATTGGGGAAGCATGGGCAGCACATGGGCATCAATTACTATCCGCCATGCCCTCAGCCAGAGCTGACCTATGGCTTACCTGGCCATGCTGATCCTAATGTCGTCACTGTTCTCCTTCAAGATGACGTGGAAGGCTTGCAGGTCTTCAACAATGGCAGATGGGTTGCAGTCAAGCCCATGCCACATACGTTCATTGTCAACATTGGTGATCAAATCCAGGTCAGCAAAATCATCCCCATTTATTGAACCTATTCAATAATTTATAGGAAAGTATTCGACCCGGGACGCAGTCTCAACCCCGTGATGATGAGTTTCGTTTATCCCTGAATTCCGTCGCGCGCTCACACACGACTCACACTACAAGGTTAAATATTGACACATATGCACCATTGGCTTACATGATTAACAAGTGTGGGTAGCCCTTAAAATGATGAAGGTCTAGGGCAGCAAGTGGCAGAGATTTAAGTCACAAAAAACGCATATATTAGCTATAGCCATATCCAGGCATACAAGAGCATTTCCAATCCAGGCATATAAGAGCATTTCCAAGGGAGATGTCAAATACCAAATATCAAATTTAAATTTGATGGCTGATGTGGCAATTTGATGTCTTACACAGCTTTGCACTCTACCCGATATGTCAAATTAAATTATTATTTTATTATATTTTAGTGTTGATTTATTTTTAATTAAAACGAAAAGAAAAGAAAAAGAAAATAAAATATTCATTTGACATCTTGCTTTTGGGATGTCAAAAAAAACATCTTAACCTCCAGCCTTCATTACACATAAGCTTTGACACATCGGTTGGAGTGATGTGAGATGTTATTTCTAATCGTTAAAAATGTCTATGTGGCACTTTTGACACATCGATTGAAGATGCTGTAATAAAACTGCTTTAAAGTGCATAAATTCATATGATGTTGATCAGTTACATGAGATGAGAACATCACCAATATCATCAGCCTTCTTATGAAGTCTTCTTCACGTGTATGTTCCCTATAAATAAATAAATGTTCCAGCAATTTGCATTGGACCGTCACTGATTTTCATGACTGTCGTCAACTATGAATCCAGAAATAGTACCAGCCAGCACCATTTACTTTTCTGTTTACCCAGGGCCCAGGCAGACCAGGGGCACAATTATTTTTAACTTGGCCCATAAATAGTTTATTGATGCATTTGCATCTATTTTTTAAGAAAGAAAATTCATTTATAGAATCAAAGGTGTACATACAGAGGACACGATACAGTTAATAACGAGATTGCTACAGGTTTTTTATTATCAGTTTGGTTTTTCAATTATTTCATATTTATTTTCCATCTACCTCCATTTTCATTTTGTCCACCACGCACACCTATTGATTGATACTCAAAGCCCCCACATCAGAAAAACTTTTTTGTAATGAGATAAATGTAATGACACATGAAAAAGTGATTTCGCGTGTTATTACGCTTGGGAATCTCTCTTCTATTTAGCCAACTAAGAACCCATCAAGTCCCCACATGCACAAAATCTTGGATCAACCAGTGTACATGGTCGCATATTATTGAATTTCGACTATATAAAACTAAAATTCAGCATATATCGATAAAATATTGACCAAATTATATATATATATATACTTTTTTTTTGTTCAGGTTGTTAGTAATGATCGTTATAAGAGTGTACTCCATCGAGCAGTGGTGAATTGCGACAAGGAAAGGATCTCCATCCCAACATTCTATTGCCCATCGTATGATGCTGTGATGGAGCCAGCCCCCCTACTTGTTGATGATCATCACCCTCCCCTCTACAGGAGCTTTACCTACGCTGAGTTCTATGAGAAATTCTGGGACAGAGGCCTCAACACTCGATCCTCTTTGGACTTGTTTAAGACTACCTCTCTTGCTTAATCATTTCATTAAGCTCTCAATAATCTCTCCATGCTGTTGTTTATTGAACCCTCTCTGACCTTCTAATTACTGGCATTAATTAATAACAACAACAAATTCAGTGCTTTGTGTCTTTGTTATCAAATTGTTAAGAAATACAATATCATATGAAAGAAAAACTGTCGTCTCTAATGCCCTGTAAAACAAATCTTTCATTCCGTTTTGATCAATGAGGAGAACAAATCTTTCTAATTTTCCCTTTCTGGCTACAACTCACACAATTTATAAGTTAAATTGAGATTGGCATCTTTGATATCATAGCCAAAGATGGTCCAACAAGCTCTCTTTTTATTTATTTATTATTTTTTTTGTACAGAAAAGTTTAGGGAAGGGAAGGCTACCCTATCCTAGGGCCAAGACATACCAAGGTATCTATGAGGGCTTACAAAGGGGGTCTTAGTCCTCTTTTATTTTTTAAAATACAGATTACCCATCAAAAGAGATTGTCGGCAGCATGACTCGAACCTAGACTTGGATAGTGAAGAGAACGATTTTTACTAACTCAACCAACTCTCGTTGGCAATGCCAAGCTCTCTTCAGAGGCTCTATGCACATGATATTTTGGAGGTGGCAATGACATGTTAGACTTTAGTTTGTAGAAAAATTGTTACGATATATTATTAGAATGCGAACATAAATCATGCTGAGCCTGAGGATAAAATTACAAAGGAAGAGGAAGATGAAAGCTTCAGCTATGCCATCCAGCTGGTGGGTTCTTCTGTGTTGTCCAAGTCTCTGCAATCAGCAGTCGAGCTTGGGGTTTTTGACCTCATAGCCAGAAAGGGTCCAGACTCCAAGCTCTCTTCGTCTGAGATTGCAGCCAAGATTGGCACCAAGAACCCTGAGGCACCCATGATGGTGGATAGAATCCTCAGGCTCCTCACCAGTCACTTTGTTCTTAATTGCTCTGCTGTTGCTGCTAATGGTGGGTCTGATTTTCAGAGGGTCTACAGCCTTGGCCCTGTGTCTAAGTACTTTGTGAATGATGAAGAAGGTGGTTCTTTGGGCCCCTTGATGACATTGATTCAAGACAAGGTCTTCATGGAAAGCTGGTTAGTTTAAGCTCTCTTGAACCTACTACTAATTAATTATATCCTCTTTCCTTTCCTCCTTTATTCATTTATTTTTAATTTTTTTACTTATGTTTTTATACATTTAAGTTTGATTAGCATATTGACACACGCATTACACATGATTATATTAAAATTAGTATAATGGGGAAAACAGAAAACTATCGGAAAATGATTGAACTTGGGCGTAAGGGGACGGACTCACTGTTATACCCACATTTACAGACAATCTCACTCCTTAAAATGGCATAATTAAAGTCACTCTGGGAATCTTGGCCAGGGAAGTAACTACTAAAATCATACATGGTTGTCCATCCAATAATAGAAGAAAGGCCCTAATAATTCAACTTTTATTAAGTTCCCCAAATCAAAGAAACAAACCACATAGTTTGTGCTAATTATAATACAAATAGCCAACAGGGTATCTAACTCCAACTTTCTACACATAATAAATTCACAGGTCTCAACTGAAAGATGCTGTTGTTGAAGGAGGAATTCCATTTAACAGGGTCCATTGCATGCACGCTTTTGAGTATCCAGGTTTGGACCCCAGGTTTAATCAAGTGTTCAACACAGCAATGTTTAACCACACCACCATTGTCATCAAGAAACTTCTTCATATCTACAAGGGCCTTGAAGACAAGAACCTCACACAACTTGTTGATGTTGGTGGTGGTTTGGGAGCGACCCTTAATCTGATCACATCTAGATATCAACATATAAAGGGTATCAATTTCGACTTGCCCCATGTCGTAAATCATGCCCCTTCCTATCCTGGTAGGACTTTAATTTATTTGAGTCAATGTGAAATCTTAGTTTTTGCTTCATATATAAAATGGAAGTTAAATATTTTTTTTTTTTGCAGGTGTGGAACATGTTGGAGGAGACATGTTTGCTAGTGTTCCAAGTGGGGATGCCATTTTTATGAAGGTAATTTTTGGATTTCTCAAGCATTAATTCAATTTTTGGCTTTCTTGTTTTAGTTTAAGAATGGTAACTAAATATATGAAGCTGTTCTACTTGTCTTCTGACACATTTGTTTGTAGTGGATACTTCATGATTGGAGCGATGAGCACTGCCTAAAGCTGTTGAAGAATTGTTACAAAGCTATTCCAGACAATGGAAAAGTGATTGTTGTGGAAGCACTGCTTCCAGCTATGCCAGATACTAGCACTGCTGTGAAAAGCACTTCCCAACTTGATGTAATTATGATGACTCAAAATCCAGGAGGGAAGGAGAGGAGTGAACAAGAATTCATGGCCCTGGCAACTGGTGCTGGATTTAGTGGCATCAGATATGAATGTTTTGTCTGTAACTTTTGGGTTATGGAGTTCTTTAAGTAACCAAGGCATATGAAAACTTACACACTAAAATGAAGGTGTTAAGTCTCCAAGCCTTATAAAAGATTGGCAAATGTTTCTTATCCATAAGCAAGAAAATATTGACGACTCAGAGTACTGCACATAAAGTCTGCAGATTATTTTACTTAATTAACTCTTTGGAACACTCTGCTCCATAAGCCCTATTTGATAACTATAACAGCACAAACTACAAAAGCCATCAAAACCCATCTTTGGAGGTGTGTATCTCACCATTCTTCTTCAACCACATAAACAGAAGGAATAGTCTAATGAAACTAGCAAGTACTTTATAAAAGATGCTATGAACTTTATACCTGGGTAACACCATTTGTCTTGCATTGAAATTTCAGGGGCCACAGCTCATAGAAGTCCTGTGAAAGAGAAGAGGTGTCAGATGACCTAATTTAAGGTATCATAAGAATTTGGATATCTTCAACTTTGTCATAAGCCAAGGGAAAAGACAACAATCCAAGGAACACATAGTACCTTGAATAATTTTGCTTTTAGCAATTCTGAATGTACTTTGGAAACACCATTCACAGTATGGGAGCATACAATCGCCGGATTTGCCATTCGGATACTCTGTCAAATCAAATGGCAATTAATGGTCAAATTGCTAAACATTTTCTGTCAAGAAGACCAAAGAATCCTTAATAAACACCTTAAGAATGTACTTTTGAAAAGGGGAAAAAGAAGCCAAAAACTCATACAAAAGACTGCCTTGTAGAGATTTCCAAATGCCCCTTTTTTCTATCCTCTTCTTTTGTTATGTCATCATTTAAGAGAGGATTATGCATAGGAGACATAATATGATTGCAAGAATAAGCACAATGGTGTATGGATTAACTGTAAAAATACTACAGAGAATACCACACGCCAACCACAACAATTGGAAGCCCAGAATCATATATCTACCACGAATACAATCAATATACCATGAAATACTATATCTATTATAATTAGTTTATAAGGATGCTTCAGATAAAGGAAAGCATAACAATCTGATGGAAATAGAACTCTAGGAGTAAAGATGAACTGGTGCACGAATTGATAAAAACTTCCAAAAACCTAGAAGACCACTATCTTGATGTAAATTTGGAATATATATGACAATAAAATCAATATATAGATAGCGAAGAGAAAAAGTACCATTACATAAGAAAAAACATTGAATTCGGATCGTACAATGTCGTTTGGGAGAGAGCGAACAGAGAAGAGAGGCTAAATCTTCGTCTGAGATTGCAGCCAAGATTGGCACCCATGATGATGGATAGGATCCTCAGGCTCCTCACCAGCCACTCTGTTCTCCATTCCTCTCTTGCTGCTGCTAATTAGGACGAAAATGGTGGGTCTGATTTTCAGAGGGTCTATAGCCTTGGCCCTATGTCTAAGTACTTTGGGCCCCGTGATGGCATTGGCTCAAGACAAGGTCTTCATGGAAAGCTAGTTATTGTTTTTGTTAAAGTTAAAACTTTGAGTGGGTTGGGTTTGAGTAGGTAGAAAAAATTTGATTGTATTGGGTATTGGGTAAATTTTGGTTTGGCAAAAAATGGAGTAGGCGGGTGCTTACCCTGCCCTTATGGTAGGACGGCCCCTGGTGGGTTGGGTTTGAGTAGGCAGAAAAAATTTGATTGTATTGGATATTGGGTAATTTTTCATTTGGCAAAAAATGGAGTAGGTGGCTGCCCCTGACTATTAGGAAGATATTATCCTTGACTCTACTTAATCACTTACAAAACCCAATAGGTGTGGAGTTTTATCACAAAAATTTTGGTGTTATTAGGAGTTGAACCACTTATATAAATTGTAATATTTAGTAAGTTTTGGACGTGGGACTTTTATATCTTCAACAATGGCTTCTTCATTGGAGAGGAAAAGCCATCCCAAAATAGATCATGTTGAGACTCAGGATGAAATTACAGAGGAAGAGGAAGAAGAAAGCTTATGCTATGCCCTGTAGTTGGTGGGTTCTTCTGCGCTGTCCATATCTTTGCAATCAACAATTGAGCTTGGCGTTTTTGACATCATAGCCAGAGAGGGTCCAGGCGCCAAGCTCTCTTCGTCTGAGATCGCAGCCAACATTGGCACCAAGAATTCTGAGGCACCCATGATGATGGATAGGATCCTCAGGCTCCTCACCAGCCACTCTGTTCTCCATTGCTCTCTTGTTGCTACTAATGAGGATGAAAATGGTGCGTCTGATTTTCAGAGGGTCTATAGCCTTGGCCCCGTATGCAAGTACTTTGTGAATGATGAAGAAGGTGGTTCTCTGGGCCCCTTGATGGCATTGACTCAAGACAAGGTCTTCACGGAAATCTGGTTAGTTTAGTCCTCTGGGGCTTGCTACTAAATAAGTTATAGAAAAGATGATATAGATCCCAATTCCAATTGAAGAGTTGGGTTTAATCCTTGGATTTGGTGACTTTGATCCAAGTCCTTTGACTTTTGTGCCACATAAAATTTCATTCCTATTTTAATATTTTATGATGTAATATTTAATATTTTAAAATCATTTTTTGTTCCAATGTCGCCCCTTATGACTTGAATTGGGTAATAGTGATTTATGTCATATTGCCTATTGTCTATTGCATATGTATATATATGTTTTTTGGTTATTTTTTCATATTTTCAACAATGTGTAATAGTATTTTATGTACCTATTTTTTTAATAGGTAACATACAATTTTATTTTGTCTATTTTTGCATCTTACTTTTAGGTAGTTTTCTAATTTATGTTCCTAACTTATAGGTAACACGATTTATCACTAAGTATTTTTCGTTACTAATAATAATACAATTTACCTGGATGTCAGGTACATAATTTAATGTGGGTGCTTGTCTATCGATTGGTATAATATGTGGGTCTTTATTTTTTATTGATTAAATTGTATTTTATCAATATATTATGAATATTATCAAGGAAAGAATTCAAAATTTAAATTCTAGAATTCAATTACAAGGAAATAATGCATTAAATTTAGATTTTCAATGTGTTTTCCTTATTTACCTCAAATGGTAAAATCGACACAACAAAAAAAGTAATAAATGTCAAAGGACCTACATCTAAAATCGAAAACGCGAGGACTAAACCCAATGACAGCTAATCGTTTTGGACCTAGATCTAAGAAGCCCAATATGTTATCCTCTTTCCTTTCCTCCTTTATTCATTTCGACATACCTTTTCAGCCTTTAGAGTTCAAAAAATATGACATTTAAAAAACAATTCATATATTTATGAAGACATTTAGTCAGTAGAGTGTGACATACCAAATGAGCCATAAGTTGCTACATAGCATATGTTTATGTGATTTCATTGGGTCCTCTTTCTCTTTTGATCACTTTATATTATGTTTTTTAAACAAATTGAAGGCAATTGTTGTGTGAGGTGAGGTGAGGCTTGGACTTCATAATACAAAGGTTTATTGGCAGAAGGAATCACAAAATTACATTATCTTCATCTTCTTCTTGCTTTTAAAGAAAGAAAAAAATGGTGACAGAGGAAAGGGTTGTTCTGAATAGTTAGAGAGAGAAAATGGTTGGTATAAATGAGTGGGTAGAGAATATACAGCTAATGTAGGAAAAATACTTTATTGTAATGGGGATAACACTTTTTGCTATTCCCGGCCAATAATACAATGACGCTGTTGATAAGTTATCTCATGTGTCATTATGTTATTGGCCAAAGATAGCAAAAAGTGTTATCCCCGTTATATGAGAGTTTCTCTCTTGGAGGAAAAAAATTCTCTCCTAATGTAGAGATAGTCTCATACCTGTGTGCAATGGGTTAATGACACCAATAAAATAATAAATGAGCTATCAAATGTGTTTAACCGTTGGATGAAGAAACATCTAAAGGCTGAAAAGGTGTGTCAAGAAGTGTATTGGCACATGCATTACACATGATTATATAAAAAAAATTAGTATAATGAAGAAGCTAGAAAACTACGGGAAAATGATCGAACTTGGGTGTAAGGAGACATATTCACTGTTATTATACCCAAAATTTACAGACAATCTCATTCCTTAAAATGACATAATTAAAGTCAGTCTGGGATCTTGGCTAGGGAAGTAACTATTAAAATTATAAATGGTCCACCTAATAATAGAAGAAAGGCCCTATACAATTCAAATTTTATTAAGTTCCCCAAGTCAAAGAAACAACTCACATAGTTTGTGCTAATTATAATACTAATAGGGTATCCAACTCTAACTTTCTACACATAATAAATCTACAGGTCTCAATTGAAAGATGCAGTTGTTGAAGGAGGAATTCCATTTAACAGGGTCTATGGCATGCAAACTTTTGAGTTTCTAGGTTTGGACCCCAGGTTTAATCAAGTGTTCAACACAGCAATGTTTAACCACACCACCATTGTCATCAAGAAACTTCTTCACATCTACAAGGGTTTTCAAGAAAAGAACCGCACACAACTTGTTGATGTTGGTGGTGGCTTTGGAGTGACCCTTAATCTGGTCACATCTAGATATCCCCATATAAGGGGCATCAATTACGACTTGCCCCATGTCGTAAATCATGCTCCTTCCTATCCTGGTAGGAGTAATTTATTTGATTCAGTGTGAAATCTTAGTTTTTGCTTCATCGGAAGCAGTGTGCAGCATAAAATGGGAGTTAAATTTTTTTTGCAGGTGTGGAACATGTTAGAGGAGTCATGTTTGCTAGTGTTCCAAGTGGGGATGCCATTTTTATGAAGGTAATTTTTGAATTTCTCAAGCATTAATTAAATTTTTGGTTTTCTTCTTTAGTTTAACAATGGTAACTATATATATGAAGCTGCTCTACTTGTCTTCTGATACATTTGTTTGTAGTGGATACTTCATAATTGGAGCGATGAGCACTGCCTAAAGCTGTTAAGAATTGTTACAAAGCTATTCCAACAATGGAAAAGTGATTGTTGTGGAAGAACTACTTCCAGCCATGCCAGATACTAGCACTGCCTGAAAAAGCACTTCCCAACTTGATGTGATTATGATGACTCAAATTCCGGGAGCCAAGGAGAGGAGTGAACAAGAATTCATGGCCCTGGCAACTGGTGCCTGGATTTAGTATATCATATATGAATGTTTTGTTCGTAACCTTCGGGTTATGGAATTCTTTAAGTAGCCAAGTGATATGAAAGCTTACACACTAAAATGAAAGTGTTCCAAGCCTGTGCTTCCATCACATCTATTGATGTGAAAAAGTAGTTCGGCACTCTTGGGCTCAACTTAGTGATTTTGGGTCTTCGGAATGCTCTGGGCCTCGGAGGGTGTGCGATTTACAAAATGAGAAACGCTCGGTAATACCTCAGGGCATCAGTGTGGTACCTGGCCAAAGGCTCTCCGATGCTTAAATAAGTTCGGATTTAGTAAATGAAATTGACAGATCAATAGGCTTGTATGCCGTAAGTTCTGATTACCTTTATTTTGGGAATAGTGGTCCTCTTTTATAGGCCTTGGGAGGTGTGCATATTGTTTAGAATTTCAATGTGGGACTGTAGACGTCGATTGTGAGCATGCCACGTGTCCAGGAGACGAGAGTTGCCCTAATTGCAGGATCGGTAGGCTAGGTGCCGAAGGCTACCACAATCAGGCTCAATCTTGTCCACGTTTTTGGTCCCTATAGGCTGTTCATTTTGGTATAAACAACATCAATAACAAAAACACTCAATTCAAGCCTATTAAAATATTTGCAAATGTTTCTTGTCTATAAGCAGGAAATTATTTAAGACTTAGAACAGTTTGTCTGGAGATTATTTTACTTTTATCTTTCCCTTGTAAAGTATCAGAAGAAACGTAATGACATGAATTACAAGGTGCGGAAACAAATTATTGTACTATAGTTACATATATTGGCATTTTGTATATATCTTAGCCAAAAAGGCTCTACAGCTTTAAGCCTTTAGCCCTGGTGTGTGTCCAAGTACTCTGTGACAAATGAATGGTGCTTCCTTGCAAAATTCTATAGTGAGGGTGCCATATATGGACATCTTTTGCGGACTTTCATATTAGTCATATGATCATTTCATTATCTTAAGTAAGGTTACTATTCAGATCAATTATGTGACTAATATGCAGGTCCACACATCTATGATCCATATATTAGGCATTGTTCTGTTTGGGGCAAGAATATTTTTGGTTTAACAGATTTCAGACAACTGGTCTGCTTTTTCATACATTTAATTCTTGATTGAATTTGGGTCTGTATGTATATATTTTTTTTGGGTACAATCAATTTATCACGACCAAATAAATAAATAAAAAGCAGTGTTTTCAAAGGCATGCCTTTGTGCGCGTCGGAGCGAGGCGGCAGGAATCGCCCTAGGCGGTCGGCTGTTTCGCGAGCTGCACGTTTAGCGCGGGGAAGGCTTGAGGAGGCATTGCAAGGCGGAGCAAGGCGCGCGGATCTGGACACTCTGAACTGGAAGAAATTTTGTGAGTCTACAAATTGGCTGCGGCTCTGCGAGGAAGACGACTTCGTGAGGAAGACGGTTCGCGTGTTTTTTTCTTCAGGTTTATTGTAACGAAACGACGTTGTTTTGATTGAAGTGTTTAAAAAAAAACTTAAAGTGAAATGATGTCGTTTCACTTGGAGTGTTTTGAAAAAAAGAAAACACGCAAGTTTTTGTTTTTGTTTTCCTTCCCTTTATTGATATAAACTTAAAGCAAGAAGAATTAATATCTTCTTGCCTTTTCTATCTCCAGCCAGATGTAGCTTTTGTATTTACCTTTTTTTTATTTTTCTAAATTAATAAATTAACACATGGAATTATATGTATATTGTATAGTACAACCCTAATTTCTACCCTTACCAGATAATCTCCATTCAATTTCAAGAATTCTCTTCATCTTTCGAACTGCAACCCTAATTTCTAAAAATATTTATGAGATAGATAAAGATCCTTCAACATTTGATAGTGGGAAATATCCTTTTCATATTGATACAGTTGATCAATATGATAATGATGCTAGTTTGAATGATATTAGTGTTGAGGAGTGGGATGAGTGAATTATGTTTTTGTTTTGATGTTGAATAAATAGTTTATGTTTTGAGATTGATTATTCTGCTTTGAATGACAATTAGTACTTATATTTAATTATATTTAAAAGATTGTTATGGTTGAATAAGAATTAGTTGTACAATTGAATTGTATTGTATTATTCATAAATTTTTCTTATTAAAATAAATTAATGTTCAAAATGCTTACGCCTCAATGCTTTAAGGCTTACGCCTCGCATAGCTCTACTAAAAATGCCTCGCCTATATATACGCCTCGCCTTTGAAAACATTGATAAAAAGTCATAGCCTATATCAAACTCAAAATTAATTAGTGATATATTGATGAAAATGTCAAAGATGTTTTAAATTATATCCTTATTTCATACATCACAGCTGGTATCATGTCTTGATCATATCAAGATTTATATTGGTGAGCATGCAAAATTAGCCAATTAAGTAGAGATGAAGAAAAACCATTTTCTAAAATAGCCAATCAGCAAAATCAATTTACTAGATTAACATGGAAAAACATGCATTTGCAACCAGAGCAAAAGATAATCATGCTATGGGCGTTCATCTGAGGTTACGTATTGTTAGAGCCTTCGTCTAATTCACAAGTGTAAAATATCATCTTTCCAAATTCCACTAATAAAGTACCACCACGTGTATTATAATTTTAGGCGTTCATCATGCTATGCATGCTATGGGGTCCTTGTCAATCACTAAACACCTACCACTTTCGGAAAAATTGTTTGGTAATTAGTATGTACCATTCTTCATACGTTGTCACTTTGGAAAAACTTATAATAAAGAACATATTAGGCAGTCTTCTTTTATCAAGGATTCTGGAAATAACTTGAAGTAATCGGCATCTTGTGTGGTTACGAATTTTACTTAAAAGATCAGAACAAATTAAAAACATTAAAATATGTAGTTGTGACTAACAAAAATAACATTAAAATGACAACTATTTAATTAAGTGGTTGAATTAATAACTTCGAAATCAAGTGATATTTTTACAGAGATAATCTTTGAAGTAACACCTAAAACATAGACGGTCCGAATAATTGAAATACAATATAGAGTCTCAACTCAGCTAAATATATTAACAATCAATGGCGGATCTAGCCATGTATTGGGTAGGCAGCCGCCTACTCGAAAAATTTCAGAAAAATAAAATATGATGCAGCTCCCTAAATCCAAGACTCTAGAGGCATATGCATGCATGAGAGAGAGAGAGAGAGTTTAGTACGTAAATTTTGCCTAATCGACTTTTGAATTCAAAAACCGCCACAGGATATAACATTAAAGTATGCAATATCTCTTCTCATTGATCTTATGTTGCTAATGGTCATATGTGTATACATTGAATATGTGCAAACTAAGTCACAACATGCACATAGAGAGAGAGTATGTAAATTTTGCCTACCCAACTTTTGAATTATGAAACCCGCCATTGTTAACAATATAGTACTAAATTGATATTCCAACTGTCTTAATATTATATACTAGAGCCACGTGAATTGTATGTTACGTTTTCTAGCTATAAGTAAACCCATTCCACTAGCAATGAGTTTCAGAACGTAAACATAGACAGTCCAATGGCTTCTTCATTGGAGAGAAAAAGCCATCCCAAAATAAATCATGCTGAGCCTGAGGATAAAATTACAAAGGAAGAGGAAGATGAAAGCTTCTGCTATGCCATCCAGCTGGTGGGTTCTTCTGTGCTGTCCATGTCTCTGCAATCAGCAGTCAAGCTTGGGGTTTTTGACATCATATCCAGAGAGGGTCCAGACTCCAAGCTCTCTTCGTTTGAGATTGCAGCCAAGATTGGCACCAAGAACCCTGAGGCACCCATGATGGTGGATAGAATCCTCAGGGTCCTCACCAGCCACTCTGTTCTCCATTGCTCTCTTGTTTCTGCTAATGAAGATGAAAATGGTGGTGGGTCCGATTTTCAGAGGGTCTACAGCCTTGGCCCCGTGTCTAAGTACTTCGTGAATGATGAAGAAGGTTGTTCTTTGGGCCCCGTGTTGACATTGAATCAAGACAAGGTCTACATGGAAAGCTGGTTAGTTTAAGCCCTCTTTCCCCTGCTACTAATTAATTATCCTCTTTCCTTTTCTATATTTTCTTCATTTATTTTTAATCTTTTGACTAATTGTTATTATTATTATTTAAGTTTTATTAATATATTGGCACATGCATTACACATAATTATATTAAAATTAGTATAATGGGAAAACCAAAAAACTACTTGGGAATTATCAAACTTGTGTGTAAGGGGACGGACTCACTCCATAGTCCTTAAAATGGCATGCATAATATTAAAGTCAGTATGGGAATCTTGGCTAGAGAAGTAACTATTAAAATTATACATTGTCCACCCAATAATAGAAGAAAGGCCCTATATAATTCAACTTTTATTAAGTTCCCCAAATCAAAGAAACAAACCAAATAGTTTGTGCTAATTATAATACAAATAGGGTATCTAACTCCAACTCTCTACACATAATAAATTCACAGGTCTCAACTGAAAGATGCAGTTGTTGAAGGAGGAATTCCATTTAACAGGGTCCATGGCATGCACGCTTTTGAATATCCAGGTTTGGACCCCAGGTTTAATCAAGTATTCAACACAGCAATGTTTAACCTCACCACCATTGTCATCAAGAAACTTCTTCACATCTACAAGGGTCTTGAAGACAAGAACCTCACACAACTTGTTGATGTTGGTGGTAGTTTGGGAGTGACCCTAAATCTGATCACATCTAGATATCAACATATAAAGGGTATCAATTTCGACTTGCCCCATGTCGTAAATCATGCCCCTCCCTATCCTGGTAGGACTTATTTGATTCAATGTGAAATCTTCGTTTTTGCTTCATCTGAAGCGGTATGCAGCATAAAATGGGAGTTAATTGATATTTGTCTTTTTGCAGGTGTGGAACATGTTGGAGGAGACATGTTTGCTAGTGTTTCAAGTGGGGATGCCATTTTTATGAAGGTAATTTTTGAATTTCTCAAGCATTAATTAAATTTTTGGTTTTCTTCTTTTAGTTTAACAATGGTAACCATACATATGAAGCTGTTCTACTTGTCTTCTGATACATTTGTTTGTAGTGGATACTTCATGATTGGAGCGATGAGCATTGCCTAAAGCTGTTGAAGAATTGTTACAAAGCTATTCCAGACAATGGAAAAGTGATTGTTGTGGAAGCACTACTTCCAGCTATGCCAGATACTAGCACTGCTGTGAAAAGCACTTCCCAACTTGATGTGATGATGATGACTCAAAATCCGGGAGGGAAGGAGAGGAGTGAACAAGAATTCATGGCCCTGGCAACTGGTGCTGGATTTAGTGGCATCAGATATGAATGTTTTGTCAGTAACTTTTGGGTTATGGAGTTCTTTAAGTAACTAAGGCATATGAAAACTTACACACTAAAATGAAGGTGTTAAGTCTTCAAGGCTAAAAAGATTGGCAAATGTTTCTTATCTATAAGAAAGAAAATACTGAAGACTCAGAGTACTGCACCTAAAGTCTGCAGATTATTATACTTAATTTACTTTTATCTTTCCCTTCTAAAGTAACAGAAGAAACGTAATGATATGAGTTACACATATCTATTCTAAGTTCCACAGCATCATGCATCCAATTAAGTGGTCACCAACAGACAGGATCGGAGTCAAACATTAATTAAGACATATTAAAGAAAACTGCAGGAAAGGTTGATGCATCCCGATTTACGGCTTCACCATGGGGTGGTTTAAAAACTTAAACGCTGTGGAACACTCTGCTCCATAAGCCCTATTTGATAACTATAACAGCACAAACTACAAAGGCCATCAAAACCCATCTTTGGAGGTGTGTATCTCACCATTCTTCTTCAACCACATAAACAAAAGGAATAGTCTAATGAAACTAGCAAGTACATTATAAAAGATGCTATGAACTTTATACCTGGGTAACTGTTGCTTCGATTCAGCTGCACCAAAATGGATTCAGCTGCATCCTCAACTTGTGATACTCGCAAGTGCACGAGCCGTTTGGTAGTATAGCATATGTAAGTGCGAGGTCGATCCCACGAGGATTGGTGATTGAATGATCCAATTCATTTCCCCTACACAAAACAGAAATGAAAAAGAAAATAAAGAAAATAAGAAAAAAGGAAATAACTCAAGCAAATAAGTTCCCAAGTTCAATTAGATTAACGGATTGATTCTAGCTAAAGTATGATTAAGCCGTGGTGTTTGGTCATAACCTTGTGTTCCTAATTCCCTAATTTGATCATTTGTTGTCTAACCTAAAATTAAGCATTATGAACCCATTAAGCATAGAAGAACAATTTAAACAACCAAGCATGTATCTAATCCCTGTTGTCGAATGTCCATACATACTCTTCCTATTCATAGTTCAATTCGAATTAAAGCATGATGTCTACTCTTAATTCAAACCAAGATAGCTAACATGCAAACCTAAATGGTGATCAATCATTCAAATTAGCATATTAACTTATAAGCATAATGAATAAGAACAAAAACCATAATTGAAACTTGGAAACTAATTAAACTTGAATACTTAAGAAAGAATGTACATTACAAATAAAATTAAAGTAGAACTTGAAAAACTTAAGGAGAATTTCAGCACAAATATTTCATTACAACAATTGAAAACTAGAAAGATAAACTAAGAGAATTTGAGGGAGAGAAGGGAGGGGAGCTCTAGAGAAGTGTTTGAGAGCTCCCCCCCTTGGGGTGTGATTTGAAGCTTGAAGGCTTCTCTATTTATAGGGCTAAGAGGAAGGAACAACATGATGAAATCCAACACCACCATTCATCTTTTAATACAACCCATAACTCACACTTCATCTTGTCTATGTTAGTGTGGTTGGAATCAATCTCATCCCATACTTCTTTTGCTGCACCTCAAGCTTTCCTCACATGGGTTCAAAGGTGTTCAATTGTGGCTGCCCTTTTTCTGCCAACCCATGTGGTCTTCTTTTGGTTGTTGAACAAAAACGAGTCTTCTGAACCAGACTTGGTGTAGGAAGGCCAGAGGTTTCCAAATTTATCCAATGGGGCTCAAATTTGGATATGTTATACTAGACACCCATTGGAACAACTTCTATGAAGAAAGTATTCCCATCGGAGCAGTAGAAGTGTGCGTTTTGAGCCTTGCAAGTTGGCTGCCGAACAGAGACTGGAATTGACTTCATTTCATTTATGCTTTACATGCATGCACATGCTTTCTCTTTAATAGCTCCATCATGTACCAACTTGCTCCTTTAGAATTTCATAGCTGGAATGCCTCCATACTTCACTCATTATGTTGGGTACAAAGTCAGTTATAGTTGGGGTGAGGCACATGGCTAAAAGGAGGCACATGGCAAAAAGCTGGCAGCTGCAAATCCTGCTGAGCAAGGTTGAGTGTTGGACGGGCTAAGCACTCCACATATGTCCAATTGGGCTGAAATTTGGATATGTTGTACTAGACACCCATTGGAACAAGTTTCATGAAGATAATCACCTCATTAGAGCCCCAGAGCATGCTGATCCAAGGCCAAGAAGTTGACCTACGAAACTGGGCTGGCAAGGGGGGTGCAGCCAAAATTAGTTTGTCTTTAAGCTCATATTCCTCATATGCCAATCAGCCCTTAACATGCATGGATTGCATCAAATGTTATCTCTTTCTATCTTAACCTACAAAACACGCAAACATAGGTAAGTGACTCAAAATAAAGAGAAACTAAGCAAAATCACTAAGTAAAGAAGGCATGCAAGTGTATGAAATTATGGACTTATCAAAACAGAAAATGAATTAAAAGCACAAGTTTAACTCAATAACATAACCAAATCATAAGCTAGAAGGGTACAAAATGATATACAATTATGAATCGATCAGTAACACCATTTGTCTTGCATTGAAATTTCGGAGGCCACAGCTCATAGAAGTCCTGTGAAAGAGAAGAGGTGTCAGATGACCTAATCTAAGGTATCATTAGAATTTGGATATCTTCAACTTTGTCATAAGCCAAGGGAAAAGACAACAATCCAAGGAACACATAGTGATTTCCAAATGCCCCTTTTTTTCTATCCTCTTCTTTTGTTATGTCATCATTTAAGAGAGGATTATGCATAGGAGACATAATATACAGATAGCGAAGAGAAAAAGTACCATTACATAAGAAAAAACATTGAATTCGGATCGTACAAGGTCGCTTGGGAGAGAGCGAACAGAGAAGAGAATAAGGCAAGAGAGGGAAAGAAAACCTAGGTTTTATGCCTAACTACAAACGAGTATATACCAATCTAAAATCTTGAAATAGTCAGAATCCATTCTTTCTTTCTTTCTCACATATCCTCAATTTTGAGCAAAAATTTAGAGTTCATCTTGCTTGGTGCTTTCTTCAAATTTAACAATGATTGATGCCTTAGCGGCTATACTTGTTTGACACGTGAGCTCGTACCCGCTAGGCAGGGCCCTTTTTTTTTTTAAATTTTAAAAACAAATAGTATAGTCGCCAGGCTATACGCGAATATTTTTTGTTTTTTATTTAAGGGAGATTCACTATTATACCCAATATAGGGGCTCAAATTATAAAAACACCATATATGAAATGGACTTTAGAAACACACTCAAAACCCATTTACAATATAACAAAAAGGCTTTTAACTTTTTTTAAATTACAAAATTGCCATTGATTTCTTAAAACAAACCCAACCCCAAAACCTCATAGAAAAGCTCAAAACACTCAATAGGGCATCAAAGTAATTTAATAATTCAAATTAAATTCAATAGGGTCAGCTTTCATTTTTCGGATTTTTTTGGGGTTGTTTATAGAAATTAAATGGTGTAGGGTTTATTTATAGTTTTAGTGCTAAGAATGGTATATGACTAAATATCTCTTTATTTAAATAGTATCGCTGCCCGACGCTAAGCTGGTCCTCTTCTTTTTATTTAAAAAAAATAGTATAGCCACGTGGCTAGAGCTGGGTTAAATTTTTTTTTTTTGGTATAGCCACTATATTTGTTTTGACACGTGGGGCCTAATGGCTTTTAAAAAAAAAATTAAAAATAAATAGTATAGCCGTTCGGCTATGTTCGGGTATTTTTTTTTTTAAAAAAAGAATAGCTAAGCTGCTTTATTGGGTTATTTTTTTAATACGCGAGCATTTTTATTTTTTTGAAATAGTATAGCCGCTCGGGGATACATGTTTTGACACATGGCCACCTATTGCTAAGCAGGTCCTCTTCTTTTTATTTAAAAAAATAGTAGTATAGCCGCGCTATGCCGGGGTTGTTTTTTTTTTTTTTTTTTTTTTATATAAAAATTGTATGCCCGCTATACTTGTTTTGACACGTGAGGCCTAATAGGTAGGTTTTTTTTAATAAATAGTATAGCCGCGCGGCTATACGAGGGTATTTTTTTTCTCAAAAAATTATTATAGCCGAGCGGCTTTACTGGGGTTTTTTTATAATTATTTTTAATAAATAGGATAGCCGAGCGGCTATACTCTACATATTGCAGTCCCTTTTTTTAAATATTTTTTTCCTCAATTTTTTTTATCGATAAGATTAGTTTAGAGCATTATCCATTACTATTAGGCCATTATCCGAGTCTCTATTGTCCCCTTTTAAATTTTTACTTTTCCAGAGTTATTACCCTTATACGTATTTTTTAATAATACACCCATTTTCTGTACACGTCTTGAAGACTCTGTAAAATACACCCATTTTACATGTACATATGTATTTTTCATGTTTAATACATGTATTGTTTTACAAAATTTTCAATAATACATACAAAATTCACGTATTATACACATAATTTTCACATATTATTCAATAAAAATTATATATATATTAAAATATTATATAGTGACCAAACTTTTCAATTGTAACTTGTCAAAATTTTTCCAAATCAAACACATATGTATTTTATTCGTATTTTCCCGTTCCGTATTTTATGCCTAACTACAAACAAGTATATACCAAAATGAAATCTAGAAATAGTCAAAATCCTTTCTTTCTTCCTCTAGAGAATTTCCTCACCTCAGAATCCTTTCTTTCCTTCCATTTTCTTCAATCAACCTCAACTAAAAAAAACATTACTGTATGTGACGTTTTCTCAAATGATTCATTTTCCCCTCTTATGAAAATGTGACCTTTCTTTGTCTAGAAAATAAATCATTTGATTTACACTAAATAATCGCAGGTATGTGTCCTTTTTTTCCCCTCTTACAAAAAAATATCATTAAAGCACAAAATAACAACACAACTAGGGGTGGGCACGGTCCGGTTTGGGCCGATTTTTGCCTCAAATTGGAACCACAATCGATTCTATTTACCCGATTCTGTTTGGTCCAATTTTAACAAAAGTAATAATAAAATTATCCAGTTTCGGGTTGAACCAGTTCTAGTCTGATTCCAGTTCGATTTTCCCTTTTAACCGGATTATTATTATTTTTATTATACAAATTTCAACTGAAATTTATTTTTTTGGCTTGAAAATTAACAAATTATCCAATTTCATACAAAAAGAAATATTGAGGCTAGAAAAGAGATATGTTTTGAAATTGAGCTTGGGTAAATATTTGTTATGAGATTAAAAATATAGCATTAGATATAAATAAATATTAAAATGATATATTTTTTAATTTGGCCAGTTCGTTTAGCTCGATTTGGTTTGTTAGGGTATAGAACTGGAACGGGAACTGGTTAGAACTAGTTTGGTTTGGTTTTTTGAATTGGGTTTGACTTTTTAGCCAACACGATTTTTTTCAATTTTTTCCTGTTCGGTTTGGTTCGGCTTGATTGATTCTTCGTTCTTTATGCCCACCCCTAAACATAACTACTCCACCGTACTAAAATAGTTCATTTTCATATTTCAACAAATAGCCAAAGCATATATGCACCAAAATATGTTTCAAAGAAGATATTCTTAAGTTTTTTTTAATAAATAGTATTTCCGCACGACTATACTTTTTAAATAGAATATATTAAAGAGTATAGTCGCGCGGTTATATTGCGGTGTTTTTTTAATTTTATATTAATTAATAGTATAGTCGCCTAGCCACTAGGCGGGCGCCTAGGCATTAAGCAGGTTATTTTTTATTTTTTATTTTTAATAAAATAGTATATTTAAAGTTTATAGTCGAGAGGTTATACTGGGTCCTTTTTTTCTTTCCTTTTTTTTAGTTGAATGAATGATATTGGATTCATATTCAATATAGAGTACATAAACGAAGGTTCCATAACCATACTTACTAACCAAAAAATATCTTTTAATGAAAAAAAAAATTAAAAAGGTATAGTCGCGTGGCTGTACTGTTTAAAGAAAAAATAGTATAGCCGCTTAGCTATACGTTAAATTTTCCCACCCACCTTATCTTCAAAATTTTAAAGACAAATTTACCCTTTTATAAAATGACTTCTAAGGACTTAGGAAAAAAATATTTAATATTTAATATGAAGTTAAAAATAATGAACTTAAATGTAAAATGTAAAATTTAAATATTAAAAAAAAACTTTAACAAAGGGAAAAGCTTTAAAATTAAAAATTCATCTCCAGATTTTCATAAAAATAAAAAATCTTCCCCAAACCTCACCTTCTTCCCTAATCCGTCTCCTTCTTTCTCTCTCTTTCCAATGAACCCACTCATCCCTAACAGCCCTCTCTAAACCCTAGCACCCCACCATCTCCTCACAGCCACCCACCCCCACCCTACCCCTAGTGTCACCGCCGCCCAACCCCCCACCCCAACCCTCTCCTTCCTGACCCGACCTTAGTCTCTCTCTCTCTCTCTCTCTCTCTCTCTCTCTCTCTCTCTCTCTCTCTGCAAGTTCTTGTTACCCGCTGTTGGATTTTTTGTTTTGATCAAAGTGGGCTTTCATTAATGAAGAGGACAAACAGACACCACTACAAAATTGTTAAACAACGACACAAACTAGACGACAGTGAATCTAAAAACCGTCTTTGGGTTTCAAAAAACGACGGTTTTTTAAAACAGTCGTGGTATGTAATCTAGTACACCACTAAAAGTGGTTGATTTTAAAAACACTACGGTGTGGAATTGTCGTCCTTTGAAAACTCGCTAAAACAAAACCCTCCGTTTGGATGAGGGAAAATAACTTGGAATTTAGCTAAAAGTCGGGAATTAAAGAGGAGAAATTGACAATTCCCTTGTTTGGCAAGTTAAGCGCGGAATTTATTAAATGACGCGCGGAAAAAATCATGGAAATTGGAGCATCAAATTCCCAAGTTTAATTTCCATCAAAATAGGCGTCATTTCACAATTTTCATAGTGCGATTTACAAAATTCAACATACATAAATCCAAACATCGAAATCTTCAATTGCTAGAAATTGAAATGATGGAAATTGAAATACCGTCATTTTAGAATTCTATGTAATTTTCAATTTCTTCATCCAAACGGAGGGTTAAACATTTCAGAATTCCCCCTCCTTTTGAAAATCGAACATCCCTCTCTCCCTCATTTTGAAAATCAAAACCCTCAACTCTCTGAATCTCCCTCCCATTTGTTTCTTCTTAGTCTCTTAAACAAATCTGTAATTGTTCTCTGTGGTCGTCACCGAGCTCGCCGACATAGGTCATTGTTTGCCACCCATCTTTAGCCCCTTGGTTGTCGTCGTCTCCGAGCTCTGCCTCCAATCTCATATATCTATTACATATCTGAAGCACCATCTCCCCTCGTGCCATCCAGGTAATGGAACTCGCCGAGATCGCCATCTCTCTAGTGGATGAGAAGCGTGAGAAGATGCTTCAAATCTTTTACGACTCTCAAGATTTCTTCCTTGTGAGTATTATCACGCCCTAATGCTATAATTTTAATGAATTCATTCAATTTTTTGTAATTTTAATTTGCGAACCCTATTCGAATTTATTTCAATTGAGTTATGTAATTTCAAATGTGGTTAATCTCTTTGTCATTGTGAACAATGTCAATGGTTTCAGCTTATATTGTACTTCTACAGCTTCTGTTTATATGTTTATTGGTGATTTTAGCTAAAGGAGCTTGAGAAGTTAGGCCCAAAGAAAGGTGTTATTTCTCAATCTGTGAGAGATGTGATCCAAAGTTTAGTGGATGATGACCTTGTTTTCAAAGACAAGATAGGAACCTCTGGAAGTAGATGTTTCCACATACAGCTTTGCATCGTGGATGATGATCAGTTTAGTTCAGTTATTAGAGGTAGTAGAGAAGCCCATGCTTTATTATGTTTGAAATCCTGATTTTTTTGGGACAACAATAATAAGCAAGTCTTCATATCACTCTTTAAGCTTTCTAATTCTGTTCTGTTATGAAATCCTGTGGCAGCGTCTTTTAAATGTCTATCTACGTATTGTTACTAAAATTGTTCTTTTTTTCTTTTGGCCATTGGCCAGATTATAACTTTACTTGCACTACTACAAAAATGGAAAAAGACGACCAGAAAAAAGACGACGGCATAACATAAAACCGTCGTTGTATTTAAAGCGACGACGGTATAAGAAAAAACCGTCGTGGATAAGTTCCTTACTGTTGAATATTTTTAAAAGACGACGCATACAAATAAAAAAGCGTCGTTTTTAAAAAAAGGATTTCTTCAGAGTTAAAATCTGACCAAAAAACAACGACAGCAGGTATGAATCCACCGACGTAGAAAATAAAGACGACAGTTCACCGAAAAACCTGCCGTGTTAACTCCTAACTAAACACGACCAACTGTTCTTAATCCGCGTCGTATAATATAATGGAATCCACGTCTGTATACTACGACGGTGCATTCTCTGGAAACCGCCGACTTATTATTTTGGAGTATACTACGACGGTACCTACAACACTACTGTCGTTTTTATTTACCACGTCCTAAGTTCAAATTACCGTCGTATTTTTTCAATTTATACGTCTGCCTTCTCTGCAAACCGCCGTCTTATATTTATAACTTTTTAAAATTAATTAATTTTTCTTTTATTTTGGTAATATCTTTCTTAACACAAAACAAAATTTAATTCTCAATCCTCAACAACATTTTCATCTTAAAAGGCAAATCTCTTCTTGTTAAATATTGATCAATATTTACACAATATATGTACACAAATTTGGCAAATACATCGTGGTTTCTTTTCTGCCTTCACCCTCAGCTTGTTCAACTGTTTCTTCCTCTCATATGCAAGCTGGGCCCTCTCCTTCCTCTTGTTCTCAAGCTCCTGCACAGCCACAGATGAATATCTAATAATTTCAGAAAATCAAAATCAACATTTTCATCAAAATCAACTGTTTCTTCAAAACTCATGTGTAGCAAGGGTGGAACCAGACTTAGAACCTGTTGTGGGTTGTGCCCTCGTATGCCTTCAAATGGGCAAGTGCGGCTGCAAACTCATGCAGGTTCTAGGCTGGTTCCACCCTTGCTACACAGGAGGATGTAGCAAACCCATGCTTGGCCTTGTGAGGAATCATTCTGCAAACCCATTTGCTTTCAGAAAGACAATTTCTTGTGAGGGTTAAAAAACGCGTAAAAAAAAATCCTATTTAAACAAAATAACCGTAAATATCCACGTTGGTTCTAATATAAATAGCGACGTCATATTTGAATAATCAACATCATAACTACATCGGAAATCCAAAAGTCATTTGGCGCGTATTAAACAGAGAACGACGTCGTTTTCAGAAACCCAAGTAACCACGTCCGTTTATTAAAATTCACAGTCGTTGAATTTACAAGTACAACGTCAGTTAGAGGAAAAAGCGCTGTCATAACAACATCGGAAATCCAAAAGTCATTTTCAGAATTCCAACGTAACCACGTCGGTTTCTTAAACTACACAGTCGTTGAATTTACACGTACAACGTCAGTTCAGAGGAAAAAGCGCCGTCATAACCACATCGGAAATCCAAAAGTCATTTGGTGCGTATTAAAACGAGAACGACGTCGTTTTCAGAACCCCAAAGTAACCACGTCGGTTTCGTGAAATATACAGTCGTTGAATGTACAAGTACAACGTCAGTTTAGAGAAAAAAGTGTCGTCATAACCACATCGGAATTCCAAAAGTTTTTCAGTAGTTGTGATAACCACGTCATTTATGAATTTTGTACCGTCGTTATAACTAAATAATACGGCGGTTGTTTAATAACAACGTCGTTGTATTGAACTCTGGGAAAATATATAAAATTTTCGTCACCTGACCTAATATTTTACGGTTTTCTCTTCCCGATAAAGTATCGTAGTTTCCCTCTCATTTCCCAAATCACCATTTTCATCACCTGACCTAGCATCATCTTCTGAATCATCGTCTTCATCTCCAAATCACCATTTTCGTCTTCGTCTTCGTCGGAAGGAAACATTTCTTTGCACGCCGGTGTTATTCAAGGTTTTTTCTCACTCTCTTCCCTTTTTTTACTTTTCATTTGCATGCCGTAGTTTTCTGGAAACAAGATTCTGTCAAATTGAAGAAATCTTTCACTGGTTTTGATTAAATACATAAGTAGATACTCTCACGACGCCAAAAGACGACAGTTCTGTCTTGTTTTCGACGATAGAATGGACACACCACGACGGCCGTAATGCAAACTGCACGACGGTGGCTAAAAACCGTCATGATGTGACAATTAATACGTCGGAAGCAAGATGAAACCGTCGTCTAGTGAGAGAAGAACAGTGATTTGGAAATTTTAAACCACGTCGGTTATTATTAATAAAACCGTCGTCTTATTTTCATTAATGGTCTAAGAGACTGTTTAATAGGACGTTACTTTTTAAGTGTTTCCGTCGTTGTTTTGTCTTATTACGTCGCTTATTTTTAATAACTGACGTTGTTTTCCTTGCAGATTAATCAAAAATGGTTTCGAAATCTCAAAACAAGGAAGCTGAAGCGTAAAAGGCCAAAGCAGGTTCAACGGCACAAGGGGATGAACCCAAAACAGGTTCAGTGGAAGTTGAAAAATCAACTCAAAGCAAACCCTCGAAGAGGATGAGATTTTCCTCAACCTCAGAGAAAGACTCGAAGCACAGCCACATTTGTTGAGGAGCCAAAATCTGGCCGCGGTATCAGCACAATGAGCCGTGTTGTGAAGAGGAAAATTGAGAAGGTTAAGCCTGTGGTTGAGTTCAATAAAGATGGCAAACCACATGGCAAGGCTGCTGTTGAGATGCAGTCTTTCATTGGTGTTTTGGCACGCACCAGAGTCCCTCTTGTGGATAAGAAATGGAAACAAATACCCAAGGTCGTGAAGGAGCAGATTTGGGAAGCTGTTCAAATGTCCTATGTTATTGGGGATAGTTACAAGAACTTGGTCTTGCAGTTCTGTCGCCAAAAAATGGAAGGATTTCAAGTATAACGTAACTAAGCAATATATCCTTCCATTCGCACATGACAAGGAGAAATTAAAAGAAATCCCATTTCTTTATAAGTTCATAGAGAAATCGCAATGGGATGCCTTCGTAGCTTCAAGGTTTACCCTAGATTTTGAGGCTAAGCATGCTGTGCAGAAGGAGAGGAGGGAGAAATTGGAGTACAACCATAGGTTGTCTAGAAAAGGGTATGTTGGTTTGACGGACCAATTGGTAGAAACCATGCCCGAAGGTCAAGAAATATATCGAGCTGTTCTGTGGAAGAAAGCAAGAAAAGATAAAACAGGAAACATCCCTGATCCAAAGGCTGCAGAGAAGGCAAAAATAATCGTAAGTCTCACTAACTCTGTTCTAAATTTGAAAAGAGCGAGTGTTTTATTTTGGTATAGACGTCGTTTATCTTTACATAAGCGACATTATAAAATGAATAGGACGTCGGTTTTTGAATAAAGTAGACGTCTAGATAGAATTAATACGACGGATTAAATTATTCTATGAATTGCATTTTTGTTTTAAGTTTACTCACGCACACACTCTCCCTCTCTCTGTCTATTTTCACTGAAATTTGAGGTGCACAATTTCTGGAAAAGAATGCATATTTCAATCGAGTTTTTTCACTTCTTCATTAAAACTTACGACGGTTTTATCTGACTAGACGTTAGAATGCTTATACAACGACGGTAATTTTGTGCAGCCGTACGGAATTGGACATCTACATCTATTTGTTTAATAATCCGTCGTCTTACTTTGAATACTACGACGGTTTTTGATTTATGTTTTAATCTATTTTATTTTGAATATACGACGTATTTTTATATACCGACGTTGTAAATTATAAACCACGACAGTATTTAAGAAAAGACGTTTTAAATTAATACCACGTCATTCATTTAATAAAACCCGTCGTTGTTTATTATGTACAACGTCGGTATATTTATCTGTTTTACACCCTTCTCACCTTCTAACAATCTCTCTTTCTCTCTTTTAGGATGATTTGCAAAAGCAAGTCTCCGAAGGCACTCTGACTGTCTCTCGGGACCAATGATATCTTGACTCTGGCTTTGGGAACCCCCGAGCATGGTGGGAGAGTCAGAGGAGCTGGTGCTAGCGTTACCCCAACTCAGTTCTTCAATTTGCCGAAACAGCAGAGAGTGAAATTTAGTGACAAATTGAAGGAGAGTGTGAGGGAGGCAGTCAGAGAAGAGACCTTGAGGATTGAGGCGAAATCAAGGGAAACTATAATGGAAGCTGCGAGAGCGAGAGGGAAACTATGTTGGCATATATCCGTCAACTAGTTCCTAATTTTGATCCCAGCCAGATGCTCCAAACCCCAATTTCTCCAATTCCTCCAATTGCTCCAATTATTTTACCCCCTCAAGATCAAAGCCCAAAAAATCCAATGTCTGATAAGGCAAGCTGCTCCTGGGCCACTGGTATCAGACCCCTAGCTTTGGAATTAGAAGATCCGAAGCCTGAAGCTGATACTCCTGGAAAAGAGAAAGAGGACACGGTAAAATCTCTGCTATTTTCTATTTCTGCTTTTTAAATTTTAAAAATACGTCGCTCCTTTTAATAGCCGACGTTAAAATTTAAAATAACGACGGTATATACGTCCCGTTTTTCTTACAAGACACGTCGTGTTTTGTTAAATACCACGACGCTTTTATAAACCGTCGTCTATTTCATGATTTCATTAACTGTATTTATATTAGACGACCTTTTTGTATTATAGCGACGTCATAAATCCAATACAACGACGGTTATTTATTTACCGACGTGTATAACCTTTCCTCCGTCAGTATTAACTAGAAACCGTCGTTTATATTATATACCACGTCTGTTTTTTGAGTTTAGTTAGAGTCGTTTATTTTAGTTCACACACAAACTAACTTATATTTCTTTATTAATTTCTTTTAACAGGATCTCTCAAAGCTAGACATGCCACCTCCTCTGTTAGCCTTATGCCAACATTTCCGGACCAAGTTGTTGCCTAATGGTAACGAGGCTCTAACAATTCACATGCCCAAGGAAGTGTTTGGCTTTGAGCATGATACCTTCCTCTTCACTGAAGATGTTTTGCAGTTTGGTTCCATGGTTGAGATTGGAACCACAGTGATATCAGTATACATGAGGTAATTCTCCCTAATCCCATTTTGTTTTACATTTTCCTTTCTTTTAAATTAAAATATCATTTAATTGACTTTCATATATTTATGTTCCTATTTGACTATTTAAAAATGGCAAATATTGTAAACCTTGTTGGCCTCGTGGACCCTGGGCTAGTGAGCTCTGAGCTGGATCAATATCAGACCGAATAAAAAAACCTGTTAAACCGCCTGAATAATAGCAGATGGGAATCAATTTTTCTTGGTCCCTTATAATCCAGGGTTAGTACCATTTAAAGTATTTTCCTGAGCTTCTTATATTTTTCTTTGTAGTACTATTTAACCTATATGAATCATTATGTGCAGGGGTCATTGGGTGATGGTAATTGTGAGACCAGCAACGAGACTGCCTATTACATGAATTCACTGCCAAAACGCATGGTTGACGACGACATGAGAAATATAGTGAATACGTAAGTTGATTTCTTCTGATTTAAGATTTTAAATATAAATTATTTAAATAAACGACTATTTTTAATAATACCGACGTTATAATTAACATATAACGACGGTAATATATTATCGACGTGTTAATTTAACTACCACGTCAGTATTTTATTAAAAACGTCGTTTTAATTTAACTACCACGTCGTTTGGGTTTTATTTAAGAACGTTTTAATTTTTCTGCTCAATTTTTGTCATACGACGTTTCCTGTTACCGACGTTATAACGTTACACAACGACGGTTAGTTTTTACTGCCGTTGTAAACAAAATATCACGTCTTGGTTTAAAAAACTTCGTCGTTTTGGCTGATTTACCACGACGGTTACTATTTGTATTTAAATTTTTTGTTTTGTCATTAACACCCTTTGTTTTCTTGTAACAGGTCAATTAAAATGTTTAACATTCATATAAATAAAAATTCACGTAAACAGCAGGCCATTTGGAAAAATCTACACGGCACTCCTGAACAACCAACAAGTGTAGAGTGTGGCTATTACGTGATGCGATTCATGAGAGATATAATTCATGATCCAGACCTAAATTTCGAGAAGAAGGTAAAACACAGCATTTTAGATACACTTTCTATATTTTACTACGTCATATTTTTGTTTAAAACCGTCGTTTTTATCTTTATAACACGTCGTTTTTTTGGTTTATTTTGCAGTTTGACAAGAAAAAAGATAAACTTCAGGATAAACAAGAGGATATTGACGAAGTTAGGCATCAATGGGCAGAATTCGTGAACAAGCAATTACCGAAGGATAACTGATGTAGATAAATATTTATGAACAATGTTTAGGATATTTAATTTAGTTTATTTTAAAATGTACATAAATATTTTGTTGTAATCAAGCGAACAAAAATCAAAAAAATTAAATTTTGTTTTAAAACTTGTTTAGTTCCCAAACACCGACGTCTGATTCTAATTTACACGTCTCATACGTGTACACAATAGTCGTCTTAGTAGGACTGAAAATATAACAGCGACGGCAGTTCTTAAAAACGACATGTAATAGCCATAACAACGACGGTTTATAATTAATTCATCCTGAAAAATGAATTTTGTACTTATATACTACGTCGGTTCGTATAAACTTATCGACGTCTTAATAATATACAAAGGCGGATACTATTAAATATCCGCCTTTGTATATTTAAACAACGTCGGTTACATAAATTAAAATGACTTTTAATAGTCATAACAACGACGGTTTATAATTAATTCATTATGTATAAATGAATTTGTACTCATATACTACGTCGGTTCGTAAAACTTTATCGACGTCTTAATATTATACAAAGGCGGATATTCTTAAATATCCGCCTTTGTATATTTTAACAACGTCGGTTGTATACACTTAAATGACGTGTAATAGTCATAACAACGACGGTTTATAATTAATTCATCATGAAAAATGAATTTGTACTCATATACTACGTCGGTTCGGCTAACCTTATCGACGTCTTAATACTATACAAAGGCGGATACTCTTAAATATCCGCCTTTGTATATTTAAACAACGTCGGTTATAAAAAGATGTCGTTTTATATTACTTTCGACGTCAGTTTATTATGTTTAACGTCGTTGTAAAAGGATAGGTCATTTGGCATTTAATTTTAAATGACTTTTATATTTTATTTAATTCCATATTAAATTCAAAATTAATTCCAAAAATTAAACTGACAACTACCAAGCACTCATTGAAATATTGTCTCTCCCCTAAACCTTTAAAAAATATAATTTTACAAATATTTTTTTATTGTATTTAATTACTAATATTAATAATATATTCAAAACAAAATCCGAAAAATATACCGGCAAATTCTATGCACTGATTGAGACAATATCTTGCCCGTTAAGGCCTGGAAAATGTAATTTTAGTTATCAAAGTTCGAATGATAACAAAATTCAAACAAATTTAGAGACAAAGCATGGTACTCCTTATACTTTACATAACATAACCCTAAGGTTTATGTGATCCATTGGTGCCCATAAATTCAAAATTATGAAATCCATATTTTAGCCTACTATTGTAGAAGGCAATGTTGTAAGAAATCCATAGCAATTTTCGGTTCATTTTTCTCGTACTTGTGTATTTTTGTAAAATTATTTTAAAATTTAGGGTTTATGGTTTAGGGTTTCTTGAAACGACGCGGTTTTCTCCCGCTGTTTTTGGTCAACTACATTAACAAAGACTAATTGAATTCGATTTACGACGTCGGTTATTAAATAGCGACGTCCTTTATGTTTACAACGTCGGGATTTTATAGAAACCGCCGTTGTAAGTAATAATTAGACGTCCGTGTAAGTGTTGACCGTCGTCGTTGAAAAACGCGGTACTTAAAATTTTTGACCGCGACCTAAAATTTTCAGAATTTCCCTTTAACCCTCAAATAGTTCATTCTCTCTCTTCAACATAAATTTGTCTGAAAGTTTTCGTTCTCCAGCTCTCTCTCATTATCCATGTAAGTACAACTCTAGTCCCTTTAATCCTAATTCTCTCAGCTCTCTCTCAGCTTTTGTTATATTCTCTCAGCTCTCTCTCAAAGCATTGGGTACGTAGATTCTCCAAGATCTCTCTCAAAGCATTGGGTACGTAGATTCTCCAAGATCTCTCATTGGGTACGTAGATTCTCCAAGCTCTCTCTCAAAAGCTTGGGTACGTAGATTCTCCAAGCTCTCTCTCAAGCAGTTGTTATATTCTCGCAGCTCTCTCTCAATATCCATGTAAGTACAACCCTAATCTCTTCTTAAATCCATAAATGTTTTCGTTGGTAGCTATATTAGGGTTTTGGTGTTTGCAATCTTGTAATAATTGCTCTCTGTTTGGGGTTCTTTTATGTTTGTTTGGCCATGGGTTCTTGGAAAAGGAATGGGGATGGGAGATTTAAGTTGTTTTTATTTTTTTAACTACGACGACGGTTAAAGGATTAAACCGCGTTCAAATGTTTATTATACGTCGGTTGTTCATTTACTCCCGTCGTCTGAGTTTTAAGCCGCAACTGGTAGCCTAAAGACGACGTTTTCTCCATTAAACGTCGTCTTTAGGCTACCAGAACACCGTTCAAATTTCTGGGTTTGGGTATCTTAATGACGACGGTGACTATAGATGCCGTCGTCTGAATGTATATTAAACGACGATTAGTTTTTTAAACCGTCGTCTTTTCCATGTTTTATATTTAATTTTCATTTTGTTCTCTGCTATTTGAATGAGGTAGTGTTTCATTCCTGGTCTTTCCACTTTAATATATATATATATATATTTATATGAATTTGATAGAGTGTGAGATGGATAAGTCATGGATGCATGCGGATAGAAGATCGAAGGCATATGAGTTAGGAGTGGAAGGATTTTTGAATTTTGCGTTAGAAAATCTTGGAACTACAACTGAGATTCGTTGTCCATGTGTTAAATGTGGGAATATTCGATTGTTTGGGGTTGGAATTATAAGGGAACACTTATACTTTAATGGAATTGACCAAAGCTATAAGATTTGAAGATGGCACGGAGAACCTTGGGAATGGACTACCAATGCTAGTAGAAATGTGGAAGAAGATGAGCAAAGTAGGTTCAGTTATGTTTCTGAAGAATTAGGGATGGATGATAATGATTTTGCCAATATTGGATCTGATCCTTATGAGTTTGCCAATGTAATTGGGGATGGCGATGAACCCTTGTACCCTGGTTGGAGGAAGTACACGAAGTTGTCGGCTTTGGTGAAGTTATATAATTTGAAAGCAAAACATGGGATGAGTGATGTTTGGTTTACAGAATTATTGATACTTCAAGGAGAATTTCTTCCGGAAGGAAGTACACTACCTTCCTCTATGTACGAGACAAAAAAGACTTTGTCTGCTTTAGGGATGAGTTATGAGAAAATCCACGCATGTTCCAATGACTGCATTTTGTATCGGAAGGAGTATGAGAATGCAACTAATTGTCCTACTTGTGGTATCTCAAGGTGGAAGAAAACCAAGGATGGGTTCTTGAAAGAGGGTGTGGCAGCGAAGGTGGTGTGGTATTTTCCTCCAATTCCAAGGTTTAAAAGGATGTTTCAATCACATAAGACAGCTAAGAGTTTGACTTGGCATGCTGCAAGAAAATCAGTTGACGGTTACATGTCTCATCCAGCTGATTCCCCGTCTTGGAAACTTGTTGATGAAAAATGGCCCGACTTTGGTAATGAGCCAAGAAACTTGAGATTGGCTCTCTCATCTGATGGATTCAATCCCCACAGTTCTTTAAGTAGCAGATATAGTTGTTGGCCAGTTATGTTAGTTACATATAATCTCCCACCATGGCTATGCATGAAGCGGAAGTTCATGATGTTGACCTTCCTGATTTCCGGTCCTAAACAGCCCGGAAATGATATAGATGTCTACTTAGAGCCTTTGATTGATGATTTGAAATCTCTGTGGGATGGGATTAGAGGAGTGTATGATGCCCACATAGGAGAATACTTTACACTTAGAGCTGCATTACTGTGGACAATTAATGATTTTCCCGCTTATGGAAACTTATCTGGTTGTGTTGTTAAAGGATATAAAGCTTGTCCAATATGCGGCGATGATACACCTAGTCACAGGTTGAAAAATGGCCACAAAATTTGTTACATTGGGCATAGAAAGTGGTTACCAATCAATCATCCATATAGGAGGCAACGTGCAACTTTTAATGGGAAACCTGAATATGGCATGCCTCCCGAGCCATTAACAGGAGAAGAAGTGCTGCATATGGTTGAAGATATTAATTACATATGGGGCTCGAAAAATGGGGGAAGTGTTGGTGAGAATTATGGTGACAGAGTTTGTTGGAAGAAGAAATCAAAATTCTTTGATCTCGAGTATTGGAAATACCTCCCTGTGAGGCATGCCCTAGATGTTATGCACATTGAGAAGAATGTTTGCGATAGTATCATTGGTACATTGCTAGAGATCCCTGGAAAAAATAAAGATGAGATTGCTGCTCGGTTAGACTTATTGAACATGGGGGTAAAAATTGATTTGCAACCCGAGTATGGAGAAAGACGTACTCGCTTGCCTCCAGGGCCTTGGAATTTGTCAAGAGCAGAGAAGAGAGCGGTTTGCAATTCTTTTTATGGTATGAAGGTTCCTGAAGGTTATTCTTCAAATATAAAAAATCTTGTATCTTTAAAAGATTCAAGACTTCTTGGCCTTAAATCTCATGATTGTCATACCTTGATGCAACAATTGCTCCCTGTGGCAATTCGTTCTGTTTTGGAGAAGCCTGCAAGGTATGCAATAACTCGATTGTGCTTCTTCTTCAATGCTATATGTGCAAAGACGGTAGATGTTTCCAAGCTAGATAAGTTGGAAGAAGATGTAGTAGTTACTTTGTGTTTGCTTGAGAAGTACTTTCCCCCTTCATTCTTTGATATCATGGTTCATCTAGTAGTACATCTTGTCAGAGAAGTTCGTCTATGTGGGCCAGTATATTTTAGATGGATGTATCCGTTTGAAAGATATATGAAAGTGCTAAAGGGGTATGTTCAGAATCGTACTCGTCTCGAAGGTTGCATTGCTGAGCGGTATATAGCTCGAAGAAGCTGGAGAGTTTTGTACCGAGCATTTATCTGATGTTAGTACAGCGGAGTGCCTTCAAGCCAGAATATGGGAGTTTCAGAGCCATTATCAGGTTGCACAGTGGGCTTAGTTGATATGGACTTGTTGAACCAGGCACATCTATATGTCTTGGAGAATACGGAGGAAGTCCTACCTTATATCGAGTATGTATGAGTTTAATTTTTCATATATATGTAGCCATTTTAAATATTATTACTCCTTATGTTTATCTTATATATAAGGGACCGTAATGCGTGTTTTTTTTCGTGTCAATTGTAGGGAACATATGATCCACATCAAGACCACTTATCCGAAATTTAGAAAGAGAACAAAGTGGCTACAAGATAAGCACAATAGCACTTTCATTCAATGGCTACGTTTTGAGGTATATATGTTATTGAATGACATATTGAACTTATTTTAATTTTCTTTCTTTCTATATATATGTTAGATTGAATTAAGATATATGTTTAAATTGCAGGTTCAAAGTGAATTTAATGGGGAAGATTATAATGGCATATCAGAAAATTTGAGGTGGTTAGCAGCTGGTCCAAGCATGGTAGTGCCATCATATAGGAGCTATCTTATTAATGGTGTCAAATTTAGCACCAAGGCACAAGATGATGTGCGAACTGTCCAAAATAGTGGAGTTTATTTACTTGCACATACTATGCAAGTTGCTAGTGCCAAGGATAAAAACCCTATTGTCTCCAATATGAGTTTTTATGGGGTTATGCAAGAAATTTGGGATCTTGACTACCAAAAGTTTAGAATCCCAGTCTTGAGGTGTGATTGGATAGATAACACTTCGGGCCTTGTAGTCGACGAACTTGGATTTACCCTTGTAGATTTGAGTAAAATTGGACATAGGAATGACCAATTTGTTATGCCTTGTCAAGTCAAACAAGTATTTTATGTTGACGACCCAATGCATCGTGGTTGGTCGGTAGTGTTATCAATGCCTAATAGAGACTATAATGATGTTATTGGTGATGATGTGCTAGGTGATATTAGAATTGAGTGTGAGCCATTTTCTAGAGGGATACCAAATGTTGACACATTTGATGACTTAGTGGGTGAGTTTGGGAGTGAGAATATTAGAGATGGGTGTGAAGATATATGGATTGATTGATTGTTGTAATGTATGACATTAGTTATGCAATTAATTGTATGACATTAATTCATAGCTTTGTATATCATTTTAATTCCGATCACATTTTCATTCTGCAGGCTTTGGGCACGACAAATCAAAAATTAAAAATAATCGGTTAAAGCTGAAAATACGACGGTCAAGTTAAAAAAATCGCAAAAAGAGACGTCTACAAAACAATCAACGTCTGGTTTTTATAACCGACGTGGAATGACAACGCAAAAATGAAATTAAAACCGCGTTTGAAAAAAAAAACACGTCGGTTTTGTTTAATTTAGAGACGTTGATAAACATATTTACGTCTGTTTTGTAGTTGTTTTTGACATTTAACATTATTTAAACGTCTGTGTTTTACTAAAACCGTCGTCTATTATAGTCGAAAGGTCTCTTTTTATGCTTTTATGTATGAAATCGACGTCGGTTTTAGTTTTTTTATGACGTGTAATATATTAACCACGTCGTTTTATTTTGTGTTCAAGCCGTCAAAATAATTTTCAACGTCTGTGGTGACCTAAAGGATCGTGGTTATTATTGCTTTTACGTCAGTTCAAGTAAATATATGCCATGTTATAAGTTTTAGACGTCAGTTTGTTTGTTTAGTGAACGTAGTATTTATAAACCACGACGGTTTCTATGTTTTACACGTCGGTTTTGTTTTATTTAGAGACGTTAATAACCATATTTACGTCGGTTTTGTAGTTTTTTTTTACATTTAACATCATTTAAACGTCTGGTTTTTACTAAAACCGTCGTCTATTATAGTCGAAAGGTCTCTTTTTATGCTTTTATGTATGAAATCAACGTCGGTTTTAGTTTTTTTTATGACGTGTAATATATTAACCACGTCGTTTTTTTTGTGTTCAAGCCGTCAAAATAATTTTCAACGTCTGTGGTGACCTAAAGGGTCGTGATTATTATTGTTTTTACGTCCGTTCAAGTAAATATATGCCATGTTATATGTTTTAGACGTCAGTTTTTTTATTTAGTAAACGTAGTATTTATTAACGACGACGGTTTTCTACGTTTTACACGTCGGTTTTGTTTGATTTAGAGACGTTTATAATTATATTTACGTCGGTTTGGTAGTTGTTTTTGACATTTAACATTATTTAAACGTATGTGTTTTACTAAACCCGTCGTCTATTATAGTCGAAAGGTCTCTTCTTTATGCTTATGTATCAAATCGACGTCGGTTTTAGTTGTTTTATGACGTGTAATATGTTAACCACGTCGTTTACTTTGTGTTCAAGCCGTCAAAATAATTTTTAACGTCTGTGGTGACCTAAAGGGTCGTGGTTATTATTGTTTTTACGTAAGTTCAAGTGAATATAAGCCATGTTATATGTTTTAGACGTCAATTTTATCATTTAGTGAACGTGGTATTTATTAATCACGACGGTTTCTAAATGTTACACGTCCGTGTTATTTGATTTAGAGACGTTGATAAGCATATTTACGTCGGTTTTGTAGTTGTTTTTGACATTTAACATTATTTAAACGTATGTGTTTTACTAAAACCGTCGTCTATTATAGTCGAAACTTCTCTTTTTATGCTTTTATGTATGAAATCTACGTCGGTTTTAGTTTTTTAAATGACGTGTACTATATTAACCACGTCGGTTATTTGCCGTCGTTATTTCATGTGTGAAAAGACGGCGGTTCGATTTCTCGTCGGTTGTAAACCTTGATTTACGACGGTGGATTACCGTCGTCTATATCGTTTTTTGTAGTAGTGTTGCGATCAGCTTTGTTTGGAAACATATTTTTTTATGGGACATGATATAAAATTGTATATGAAGGAGAACTTAAAATCTGAATGCTTAATTCAACTTTCATTCATTCTTTCTTGGTTTCAGTAATATCTCTGCCGGTTAATCTAATTGATAATACAATTATTAAATCACCTGCAGAGCAGAAACACTTAATAATCACTTGGCTGCTGTCCAGCGAGACCATGAAGTCAGATCTCAAATAGAAGAAAGAAAAATAAGAATTGATGGCAGGTAATATACTCAAGGCAACAGAAAGTGCTCTGAATCTAGAGCAGGGGAGACTACAAAAGCTTGTACAGTCTGATGATGAAAGCCAGGCACTGAGATTACCCTCCATTGAGGTCTGCTGACACCCAAACATTAAGCCTTGAAGGCTTTATTCTATTGGTTTTGTGAAACAATGCTTCTGTTTTTTCTATTTGTCTACAACTTCCTGATATCTAATAGAATTGATTAATTTAATATATATGTCGTTTGAATATTTGATTCTGGAACTCAATATTAGAATGCATGTTTCCATTGATTCTCTCCTTTGTTCTGTAATGTATGGTTTGCCTATATCAAATTATTACTTTATATTATTTCTTATTATTACTGATGATTACTATCATGATCTTTTCTTGTCATTGTGATTATTGTAAAGTTTAGATAAGTCATGTTATTCTAATCCACTTTTCAACATGTTTTTTCTCTTCCTTTATGTTAGTTTTTCATGCCGTGCCTTTTCTTTTTGTTAGGATTTCAGGAAGTATGAGAGGCAAATTTCTAAGTTGGTTCAACAGATTACAGGTCCTTCCGACACCACCAACTTGGAAAATGTGCAAGAAGGCAGAGCTAAGTCAACCCAAGAACAAATTGATGAAGTTATTCAAATCAAATTAGTAGAATTTGTGAGCTCTATTATTTCTAATTATAGGTAGGAAGTATGTATCCAATAGAATAAAGATTGGTTGACTATGTAATAACTATTGAGTCTTCAAGTTTTATGGAAGAAATCATTTTTGAGTGTATATATTCGTTAATAAAGCATTATAATTGGTTTTCTGGTTAAAATCGTTATATAGAATCATAGGAAACAAAAAACAAAAATGTAACAGCTGGGGAATTTATTAGACAACAGATTTAAAGACAATAAAACGATGGTTTTATTGGAAAAACCGTCGTTTGTACGTATAATCAATGACCGTTTTTAACACAATATCGTTGTCTTTATATACAATCAACGACGCTTTTTAACTAATACAGACGTCTTTACCCACCGTCATCTTTACCCATAAATAACGACGGTTTTTTATAAACAGTCGTCTTTACTCATCAACAACGATGATTTTAACAAAAGACTGTTGTCTTTACATCAGAACAACGACGGTTTAACCATCGTCTCTATAGATAAACAACGACAGTGAAAAGCTGTCGTAGTTTGATACTCTAAAAGATGGCGGTCGATTTACGACGGTTTTCAAGGCATCACAATGACAGTGATCCACCGTCGTCTATTTCGTTTTTTTGTAGTAGTGAGATCGTACAATGCTAAACTTCTAGAAAGGAAAACCATGCGAGCACTAACACCAACAAAAAAAAAGTAAAACTAAAGTACAAAGAAACTGAAATACAAGGAAACAAATTTGTTACCTGTTGTTTAATATGTTAACTCGGTGTCGTGCCTTGATATAGCAAAACAAATACGGTTGAACCCACAAGGACTAGAAGTTAAATTAGTTATGTACTTAGATTACCAAATTCAAGAAGTAGGAAGTTAAGTCTAAAACAGAATTTAAAGTGAGAGTGATTGTGATTGTGATTGTGAAAGGAAATGACAAACTGAAATTGCAAATGAAACAAGTAAACAAGTGCAGCAAAGATGGTTTTGAGATTGAAAACGATTTGGAGACTAGGGCATTTGATTCACCATAACAATTCAATTCCAGGTTATAAAGATTCAAGTGACAAGTCTAATTCAGATTCAAAGATTGATTCTAGCTAATGTATGATTAAGCCATGGTGTCTGGTCCTAACCTTGTATTCCTAATTCCCTAATTTGATCATTTGGTGTCTAACCTATTAGCTTAGGAATCCATTAAGCATAGAAGAACATTTTAAACAACCAAGTATGTATCTATCCAATTGTCATTCTCATACACACTCTTCCTTTCATAGTTCATTTGAATTAAGCATGGTGTCTCTCTTAATTCAAACCAAGATATACAAATCTGAATGGTAGCTAGGCTTCCATCACATATAGGCATTTGGCAAAATGAATAAGAACATGAATCATGAATCAAACTTGAAACTTGAATTTATAAACCCAGAATATTCATGTTAGGTTACATCAAAACCCTAGTTATGGATTTAGTTACTCATAATGGAAAGAGACTTGAATAGAAATGAGAAAACATAATGAAGCAATAAGAGTAGAAAACCCCTTTTGGTTCTTGTGGTGTCCAGGCTTCTCCAGTGCTTCTCCACTTAATGCTTCTCCGAGCTTCCCACTTCTAGAGGATGTATGAAGGATATGGAGGTGATTTGGGATGAGTTTAAGTGAGTGGTGATGGTTGAGTAGATGAAATTCGTAGGGAAATGGAAGAGAGGTTTGTGGAGCTGTTTTGGTGAGATGGGGCTGTTTGAGCTTTTGGTTGATTGCTGGAGTGTGTTGGTGATTTGAGGTGTTTGAGGAGGGCTGGAGTGAATTGTGGGGTTGTGAATCCAGGATTTGTTGTTTGGGAAAATAATGGGAAGTGTTTGAGGGAGGATGGAATGAAGGATGGCTGAATTGTGGGTTGTGATCCAGGCTTCACACTTTGAATCTGAATTGAAGATGTATTTATAGGGGAATGGAGGTGAGAAATCAGAATTGAATATAGCAATCACCTAACACCTTGCATTAGATAATCAGAAATGGTTGTTGCACTTCACCAACAATTCCACCGCGCCATAGGTCATCCTCATGTCAGATGCCAAGCTTCCATTCAAAACCAAGAGCTCATCCTCATGTCAGCATGACCAAGCAAGCAATGAGCTCATCTAGTCGCTGATGTGTAACTTCTTGGGCTCACGATTGGGCTTGGAGCAATAAATGTCACTTTAGCAGTCCATCTTCACGTTCAGAATGTCATTGATCCAACCACACAAGTATTGGCCCAATCAAGTTCATGAAGAAGATAAGTCCAAATGAACTTGTAACTTTCAGTTTTACACTTTATTTTCACCATTTTCTTCAAATGCCTCAAGTGATACCTAGAGCTCAATAAATTGAATAACAAACACAAAAGAGGTTAAAAGCACAAGGTTAACTCAAAACATAACTAAATCATAAGCTATAAGGGTATAAATGGTATACAATTGTGACCGAACATTACCCGCCATTGGATTTGTGATGCAATGTTTATGGTTCTCAACTCTTCCCAAATTTGAAGTTAGTTTCAATTCCTCAGTTTCTATCTACACAGACAACTCCCAAACTCGTGTTATGTATTTAAATTCATACATTGATTATAGATGATTTACAAAAACAACGGTGGTATGCACCATAAAGGGTATTTTAGGAATAATGGTGGGTGGAAAAATAGGATTATGTTTTTTCAAATTTATATGGTGGGTGGGAAAATAAGCTTGGGTGAGAAAATAGGACAGGTGGGTGGAAATAGCAGCACTCTTAAAGAAAATCCAAGTTTTATGCCTAACTACAAACAAGTATATACCAATCTAAAATGTTGAAATAGTCAGGTTTATCGTCTGAGGCTACTAGGGGACTATCAGCACTCTACTCGCATTGCCTTTGTTGAGTTTGTGATGGTAATTGCTTATTTCTCTATGCTTTGGATGCTGTATCTTTATTTTCTTAGTATTGTCACTACTACCAAAAGGGCAAAAGACGACCAGGAAACAACGACGATAGATCAAAAAACCGTCGTTATTTTTTAAAAGACGACAGTAATATAAACCCGTTGTAGAAACATACTTACACACCTAAAAACCCGGTACACCTAAACATATTTTTAAACCACGACGCACCAAATTAAAAAAGCGTCGTCTTATTACAAAGGTATTTTTCAGAGTTAAAATCTGAACCTAAAAACAACGACTGCATCTATGAAATCACCGCCGTAGAAAGTAAAGACGACGATATAAAAATAAGACGCCGTGTTAATTAATTAATAAACACGACCCAATTTTCTTAGTCAGCGACGCATAAATTCAAAGGAATCTACGACGGTTAATTACAAAAAAAATCGCCGATTTAAATTAAGTTACCACGACTGTAAATATAAATTTATCGACTTTTTAATTATACTATACTACGATGGTATCCATAACTCTACTATCGCATAATTGTACTAACCACGACGGTTTGTTAAATTAACGACATACAAATTTTTCACCATTATTCGTCTATCATTACCAGAATGAACTCTGTTCCTCATCATAATCGAACCATTATTCGTTTTTTACCATTGTTCCTTATCATAATCCAACCAGAATGAACAAAGGCAATGTTTTAGAAGTGGATGATGTGCCAATTACTCTCACAAGGAGTTTGAGGGCAAGAAGCTTGTCTCAGCCACCAAGGAAGGTCTCAAGCTTGATGAGAGTGAAGACGAGGCAAAGAAGAAGGAAGAGTTGAAGGAGAAGTTTGAGGGACTCTGCAAGGTTGTGAAGGATGTTTTGGGTGATAGAGTGGAGAAGGTTGTGGTGTCTGACCGTCCTGACCGTGCTGGACTGCCAACATGGAAAGAATCATGAAGGCTCAGGCCTTGAGGGATAACAGAGCGGCTGGTTCCTCTCTCGGCTACAATCGTTTGATTAGAAGACGAGTCCAAACAGGCGCACCACTTAAACACTTTCACCCACTTCAAACATCTCGACGCACGGAGACCGTGCCTGGCACGCCCGCGCACAACCGCACCGCACCCAAAAGCAGGAAACCGCATTTCAACGCACATCCCCTCGGCCCGGAACTCCAGGCCGTGAGATTTGCGCGGTGGGCAGGTTGTTTATTATTGACGTCGTTGTAATATTTTATCACGTCGGTGGTTAATTACCGTCGTGAAAATTTATTATTACGTCGATTGTTTTGTTCTTACGTCGTTTGAAATATTATAATATGTCGTAGTTTATAAATAATCGTCTTGTTTTTTCTTAATTTCACTGATATATTTTCACTTGCAGGTTTGATTTGTCTGGAACCGTGGTTTCTCAATTCCAAAGTAAGGAGTCTGGGTTGAAAAAAAATGAATGTCAGGAGCTTAGAGTTGTAAATCCTCAAGCCAAGTCCTCGAAGAAGATGAAGTTTGTTTCATCTTTTGAGAGAGAACCAGCCAGCACGGCAACTATTTCTGAGGAGCCAAAGTCAGGTCGGGGTATGAGCACAATGCCCCGTGTTGTGAAGAGAAAATTTCAGAAAATCAAGCATGTTGTTGAGTACAATGAAGAAGGGAAACCATGTGGCCTTGCACATAGTGAGATGCAGTCCTACATTAGTGTGTTGGCACGCTCCAGAGTCCCACTTGTGGACAAGAAATGGGTTCAAATATCCAAGGATATAAAAGAGCAGATTTGGGAAGCCGTTGACATGGCTTTTGTGGTTGGTCAAGGGGGCAAGAAAATGGTGCTATCTTCTGCCGCCAAGAAATGGAAGGATTTCAAGTCTACACTAACGAGGGTTCATATCCTTCCATTCATCAAGGAGAAGGAGAAATTAAGGCAACCCCCTGAAACATACAAATTCATAGAGAAAGCTCAATGGGATGCCTTTGTAGCTTCAAGGTTATCTGAAAAATTTGAGGCTGTGCATGAAGAACAATCACAGAGGAGGGAGAAACTTGAGTACAATCATCGATTGTCTCGAAAAGGATATGTTGGTTTTAAGGAGCAATTGAAGGAAATCATGCCTGGGGTAGATATTGATCGATCTACCTTATGGAAAAAAGCTAGAGAAGACAAACATGGTAACATCCCTGATCCAAAGGCTGCAGAGAAAGCAAAATTAATTGTAAGCCTACTCACTATGTTTTAAAAATTTTATTACGTCTCGCTGTTATATTTTTGCGTCGTGTGAAAATTATTACTACGTCGAAATATTTTAAAACGCGTCGTTAAAGGTCTGAATCTGAAATCACTACTCTGTTTTTTGTAATTATATCATAAGACGTCGGTGGTTTATTATTGACGTCGTGTTAATAAATTAATAACGTCGGTATTTAGGTAGCGTCGTCTGAAATGTTATATTACATCGATTGTTATGTTATTGAGTCGTGTGAAATATTATATTACGTCGTTTTTTTATAAATAACTGTCGTTTGTTTCCTTATTCTGACTTTTTATTATGTCTTTTTGTTAGGATGATTTGCAAAAGCAAGTCTCTGAAGGCACTCTTTCTCTTTAGGAACCAATGATGTTTTGACATTGGCTTTGGGTCCCGAGCATCCAGGAAGAGTTAGAGGGGTAGGGGCTGGGATTTCCCCTAAGCAATACTTCAATTTACCTAGACAACATAAGTTAAAGTTTGCCGATCAATTGAAGGAAAGTGTAAGACTTGTCCTTCAAGAAGAGACTTTGAAAATGGAGGCTAGATCAAGGGAAGAGAGTTTAAAGATGGAGGCTAGGACCAAGCAATTGGTAGAAGCTGAGAGGGAAAATTTGCTGAGTCAGCTTTCCAAACTCATCCCCAATTTTGATCCAAGCATGCTGAAACTGAATACAATGTCCCAAATCCAAGGGCAAAGTCCGAAAAATCCAACGTTGGACAAAGCAAGCTGCTCTGGGGCACTTGATGTTAGAGCCCTACAATTTGAGGAGGATACTGCCAAGAATGGGGAAAGCAGGAAGAAATGGTAACGTCTTTGAACTTTGAATTCTCTGTTTCTCTGCCTATATTTACCGCCGTGTTAAAGTTATACCACGACGCATTTTTATTAAACCGTCGTTTGATGTTTTTAGATGTCTGTAATTATTACATAACGTCTTCTGTTAATGTTTACCACGACGATTTATTTACTTATTTTTAACTTTTGTACAATGTCATTTATATATTTCTTTATTTCTTAAAACAGAAATCCGGGGAAGTAGAAAAGACAGTAGAAGGAAAGATACTTGAGATAGTTGAACAGGTAAATTCTCATAACTTGGCCTTTTTCATTTTTTTTTTCAATTCTCATTACCGTCGTAATGAATGAATTACCACGACGTTTAGTATTTATCGTCGTTTAATGAATTTTACACGTCTGTAATTATTACAAACCGTCGTCTGTTATATATTACCACGACGGTTTAATTTAATTTTTTTACTTTTTGTACATGTCTTATATATATTTCTTTATTTCTTATAACAGAAATCCGGCGATGTAGAAAAGACAGTAGAAAAAGATTGTAGAAAAAGAAGGAAAGAAAGATGAAAAGGTAAATTCTCATAACTTTGCCTTTTTCATTTGTTTTTCAATTTTCAGACGTCTATATTTTCTTTAAACCGTCGTTAGTTTTAAATTTCCATGGCAGTTTTTATTTAATTGAATGTTTAAATTGCTGTACAATCTTACAAACCGTCGTAATATATGAATCACCACGACGTTTATTATTTACCGTCTTTTAATTAAATTTAGACGTCTGTAATTCTTACATACCGTCGTTTGTTATTCAGGACCACGACGGTTTAATTTAATTTTTTTTCCTTTTTGTACAATGTCTTATATATATTTCTTTATTTCTTATAACAGAAATTCTGGGGATGAAAAGATTGAAGAAAAGAAAGATGAAAAGGTAAATTCTCATAACTTTGCCTTTTTCATTTGTTTTTCAATTTTCAGACGTCTATATTTTTTTTTAACCGTCGTTTGTTTTAAATTTCCACGGCATTTTTTATTTAATTGAATGTTTAAATTGTTGTACAAGCCTTCTTATATATATATATATCTTTATTTATTAAAACAGCAATCCATGTTGGAGAAAAGCAAATTGAAAAGGTAAATTCATTAATTATGAATTTTGCATTTGAATTAGACATCGGTTTTATTTAAACGACGTAATAAAGTATTCATTACGACGGTAGTTTTTTCCCCGTCGTGTAATTTATTTTCACACGACGGTTTGTTATTTAAACCGTCGTATTTATTTATTTACCACGTCACTTTATGTTGCTTTATTTCTTCAAACAGGATACTGTAGTACCTGATTATTCAAAGCTGGAGTTGCCATCTTCTTTACAATCCCTTTGTAGTTATGTGGAATCGACACTAAAGCCTCAGGAGAAGGCTATGACCTTTACTATTGAGAAGGAGGTGTTTGGCATAGATCCTAATACCTTCGTCTTGCATGAAGATATTACCCAATTTGCTACCATGGAGGAAATTGGGGCTACTGTAGTTGCAGTATATATGAGGTTTGTCCTTATCAAATATTCATTTGACACTCTCCTTTATGTTGAAAAAAAAAACACTCATGGTTTCAATTCATATATTGAGGTGCCTATTTGATCATTTGAAAGCTGCAAATATGGTAAATATGGTTGGCTTTATAGACCCTACTCTAATTAGTGCCGACGCTGTTTCATTAACTGAAAGATCACGTATCGTATTCAGTTCGACTTCAAAAAACAGATGGTGAACAGATTTTCCTGATGCCTTACAATCCAGGGTTAGTCTCCAAACAAAAAACAGTATTTTGTTTGTATGATGCTCTGCATATAAAACTATTTAACCTTTATATTTATTTTGTGCAGCGGTCATTGGGTCTTGATCATTGTGAGAGCAAAGAAGGAGCTATTTTCTGGATCCACGCCCTGGCAATCGAGTTGTGGATGAGGAGGGGAAAAACATAGTGAACAGTGCTTTAAAAATGTATAATTCACATATAGGCAGAGTAGGCCGTAAAGCACCTCTTTGGAAAACTCTGCCCGGCACTCCAAAGCAACCAAGCAGTGTAGAATGCGGGTATTATGTGATGCGCTTTATGAGAGACATCATCTTGGATCCTTCCCTGGAATTTGAGAAGATGGTAAGAAGAAAATTTTCAGATTTATTTCTATGTTTGTTTTTATATTATCAACGACAGTAAATTAAAAATATCGTCGTTGAATATATATACTACGTCGGTAAATGAAAAATAGCGTCGTCTGTGAGATTAATCTTTGTTTATGGACTGCAGTTTGCCAAGGGAAAGGATCAAGCGCCATACCCCCAAGCTGCCATTGAAGAAGTTAGGAAAGAATGGGCAGAGTCTGTTTGTGTTCATATGGAGTAGAGGAATTTTAGCATACTTAAACATTTTTATAAAATGTACAAATTTTGTTAGAATTAGACAAGTTTTTGTCCAAAATTGGTTAGAATTAGACATAAACATTCTTAAACATTCTTTTTTTCCCTATGAATTTCAAATAGGTTTTCATTATTTTTAAAAAACGGAAATTGTGTGACCGATGTGTAATCACACTTGCAACGACATAATTATATAGAATACCGTCGTCTTTATATCTATCAAAATTCAAAATATTCAAAATAAATTTAAAATATAACCAAAAAATGCACCGTCAACCTCCCTGTAAATTTGTTGAGGTTTTCATGTTGTGAAAAACCCAAGATCATGCTGAACCAAATTTGTTGAGGTTTTCATGTTGTGAAAAACCGTAGTTTTTTAAAAAGACGTTGTACACACATAACAACATCACAGTTTTTTAAAAAGCGACGTAAAATGTTTTTCAAACGACGCTCTTAGTTCTATAGACGACGTTGTATTCTTGTATTAGACGGCGAGAAGTTAAGAGTTTAGGTCGTGGAAAAAAGTGTGTACGTCGTTTTCTGTGTAAAAATGGCCATGGTTTTAACTTTAAACAACGTTTGTTTTAAAATTAAGTCGTTTATTATAATTTAAAACGTCGTTAATTTACTAACGCCGACGTGGTTTGTGGGTTTTATTAATAATATTTTATTCTATTTAATTCAAAATATTCATAATAAATTTAAAATAACTCCAAAAAATGCAACGTCAACTCCTATGAAGTCATTGAGATATTTTCTTCCCCCTTAAGTTTTAAAAAATTAAGTTTGAGTTATACAAATTTAAAATTACCACCAAAAAGAAAAATGTTTTCATGAGTCACAACATCACTTATACTTTAATGGTTTAGGGTTTAGGGTTTAAGGGGATAAAGGTTTATTTTTGGGGTTTAGGGTTTATGGTTAATATATATTAGGCCGTAAAACCATAAACCCTTTTCTATAATTATTTAAAAATATATATATATATAATTTAGGGTTTATATTTTATGGTTTAGGGTTTAGGGTTTAGGGTTTAGGGTATAGATGTAATAAGCGTCATGTTCATTTATATTTTTAACGACGGTTGTTTTGTTTTCCGTCGATGATTTACGAATAGCGCATTTTTAAACCGTGGTTTCTTTAAAATGACATTGTACACACATAACAACGTCATTTTTTTTTTTTAAAGCGACGTACAATATATTTCAAATGACGCTATTGGTTATATAGACGACATTGTTTGCTTGACATTAGACGGAGAGGTTTTAAGAATTTAGGTCGTGGAAAATTGTTTGTACGTCGTTTTCTGTGTAAAAATGGCCATGGTTTTATCTTTAAACGACGTTTATTTTAAAATTAAGTCGTTTATTATGATTTACAACGTCGTTAATTTATTAACGCCGACGTGGTTTGTGGGTTGTATTAATAATATTTTATTCTATTTAATTCAAAATATTCATAATAAATTTAAAATAACTCCAAAAAATGCAACGTCAACTCCTATGAAGTCATTGAGATATTTTCTTCCCCCTTAAGCTTTAAAAAATTAAGTTTGAGTTATACAAATTTAAAATTACCACCAAAAAGAGAAATGTTTTCATGAGTCACAACATCACTTATACTTTCATGGTTTAGGGTTTATATAAATTTAGAAAAAGGATTAGGGTTTAGGGTTTTATGGACGAGATATTTTAGGCCATAAAACCCTAATTCCTTTTGAAAAATTATTTAAAAATATATATATATATATAATTGTGGTTTTATTTATTAGGGTTTAGGGTTTAGGGTTTAGGGTATATTTGTCTATTAGGGTTTAACGACGGTAGTTTGGTTTTGCGTCGTAAGGATATTTACAACGACGTCATTTTTTAAATAAGCGTCATGTTTAGCTTGAACTTTTAACGACGGTTTTTGATTTGTTTCCGTCGATGTTTTTTAAAAGCGCGCTTTCTAAAAATTTCACCTCAACCTAAAATTTTCAGATTTCGCTCTAACTCTTATACTTGCAACCCTGAACCAAGTTGGCCATAGTCTGTGACCTAAAACATTTCGCTCCGCTCTCTCACTTCAACTCTAATTCAAAGTTGGGCTCTCCGTCGAATCCAAGTTGGCCAAGTTTACAACTCCGTCGAATCCAAGTTGGCCATAATCTGTGAGCTCTGCCTACCTGTAAGTACAAACCCTAATCTCATGCTTGTAAATTCATTGAATGATATTCAGTTCTGTGGTAAAGGGTTTTGTGATTTTTTAATGTTGTCGACGGTATGGGTTAATGGATTTAATGTTTAATGTTTTCATGAATCGGGAATGGATTTAATGTTGTCGGATCTTTTAATCACTCTCTGTTATTATGAATCGGGAATGGATTTAATGTTTTCATGCTTAGTATATGTTGGTTTCGTGCTTAGTATACGTGTTCTTAATACCCAACATAAAAATTAATGTATATGTTGTGTTCTGAATATGTTTTGGGTTCTTGAAAATAAACTGGGATTTTGATATCTTTTTTATGCATACGACGACGGTTTATAAATATATACCACGACGGTTTTTTAACTACCGTCGTGGTTCAAGTTCGCTGGCGACTGTTTCTCGCTAGCATTAGACGACGTTTTTTTAAAACCCGTCGTCTATATATGTGTAATACGTCTGTTGTTGTTTAAAAACCGTCGTCTGTATACTATATTATTTGCTATTAAAACCTTATATAATCTGCTATAGTGATAGTCATTGCTTGTCTTTTCACCTTATTATAGATAATAGGATATAGTGTCGGAGATGGATAAGTCATGGATGCACTCGGATAGAAGATCGAAGGCATATGAGTTAGGGGTGGAAGCATTTTTGCAATTTTCTGTAGAAAATCTTCTATCTACAATGCATATCCGTTGTCCATGTGTTAAATGTGCGAATTTGAAATTGTTTGGGGTTGGAATTATAAGGGATCACTTATACTTTAATGGAGTTGACCAAAGCTATAAGAAGTGGACATTTCATGGAGAACCTTGGGAACCAACTACTAATGCTAGTAGAAATGTTGAAGAAGATGATGACCATAGTAGGTACAGTTTTGTGTCTGAAGAAATAGAGATGGATGATAATGATTTTGGTGATTTTGGATCCGATCCTTATGAGTTTGCTAATGTGATTGGGGATGGAGATCAACCATTGTACCCTGGTTGTAGAAAGTACACCAAGTTATCGGCATTAGTGAAGTTGTATAATTTGAAGGCAAAACATGGGATGAGTGATGTATGTTTTACAGAATTATTGATACTTCAGGGCGAGTTGCTTCCAGGAAGGAAATACAATACCGGCCTCTATGTATGAGGCAAAAAAGACTTTGTGTGCATTGGGGCTGAGTTATGAGAAAATCCACGCATGCCCCAATGATTGCATCTTGTATAGGAAGGAGTATGAAGATTCAACTAAATGTCCTACTTGTGGTATCTCAAGGTGGAAGGAAACCAAAGATGGATTCTTGAAAGAGGGTGTGGCAGCGAAGGTGTTGTGGTATTTTCCTCCAATTCCAAGGTTTAAAAGGATGTTTCAATCACATGAGACAGCTAAGAATTTGACTTGGCACCATAGTAGAAAATCAATTGACGGTCAGATGTCTCATCCGGCAGATTCCCCGTCTTGGAAACTTGTTGATGATAAATGGCCCGAGTTTGGTAATGAGCCGAGAAACTTGAGATTGGCTCTTTCATCTGATGGATTCAATCCCCACAGTTCTCTAAGTAGCAGATATAGTTGCTGGCCAGTTATCTTAGTTACATATAATCTCCCACCATGGCTGTGCATGAAACGAAAGTTCATGATGTTGACTTTATTGATTTCAGGTCCTAAACAACCCGGAAATGATATAGACGTCTACTTGGAGCCTTTGATTGATGATTTAAAATCTTTGTGGGATGGGATTAGAGGAGTGTATGATGCACACATAGGAGAATACTTTACACTTAGAGCTGCATTACTGTGGACCATTAATGATTTTCCCGCCTATGGAAACTTATCTGGTTGTGTTGTTAAAGGATATAAAGCTTGTCCAATATGCGGCGATGATGCACCTAGTCACAGGTTGAAAAATGGCCACAAAATTTGTTACATTGGGCATAGAAAATGGTTACCAATCAATCATCCATATAGGAGGCAACGTGAAGCTTTTAATGGGAAACCTGAATATGGCACGCTCTGGAGCCATTAACGGGAGAAGAAGTGCTGCATATGGTTGAAGTTATTAATTACATATGGGGCTCGAAAAAAAGGGGAGGTGGAGGTGAAAATGATGGTGACAGAGTTTGTTGGAAGAAGAAGTCAAAATTCTTTGATCTTGAGTATTGGAAATACCTTCCAGTGAGGCATGTCCTAGATGTTATGCACATTGAGAAGAATGTTTGTGATAGTATCATTGGTACATTGTTGGAGATCCTTGGAAAAAATAAAGATGAGATTGCTGCTCGGTTAGATTTATTGAACATGGGGGTCAAAACTGATTTGCAACCCTAGTATGGAGAAAGAAGTACTCGGTTGCCTCCAGGGCCTTGAAATTTGTCAAGAGCAGAGAGAGAGCGGTTTGCAATTCTTTCTATGCTATGAAGGTCCCTGAAGGTTATTCTTCAAATATAAAAAATCTTGTATCTTTACAAGATTCAAGACTTCTTGGCCTTAAATCACATGATTGTCATACCTTAATGCAACAATTGCTCCCTGTGGCAATTCATTCTGTTTTGGAGAAGCCTGCAAGGTATGCAATAACTCGTTTGTGCTTCTTCTTCAATGCTATATGTGCAAAGACGGTTGATGTTTTCAAGCTAGATAAGTTGGAAGAAGATGTAGTAGTTACTTTGTGTTTGCTTGAAAAATACTTTCCACCTTCATTCTTCGATATCATGGTTCATCTAGTAGTACATCTTGTCAGAGAAGTTCGTCTATGTGGGCCAGTATATTTTAGATGGATGTATCCGTTTGAAAGATATATGAAAGTTCTAAAAGGGTATGTTCAGAACCGTACTCATCCCGAAGGTTGCATTGCGGAGCGTTATATAGCTGAAGAAGCTGGAGAATTTTGCACTGAACATTTATCTGATATTAGTACAATTGGAGTGCCATCAAGTCAGAAGATAGGAGTTTCAAAGCCATTATCAGGTTGCACAGTGAGCTTGGTTGATCGGGACCTGTTGAACCAAGCACATCTATATGTCTTGGAGAATACGGAGGAAGTCCTACCTTATATCGAGTATGAGTTTTATTCTTTAAGTTTCCATTTTAAATTATTCCTTATGTTGATCTTATATGTTTGGGACCGTAATGCTTGAATTTTTCGTGTCATTGATGAGCACAAAATTAATACAAGTTTTATCCTTAAATTTATATTTGTTAGTATTTTCTTTTGTTTTATATAAATCTATTAGAGTATTTTTATTATTTCATTCCAATCTTTGTTTTTATATTTAATGAGTGGTTGTTTGTAGATATTAAGTGTCTTCCACCAATAGCATGTTGAGAAAAAGAGAGATGAGCAAGTGGAGCAATTGATAAGAAGACTCAAAGATCTTTGTGAAACCAAAGTCAAGGAAATTTGCTCGAGACAACTTGTGCAGCAGCAAATGCAATTGAAGATAAAACAAATGAAAAGAAGAAGCAATCAATTGCATGAATATACTCTAGGACATGCATGCAAGCTTCCGTCATTGAAGAAATAAAGAAAGAATGAATAAACAATGAAGGAGAAGTTCAAATTGACTACTTGCAACCAATGAATGCAAAGAAGAATGATGATGCTTGAGTTGTTATCTAGCTACAATTTGAGAAAAGTTGCTGCAGTTTTTATGAGAAGACACGAAGGAAAGTATGGAAATGCATGATAAAGTGTTCAAGTGGAAGAAAGTTTTGAAGAATTTAAGATAAGGAGTCATCATCATAATGAATAAATCAAAGGAAGCAACGTGGCAATTGGTTTGATGTCAAGTGGAAGGCATATTAAATTCATGAATATTGCTCCCATCCTCCTATAAATAGGAAGAGCTACGGCATTGTAAAAACTACACCAAGCTCCACAATCTTGAGCTTTTTCCCTTTTCCCTCAATCTTTCTAAGTTTTAAATTCTGTTTGTAGTTTTATTTTATTATGGGGAACTAATTCCCTAGCTAAGGCTAGGGAGAAAGCTTTTAATATAAGTGTGTAATTTTTATTAGTTTGATCCAAACTTAAGCTTTAATGTGAATTTGTAGTATTTGTTCAAATGGAATTTGTAGTTTTCTTTTTAATTAATTGATGAAAGTTTGATAATCTATTTCATGGGTTCAATCATGTTTTTCCCATAGTGTAGTAAAAACTTTCATGCTTTTAAAAGAGAAGAGAATTACTAAAGATTAATAGAATTTTGATGAAGATTATTTTTTGATAGTTTGTTGCCAATGGTACAAGTTATGCTTAGAATACTTCTAAAGGAAATTAAAAAGAGCTTTAATTATTTTGAACAACTACAATGGAAAATATTTTGTGGATCAAATTATTAAGAATTGCATGCTTATGTTAAAAGTGGAAACCCAATGCCTTAGTGTTTTAATCAATTAAATTTTCTCTAAATCAAATCTTGCATAAATCTACCTCTCAATCACACTTGTTCTTTTTCATCTCTGTTATTTTCTTTACACCGCTCTCTGTGGATACGACATTCGGACTTCCGAGCTACACTACTATACGACATCTCCTTTGAGTTTTGTGAAAGTGGTCCGAACAAATTGGCGCCGTTGCCGGGGAGCGGCTTGTCAAAGAGTGCAGAGATCTTCTTGGTCAAAGGTTTGCTGGTTATGTGAAATTCTTCACATCTGGTACACTCTTTCCAAACTTATCTCATTGTTAATATATATTTGTATTTGTATTTGTTGTTTTTGTTTATTTATTTATTTTCTTTATGCGACCTAGAGATCATCTAGGAAGGTTTGTCAAAAAATCTGAAACTGTTAATTTAGAACATTCTGCTTCCAACTTTTTCAACTGAAATATCCAATAAATCTGAAAGCATGGCAGCAATTGTTAATAATGAACAAGAAATTGCGAATAATGAACAAGAAGTTAATGCTCATATTGAAAATAATGAGATTGAGAATAATGAAATAAGAGGAGAAGTAGTTGCACCTAGAACTTTAGAGACATTTTTGCATCCTATTCGTGCACCAAATCCTTCATGCATCATGTTTCCACCTAACATGCCAAATTATGATTTCAAACCTGGAATGATTCAATTGCTTCCCATTTTTCATGGCATGGAAAGTGAAAATCCTTATGTGCATGTTAGGGAATTTGAAGAGGCTATTGGCACTTTTTACAATGTTCAACTTGATAGGCTTAATTTCATAAGGTTGAAATTTTTTCCTTTTTCCTTAAAAGAAAAGGCTAAAAGTTGGTTGTATTCATTAAGGGCTAGATCTATAGGTTCTTGGGGGGAAATGACTCAAGCATTTTTCAACAAGTATTTTCCTAATCACAAGACGATTGCTCTTAAGAAAAGAATCTCAAATTTCTCTCAAAAGGAAAATGAAACTTTGTATCAAACTTGGGAAAAATTTAAAGAGCTTTTGAATTTGTGCCCACACCATGGTTTTGAAAATTGGCGTCTTGCTAGTTATATCTATGAGGGACTTCTCCCTCGTGATCGCCAATTTGTTGAGTCAATGTGTAATGGAAATTTTATGCAAAAAGACCCTGATGATGCCCTAGAATTTTTGGATGAAATTGCTGAAAAAGCTCATCAATGGACTGTCTCCAGTCCAGTTGAGACCACTGATCGGTCAAGAATTGCCACATCTTCTACTAATAAAGGAATTTATCAATTAAAAGAAGAAGATGATTGGAAATTAAAATTTGAGGTTTTAACTAAAGAAATAGCTGCTTTGAAAACGGAAAAATCAAATTTGCCTCAACCTGTTTTTCAAGCTGATGTTAATCAAGTATGTGATTCTTGCTATGAGATTGGTCATACTGTTAAAAATTGCCCAATTTTTCAGGAAATGAAAGGAGCTTATGAGGAGCGTTGTGCTACTGTTGGAAACTTCAAACAACAGTATTCTCCTTTTTCCAACACCTACAATCCAGCAACAAGGAATCATCCAAATTTTCGTTGGAGCAATGATTCACAACCTCAGGTAAGTGAGAGAAATTCTTTCAATCATCAATTTCCTGCAACTAATACATTTAATGCTAGACCATCTTTGAGCGATACTCTTCAAGCATTTATGCAGGAACAACAGAAGCAAAATCAAAGGTATGATACCTTGTTTGGTCAAATGGTTGAAGAAAATAAAGAAATTAAAAGCCAAATTTCTAAATTGACAAATTCTTTTGCAATAAATGAAAAAGGGAAATTTCCTTCTCAAACTCAACCAAATCCAAAGAATGTTAATTTGTACGAAACCTCAATTGAACATGCTAAGTCTGTCATTGCTCTTAGAAGTGGTAAAATAATTGATACAACACCTTCACCAAAGGAAGTTGAAAAATCTAAGAATAATGATGAACTAAACAAGTCCAAATTGAGTGAATTAAATGAAAATCATTTTCCTGCTCCTTTTCCCCAAGCTTTAAATCCTCCAAAGAAATTGAATCAAAATCATGAAATTTTGGATGTTTTTAAAGAAGTCAAAGTTAATATTCCTCTGTTAGATGCTATTAAACAGATTCCTTCTTATGCTAAATTTTTAAAAGATCTGTGCACATTTAAAAGAAAGCATCAGGTGAAGAAAACTGCATTTTTGACTAAACATGTGAGTGCATTGTTGCAACATAAGGTCCCTCCTAAATACAAAGATCCAGGAAGTCCCACTCTTTCATGTGTAATTGGAAAAAATTACATCAATTGTGCTTTGCTTGATTTGGGGGCTAGTGTAAATTTATTGCCATATTCAGTATTTATGCAGTTAGGTCTTGGTGAATTGAAGCCCACAACAATGAAGTTGCAACTTGCTGATCGTTCTCTGCACGAGTGCCGAGAGGGGTAATTGAGGATGTATTGGTCCAAGTGGACAAATTTTACTACCCTGTTGACTTTGTTGTTTTGGATACACAACCTGTTTTGCATTCTGAAAATGAAATTCCTGTCATTTTAGGACGTCCCTTCCTTGCTACATGTGATGCACACATTAGTTGTAGGAGTGGGATAATGAAACTCAGTTTTGGTAACATGACATTGGAAATTAACATTTTTAATGTTTTCAAGAAACCTTATGAAGATGATGAATGTGGAGTGGTGAACTTGATTGAAGTTCTTGTACAGGATCAATTTGAGAAGACTAGTATTTCTGAACCTTTTGAGACTCTTTTATTGAATTCTAAAGAATCCGAATTACTTGAGGAGCCAGAAATTGCTTATCTTAATTCGTTGTTTAATTCCTTACAGGCTGATAAATGGACTCCAAGGTTTGAGAAGCTTCCACCTCGAAAGGAAAAGACATTGCCATCAAATGTGGAAGTTCCTAATCTAGAATTGAAGCCTTTACCCATGGGACTTAAACATGCCTTCTTGGGGTCCAACAACACTTTTCCAGTGGTAATATCTTTTGAACTTGACTCTTTGCAAGAAGGTAAGTTACTTAATGTGTTGAATTCTCACAGATCTGCCATTGGTTGGACTCTTGCTGACATTAAGGGAATTAGTCCTCTTGTTTGTACTCATAAAATATTTTTAGAGGATGAAGCCAAGTCTTCTAGGGAGGCACAACGTAGGTTAAACCCAATCATGAAAGATGTTGTTAAAACTGAGGTGTTGAAATTAATAGATGCAGGTATTATTTATTCCATCTCTGATAGTAAATGGGTAAGTCCTACTCAAGTTGTACCTAAGAAATCTGGCATAACTGTGGTTGAAAATGATAAAAATGAATTGATACCTACTAGAGTGGTTTCAAGTTGGCGTATGTGCATTGATTATAGAAAGCTGAATTATGCAACTAGAAAAGACCATTTCCCTTTACCTTTTATTGATCAAATCTTAGAAAGGGTAGCCGGTCATGAATTTTATTGCTTCTTAGATGGATACTCAGGTTATTATCAAATTGAAATTGCCATTGAAGATCAAGAAAAAACTACTTTTACATGTCCTTTTGGTACTTTTGCTTTTCGTAGAATGCCTTTTGGATTATGTAATGCTCCTGCTACTTTTCAAAGATGCATGATCAGTATTTTCAGTGATATGGTTGAGCAATTTCTTGAAGTTTTCATGGATGATATATCTGTTTTTGGTGATTCTTTTGATAATTGCTTAAGTAATTTGGAAAAAGTATTGGTTCGATGCCAAGAGAAAAACTTTGTTTTAAATTGGGAGAAGTGTCATTTTATGGTTTCTTCTGGAATTGTTCTTGGTCATATTGTTTCATCTAAAGGAATTGCAGTGGATAAAGCTAAAATTGAATTGATTTCAAAATTGCCAGTTCAAAAAACTGTTAAAGATGTCAGATCATTTTTAGGTCATGCTGGTTTTTATAGGAGATTTATTCAGAATTTTAGTGCAATATCTAGACCCTTGTGTAATCTCCTAATAAAAGATTGTAAATTTGAGTGGTCTGATTCATGTCAAAAGGCTTTTGAGAAATTAATTAAAATGCTCACATCTGCTCCAATTATGCAACCACCTGACTGGACTTTACCTTTTGAAATTATGTGTGATGCTAGTGATTACGCGGTTGGAGCTGTTTTGGGGCAAAGAAAGGATAAAAAGCCACATGTCATACATTATGCAAGCAGAACCTTGAACAGTGCTAGATGAATTATTCTACAACTGAAAAAGAACTCCTTGCTGTGGTATTTGCTTTGGATAAGTTTCGTTCTTATATAGTTGGATCACCTATTGTTATTTTCACTGACCATGCAGCTTTAAAATACCTTTTTGAAAAAAAAGATGCTAAAGCTCGACTAATTAGGTGGATCCTACTACTTCAAGAATTTGACATCACAATCAAAGATAAAAAGGGAGTAGAAAATGTAGTGGCGGATCATTTGTCTAGATTGAGTTTTGAGGATACCATTGAAACATTGCCAATTAATGATTCTTTTCCAGATGAGCAATTATTTGCTATTTCAGAATTACCTTGGTTTGCTAACATTGTTAATTTTCTTGCTACAGGTAAAATTCCATCTGATTGGACTGCTCAAGACAAGAGGAAATTTCTTACAGAGGTTCGAAATTTCTTTTGGGATGACCCTTATCCGTTTAAATATTGCCCTGATCAGATCATTAGAAGGTGTGTACCTGATAATGAAATCCATGCAGTAATTTCTTTTTGTCATAATGAAGCATGTGGTGGTCATTTTTCTGTAAAGAAAACCGCTGCAAAAATTTTGCAGTGTGGATTTTATTGGCCTACGCTTTTTAAAAACACTAATTCTTTTTGTCGAACTTGTGACCGTTGTCAAAAGTTGGGGGCAATTACCCGTAGAAACATGATGCCTTTGAACCCAATTTTGGGCATTGAAATATTTGATTGTTGGGGCATTGATTTTATGGGTCCTTTCCCTATTTCTTTTGGATATCTTTATATCTTGGTCGGTATTGATTATGTTTCTAAATGGGTAGAGGCTGTTCCTTGTCGACATAATGATCATAAAACTGTTTTGCGGTTTTTAAAAGAAAACATTTTCGCAAGATTTGGAACACCTCGAGCTATTATAAGTGATGGGGGAAAACACTTTTGTAATAAACCTTTTGAGGCTTTAATGAAAAAATATGGTGTCACTCATAAAGTCGCTACCCCATATCACCCACAAACAAGCGGTCAAGTTGAACTTGCTAATCGGGAGATAAAACAAATTTTGGAAAAAACTGTGAGTCCTAACCGTAAAGATTGGTCTTTGAGATTAACTGATGCTTTATGGGCATACCGTACAGCATACAAATCCCCCTTAGGGATGTCACCTTAGAGACTTGTCTACGGTAAGGCTTGTCATTTACCAGTTGAACTTGAACATAAGGCATATTGGGCAATTAAAATGTTTAATTTTGGTTTAAATGATGCAAGTTCAAATAGGAAGCTTCAGTTGAATGAGTTGGCAGAATTAAGGAATGATGCTTACGAAAACTCTCGAATTTACAAAGAGAAAATGAAGGTTTTTCATGATAGAAATATTTTGAGGAAAAACTTTGAACCATCACAAAAAGTTCTCTTATATAATTCGAGATTGCATATTTTTCCTGGTAAACTTCGTTCCAGATGGACAGGTCCATTTGTGGTCACAAGAGTTTTTCCTTTTGGAGCGGTGGAGATTGAGGATCCAAAAAATGGTAATATTTTTAAAGTTAATGGTCAACGTCTTAAACCATTTTTGGATAATTTTGTTATGCAGGATGACACGATTCACTTGGAGAATCCCTGTTTATTAGGATTGAATTCTCAGACTATCTTTAGTTTCATATTCATTATTTATTTGTGCTATTTATATATATATATATATATATATATATTTTTTTATACTCATAAGTTGTAGAAATTACCTATTTTTTTTTTATTTTTTAAAAAGATTTTTCATATGAGCTGACTTTTGTTAACTCCAGTGAGCGTCTTCGTCAATATAGTGTCTAGGAGTTCTTTAGGCGACACCTTTGGTGTTTAAGAAGTTTGGGTTTTAAGCGGGACCTTTGTGACCCCTCCAACCTTCCCGGATCCCTGGCTGTGTTTTTCTAGAGGCCCTTAATTGGTCATCCGTGAGTTGCTTGTATATTTGTGTTTTTAAAATATAAAAAAATATATAAAAAAATTGCTTTGTTGCTTTTTGTCCTTTTTGGAGTCTTTACCCCTCACAGTGATATCCAGTTCTTATTGAGTGGACGGTAAAAATAAAAATAAAAATAAAAATTTTGCTTATTTCTTTGTGTGGTTATTTTTGTATTTTTTTTTATGACTGTTTATTTTGTGTTTGTATAGATTTTAGTTTTCTTTTTATGTGTTTTATTTTATTTTGGTATTTATTTCTTTTTGCTTGGATTTTATCTATTTATTATTTTTGTCTTTCATTCTGGACGGGATAAATACCAAAGGGATTGACACGCATATTTTCCAGGTATTATCTTTCTACTTAAGTACCGTAAATAAATAAATAACCAGTTAGAACCCGATCTCCAACTAAGGCAATTCTGAATTTCTTGTTTCGCTTTGCTTTTATTACTGTAATTCTTTCTTTCTTTCTTTTACTTGTTTATGTATTTAATTTGTTGTTAAGTTTGGGAAATAGATTGCTTCATGATTGCACACACGGAAATTTGGCTCAAATACTTATTCATTTCATAAACATGTGATTACATACACAAAATGCATACATATATTTAAAAATCACATGTTTCTTCCCAGATTTTAGCCACCTGAGGCATCATACTAATTGCCTCTATTTTCTCTTATTTGTAGAATCTGCAAAAGCTCTGCATGATCATTGTTTCTCTTCCACAGTGTTTCTACTTGCCGGTTGGCAGCCGAGCCGTCTCTGGAATCTGCCACCTGAGCCTTCAAGGAAGCTACTTCCTCGGTCAGGACTCCACACTCTCGCGTTCTCGCGAGTAATCTTATGCCCAGATTTGTGGAGGAGGTTGCGTGGAGAACAGTTAAATCATGAGACTCCTCCACCGCGGCCTTGTCTGACCTCTGTGCCACGTACAGGTGATCCTGCCGTGTGAGTCTCCTGACAGTCATCCCTCCTGGCAGCACTACTCTTCTCGGCATTGCCTCAGCAAAGTTTGAGGCCGAACCATGATGATAGGAGGAGTTTGGGAAGCTAGGGTTTGGAGGAGCACCTACCTGATCATTCGGTAGTGCAAGTGATAACTCAAGGTTGAGGTCATCAATGAGCATAGGTGAGGATGCCATTGTTTTGTTTCTGGATTATTTGATGGTTTTCCTTGAGTTTGCAGGAAGAAATGCAGAGTACTCCTACACTTAACCGATGACTGGTTTAAATAGACATCTCCTGATGAGGGAACCGACATCCACTTCGGATCCCAGATTGCTATCCAGCCGTTTGCCCCTTTTTTTTTTCTCGGATCCCTTCCTTTCACTAGGATTTTTGCAGTCGCATGCTTCAAAAGGGGAGCATTTCTAATTTCACCGTACTTTCACCTTACTTTCACCTTACTTTCCTTGATTTACCTCCGCATTTTCTGGTGTTTTATGTTTTTACCCATTATTTTTATTTTCTGGTGCTTTGTGTTTTACGTATCCTTTCCAGTTTTTGTTTTTTATATTTTATTTTAAGTTTGGGAAATGTGCTTATTTTTTTTATTTTTCTTTTATAACTTAATTTCTTTTCTTTCCAAAGAAAAAAAAACAAAACAAAAATGTTTGGGTTTTCGTTTGGATTGGGTTCTCAATTGATTTGAAGGTTCCAACGGACTTGGACTTCTTCATCTTTTGGGTTTCTGCGTGTGTAGAACTGTTGATAAGGCTTACTATTGTATTTGGTTTGGTTTTGTTCCGTTTGATTTTGTTTTGTTTTTGCAATTAAATTGTAGTTTTAATTCTTTTTGTTTGTTCTTTTATTTAATTGCTTTACTCCATTTCATTTCTTGTTATAACTTTGTTGATACCTACATTCTTCAACATTGAGGACAATGTTTGATTTAGGTTTGGGGGTAAGGTTTAGAAGTTTTGTTTTTATTTTTATTATTATTTTATTTCACCCAAAAAAAAAAATTGTGTTATCTCTAGATTTTTATGCTTACTATCATCAAATCAGATTTAACACTCATGAATGATTTTTACGATTGGAAACATATGATTAAATTTTAAACCCATAATTTTAGTTTTTTTTTTCACTTATTTCTATTTAGTGGATAATTCATGAGTTATACTTTGAACTCTCACATGCACATCAACACTTTAGTGAGAATGAAAGAAAAGATCAATTGTAGTTAACTTTGTTGTTTTAAGTAGAGTTAGATGACATTGCTCTTGATTGACCTTGGCGTTAAAAAAAAAAGAGTAAATAAATAAAATAATAATAATGATGTTAATTTATCCAGAGTTTTACTTAGTAACCGGGCCTCTTGCCTAAACAGCAGCGAGTGTTCGCGTCAAAAGGTAAAGTTTTGAGGTAAATACATTTTGTGACTAGTTTAGTTCTGTAGCCTTTTTAATTCGAGTTAATAAGCCCTTAGGGGTGTTTCTACACCTAATGCCTTAAAACCTTTGGTTTGAGAGTCGTTGGCCTAAATCTCGCTACATGGGTTAATTAGAAAGCTTAATGGAACTAAACATTGCACAGTCATAATTAATTAAAAAAAAAAAGAGAGTATATATATGCCTTGGTTAGTTATTTGCACTGAATTTTGAAAATGATTGAAATAATGAGGTTACTGTGATTGAAATTAACTTTTGTCTCTAAAATGTGTTGGTTCACTTAAACACCAAAGGAAACAAATGAAAATTTACTAAATGATTATAAGTGATCAAGACTTTATGTGGGGATTAATTTGAAGCGTGTTTGCTCTTTTAAAAATTGTTCATGAATTTTCAATCCAAATAGCTTTTGATGATGGTTAAGCATTTGTTTAAATTTTCAAATTTTGTTGTAGCATAAATTTTTAAACTCTCATTTCGATGTTTGTGGGTATCATCATGAAAGCCCTCACGAGACTATACTCGTCCACTAGGGTAACCTAGGGGTTTAAAGGCTTGTTGCATATGCTAAATGCAATCGAGATCCCTGCGAAAGTGGCTTAGTTTTCTTTTCTACTTAGTTTTTATTTTCTTTTGCTCGAGGACTAGCAAAATATAGGTTTGGGGGTATTTGATGAGCACAAAATTAATACAAGTTTTATCCTTAAATTTATATTTGTTAGTATTTTCTTTTGTTTTATATAAATCTATTAGAGTATTTTTATTGTTTCATTCCAATCTTTGTTTTTATATTTAATGAGTGGTTGTTTGTAGATATTAAGTGTCTTCCACCAATAGCATGTTGAGAAAAAGAGAGATGAGCAAGTGGAGCAATTGATAAGAAGACTCAAAGATCTTTGTGAAACCAAAGTCAAGGAAATTTGCTCGAGACAACTTGTGCAGCAGCAAATGCAATTGAAGATAAAACAAATGAAAAGAAGAAGCAATCAATTGCATGAATATACTCTAGGACATGCATGCAAGCTTCCATCATTGAAGAAATAAAGAAAGAATGAATAAACAATGAAGGAGAAGTTCAAATTGACTACTTGCAACCAATGAATGCAAAGAAGAATGATGATGCTTGAGTTGTTATCTAGCTACAATTTGAGAAAAGTTGCTGCAGTTTTTATGAGAAGACACGAAGGAAAGTATGGAAATGCATGATAAAGTGTTCAAGTGGAAGAAAGTTTTGAAGAATTTAAGATAAGGAGTCATCATCATAATGAATAAATCAAAGGAAGCAACGTGGCAATTGGTTTGATGTCAAGTGGAAGGCATATTAAATTCATGAATATTGCTCCCATCCTCCTATAAATAGGAAGAGCTACGGCATTGTAAAAACTACATCAAGCTCCACAATCTTGAGCTTTTTCCCTTTTCCCTCAATCTTTCTAAGTTTTAAATTCTGTTTTTAGTTTTATTTTATTATGGGGAACTAATTCCCTAGCTAAGGCTAGGGAGAAAGCTTTTAATATAAGTGTGTAATTTTTATTAGTTTGATCCAAACTTAAGCTTTAATGTGAATTTGTAGTATTTGTTCAAATGGAATTTGTAGTTTTCTTTTTAATTAATTGATGAAAGTTTGATAATCTATTTCATGGGTTCAATCATGTTTTTCCCATAGTGTAGTAAAAACTTTCATGCTTTTAAAAGAGAAGAGAATTACTAAAGATTAATAGAATTTTGATGAAGATTATTTTTTGATAGTTTGTTGCCAATGGTACAAGTTATGCTTAGAATACTTCTAAAGGAAATTAAAAAGAGCTTTAATTATTTTGAACAACTACAATGGAAAATATTTTGTGGATCAAATTATTAAGAATTGCATGCTTATGTTAAAAGTGGAAACCCAATGCCTTAGTGTTTTAATCAATTAAATTTTCTCTAAATCAAATCTTGCATAAATCTACCTCTCAATCACACTTGTTCTTTTTCATCTCTGTTATTTTCTTTACACCGCTCTCTGGATACGACATTCGGACTTCCGAGCTACACTACTATACGACATCTCCTTTGAGTTTTGTGAAAGTGGTCCGAACAGTCATGTAGGGAACATATGATCCACATCAAGGCCGCTTATCCAAAATTTAGAAAGAGAACAAAGTGGCTGCAAGATAAGCACAATAGCACTTTCATTCAATGGCTACACTTCAAGGTATATGTTATTCAATAACATATTGGACTTTTAATTTTCTTCTTTCTATGTTAGATTGAATTAAGATATGATTAATTTGCAGGTTCAAAGTGAACTTGATGAGGGAGACAATCATGGGGTATCAGAAAATTTAAGGTGGCTAGCAGCTGGTCCAAACATGGCAGTGCCATTATATAGGAGCTATCTTATTCAAGGTGTTAAATTTAACATCAAGGCACAAGATGATGTGCGGACAGGGAAAAATAGTGGAGTTTATTTACTTGAACATACCATGCAAGTTGCTAGTGCCAAGGATAAAAACCCAATTCTCTCAAATATGGGTTTTTATGGTGTCATTCAAGAAATTTGGGACCTTGACTACCAAAAGTTTACAATCCCAAGTCTTTAGGTGTGATTGGATAGATAGTACTTCCGGCCTTGTAGTCGACGAACTTGGATTTACCCTTGTAGATTTGAGTAAAATTGGACATAGGAATGACCAATTTGTTTTGGCTTCTCAAGTCAAACAAGTATTTTTTGTTGACGACCCGATGCATCATGGTTGGTCGGTAGTGTTATCAATGCCTAATAGAGAATATAATGATGTTATTGGTGATGATGTCTTAGGTGATGTGAGAATTGAGTGTGAGCCATTTACTAGAGGGATGCCAAATGTTGACACATTTGATGAACTAGTGGGTGAGTTTGGGAGTCAAAATATTCGAGATGGGTGTGAAGATATATGGATTGAATGATACTCTTGTAATTTATGAAATTACTTATGCCCTAAACAGCACTACTGTATGACATTAATTTTTTAATAAATTGTAATGTGTTTTCTTCACTTTCATTATGCAGGTTTTGGCCACAAAACAATCAGTACATAAAATACTGGTTCATTATTATAAAACGGCAGTCCTCATAAAACTGTGAAAAAGGTCGCCCGTTTTCATAAAATTGTCAATAAAAACGACGTTTCGGAGCATTCAACGACGGCATTGAATTTACCGACGTCTAAAAGCGAAGTAAAATTGAAGAAAGACGACGGTATTGTGAAACAGTTATTAACGATATCACGTCGGAGAAGCATAAAGAGCCGACATGTAATTACAAATAACACGACTCCAGTCAAATAATACCGACGTCTAAAACGACAGATATCGATCCTAAACGTTACAAAAGACGACGTATTAGAGCATGAACTCGTCCGTAACAAATAAAAAATTGTCGTCTTAAAATTTTACCACGTCGCTTGTTATATAAAAAATGAAGTAAAAAATAAAAAATTCACGACATAATTTGATATCCAGAGGTAAATTTGTCGACGTAAAAAGATATTTAGACGTCGTTCTTTTACAAAAACAACGTTATATGGAATATCCACGTCTCTTTTTATATTCTTATGTCGTTACATATATTTTCCACGTGATTGGTTGAAAAACTTCGCCATCTCAGATAGATTAGACGACTATTATTTTGGTAAAGACGACGTATAAATAGAGACACACGGCTGTCTTTTGCATGATGACGACGTTGTATATAAAATACTACGACGTTTATAGAAATAAATATGTCGTAAGTCATGAGCCTAACATATTTTCCACGTCTTTTATTTTATATACAATGAAGTGGAAAAACCATTTCACGACGGTTATTAAAATATACGCGACGTTGTATTTCTTAATAACGTCGTATGTTATTTATTTAAAGACGTAGTATATTTATTTACACGACTGTGTTTGTATAAAATAGGTCGTCTATTCTTATCCCTGACATTTTTTGGCTCATTTTTCAGTATACAGACGTCGGTTGTTTTTGTTAAGGACGTTGTTTATTTTAACAACGACGGTGATTTACCCTAACCGCTATTTCCACGTCAATATTAATGAAAAAAAACGAAGTGGAAAAATTATTTCACGACAGTTATATAAATATATCCGACGTTGTATATTTTAATAACGTCGTATTTTATTTATTTAAAGACGTATTGTATTTATTTACACGACGGAGCTTGTATAAAATAAGTCGTCTATTCTTATCCTTGACAATTTTTTGGCTCATTTTTCAGTATACAGACGTCGGTTTTTTTTAATGACGTTGTTTGTTAGAACAACGACGGTGATGTACCCTTACCGCTATTTCCACGTCAATATTAATGGAAAAAACGAAGTGGAAAAACTATTTCACGACGGTTATATAAATACATTGGACGTCGTATATTGTAATAACGTCGTATTTTATTTATTTAAAGACGTATTGTATTTCTTTACACGACGGAGTTTGTATAAAATAGGTCGTCTATTCTTTTCCACAACAATATTTTGGTTCATTTTTCAGTATACAGACGTCAGTTGTTTTTTGTTAATGACGTTGTTTGTCATAACAACGACGGTGATTTCGCGTCGTGGTTTTACTTTGCAAAAGATGTCGGTCGATTTTACGACGGTTTGAAAACCCGATACACGACGGTGAATTTCCGTCGTCTTTTGCCTTTTTTGTAGTAGTGTGTTACATGGTTCACCTGTTAATGGGTTTAATCACTACACTAGCAATGAGTTTCAGAACGTAAATAGACAGTCCAATCAAATGGCTTCTTCATTGGATATGAAAATCCATCCCAAAATAAATCATGCTGAGCCCGAGGATGAAATCACAAAGGAAGAGGAAGAAGAAAGCTTCTGCTATGCCATGCAGCTGGTGGGTTCTTCCGTGTTGTCCATGTCTCTACAAATTGTAGACTACAATAAGCAATTAAGCTTGGGGTTTTTGACGTCATAGCCAGAGAGGGTCCAGGCGCCAAGCTATCTTCGTATGATATTGCAACTAAGATTGGCACCCAGGATGATGGATAGGATCCTCAGGCTCCTCACCAGCCACTCTGTTCTCCATTCCTCTCTTGTTGCTGCTAATGAGGATGAAAATGGTGGGTCTGATTTTTCGAGGGTCTATAGCCTTGGCCCTGTGTTCGAAGTTCTTTGGGCCCCTTGATGGCATTGGCTCAACACAAGGTCTTCATGGAAAGCTAGTTATGCACTATTAGTGCCATTAATTAAGTTATCATCTTTGTAGTGGATACTTCATGATTGGACCGATGAGCACTCACTACAAAAAAGAGGTCATTACCGACCAACATTTTCCGAGGGCCCCGAAATTCCGTCGGTAAAAGTGTTTTTTCCGACCAAAAAATGTTGTCTGTTGGAAATATGTCACGGGCCTGAAATTTATTTCCGACAAAGGAAATACCCTCGGAAAAAGTCTCTATTGTCGTCGGAAATGTAATTTATTTGGCGGGAAGACTTGGCGCCAACTTTATTAACGACCAAAAGTATGTTTGACGGAAATAAGATGATTATTTCCAAGGGGTTTCTCATTCCGTTGGAACTGTTTGACTATTTCTGAGGGCTTCTTATTCCGTCGGAATTACTTGACTATTTCCGAGGGATTCTCCTTTCGTCTCTGAATTGTTTGACTATTTTCGAGGAGAAATATGTCCTCTAGGAAAACGTTTGAATGTCAATTTCCCATTAGAATAAGTAAAAACAATTTGATTGATAATAATCAATCACACTCCAAAATATATAACTGAAAATAGCCAATCCAAAAAAAAAAAAATTAGACAATCACAATTACATGACAACTCATCCCAGAGTTGTAAGTTGAATCACATCCCTTCTTCAATCAATTTCATTGTCATCAACATCATTTTGGAAGGCATGCATGCTTTGACTTTGAGTCTCTGCTTCTTGGTATGGGTCACTCTCATCACTAGTCAACTCATAAGCGTTTCTTGGATTTGTTTCCACTACAAAACTCCAAATTTTATTTTTAACCCCCTTCACATAAAAAATTTGGGTTGCTTGGCTGGCTAGTACGAATGGCTCTTGAGTATTTAGCTTGCGTGTTGTATTAACAGTGATTATTCCATAACGATCTATCTTGTAACCTGTTCCTTTTCGTGTTGTGTCATACCAATCACAATTGAACAATACAACTCTATTTCCTTCTGTGTAACGGAGCTCAACAATATCTACTAAGGTTCCATACCAAGGCACATCGTCAATCTGATTCTCCCCCTTAACCATAACTCCACTATTTTGTGTTTTTTTATTCTCGTCACGCTGCAATGTATGAAATCTAAAACCACGAATATAATAACCAGGATAATAAGTTACTCGCCTCTAGGACCTCGAGCCAAAGAAAGCATTTGCTTACTAACTTTACCATCGTTGTATAGTTCTGTGACCTGAATAGAAAGGAAAAAATATTTTTAAATAAACATCTATGACAGTCAATAGTTTTTACAATACAATATTATCCATACCCTTTTAGAAATCCAGTTTGAAAATTGAAGCCTATGTGACTCCTCCACATTATCAACACTAGACTGGATTAGAATGTTCTTATGTTCTCTGCGTACATAACAAATAATTATATTCAAATTAATACAGTGACATATTAGATCTAAATAAATAGTAACATATTAAATACACAAAGAATTATAGTGTTGAAGATTTCTTACCTGGACAAATGGCAAAGCTTCATCATAATTTTGTAGGACATAATGAGTGGCAGCCTTATGAAGTTCGATGCTCATCTCTCTAAGTACACCTTTCCCAAAAGCTCGACCAGGTGTTGAGAAAATAGATAATGGAGATGTATCATATGACGGTTGACCTCCATCGTCGTTTCTATCTCTTTTATTAAACTTAGTTTCAACTCGATGCAAATAGCGAGAGAAAAATATTAAACACTCATCTCCCAAGACACCTTCGGCAATAGACCCTTCTGGATGAGCCTTATTACGAACATAAGTCTTTAGCTTATGCAAATACCTAATTACATCATAAATACCGAAATTAGAGAATCATACATCAGCAATTAAACAAACTGTGAATAAAATTAATATCTAAACATTGAGATTACCTTTCCACAGGATACATCCACCTGAATTGTCCTGGACCGGCCACCTTTGCCTCCCATGCCAAGTGGCAAGTTAGGTGAATCATGATGTCAAAAAAGGCAGGAGGGAATATTTTTTCCAACTTGCATAGAGTTATGACAATTTGATTGTCAAGAAGATTCAAGTCATCTTCTCTTAAAACTTTAGCACACAATTCCTTGAAAAAGTACGATAATTCAATTAAAGGCTCACATACATCTTTGGGTAATAAATCTCGCGCCACAAATGGAAGTAATCTCTCTAAGAACACATGACAATCATGAGTTTTCATACCAGAAATATTACGTTCTGAAGCATTCACACATCGAGATAAATTTCCAGGAGTACCCATCTGGAACTTTCAACTCCATTAACCATTGACATAAAGCTTTGTTATCATCATTTGACAATGTATAATCACCTGGGATAAAATAGAGCTTACCATTATCTCCTTCTTGTGGATGATACCTATGTCTTATACCCATTTCTTGAAGATCAAGACGAGCATTTAAAGAATCTTTTGTTTTACCATCAATGCTCATCATTGTGCCAATCACATTCTCAAATACATTTTTCTCAATGTGCATGACATCTAAATTGTGACGCACCAAAAGTGTTTTCCAATAAGGCAATTGGAAAAATATCGAATGTTTTTTCCAATTATGATCTTTTCCAAACCCAAGTATTGTATGCTTTTTCCCATCCTTGCCATGTGTTATTTCTCTTAATTCACTAAGTTCATTTATCACATCATCACCAGATGGTCTCTTGGGTGCAAGTCTTCTTTCCCTTGTATTATCAAATTGGCTTCGTTGATTACGCCATACGTGGTCAGACGGTAAAAATCGTCTATGACCCAAATAACATGTTTTAGACCCATGAGATAACCGACGATGTGAAGTATCAGATGCACAATATGGGCATGCCAATTTGCCAGACGTACTCCAACCTGACATGTATGCATATGCTGGATAATCATTGATAGTCCAAAGAAGTGCAGCTCTCATATGAAAATTCTGCTTTGCATATATATCATACGTTTCAACACCAATTTCCCACAATGTTCGCAACTCGTCTATCAACGGCCTCATATATACATCAATGTCATGGCATGGACCCTTGGGTCCAGGAATAAGTAAAGTCATGAAAACATAAGGCTCCTTCATACACATCCACGGAGGAAGATTATATGGGTATATGAGAACTGGCCAAATACTATAGTGCAAATTCATGTTCCCAAAAGGGTTAAATCCATCTGTTGCCAAACCAAGTCTTACATTTCGAGGTTCCATACCAAATGACTCATGAATTTCATTAAACGATTTCCAAGCCTCAGAATCTGCCGGATGCCTCAACACTCCATCTTTTACACGATCCTTAAAATGCCACCTCATATCTACAGCTGTCTTGGATGACATGAATAATCTTTGAAGTCTTGGTGTGAGTGGAAAATATCTAAGCACCTTCCATGGAACCCTTTTACCTTTCTTTTTGCTACCCTTTCCTTGTCTCTTCCATCTCGAAAGCTTGCATGTAGGACATTGCGTTGCATTTGCATGCTCCTTATAATAAATGATGCAATCATTATTGCATGCATCTATTTTATCATAATGAAGACCTAAATCTGAAATAATTTTCTTTGCACCGTTAGTGGTTGTAGGTAACTTCTCACAAAAAGGAAATGCATTTTTCAACAATGTTAGCAACATACCAAATGCTTTATTGCTCATAGTACCGATACCCTTGATATGCATTAGGTTCACAACAAAAGACAAATTAAAATACGACTCACAACCAGCGTACAATGGTTGTTCTGCCTCTTCTAACAATTTGTAAAACTTGTGTGCATCTCCATTTGGATCTTGTGGACAACCTTCTTCTATTAAACCATGCATATCATCGTCTTGTTCCATACTGGCCACATCATGTCCATCATTGTCACTATCACTTTCATCACTTTCATCACTTTCATCACTTTCATCACTTTCATCACTATCCTCATCCTGACCCTCGCCATGCAAATACCATGTAGTATAAGTCAGTTTAATTCCATTATAAAGAAGATGCTTGTGTACCTCATACCTCAAATGTCTATATCTATTACTGCATTTAGAGCAAGGACAAAAGATCTTAGAATCATCCGGCTTAACATGGTTGTATGCATAATTAAGAAAACTTTCAACTCCTGCAAAATAATCTTCTGAAGACCTTCCAGATTGCATCCAAGATTTATCAACAAGCATTTCTCTACATAAATAAGTTCCAATTAACATTAATAGAACAAATGACCAAAAATTCAAATATTAAAACTATATCAAAGACATCAAAATTCAAATATACTCTTGATATGCATATACCGTATACCAAATTCTTACTTAGTCACAGAAGTGCCAAAATAGAATAGAAGAAGATATTCATCAGAAGAAGATGGAGAGAATAACGAAAGAAGAAGAAAATGCAGCCAGCGGGATAAAGAAGAAAGAAAGAAAAAAAGATGGAGAGAGAAGAGAAGAGAAGAAAGAAGAAATGATGGCTGGGAGAAAAGAAAAAGAAAAGAAGAAGAAAAGTAGAAAAAGCAAAGGAAGAAAATGCAGCCAGCGGGATAAAGAAGAAATAAGAAAAAGATGGAGAGAGAAGAGAAGAAAGAAGAAATGATGGCTGGGAGAAAAGAAGAAAAAGCAGATGAAGAAGATGGAGATATGGAGAGAAGAGAAGAAAGAGGGAAAGGAATGATGACGGTTGGGAGAAAAGAAAAACAAAAGAAGAAGACAAGAAGAAAAAGCAAAGGAAGAAGATGGAGAGAAGAACGAAAGAAGGAAAAAATGATGACGGCTGGGAGAAAAGAAAAAGAAAAGGAGAGTTTGTGGGACGGTTAGATTGTAATAAATATTACATTTGTATGGTTATTCCACAAGGAGATGCATCAGTCTAGTGGTGTTTGAGCCTTGTATCCAAACTCCTGACCAGAGTTCGATTCCTCATGAGTTTCGTCCCAGTTTATCTTTTTCATTGAAGCAAGTTACACGTGTCTACCAATGTTCTCTCTCATCTTTCTTTTATTATCTTCTTTTTTTTCCTTTCTTTCTCTCTTCTCTCCCTGCAAAACCTTAATCACGGGCTTGGGCTTATCATTAAAGACAATTAAATTTTTTCATTGAAGCAAGTTACACGTGTCTACCAATGTTCTCTCTCATCTTTCTTTTATTCACTGGCTTAACTATTGATTTAACATAAACTAATTAAAACTTGAGAGATGTCTTCCGCAAAAAACAGCATATCATTAAAGACAATTAATTTATTTACGTTCGAAGGTGAAAGGCACATTGACAGATACTAGATAAAAAAAAGTTCGGGCCAAAAAGGGTAAAAACGTACAAAAAGTAAATAAATTAAAATATAAAAAAAACTTTTCTTCTTCTTCTTCTTCTTCTTCTTCTTCTTCTTCTTCCTCATCATCTTTATCGTCAAATTTGCACAATAGGAGCCTTTAGTTTTGCGCTATGAATCTCCTCTCCCAGGTTTTCACGCACAGCTTCTTGGGGCTCATCACTTGAGCTTCCAAAAATCATTATCTTAGCTTCAGCAAAACTAGAGTTGTGATCTCCACGTTTGTGTTTACTCGGTCGCTCCGAGGCCTCCTGTCGTTTTGGCATCTCTTTAGAATAAAAAGTTATCATCTGTGATCGGTGCTTTTCATTTTCTGCCCGCAAAATCTCAAGCTGGTGTCGGTGCTTTTCATTTCTCTCCCGCAAAATCTCAAGCTGGTGTCGTTGCTTCTCTTCCTCTGCCGTCTTATCCTTTTTCAGTCTTCTGTTGTCACGCTGATATTCATCAACCAATTTTTGCTCTGCCGTCAACTGAGCTTTTAGGAATTGCACCTCATGAGTTTTTACGATGAGGCGATGCCCCACATTTGCGATACATGTCGCACTCTGCACGCCCATTGCCACAACATCGTTCACTATGCGGTTGTCATCCCTCATTCCCAGGATGCGCAGATCCCTGGAGTCATCAAACTCCTCGCAACTCCAATGGCAACATCGTTGTCAAGGAGTAACGAGTCGTTGACGGTCACGGGTCCTCGTGAGGACGCAAATAGGCGCCCAGACCGGTTCAAGTGGTTGCACCCTTGTCTGTATTGGCGGAGCTAAACATAGATCCAGTTCCTGTTGGTCTCTCATTAATCTGTATTTTCTTCTTGCTTTTCTTTTTGTTTTCTCTCCTTTCTCTTTCTTCTTGTTCCTCTCTCTGCTTTCTTTGTTTTCTCTCTTCTGCGTGGATTTTCCACTCCTTCCAATATATAGACGTGGTTAGGCTTCAACCGTCTTCAATTTTCTCTTGTCTTGTAATTTAAATTGGCGCGCCTTTGTGTCTTGTCTTGTCTCTCTATAATTTTCTCTTTCTTCTTTCCTCTCTCTCTTTTCTCCTTCGCTTATAGTTTAGAGAAACCCTAGCAATTAAAGCTTCAACTGTCCCCAAACCATTTGTCGCGACGTGCACGGACGCGTTCAAGACGCTGGAATTGTCTCTACTTTCCATGACGCTGTAATTGTCTCTACTTTCTATGCCGCCGTAATTGTCTCTACTTTCCATGACGCCGTAATTGTCTCTACTTTCCATGACGCCGTAAACGTCTCTACTTTACTTTCCATTACGCTGTAATTGTCTCTACTTTCCATTACGCTGTAATATCTGTGATTGCACCATAAGCTTGCTAAGCCTTGGGATCAAAATCAAAATCTTTAAGCTCTCTGGATATGATCAAAACCAAATTCGGCAGCAACAACCCTGAGAGCAGTTTCGGTGACCAAGATCCTCGCTCGAAAAAGAAGCGTCACCGCCACACTGAGCATCAGATCCAAGAAATGGAAGCGTGAGTAGTATTTAAGCGTTAATGAGTTCATAATGGTCCTTTTTTAAAAATAAAAAAAAATTAACCTTGATACAATGTTCTGGTTTTTTTTTTTCGTGATATTCTTATTTAGTTTATTCAAGAAGTGTCCCCAACCAAATGCCAAGCAGAGGGAAGGAACTGAGCCGGAAATTAGGTTTGGAACCATTCCAAGTGAAATGGTGGTTTCAAAATAAGCGCAACCATATGAAGGTATATAATGTTTTGTTCATGACACGTTTTTAATTAAAATGGGTTTGGGAATATACACAACTTTGTTTTATTTATTTTTCCTTTTTGACAGACTTAGCTAGAGCTTCATGAGAACACACAACTTCGTAATGAAAATGAAAAGCTTCGTGCCGATAACATGAGGTAAGAGAGAAGCCATAGGCAGTGCCTCTTGCCCCAATTGCGGTGGCCCGACAGCTATCAGAGAGATGATAATCGAGATTGCAGTGGCAGCAATGGAAGAGCTAATCAGAATGGCTCAAATGGGTGAACCCTTGTGGATGACCAGCCTTGATGGCAACACCACTGTGTTCAATGAAGACGAGTACATAAGATCATTCCCTCGTGTTGCTCCAAAACCAAACAATCATTTCAAATGTGAAGCTTCGCGCGAGAGTGCTGTTGTTGTCATGAACAACAACAACCTTGTTGAGATTCTCATGGATGTGGTAATTTGTTAGATCTAGATCTACTAATTTGCTGAAATTTCAAATTCAATGTGATTGTTTATTCGTAAATTTTTTCATGTTTGCAATTTTGGGGTGTAACTTGCTTCAATGAAAAAAAAACTAATAATTTGCTGAAATTTCAAATTCAATGTGATTGTTTATTCGTAAATTTTTTCATGTTTGCAATTTTGGGGTGTAACTTGCTTCAATGAAAAAAAAAGGGGGGTGAAACCCGAACCATACCGATTTCATGTAAATTGCCTAAAAATTCGGAGTTTGTGAACTCATGAGGAATCAAACTCTGGTTAGGAGTTTGTGAACTCAACAACCGCTGGACTGATGCATCTTCTTGTTGAATAACCATACAAATGTAGTATTTATTACAATCTAACCGCCCCACAAACTCTCCTTTTCTTTTTCTTTTCTCCCAGCCGTCATCATTTTTTCCTTCTTTCGTTCTTCTCTCCATCTTCTTCCTTTGCTTTTTCTTCTTGTCTTCTTCTTTTCTTTTTCTTTTCTCCCAACCGTCATCATTCCTTTTTCTTATTTCTTCTTTATCCCGCTGGCTGCATTTTCTTCTTCTATTCTATTTTGGCACTTCTGTGACTAAGTAAGAATTTGGTATACGGTATATGCATATCAAGGGTATATAGCCTGCCTATATGGGCCAAGAATTTGGCACTTGTGTCATCAACATTGAACAAATATTAATTATGTCTTTAAATAGAGGAATAACACATAAACCCTAATCATTTTTTGTTTTACTTATTATCTTTTTAGAATCAATGGTCGACTGTGTTTTCTGGGATTGTGTCGAGAGCTATGACTCTGAAGTGCTGTCAACTGGAGTGGCTGGAAATTACAATGGAGCCTTGCAAGTGGTATAATATATATCTACTTTCACAATTCTATTATCTTCTCCCTAGAATCTAAAATATTTTTAATAACATTAATTATCTTGTCGTGGTTAATTATATGTTTGGGTTGAATATATTATTTGTAATTTGGTAGATGACTGCAGAATTTCAAGTACCCTCACCGCTTGTTCCAACTCGTGAGAGTTATTATGTGAGGTACTGCAAACAGCATGCTGATGGCACTTGGGCTGTGGTTGATGACTCCTTGGACACTCTGCGCCTTAATCTTGCACCAAGGTCATGCCAAAGAAGACCCTCTGGATGTCTCATCCAAGAAATGCCAAATGGATACTCAAAGGTAATGTAATTAATAATTAAACACACTATGTATTTAACTCTTGATTCATATTTGACTTGCATCATGTATTTAACTCATTACATTATTTGTCATTTAATTTTATAACTTTTGGTGCTTTAGGTTACATGGGTTGAGCATGTCGATGTGGATGAACGTGGTGTTCACAATCTGTACAAGCAGCTGGTTAACTCTGGCAACGCATTTGGAGCGAGACGATGGGTCGCTACCTTGGACCGTCAATGTGAACGTCTTGCCAGTTCCTTGACATCAAACATCCCTACTGGTGATGTTGGTGGTAAGAACAATTTTGTGTAGGGCTATTCTTCTACGCACATGGATTCATTAATTAAGCCTTAATTTTTTTTTTAAATGCATGATTAATTAGTGATTACAAATCAAGAAGGCAGAAAAAGTCTGTTAAAATTGGCTGAAAGGATGGTCATAAGCTTCTATGCTTGGAGTAAGCGCATCAACCACTCACACATGGACAACATTGTCTGGGACATGGGCTGATGATGTTCGAGTGATGACCCGAAACAGCGTGGATGATCCTGGCAGGCCTCCCGGTATTGTTCTCAGCGCCGCCACATCTTTCTGGCTACCAGTTCCTCCCAAAAGGGTATTTGAATTCCTCCGTGATGAGAACTCTCGTAATAAGGTACGTGAATTAATTATCCTTCAAATTCTTAGGATGATCTATCAGATCTAATACATTAACCAAATTATTCATGAAATACATATAGAAAATGGTTCGACTAATTACTTGAGCTTCATCACTTGTGGTTGCAGTGGGACATTTTTTCCAATGGTGGAATTGTTCAAGAAATGGCACACATTGCTAATGGTCGCGACACTGGAAATTGCGTGTCTCTACCTTGCGAGTAAATGTAGCTCTCTCTTATTGTTATTATTATTTTAATTTTCTTAATTAATCCATATTCTGCTCCTAATCACAATTGATGAATTATTAACCTTGCCTTTTTAAAAAATGAACTTAATTTTGTAGAGTGCAAATTCAAGCCAGAGCAACATGCTGATACTACAAGAGAGCTGCACAGACAAAACAGCTTCTTTTGTGATTTATGCTCCAGTGGACATTGTTGCCATGAATGTGGTACTAATTGGGAGTGACCCTGACTATGTTGCTCTTCTTCCTTCCTGGCTTTGCCATCCTTCCAGATGGAGGAGGCATGGGGGATTCTGGCTCTGGTGGTTCCCTTCTCACCGTTTCCTTTCAGATTCTGGATGATTCTCCCCCGACCGCCAAGCTCTCTCTCTGGGTCGGTGGAAAACAGTTAACAATCTGATTGCTTGCACTTGGAGAGGATCAAGCTGCACTGTCTTGCGACACAAATAATTGTTGCTAGAAAAAATAAGATCACTTTTGTGTCTTTATTCGCAGATGTGACAACGCTAAAACACAAAAACTACATTTGTGCCCAGTTTCATCTATTTTTTTTTTTTTACAGGCCAAGTGTTTCTACACTTTTTGCCTGCTTTTGTCGTTGGTATCCTTATATCTGAATTACAAAGACAATTCGCTATTTGTCTTTGTTTAACTAAGACTTACTTTATATTAGGCCAAAACAAACTAGAAAAAAATTGAGAATGGTTATTGTTAAGACAAAGTCGATTAATTTAAACGAGTTCATTAATCATTTTGGGACCGAACTTTTTTTATCTAGTATCTGTCAAACTTGGATTGAAGGTCCCACAAGGCAGTGAGTCAATATATGTGAAGTACTTTTAAAACAGGAATTATTAATTACTATTAGCCAGTTGGATTCTTAGAGACCTGGTCCACTTTGAGAAAGTGGCTTGAAAATGTGCCTTTCACCTTCGAACATTAATAAATTGATTTGCTGCATGCTTCCTCTTTCCTTTGTCCAATAGTTAATAAATAACTCTATCAACATTCAAAGCTTTCCGATTTGCTGCATGCTTCCTCTTTCCTTACATGCAGCGAAAGTTGTGGTTTCACTTATATAACAACCTCTCAATATGGTCAAAAAGTTTTTTTATATTCATTAAGGATTCACTATTATAATAGGGTTAAAAAAATGCCATAGGGTGAATTTAATAGTATTTGCACCACCTTGTCTTTGAATAAATCATTGCATCAACTTTTTTTTTATGGCCAAAGGGTATCATGCTTTTAAAAGAGAAGGAAGTCTTCACCAGCAATATCATCAAGGAGAAAAGAGAAGGAAGTCTTCACCCAGGTCTAGGTTGTAACTCCAGTTTGCCAACTCGTTAGGTATTCTTCTCTTCTTCTTATGTCTTCATCTTTTTCTTTTTCTGCCGATTTCTTATTTGGTAGTGTCTGTTTCTTCTAACAATAACCAAAAGGATTTTAATAGTAATTTCAATTGTTATGAGTTTATCTTTCAAATGGCAGCCATGGCAAAAAAAAAAAGAACAATAATAGAGCATCACATGATCGCGAAATGCAAGAGACAAATCAAACATGTATGAGTTATTGCATGTTATTATCGATTAAATTCTTGTTTCTGTTATTTTTTTAGTTGTATTTCTATTATATGAGTTTTTAATTTTTTTAATTATGTTTTGTGTTTGTATTTCTCTTACAAATGATAGCCGTGGCAAGAAAGGGAAAGAGTCAAGATAGAGCATTAGGCACTGCACATCCGCAGTCATCTAGACTCTCCTTAGATCGCCATATTTCCAATGACTCATCACATGATAACGAAATGCAAGAAACATGTACGATTTATTTTGAATTTTCTTTGTATATATGTATTTCAATTATATGATTAGTTCTCTATTAATTTCTAATTTTTTGCTCTATTATAAATTGTAGCCATGGCAAGAAAGAGAAAGAATCAGAATAGAGCATCCGACATTACACATCCTCAGTCATCTAGACCTTCCTTAGACCAACATGATGACCTCATTGAGCCATCACATGATAATGAAATGGAAGACATGCCTCTTGAAACTGAACCATCAAATGGAGAAGGTAATTTTATATATATATGAGGTTTAAAATATATAAACACACATCTTTAAAGGATGCTCCCCTAGAAAAGTCACTACTTTTCCTGAAAATTTAATTAAGTGAAAAGCATAGTTAAGACCAATTATATAAATAAGTAAATAACGAACAAAGATTCCCTGAAAATTTTGCTTAAGGGATATCTGATCTATCACATTTACTTACATTAACATTGCACTTGCTTATTCTTTTCTTTATTTTATTCTTGTCACATTTTTCATTGATATCTCATTGATTCGCACTGAAAAATTGGTTGTAGTAGAAGTTCCCCAGGACTTCAAATATTTGTATTTTTTTTTATTAGGTTCAACTGTTGGAATAAAAAAAGGTAGAGGGAAGGCTAAGGGTAAAGATGGAAACGGCACTCCAATTGTAATTCGTAGAGGAAGGTAATGTATAAGGCCTGCAAAGTTAGCCATTTCTTGTGTAGATTCATTTTTATTTATTTATTTAAATTTGGTTTAAATTTTCAGGATTATAACCACTGGAGCTGTGCGAACTATAGGAGTGCTTTTTTATCAAGCTATCGATGGAGCATGGCCAACATTTAAAACATTTCCATCAACTCAAATGGATTTATTGTATGATCGCTTTAACTCAACAGGATATACACACACATGCTCAGAAGAAGAGATGAGGGAGGCATTCGAAAAACATATTAAATTGCGATATTCTGATTGGATGTCGTCATTGAGAAATAGCGTTTTTAAGAAATACACGACTCCTGGTGATAGATACACTCATTGCCCATTAGGGATATCTCAAGATGTTTGGTCTAAACTGGTTGATCATTGGTTGCAGCCTACATGGCAGGTAAAAACTCAATTTAAAATAATATTGTTATGACTGGCTAGTGTATGCTTTGGTTTATTTGTAGATGCCTTATATGGGTTCACTAAGTTGATATTAGGTTATGATTGACTTTTTTCATGCAGGATAAAAGTAAACGAAATAAGTCTAATAGGGCAAAATCCACGATTGTGCATACGATAGGTTCTGTTCCAATGGAAAAGTACAAAAAAGATGAGGTAAAAATATCCATTTGCTTTTTGCTTTTTGTTGACTGTTCCTTTTGTGGTTATTTCCAAATTGGTCATAACAAACTTCATGGTTTAAATCTTAATAGCTTGATCGAATTGGAATTGAACCGAGCCCAATCGATTGTTTCAAAAAGTTCCATGTAAGTAAGCCTAAGAATGGAGGAGAAGAAAGTTGGCCAAGTGAAAAGGCTAAGGAACTTTTTGTACGTTGCCCCTACTTTGTTTCTCTCTCTTTTTTTTTTTAAATTTTATTCACATGACATTTTTTTTATATCCATGTTTATATTTCTACTATTTCATTGAAGGAAAAAATGGAGAATAAAAAGGTTGCTGCAACGGAAGACGGGAATGAAGTAGATGATTGGGATATATACAAGGAGGTTATTGGTGGGCCAAGTCACGGTCGTATCCTAGGCTTGGGTGGTGGCTATAGTACAAAAGATGTGTATCCCTCATATAACCAAGGTTGTAATAAACGTATATGCTTAGAACGTGAAGAAGAGCATGAGAAATTAAAAGAGGAAGTGAAGAACTTGAAAAGTGTGCTATATGAATTGAAAGATCTAGTTCAAAGTATGAGGGAAAACAACTCAAATACTTATGCACGCTCAATGGTGAACTCTTTTCTTCTCATTTCAATATTTTGCTCAATGTTAAATATTGTATTTGTTATTTTTATTCTCAAACGATTTATGTCTTATTAATTATTATCTTTTATTCGACAGGACAATATAGAAAGTTGTTCAGATGCTCACCTTGAAGACGAGTAGTGCAACATCACTTGTATTTTGCTACAATATGTATTTTGAATTTCAAGGTTTTGATATATTTGCGGATTGCTTTTATGTTTTAAGGATGATGGGGATTGTTTATGTTTTAACTATTGAGAATAATTTTAATTGAACGCTTAAAATTTTAGTACAGTATGGTGTCGTATGATTTTTTATTTATTTATTACCAATTAAATACGGATGATTAGAAAACAATTTTTGGCAAATGATGATATCTTCACATCATTGCAAAACAAAAACCCCGTATTAACTCGGGTAGCAGAGGACAAGAATATGAAAAACGCTTCAGCTTTTTGTACTCTTTATGAAAAGTATGTTAAATATGCGTGAGTAGTTAAGATAATAAGCAGGGAGCATTCTTTACATTTATTTTAACTTTCATTGTGGAGCGTGAGTTGTTAAATATCCTTTTTGTGGAGCGTTAGAAAAATGGGCGACGACTGCATTTGAGAGTAAGGGAGCAGTGTTTTAATAATAGGTTAAGAATGTGAGGTAAGAGTGGGAAATAAAATAAAAAAAATTAAATAGAATAAGGAAAGGAGGGACGACTGCATTTGAGAGTAAGGGAGCAGTGTGTTAATAATAGGTTAAGAATGTGAGGTAAGAGTGGGAAATAAAATAAAAAAAATTAAATAGGAAAGGAGGGAGCCGTGTGTTGTTGTCCAACTTATTTTTTTTAAAATACTTTTTGGGCAACATTTGAGACACAATTTAAAAAGAGAGTAAGGAGGGAAATCATTACTTTTTACTTTTTACTTTGTCAATGAATAGAATAAAGAAACGAGGGAAACAAAATTCTCACCCAAAAAAAAGGAGGGAAACAAAATTATAAAAAATAAAAAAAGACAGGAAGATAGAGAGAGAGAGAGAGGCGCATCTTAGAGAAATCATTACTTTTTACTTTGTTTACAGCATTGACACAATTTAAAGCATTCGTGCTCTATAGCCATTTAAAAGATATAAAGAAGAGTGTAAGTTGAGTTCATTAATAATTTAGCCACCACCTTTTCTTTGAATAAATCATTGCATCAACTTTTTTTGTATGGCCAAAGGGTAAATCATTGCATCAACTTTTTTGTATGGCCAAAGGGTATCATGCTTTTAAAAGAGAAGGAAGTCTTCATGCAGGAGGTTTCATTACACCAGCAATATCATCAAGGAGAAAAGAGAAGGAAGTCTTCACCCAGGTCTAGGTTGTAACTCTAGTTTGCCAACTCGTTAGGTATTCTTCTCTTCTTCTTATGTCTTCATCTTTTTCTTTTTCTTCCAATTTCTTATTTGGTTGTGTCTGTTTCTTCTAACAATAACCAAAAGGATTTTAATTGTAATTTCAATTGTTATGAGTTCATCTTTCAAATCTTGTTGGACGTCTAGGAGCAATTCTTAGTGAAGATAAGAATTGCATAATATTGCGATCTATGAAATGTAAAACTTATCCAACTCCATTGACCTTTCTTGTTAATCATTCTTTCTTTGGTTGGTTGGTTCTCAATAACATAGCGACAAATCTTAAATTCAAAAGGATATAGATATTATATATATATATATATATATATATATATAAATAACAGATTATATTCCTTTGTGGCTTAAGCTTGCCTACAGCCCTTTGTAACAGATTTTATATACATATATATAGATAACATAGCGACAAATCTCCAAAGACTACTGTATATATATAAGTAACGAACCTGCTGTGGCTTAAGCTTTTTCTTTTGGAAAAGAACAACCCAAAAAAAGCCCTTTGTTTTATTATCTTAAATTAATTAATTAATTTAACCACAATATATTAAACACATCAGCAATTAAACTCCCGCTTGCCCAAAAAAAGTGGGGGAAAGCCCAAATTAATTATTTGTTTTGCCGCTCAAGCCTCTTTTTAATTCCCTTCTTCTCAATTTTTCAGTTAAACTGTCAATGTCTAGGCATGTATTGTTATAGATGTACCAATATTGAAATGCATTATTGTGATAAGGGAATCAGTACCCATGCTACATGTATTATGTCTCAAATGTTGTAGATATAAAGAAGAGCTACATGCCCAATAATACAAAGCAGCAGATATACACGCACGCACCCTTTCTTTATCAAATGACATGGGTTCTTTTGATTTATGTTTGTTTTTAATTATGACAAATCAAACATGCCATGACATGGGTTCTTTATGTTTGATTTATATTTCTTTATCAAAGTAAAGTACTATTTTTGGTTTATGTTTGTTTTTAATTATGACAAATCAAACATGCCATGACATGGGTTCTTTATGTTTGATTTATATTTCTTTATCAAAGTAAAGTACTATTTTTGGTTTATGTTTGTTTTTAATTATGGCATGGGTTCTTTTGTGATTATAGATGGCAGCCATGGCAAAAAAGAGAAAGAGCAATAATAGAGCATCACATGATCGCGAAATGCAAGAGACAAATCAAACATGTATGAGTTATTTGCGTGTTATTATCGATTAAATTCTTGTTTATGTTATTTTTTTAGTTGTATTTCTATTATATGAGTTTTTAATTTTTCAATTAAATAACGAACAAAGATTCTCTGAAAATTTTGCTTAAGGGATATATGATCTATCTCATTTAGGTTCAACCTTTGGAATAAAAAAAGTTAGAGGGAAGGCTAAGGGTAAAGATGGAAACGGCACTCCAATTGTAATACGTAGAGGAAGGTAATGTATAAGGCCTGCAAAGTTAGCCATTTCTTGTGTAGATTCATTTTTATTTATTTATATAAATTTGGTTTAAATTTTCAGGATTATAACCACTGAAGCTGTGCGAACTATAGGAGTGCTTTTTTATCAAGCTATCGATGGAGCATGGCCAACATTTAAAACATTTCCATCAACTCAAATGGATTTACTATATGATCGCTTTAACGCAACAGGATATACACACACATGCTCAGAAGAAGAGATGAGGGAGGCATTCGAAGAACATATTAAATTGCGATATTCCGATTGGATGTCGTCATTGAGAAATAGCGTTTTTAAGAAATACACGACTCCTGGTGATAGATACACTCATTGCCCATTAGGGATATCTCAAGATGTTTGGTCTAAACTGGTTGATCATTGGTTGCAGCCTACACTTATGCATGCTCAAGACAATCCGCTTCAATGGTGAACTCTTTTCAATATTTTGCTCACTGTTAAATATTGTATTTGTTATTTTTATTCTCAAACGATTTATGTCTTATTAATTATTATCTTTTATTCGACAGAACAATGTAGAAAGTTGTTCAGATGCTCACCTTGAAGACGAGTAGTGCAACATCAATTGTATTTTGCTACAATATGTATTTTGAATTTCAAGGTTTTGATATATTTGCGGATTGCTTATATGTTTTAAGGATGATGGGGATTGTTTATGTTTTAACGATTGAGAATAATTTTAATTGAACGCTTAAAATTTTAGTAATAGGATGGTGTCGTATGATTTTTTTTTTATTACCAATTAAATACGGATGATTAGAAAACAATTTTTGGCAAATATTATAATTCAAATTTCTTTTTAATAATTTTTTAAAATAAAATAATTATATTTTTCGATCGCATTTCCCTCTCGGTAATGTATATTTCCAACAAACACTTTATCATCGGCAATACTTTCCGACAATAATTGCCTATTTCCGACAACATTCCCCACAACATAATCGGGTTCAAACAATTATATTTCCGACCACTTGTTCATCGAAAATATTTTCCGACATGATTAATCTATTTGCGACAAACTTTGTGACGAATAAATATGGTTGGAAATATATATTTCCGACGTAACTTGCCCATCGGAAATATTTTGTTATACTCTTTTCCAACGAGCTATTATATATTTTCCACAAACTCTTTTGGTCGGTAATGATAATTATGACGAAATCTAGCCCTCACAAATAATGTATCATTGTCGGAAAAAGTATTTCTGACGACACTCATTGGTCGAAAATATGAATTCGCAAAAACAAGAAATCACAATAAAATAACTATTTCCGACAATCAAATAAGTAATTACGACCACATGTATGGTCGGAAAATAAATATGTAGGGTCGTTTTAAAAATCCATTTCCGATAGAAATTTAAGCAATAGCTACGAAGCATGGGCGTCGGAAATACATTATTTTCCGACGGAATGGTCGGAAATGAAGTATTTGCAACCGGCCTTTTAGCGACGACTTCGACGGACTTTTGCCGTCGAAAATACCCTTTTTCGACGGCAAAAGGCTTTTTGCAACGACAAAATGCCCTCGCAAAAGGGCTTATGTTTTGTAGTGACTGCCTAAAGCTATTGAAGAATTATTACAGAGCTATTCCAGACAATGGAAAAGTGATTGTTGTGGAAGCACTACTTCCAACTAAGCCAGATACTAGCACTCCTCTGAAAAGCACTTCCCAACTTGATGTCATTATGATGACTCAAAATCCAGGAGGGAAGGAGAGGAGTGAACAACAATTCATGGCCCTGGCAATTGGTGCTGGATTTAATGGCATTAAATATGAATGTTTTGTCTGGAACTTTTGGGTTATGTGTTGAATTATAAGCTCTTAGGCTGATTTAAGAGTTTGTTAAAACGGTATTTTTATTTCTTTATTTTCATAGCCAAGTGTAAAGATCCTATTGGATATCTAGATGGACAGCTGAGATCATCTTGTGATGTAAGAGATCCAGCTTGCCTGTGCCTAACGGTTATATTCCTTATTCCAAGTGCGTGAGGTTTTAATGAAATAGAAGAGAACATTTCTCTGCTTCAAGAGAGCAGAGTAGTTGCCATTTTCACTCTCTCTTCTTCTCTCCTTTGGTCACTCTCACTTACACACATCAGAAAACACTAACATGGCCTGAAAGCCAGGTTGGATCATTTGAATCTCGGCATTTGAACTGTGAAAGTCGATTGGGGCATATCGAAGCTTGCTCAAGACTCACGAAAGCTGCTGGAACTCGATTTCTTCTTGAATATGAAAACAACTCGTTTTTGTTGTATCTGAGATCAGAAATGTTTGGATCTAGAAGCTCAAAGGTGAGGACTCCGATCTTCTCCGATTAGAACTACGAGTTCTGGAGAATCAAGATGGTAACCATATTCAAATCATATGGTCTATGGAATCTGGTGGAAAATGGAATTCCAATCCCTGATGCAAAGAAGAAGAAGAAGACATCTGAGGAAACCTCAGAGGAAGAAGACGATGAGAAATTGGCTGCAATGTTCATGAAAGATGCAAAAGCTCCGGGTATCATACAAAATGCAGTTTCCGATCAAATCTTCCCACGTATTGCCAACGCAGACTCAGCTAAAATGGCAAGGGAGCTGTTGTATGGAGAATACCATGGTGCCAAATCCATGCTACATGAGAAGAGAATGCCTTATTACCTTTGGGCAGAAGCTGTTCACACAGTTGTGTACATCTTGAATAGGTGTCCCACAAAAGCCTTGAACAATACCACACATTTTGAAGCCTACAGTGAAATAAAGCTTGGTATTGCACATTTGAAATTTTTTGGTTCTTTGTGTTATGTTCATGTCCCAACTGAACTAAGACACAAACTTGAGCCTAAAAGTGTGAAGGGAGTGTTTGTTGGGTATGCAACTTGTGAGAAAGGGTATAGGATTTTTGATCCAATCTCCAAGAAACTCGCATTGTCAATAGATGTCATCTTTGATGAAGAGGGTTCTTGGAACTGGACATAGAACTCTGATAAAACAACGGCACAAATTAAAGATGGAAGTCAAAGTGAGCATGGTTTCAGTATGGAAGATGGAGATGAGAATACTGCACTAACACCTCAAACTCAAATTCGACATGAAAGGAGCCCATTACACTCTCAAACATCATCACAACACATGTCAAGTGGCATAAGCAGTGAAGAGAGAAATACTCAAGCTTATGATCACTCACCATTGAAATGGAGAAGGTTAGATGATGTCCTTGCATAGTGCAACCTGTGCATCATGGAACTAGAGAAGTATGCAGAAGCAGCTCAAGATGAATCATGGTTGAAAGCTATGCAGGATGAATTGACAATGATTGAAAAGAATGGTACATGGATATTAGTGGATAGACCAACTGAGAAGCCAGTTATTGGAGTCAAGTGGGTTTACAAAACTAAACTAAACTTGGATGGTTCAGTTCAAAAGAATAAAGCAAGGTTTAGTTGCCAAAGGTTATGCTTAGAAACCTATATTGGATTACAATGAAACTTATGCTCATGTAGCTAGGCTGGACACCATCAGAACTCTCATTGCTTTAGCTACTCAGAAAGATTGGAAGTTATATCAACTCGATGTAAAATCAGCCTTTCTAAATGGAGTATTGCAAGAAGAAGTCGATATAGATGAACCAGAGGGTTTTGTGATCAAAGGTAAGGAAGACAAGGTGTACATGCTACATAAAGCTCTCTATAGGCTGAAACAGGCACCTAGAGCCTGGTATGGAGAGATAGACACCTATTTCACTCAGTGTGGTTTTGAAAAAAGCCTAACTGAAGCTACTTTGTATACCAAGACAAGGGGAGACAAAGACATCCTAATTGTCTCTATTTATGTAGATGACATTGTGTACACATGAAGTAGCAAGGAAATGCTGGATGAATTCAAGGAAGACATGATGATGAAGTATGAGATGACTGATTTGGGCATGCTACATCATTTTCTTGGTATGGGAGTGGTTCAAACAAACTCAAGTATATTCATCCATCAAAAGAAATACGCAAGCTCTCTACTAAACAAATTTGGTTTGAATGAATGCAAGACTGTGACCACACCCCTTGTAGCAAGTGAGAAGTTGACTAAAGATGATGGAAGTGGAGCAACAAGTGAGGAGCAATACATAAGCATTGTAGGCAGCCTCTTGTACCTAACAGCCACTAGACCATATATACATTATGTATGCATGTAGCCTGCTTGCTAGATTTATGCACTGTCCTACAAGCAAACACTATGGAATTGCTAAATGTGTGCTCATATATATCAAGGGAACTCTAGACTATGTCTTAGAGTATGTGAAAGGCAAGAATGCAATGTTGATTGGATTCTATGACAGTGACTTGGGGTGGATCAGTTGATGACAATAAGAGCACATATGGATATGCTTTTTCTTTTGGAATTGGTGTTTTCTCTTGGGCTTCAGTCAAGTAGAATTGTGTGGCACTGTCCACTGCAGAAGCAGGAAGCAGAGTATATAAGCGCATCTAAAGCTATTGCACAGGTTATTTGGCTCAAATTTGTGCTAGGAGATTTTGGAGGACTTCAAACTGAAGCAACTCCATTGCAGTGTGACAACACATCTGCAATTGCAATCACTAAGAACCCAGTGTTTCATCAGAAGACAAAACATATTGATCGAAGGTATCATTTTAAAAAAGATGCACTGCAAGAAGGCATTATTGATTTGGTGTATTGCCCTACAAGTGAACAACTAGCTGACATTTTTACAAAGCCACTGGCTAAGGATCGATTCAATTACCTCAGGAATATGCTTGTAGTTAAATCAACTCAAGATTTAAAGGGGAGTGTTGAATTATAAGCTCTTAAGCTGATTTAAGAGTTAGTTAAAATAGTTTTTTTATTTTTTTATTTTCACAGCCAAGTGTAAAGATCCTATTGGATATCTAGATGGATGGCTGAGATCATCTTGTGATGTAAGAGATCTAGTTGTTGTGCCTAACAGTTATATTCATCATTCCAAGTGCGTGAGGTTGTAATGAAAGAGAAGAGAACATTCCTCTGCTTCAGGATAGCAGGGCAGTTGCCATTTTCACTCTCTCTTCTTCTCTCTTTTCGTCACTCTCACTTACACACATCAGAAAACACTAACATTATGGAGTTCTTTAAGTAACCAAGGCATATGAAAACTTACACACTAAAATGAAAGTGTTAAGTCTCCAAGCCTAATAAAAGATTGGCAAATGTTTCTTATCTATAAGCAAGAAAAATTTCAGACTTAGAAGCTCACATAAAGTCTGCAATTATTTTACTTAATTTACTTTGATCTTTCCTAGGGTGGGCGGTCCGATTCGGTCCCTTTGCCTCGCCTGGCCCGGTACTATTCATTCGGTCCGGTTTGGTCTGTTTAGGCAAAAAAAATTCAAAAACTGGCCGGTTCTGTTTACCAATTCTGTCCCTTCCCTTTTTTTTCCCTTTTTAACCGGATTATTAATTTATTATTTTTTTAATTTTTTTTTTAAAAATATATATTTTTTAATTTTTTTAATTAAAAAATTATAATAAATAACTTATTTTTTTGGCTTAGAAATTAACAAATAATCCAATTCATACATTTAGAAATTTTTTTAAGTTAAACTTGGAAAAATAGTGATTATAACATTTAAAATATAAGATTATATTTTAAAAATTTGTAAAAAAAAAATAAAAAAAAAAAAAAAAATATGACCGGTCCGATTTCGGTCCGGTCCGGTGTGATGTAGTGTAAAACCGGAACCGGAACCGGTTGGAACCGGTTCGGTCCTGTCCGGTCCAGTTTGTTGACTTTTTTGGTCAACCGGTTTTTTTCCGATTTTTTTTTCACCGGTTCGGTTTGATGTTCCGGTTTTTCCTTTGATGCCCACCCCTAATCTTTCCCTTCTAAAGTAACAGAAGAAACGTAATGATATGAATTACAAAATGAAGACATAGTACATTTATAACCATGGTTTAGAATAAGCTTATGTAAACAAAATGAAGAATGTTCACGTATTTATGAACAATGCTGCGAGATATACACATATATATAAGCTTCAAAAACCGACCACAAGTTCTTCACATATCTCAGCAGCATTAATTTTCTTTTCTTGTTTTCATTTTCTCGGCAACCAAGCAGATGGCTAAAATTTGCAATAATAGCTTCGGTGTATTTGAAATTGAACAGCTTAATTGTTACCAAAAAAACAAAAACAAAAATCAACTGCTTAATTGTGCCTTGGTTTCTTCTCAGCTGTTTTTGACTAGTAATGGAACCACACTCATCTAGGGAAGATTTGGCCATCAAGGTAACAGAGCTGGGACTCTCTTTTTGTTAAACTTAAAATTGAAAATTGTTAAGTAGTAGCTGAATTTCTGAATTTTTGTTAGTCAAACAATATGGGTAGAATATTTTCAGATATATTTCATTCTCCGAAATGAGGTATTTATAATACAAGTTACAAACCCTAGTAGGGTTTAATTAGGAAATAAGTGGAATCCTAATTACATAATATCTATACAAAAGGAAAAACAAATAAAACCCAAATAGAATAGGATATGCTCTACTCGCCAACACTCCCTCTCAAGTTGGAGCAAAGACGTCACGCATGCCCAACTTGTCAAGCGAGTTGAGAAAGATACTTGTAGAGACAGCTTTCGTAAGAACATCTGCTCAACTGATACTCTGAACGGATGAAGGGGAAGGACACAATCTCTGCATCCAACTTTTCCTTAATGAAATTTCGATCAACCTCCACATGCTTTGTACGGTCATGTTGTACCAGGATTATGAGCAATTGCAATCGCAGCCGTATTGTCACAATATAACTCCATGGGTTTATTAGGCCCAAAAACAAGGTCTTTCAACAATCTTCTCAGCCATAGTAACTCGGATACACCATGGGCCATTCCCCGATACTCAGCCTCAGCGCTAGATCTAGACACCACCTTTTGTTTCTTGCTCCTCCACGTAACAAGATTGCCACCTACAAACATAAAATACCCAGATGTCGAATGCCTATCTGTGGCTGAACCTGCCCAATCAGCATCTGTATACCCTTCTACATTTGTATGGCCATACTTGGAGAAAATTAACCCCTTGCTAGGAGTTACTTTCAGATACCTTAAAATACGAGTCACAGCCCCCATATGATCTACACTAGGAGAGTGCATAAACTGACTCACTATATTTACAGCATACGCAATATCCGGACGAGTATGAGCTAAATAAATCAATTTCCCCACAAGTCGTTGATAACGTTCTTTATCAGTTCGGAACTTGATCGGGATATATCCCCAACTTATGATTTTGCTCACTAGGGGTATCAATCGGTTTACAATCCAACATTCCAGTTTCTGCAAGTAAATCCAAAACATACTTTCTTTGGGATAGAAAAATACCATGTTTAGATCTGGCAACTTCAATCCCAAGAAAATACTTTAAATCATCCAATGATTTCATCTCGAACTCAGAAGCCAGATACTTCTGAAGACTCTGGATCTCTACATGATCATCTCCAGTCACAATCATATCATCAACATAAATAATTAAAGCCATCAATTTACCTTTATGACGCTTCAAAAACAAAGTATGATCAGAGTTACTTTGCACATACCCAAACTTCTTCATAGATGCAGCAAATCTTCCCAACCACGCTCTTGGAGACTGCTTTAATCCATACAAGGATTTCCGTAGCTTGCACACCACACCCTCCTTAGAAGTCACAGGGATACCTGCGGAGGATCCATATATATTTCTTCCTTGAGATCACCATGGAGGAATGCATTTTTGACATCAAATTGTAGCAGCGGCCAGTCTACGGTTAGCAGCTAAGGATAAGAGTACGCGTACAGTGTTGAGCTTAGCTACCTGGAACAAAAGTCTCTGTGTAATCCACTCCATATGTCTGAGTATACCATTTTGCTACCAATCTTGCCTTGTAACGGTCAATGGAACCATCAGCCTTGTGCTTCAAAGTAAACACCCATCTGCACCCAACCTCTTTTTTTCCTTTTGGTAAAGGAACTAACTCCCAAGTAGCATTCTTGTTCAAGGCTTCCATCTCAACATGCATTGCATCTACCCAGTTTTGATCAGATAGAGCATCCTGCAACTTAGTTGGCACACATACACTAGATAATTGACACAAATATGATGCATATGACTTAGATAAACGATGAGTTGACATATAATGGTTAATGGGATATTTAGACTTGGCATGTATATCAGGAGAATATTGTACTTTAGGTTTCCCAGGGTAGTACGTGGGGGCAAAGAATAGGTAAACATATCACTAGAAAGTACCTCATTATCACAACTTGATTGAGGCAATGGCAGGGCAGAGGGGGTATATTATCAATTTCATCTGTATGAGAGTCGCCAATATCACTGTTATGTCCTTCTGAGAGAGGCTCGAAAACACCATCATTTTCGTCTGCGACCGGTCGTGGCTTTCCTCTCGACCGGTCGCGTCACTCGTATCGGTACCTGTTCTCGCTCTCGTCGCGGGGCGACCGGTCGCTTCCTATGTGCGACCGGTCGTTTCCTCACCGCGACCGGTCGCTTCGCTCGTATCGGACTGTAGTCCCAGCTCGACACGCGAGCCACCGGTCGTTTTCATCTTGTTCGCCAAAAAATTCCATATTTTTCACTCCGAAATTCTTCAATTCACTCCCCCTCTCCCCCTGAATTGAAGAAGAGGGAAAAACATAATAGGGTACTTCTTCATGAAATGTGACATCCAAAGTGACATGTACCTTCTGAGTAGGCGGGTGATAACACTTATAACCCTTCTGAGTAGTAGAATAACCAATGAAGACACAGCGGAGAGCACAAGGATCAAGTTTACTTCTTTGATGAGAGTAAACATGAACATATGCAACACACCCAAACACCTTCGGAGGTAACTTAGAGACTGAAACCGGAGGAGTAAGAGCACATAACACATCAAGTGGAGTCTTGAAATCAAGAACCCGACTAGGAGTGCGTTTAATCAAGTAGGTAGCAGCTAAGACACCATGTCCCCAAAGATGATGGGGAACGAGACATATCCAACATCAGAGAGCGAGCAACTTCAAGTAATTGGCGATTCTTCCTTTCAGACACACCATTCTGTTGAGGTGTGAATGGAGTGGTAGTTTGGTGAATGATACCTTGATCACGAAAGAATTGAGCCAAGGTATGATTCACATATTCACCGCCATTATCAGTGCGAAATACTTTAACACGAGCATGGAACTGAGTAGACACCATGGCACAAAAAACAGGGAGAATAGAGGAAACATCATGTTTGTTCTTCATCAAATACACCCATGTTAAGCGAGTGCAGTCATCAATAAACGTAACAAACCAACGGAAACCATTTGAAGTCACACGAGCAGGACCCCATACATCAGAATGGACTAACTCAAAAGGCAAGGCAGCTTTATTATTACTTAAAGGAAAAACAGTACGGTGACTCTTGGCCATTACACAAGTCTCACATTTGAAGCTAGACTCATCACAGGAGCGAAATAAAGATGGAAACGGACGCTTAAGGTAGCCAAATGACGGGTGTCCCAAGCGACGATGCCATAACCAAATTTGTTGTTTGTCTTTGACACTGCAACGTTGAACAGGATTAACGACACGATCACGAACTGGTGCAGAAGGTAATGTCAAATAATACAACCCCCCTATCCGTTTACCATGCCCAATCACCTCGTGAGTCTTGAGATCCTGAAAAGAGCAATGGGTAGGATAGAAAGTAGCAGAAGCATTAAGTGTATCAAGTAAGCGACCAACAGATAACAAGTTACAATGGATATTGGGAACTAATAACGCACGAGACAAGGACAGAGTTGGGGTGAGAGAAATGGTGCCCTCGCCAGTAATTGGAGAGGGCAAACCATTAGCACTAGTTATGTATGGGTCACGGGTGTTACTAGACAACTCATCAAAAAATTTAGCATTATAAGTCATATGATCAGAAGCACCAGTGTCAATTATCCAAGTATTAGAGCTAGTAACTGGAATAGAGTCAAAAACACGCAAATTTGCAGAAGCGAGCAGCACCACCAACAATGGAATTATCACCCATGATTGTAGCAGAAACTCAACAAATCACGCAGGGTATACAACAGATCACAGCACAGACACAAATATGGCAGATGCACGAAGACAACAGAGGCACAAACACAGGAGAGGCACGCGTAAAGGCACGAACACGACAGAGCACAAGGCACAAACACAGGAGAGGGCAGATGCACGAACACAATAGAGGCACAAACACGACAGAGCACACAGCGGAACACGGCAAAGGCATAGACACAAGAACCCTAAAAGAAATTAGGACACACAGGAGAACACGGGTGGGCACAACACACACAGGTCACCAGAAAGTCGGCTCTAATACCAAGTCAAACAATATGGGTAGAATATTTTCAGATATATTTCATTCTCCGAAAGGAGGTATTTATAATACAAGTTACAAACCCTAGTAGGGTTTAATTAGGAAATAAGTAGAATCCTAATTACATAATATCTATACAAAAGGAAAAACAAATAAAACCCAAATAGAATAGGATATGCTCTACTCGCCAACATTGTTGATGGCACCAAGCAGCGAGAGCGATAGACACATGAGGAGCATAATAAATTTCTTGAAGCCCTGAAGCTCTATGGCCGAGCATGGCAGCGCATTGAATGTTAGGACACATTAGCTTTGACTTTATCCTGGCCCATTTGTTCATTTCTTTACTTACCGCTATTGCGAAAGGGTTGGAAGTCGATTTGTTTGCGTTTATAGTTTGAGTTTCTTGTTAGCCTTCAGCTGAATCTGCTAAACTTCTGCTTTTGATTTGCAGAACATATTGGAACAAAGACTGCTGTGCAGACCAGGAGTCATGCTCAGAAATTCTTTTCCAAGGTCAATTGGTACGTTCTCACCTCTTGGTTATTTGAGATGTGTGATTCCACCAGCCTATTGCCGGTTTTTCCAAAAGGCTTTTTATCACAAAACGTCCATGAGGTTTGCGAAACTATCAAATTGCGTCATTTATGTTTTTTGTGTCATTTATGGTCCTTAAGGTTAATAAGTGTGCTCACAAATAGTCTTTGCCGTAAATTTCCGTCCAAAAATATGTTAAATTGATGATGTGGCACATATGGGGGTCTCACATATCCAATAATATGATGCCATGTGGATTAAATAAAAAATACATTTTAAAAAATAATTTCAAATTATAAAACTTTAAAAAATTAAAAACCAAAAAAAAAAATCACCACCTCCTCCATTGCACCAAACCCCCACATCCAGCCTCCTCCATATCCCAACCTGCTATCCCAAATCAACACCCACAACAGCCAACCAAACCTTGATATCCCATGAACTCCCCCTCACCCACTGCTCGTCTAATCTCCACCACCAAAGACCAAAATGGGATGTTGTAATTATTTATATAATACAAAAATGGGGTGAAATTACATGAATTCTTGCTTGTTTGTGAATTTTCGGGGATAAAATTTTAGTACTCGATCAGAGTCGTCGGTAGAGTCGAGGCCTTCACCGGAGGAGATGGTGGTTAGTAAAGGCCAAATCTGGAGTGGGTTGGATGGGCTTAGTGGTTGTCTGGGTTTGGTTGGAGGGGGTGGGGGTGGAGTTTATCCTTTAATTTGCACTTTAGGTTTTATACTGTTTACTTAATGTTATATCTTTACTATGAATCTCATCGCCATTTGTTTCTTATACAAAGTTAATTGGTAATTCAACAACACTAAATCTGGTGGGCTAGGTTAGATGCAATCAAGTTCCACTGATTATGGGCGCACCTCATTTGGAACCTCTTTGCCACTGGCAACCTATAGTGAGGCTGACTGTGCACAAGTTCTTGAGGGTATCAATAGACATCCTTCTTTTTTGGGTACATAATATAGGTTTAAGTTAACTAATGATGCTTGAGCTTTCACCAGAGTATTTGAGATATTCCACTCCATTCTGTCTTGAACCAGACCACTAGTTTTGGTGTCTCTTTGCTACTGGCAACCTATAGCGAGGCTAACTGTGAACAAGTTCTTGAGGGTATCAATAGACATCCTTCTTTTTTTGGGTACATAATATAGGTTTAAGTTAACTAATGATGCTTGAGCTTTCACCAGAGTATCTGAGATATTCCACTCCATTCTGTCTTGAATCAGACCACTAGTTTTGGTGTCCGGTAAAACTTATATAAATTTAAATATGAAGACTGACAAGAAATTGTTTCACTACCAGCTGGAGAAGGAGGCACACGTTAATGGTGTTCCCATAGGACAATCAATTGGCATTGATATTCCGCCTCCACGTCCCAAAAGAAAACCAAGCAATCCTTATCCTCGAAAGTCTAGTTCAGCTGCATCGACATGTGCCACATTGCATGTGGGAGCAAAGGTTGGAAAACTTTTATCATCAGCATCTTCTTCACGCTATAAACAAGTAGTGGACTTGGAGAAAGAACCACATCATGAGGTAATCATTTTTATCATATATTTCTCTAATACATAGCCGTCTCTTGTTCTCGTGCTTCTATTCTTAAGCATGTAATATTACTTGACCTATGACTTCTTTATGATCAGAGAACTTTTGGAGAAGAAAAGGCAAATAATGCAGAAAATCAGGTAGCCAATTGCGCAGAAGTCTTCACCTTGCTCCAAGATGATCATTGCTCCTCTGTTTCTTCTGCAAACAATAATTCCATACCCTCACAGGTAGCACTCGGAAATGCTTGCACTTTTAGGGATGCAACAAATGAATCTCATGTCACTATTAAACTTAAAAGAAATCAGAATTTGAAGAAAATTGATGCCAAAATGATAGTTGGCACAAGTGGAGCTCCAAAGTCGCGAAACACTAATAATGGTTTTCAAAAGGAGTTGGTTCAAGGTGAGAAATTTTCAAGTATTACTGTGTCTTCTCTGTTACAAAATCCTGCAGCCCATTCTGCGGCTAGCTCTACAGCCGCATTTTGGCCTTACGCAAATGTGAAAAATAGGGAAGACCCCCAAAGTATGGCAGCAATTGCTGCTGCCACTGTAACTGCTGCAACTGCTTGGTGGGCAGTCCATAGACTGCTTCCTCTTCAAACTGATTTTAGCTGTTCTCCCATCTCTATAACCGGGGTTCCAGTTCCATCAATGGATACCGGTCAAGCTCCTCCAGCCAAGAGAGAGAGGGGAGAGAGTTCTCTGCAAGTTCCTTCCTTGCAGGATCAACAATTGGACTCAAAACACATGGAAGCTGTGGAGGCTCAACATTCAAACATTGCAAGGGCTAATACTGATGATGAGAAGGATGTTGCATCAACTGAAGAAGTTCATGATTCAAACCATGCAAAGATAAGAAAAAAGGTTTCCTTTTATATTGTTTGGTTCTTCTAGTACTTTTTCATCTATTTTCAGAGCTTCTTATCAAACCAAAAAACAAAAGCAGGTTGACCGTTCCTCGTATGGTTCCAACACACCATGCGACGACAGTGAAGAGGAGACAGCTGCAATAGAGAAGAATGAGAAAGGGAAGGAAGAACTAAAAGAGCCTAATACAAGTCACAAAGCTGCTGAGTCTAGTCAACGTCGCAGTAGATGTGTCAGCAACATGTATGATTCATGGAAAGAGGTCTCTGAAGAGGTATTTGAACATATATGTTTTGCAATCGGATTGTTTTTGTCCAATCTGTTTTTCCAATTCATCTTTCTCTTATCATGTTAACTATACCTTTGTTAGGGGCGCCTGGCCTTTCATGCACTATTCTCAAGAGATGTATTACCCCAGAGTTTTTCACTTACACAGGACCTCAAGAATAAGGGGCATCAGAATGACGGTATGGAAGACTGAAAGAAAAGTTGAAACGTAAATTACCAACAAAAAAACGAAGTTGAAAAAGTTGAAAAACGTTCCAACGTTGTTGAATGGGACCTGACTTTTCACCATTTACTAACCATCTAGAAAAGTTAATGTTCTAGGTAGTGCCACATCAGCAATGTTGAAAATTGGTTTATCTTGAAACCAAAAGTTAAAGCTTGACCTTTTATGAGATATTGAAGAACATAAAAGTGGAATTCGATTCCCGCATATGTCATAGTCCTCCAATTTCTTGGCGAATTTTCACACCTTCTTTATCAGACCAAAGGGACACAATTAGTTAAATTGAAAACAAAATAATGAAACTAGGAATTTTCACAAAGGGACTATTTTGGTCTATCGTGTACAAAATGGGGTGAACTACATAAGAACCAAATAGGATACCAAAACAAGTTTTTGAATCTTAATAAATTTTAGAACTCTTTGTTTTTAAGAAAAATCAAAATTTTTGAATTCCCTATTTAAATGGGATACCAAACGCCACTTTAGTTGGTCAAATCAAAGGAATGGTTTTAGCATTTAACTCAACAAAAACAACAACTATGGTAAAATGTTTGAAGATACTTGTAGTATTTTGAAATATTGACTGGTTTTTTTAGTTTCGAGGAGGAGTTGCCTGTGCAGACGAAATGAAACTGATCTGGTTGGAAGGTTCCTACCATAAAGAAAATGTATATATATCTAAAGAAAATGTGTTATTGGGAAGGTCTCTTATGGTAATCAAGTTGTTAGGCTGATGCCATGGACTATTTGAAGCAGCTGAATTGAATTTTCTTTTTACTATTTTTAGATGCTTCTAAAATAATTTGGGTCAAAAAGTGAGAGCGTACTTATGTGGTCGAAATGTAGAATAGGTGGAGGAAGTGTTAAGTGTTGAAAAACAGGACTTTTTTTTTTGGTCAAATTAAAAATAGAAAATTCGGTATAAGTCCAAAATTGAAAACAGAAGTTGGATGCAATCCTCGTATTTGTTGTTGTTGATACAAGTCCTTTGACTTTTGTGCAACGTATGATTACATTCCTTTTTTTAATTTTTTTATATTTACATATTATTTTTTATATTTTTAAATTACTTTGTTATTCCCATAATGCCCCTAAAAATTAAATAAGGTAAGAAATTAATTTTTGTCATAAAAATTATGATATTGTCAAAATGATATAAACAGAAAATACTCCCACAAATCACATCTCCTATAATTTTTGAAATAGCTATTATATTTCAGTCATGCTCCTATATGAACGTTGGCTTTCTTTCTTTTGTGGCTTTGTATTCTTGCACTATGACAACCTGTACACAAGGTAAATAAATATTCTTTTACTCTTTACCACAGCTTTTGTTATTCACTGATTTTGTTTGTTTGTTTGTTTTCTTCTTTGATAAAACAATTCCTCACTAATTTTTTTTGTTTGTTTTCTTCTTTGATAACACAATTCCTTATTGTTTTACTTTTGATTGTGTTTGGCTCACTTTTTTCCTTCACGTTTTTGTTTCTGTAAAGTTCATTCCCACCTAATATCTTTAATTAAGATTCAATTAACCATTAACACAAGTGGGTTTTTGTTAATGTATGCATTTTGAATAATTCTTTTGGCTTCCCTTGATAATTTTGTAATATGATTTTTATTGTATTTATCAAGCTAAAGTTTAGTTTAAGAATAGCATCTCTAGGTGTTCTTAACTAACATCTATCCTATGGAGGTTCAAGCAAATTGACAAAGGTAAATTGTACATTGCATCTCATTGCATTAAATTGATTTCATAAAATGATGACTAGTCATCTGTTTTCTTGTATGACTAGTCATCCTTGCTCTGTAGGATTTCCAGCTAGATAACCAATCTTTTTGTCTTATTCTCCCTTCTCTCTTTGCTGCCATGTGTCGAATCTGACCTAGGGAATTTTTGTGTGTAAAGGCTAAACATTTCCTCATTTGGCAGCGGTCTCTTAGGTGTGGAAGTTTTGGAAAGTTGTTGTTGCTCTTTCTCTTCTTCTTCCTCATGAGAGAACCATTTCATTTTCATCTATGATTTTTTCCAAATTAATTTTGAAAAACTGCATTTGAAATTCGAATCTACATCTAGCTCATTAAAACACTCTATCATTTATATCTAGGTCAAATTCAAGACTGATTTCTTCAAGAGTATGGTTTCTTGAAGAAATTGGTCATTCTCCTTTGAATCCAAATTTGGTTTCTGTTAGAGTTGGAGCTTGTAAGCTAGTGCCATGGGATGAACGAGCTGGAGAAGGAGCTGCCATTGCCATGAAGAACTGAGCTTCAAGCTTTGCTAAGTTGGAGAAGAAGATTGCACAAAGGAGGTATAGCTCATCTTCCTAAATAGATCTAGGTTTTTCTTAAGCTTGCTTTTGTTCCTTTGTAAGAATCTTTTTCTACTTAGTGGATTGCCTGGTTGATTGATGACCCCAGTTTTTCCCAATGGTGGGTTTTTGAGTGAACAAATTCTGATTTGCATCTCTGAAATTTTTCTGAGTTTGTGTTCTTGGTGGTTGACTAGTCATCTTATGAATTCTGGGTTTATGTTCTTGTAGTTGACTAGTCATCATTATCTGCTGTTTGGTGTTTATTTCATTATGTTGATTTCACACACTTTCACCGTAGTTGTTGCTAGCACAGGGGATGCCTAGAATGACGGGTCCTTCTGAGTGCCTAGGTTGTCACTAGTAATCTTCTAGGGTTGCAGGTACATTGTGGCATGCTATGTGTGTATTCTTGATTGTGTTTGTTTATGACTGGCAGTTGACTAGTCATAAGTATATTTGGTCAAGTTTTGTTTAAGTGTCGTAGAAAATTTACCCCTCGTCACCTAAGTACCAATTTCAGTTTTGTGTTTTACCCCCACATCATTTTCGATTCCTTTGTTTCTTGATAGTTAATTATCTTCCAGTTTTTCCTATTTTTCCCATGTTTTTGTTGTGGCGTTTTACGATTATTGGTTGTATCACTCAAATCCACACATTTTATCTAAAATCTACATGTTTATCAGGTATAGTAGAGTACTTATGTGTTAGGTACATTATTTTATATTTACCTAGTAATTAGGTACATTATTTTATATTTACCTAGTATATAGGTATATTATCTTATATTTACCTAATAATGAGGTATATTATATCATATTTACCTAGTAGTCAGGTAAATATTTGTTAGGAAGATATCATTAATAATTCTCCTATTTTCATTGTTTTCTATGATCTTCTTTTATATCATGGCGGCAATAGAAGGGTTCAAAATTTAAAATATGAAATCTTTTTAGAAGGAAAGAATCGATACATTAATTTGAATTTTCAATTAATATTCTTTCCTTATTTACCTCAAAGGGTAAAATTGACACATGAAAAAATTAATAAAAATCAATGGACCCGAATCTACAGCAGAAAAAGTGTGAACTAAACCCAATAACGGCTAGGAATTTTGGACTTGGATTGAAGAACCCCAATAAAAAAACACATGAAGTTGAGATTAGAACTTGGAAAGGGTCTTTGGAGTTGGTGTTGAATGGAAAGGTGGAGTTAATTAAATATTTGGTAATGTATGTCAAATAACTCTATATAGCACACCAAAAAGATATTTTTTTTTAAACCTTTGATTTTAGGATAATACCATCCTGTTTTGATTACTCATAATCATTCATTTCCTGAGTCGCCGTTTAAAGATTATTTTTGCAAGTGGAGATTCGTTAATTACAACGAGTTGGATAAGGAAGTGCACCCAAAGAGGCGAGATTTACGAAGAGTAATGCTTACTCTTACCACATTTGTATACCACATTCTCGTACCACCTTATATGGCAGATGAAGTAAACATCTACATCAATTAAAAAGTGTCAATAAATCATAAACGAAAAGGTGGTAAAAGTAGCATTATTCATTTACAAATTACAAATTACGAATTACGAACTTTAAAATAAGAGCTATGAATAAATAATTAAAGGATAGCTCATGAATTTTCCACAATTATAGAATAATTCTAAAACAGATAGGATAGGCTCAAAGAAACAGAAACTAAAGTATTAAATTACTTGTAAACTCGTTGAAATATTCTCTTACCAGATTCTATAGCAATTGAAACTAAACTAACAAATTACCTAAAAAGATCATTGAAATGTTCTCTTTCTAGATTGTAAAGAAATATTAAATACTTATCTGATTTTGTATAGAAACATTGCGAAACTTGTTCATCCATTCATGCGTAAGGTTACATATAAAATACAATATTCAGATTTGACACGCCAATGATAATGCAATAATATTAAAGAATAAAACTATATTGATATTTTACATCTATCAGATTTTGAATTAATAAAGGATTCGACCAATAAATATGATACATGTAACATTATATTTCAGAGTAGACAAAACACACAAGAGGATCCTGTAATTACACCCCTACAGTTATTTTTCTTGTCTTATTCTCTGGTGTGACTTGTGTTCCCTCCAACTATGTCCGGCCTGTACATGATCGTCCAAGTCTCGACCAAGTCCAGCCCTCCGATCACTCTATCCCTCTCATCAATCTCCACGGTTTCGACGGTTCGAGGCGCCGTGAAATAATCAACCAGATAGGCCTTGCCTGCCAAAATTATGGTTTCTTTCAGGTGACACATATTTAATAAATTCTTATATCATTTTACTTAAGATAAAAATGTAATTTAATTATTTCATTGTAAAATTAAAATATTTGAGGTCCAAAACCATGCAATTGAAGAGGCCGTGATCGACAACATGTTGAAAGTAGCAAGGGAGTTTTTTCATCTGCCAGAAAGTGAAAGGCTGAAATGTTTCTCCGATGACCTGATGAAGGTCACAATGCTAAAATATGATATTGGGTTTGAATATGTTAGGTTCTTATTTTATTATTCTCCATAAGGAGGTATACATAAGAGTTTACATGAGTGCTTTACAAGGAATTAGATATAGTAAATGAGTGCTTTACAAGGAATTAGATATAGTAAAGGATTAAGAAAGTATATCCCGATTATACAATGATTTGACAACTATATAAAAATAGGAAAGTAAATCCCTTAATTAATCAAGGAAATAAATCTCCTTAATTAATTAGGAGACTCACTTCAACACTCCTCCTCAAGTTGGTGCATATACGTCAAAAATGCCCAACTTGGTAAGTGAGTCATAAAATACTCTGCCACAAAGCTTTGGTTAAGATATCTGCCGGTTGATCTTATGATTTTATGAATGGTAGGCGGATGATCTTCTTCTCAATTTTTTTTTTGATAAAATGTCTATCTGTAATGGACCCAGCCCAATCAGCATATGTATATCCAAAAACTTCAAGATCTTCATGTTTTGAGAAGATTAAAACCTTTCCAAGGGCTGACTTTAAGTATCTTAAGATTCGATCAACAACATTCATATGAGAAACACTGGGTGAATGCATAAACTGACTAACCACACTCACAGCATATGCACTATCTGGTCTTGTGTGTGCCAGGTATATCAACCTTCCAACAAGGCGTTTGATATTGTTCCTTATTAGTTGGTTCTTGGTCCATGTCTTCACACAACTTGTAATTCATCTCAATGGGTGTCTCGCAGGCACACTAAATGACTTCCTCGCAGGTGATTGGTGTGGTACTGGAGCTGAAGCGGGCAAAATCTCATAAGACGGTTCAATTTCCTCCTCCTGATTTTGATAGCGTGGAGAAAACTGATCGTTTTCCTCTCTGTGACCAGTCGCTGGATTTTGGCGACCGGTCGGTTTGAAACAGCTTCTCTCACTACCAGTCGCTTTCCACCGCGACTGGTAGTTTTGAAGCAGATTCTCCCGTGTTCGAAGAACTAAGGGGGGCCGGTCGCTTTCCACTGGCTACTGACCGTTTGATTTAGGAATTTGATTTGAGGAATTTGATGTAGGAATTGGATTTGAATATGAGAAAGTGGATTCGGTGGTTTTGGAAATGATATACATGGCAGCGGAAGGATTGAAGAATAAGAGAAAAAAGATGTGTTTAGGGTTTCAGGATAAGAGGATATGAGGATGTGGGTATGAAGATCTGAATCTGACTACGAAAATAAGAGGAAGACGATATGAGGAATTCGATGTAGGGTTTGTGTTTCAAGAAAATTCGATATGAGGATTTAGATCTGGAAATATGAGGAATACGAGATGAGGAATTTGATTTAGGGTTTGTGTTTCAAGAAAATTCGATACGAGGATTTAGATTTGAGGGATTTGGATTTGGGAGAAATATGAGAAATTTGATATGAGGAGTTTAAAAAACACAGAAACCCTGTGAACACGGCTAAGAACACAGAAATCCTATGAACACGGCTAAGGACACAGAAACCCTGTGAACACGGCTTAAGAACATAGAAACTTCTCTTCAATCCTCTTCTCCTCCTGAAGAGAAGGGTATGTCGGAGTCAAGAAAAATGCAAAATCTCCATGAGAAAGAGAAACAGATCTTTTTTCACTCCCCCCTCCCCCCCTTGAAGAGGAGGGGAGGAGAAATTTTGATATGAGAATTTAGAGACAACCGAGGATCGATTGCTCTGATACCATGCTAAATATGAATATGGGTTTTGAATATGTTAGGTTCTTATTTTATTCTTCTCCATAAGGTGGTATATATAAGAGTTTACATGAGTGCTTTACAAGGAATTAGATATAGTAAAGGATTAGGAAAGTATCTTCTAATTATACAATGATTTGACAACTATATAAAAATATGAAAGTAAATCCCTTAATTAATCAAGGAAATAAATCTCCTTGATTAATTAGGAGACTCACTTCAACACACAAGACTGTCCACCAGTTTCAATGTCAAAACTGAGGAGGTCTCCAGCTGGAGAGATTACTTAAGACTCCATTGGTACCCTCTCGAGGACTACATGCATGAATGGCCCTCCAACCCTCCGTCATTCAGGTCGGGTGTTCGAGATTTATGTTGTCAGACAAATACTTATTATAATGTAACACACACTTAATATGTTAATTATGTTGCGAGACTGGGAATCTATATTGATTAGGTAAACTTTTGATAGAATTAATTAAGATTAAGAGCCTTCTCTAATTAGATTTGAAATTTTGCAGGGAAGATGTGGCCGAGTATTGCAGGAATGTGAATGGATTAGCAGAGAGACTTCTGGAAGCCATATCAGAAAGCTTAGGCTTAGAAAAGGATTACATGAACAGGGCATTGGGGAAGCATGGGCAGCACATGGGCATCAATTACTATCTGCCATGCCCTCAGCCAGAGCTGACTTATGGCTTACCTGGTCATGCTGATCCTAATGTCGTCACCATTCTCCTTCAAGATGACGTGGAAGGCTTGCAGGTCTTCAACAATGGCAGATGGGTTGCAGTCAAGCCCATGCCACATACGTTCATTGTCAACATTGGTGATCAAATCCAGGTCAGCAAAATCATCCCCATTTATTGAACCTATTCAATAATTTATAGGAAAGTATTCGACCCGTGACGCAGTCTCAACCCCGTGATGATGAGTTTCGTTTATCCCTGAATTACGTCACGCGCTCACACACGACTCACACTACAAGGTTAAATTGACACATATCCACCATTGGCTTGCATGATTGACAAGTGTGGGTAGCCCTTAAAATGATGAAGGTTTAGGGCAGCAAGTGGCAGAGATTTAAGTCATAAAAAACGCATATTAAGGTTTAGGGCAGCACCTGGATTTTTTTTATAAATTAATGTAGTCCCCTCTTTTATTTTTCTTTTTAATGTGAAATAATTTTTTTTCTATTTTTTTCTTTTAATTTTAATTTTAGTTTTTGTATTTGTAGATATAAATGCATTAGAGGGTAATGCTCATTACGTCTCCTCTCACTATGTAATCTTTTTATGTTTATTAATGAAATTCACTCGTTTTGTCAAGTTTATTATATAATTTTTGCCCGGTCGGCTTTCAATTCCGAACTGCCATTATTGATCAGTTACATGAGATCATCACCAATATCATCAGCCTTCTTACGCGTTTTTTTCTTTTCTTTTTAATCGAAGGCTTCTTTTACATGTTTTATTTAGTACAAGCGATAGTCTCTAAATTACAAGATATTGGAGTTTCTCACACACACAACCAAAATGTTATAAGAGTTCGAACTTGAGACCCCAAGTCTACAAATTAAGACTTTTTTCAATAGGCTAAATATTAGCCGCTTTTTACGTGTTTAAGTAGGACCACATAGAAGCTTCTTCACGTGTATGTTTATATAAATGTTCCAGCAATTTGCATTGGACCGTCACTGATTTTCATGGCTGTAGTCAACTATGAATCAAGAAATAGTACCAGCTAGCACCATTTACTTTTCTGTTTACCCAGGGCAAGTTCTAGTTTACTTTGTCTTATTGGACAAAACCTTCTTTTTAAATTTTTTTTTTTTTTCAGGTTGTTAGTAATGATCGTTATAAGAGTGTACTCCATCGAGCAGTGGTGAATTGCGACAAGGAAAGGATCTCCATCCCAACATTCTATTGCCCATCGTATGATGCTGTGATGGAGCCAGCCCCCCTACTTGTTGATGATCATCACCCTCCCCTCTACAGGAGCTTTACCTACGCTGAGTTCTATGAGAAATTCTGGGACAGAGGCCTCAACACTCGATCCTCTTTGGACTTGTTTAAGACTACCTCTCTTGCTTAATCATTTCATTAAGCTCTCAATAATCTCCCCATGCTGTTGTTTATTGAACCCTCTCTGACCTTCTAATTACTGGCATTAATTAATAACAACAACAAATTCAGTGCTTTGTGTCTTTGTTATCAAATTGTTAAGAAATAAAATATCATGTGAAAGAAACACTGTCGTCTCTAATGCCCTGTAGAACAAATCTTTCATTCTGTTTTGATCAATGAGGAGAACAAATCTTTCTAATTTTCCCTTTTTGGCTACAACTCACACAATTTTTAAGTTAAATTGAGATTGTCATCTTTGATATCATAGCCAAAGATGGTCCAACAAGCTCTCTTTTTATTTATTTATTATTTTTTTGTACATAAAAGTTTAGGGGAGGGAAGGCCACCCTATCCTAGGGCCAAGACATACCAAGGTATCTTTGAGGGCTTACAAAGGGGGTCTTAGTCCCTTTTATTTTTTAAAATACAGATTACCCATCAAAAGAGATTGTCGGCAGCATGACTCGAACCTAGACTTGGATAATGAAGAGAACGATTTTTACTAACTCAACCAACTCTCGTTGGTAATGCCAAGCTCTCTTCAGAGGCTCTATGCACAGCTAGCCTTAACCTTTGTGCTGTGTCCAACTACCTTGTGACAATGAATGGTGCTTCCTAAGGCCCTTCTCATGGCATTGATTCTGTTTGGGCCTCCAATCGTTTTGGGTAACAGATTCAAGACAGCACTGGTTTGTTTTTTCAGACATTCAATTCTTGATTGAATTGGGTTTGTATGTATATTTTGGTTTTTGGTACAATCAATTTATCACAACCAAATAAATAAATAAAAGTCATGGCCTATAATTAAAAATACTAGGGAATAGTCAATCGTCATTTGAAGAAGCCTTAAGTTCGAATTTCATGAAGAACAATTGTTAATATGCTCTATTTTCATCGAAGTCTTGATTGAATTATTAATTTGGAGGTGGCAATGACATGTTAGACTTTAGTTTGTAGAAAAATTGTTACGATATATTATTAGAATGCGAACATATATTATTAGAAAAACATGCATTTGCAACCTAAGTGGACAGAGCAAAAGATAATATTATAAATCTTCTTGACTCGGAGCCTTTGTCTAATTTCACAAATGTACAGTTTATCATAATAACATGCATGTGTAAAATATCATATTTCCAAATTCCACTAATAAAGTACCACGTGAAACATAATTTAGGCGTGCATCATGCCATGGGGTACTTTGGCACTGCCACTTTGTCGATTCATCACTTCAATCACTCAACACCTACCACTTTGGGAAAATTTGTTTGGTAATTGGTTACCATATAGGCATATACCATCCTTGATGATACATTGTCGCTTTGGGAAAAGTTACAATGAAGACAACATATTAGGTACAAGTCTCCTCCTATAGACGGACATCTTGTGTGGCTTGCTGCAAATTTTACTTAAAAAGATCATAACAAATTAAAAACATTAAGACATGTAGTTGTGATCAACAAAAATAACATTAAAATAACAACTATTTAATTGAGATAATCTTTGATAGAATACCTAAAACATAGATAGTCAATATAGTACTAAATTGGTATTCCAACTGTCTTAATATTATATACTAGCAATGAGTAAACCCACGTGAATTGTATGTTATGTTACCTAGCTATAAGTAAACCCATTCCACTAGCAATGAGTTTCAGAACGTAAATATAGATAGTCTAATGGCTTCTTCATTGGAGAGAAAAAGCCATCCCAAAATAAATCATGCTGAGTCTGAGGATGAAATTACAAAGGAAGAGGAAGATGAAAGCTTCTGCTATGCCATCCAGCTGGTGGGTTCTTCTGTGTTGTCCATGTCTCTGCAATCAGCAGTCGAGCTTGGGGTTTTTGACATCATAGCCAGAGAGGGTCCAGACTCCAAGCTCTCTTCGTCTGAGATTGCAGCCAAGATTGGCACCAAGAACCCTGAGGCACCAATGATGGTGGATAGAATCCTCAGTCTCCTCACCAGCCACTCTGTTCTTAATTGCTCTGCTGTTGCTGCTAATGGTGTGTCTGATTTTCAGAGGGTCTACAGCAGGGGCGGTTCCAGCTATGGGCTGGCTGGGCTCATGCCCGGCCCAAAATTTTGACCAATAAAAAATAAAATGTAACTTGCCCAGTCCAAATTTTTGTTACAAAAAATATTACTTACACTCTCATCTCTCTCCTCTCTCCTCTCTCTCAATTTTTTATTCTTTTCCTTACACTCTCCTCTCTCCTCTCTCCTTTTTTTTATTCTTTTCCTTATCTCCTCTCTATCTCCCTTTTTTTCCGTTGTTTTCCTTCTCTCTTCTCTCCCTCTTTTTTTTTTCTTTCTTTTCCTTCTCCCATCCCTCCTCTCTTTTTTTTTTCCGTTCTTTTTCTTTCATCTTCTCTCCTCTCTCTCTTCTTCTCTCCCTTTCTTATTTCTTCCTTTTCCTTCTTTCTTTTTGTTAGAAAAATATTACATACATTACTTATGATTATTAAAAAAAATTGTCTTGCACAAAGATAACTAGCAGAAAATACGAAACATGATTGATAGGGCTTTAGAGTTCGAGGTGGAAAGCTAAAAACGGATGTCATAATAAACGTTTATAAAATAAAATAAGGGGTGAAATGAGATCACAACTGGTTAAAAAAAAAAAAAACCTAGCTCCGCCAATTTTCTTCCTTCCCATTTCTCTCGAAATAAATCTAGTTTTTTAAAAATTAATGTAGTCCCTTATTTTATCTTTCTTTTTAATGTAAAATATTTTTTTTCTTTTAATTTTTCTTTTGGTTTTTATTTTAGTTTTTGTATTTGTAGATATAAATGCATTTGAGGGTAAGGCTTATTAGGTCTCCTCTCACTATGTAATTTTTTAAAAATGTTTATTAATGAAATTCACTCGTTTCGTCAAATTTGTTATATAAGTTTTGCCCGGTCGGCTTTCGAATCCTGGAACCGCCACCTGTCTACAGCCTTGGCCCTGTGTCTAAGTACTTTGTGAATGATGAAGAAGGTGGTTCTTTGGGCCCCTTGTTGACATTGATTCAAGACAAGGTCTTCATGGAAAGCTGGTTGGTTTAAGCTCTCTTGAACCTACTACTAATTAATTATATCCTCTTTCCTTTCATCCTTTATTCATTTATTTTTAATTTTTTTACTTATGTTTTTATACATTTAAGTTTGATTAACATATTGACACATGCATTACACATGATTATATTCAAATTAGTATAATGGGGAAAACAGAAAACTATCGGAAAATGATTGAACTTGGGCGTAAGGGACGGACTCACTGTTATACCCACATTTACAGACAATCTCACTCCTTAAAATGGCATAATTAAAGTCACTCTGGGAATCTTGGCTAGGGAAGTAACTACTAAAATTATACATGGTTGTCCACCCACTAATAGAAGAAAGGCCCTAATAATTCAACTTTTATTAAGTTCCCCAAATCAAAGAAACAAACCACATAGTTTGTGCTAATTATAATACAAATAGCCAATAGGGTATCTAACTCCAACTTTCTACACATAACAAATTCACAGGTCTCAACTGAAAGATGCTGTTGTTGAAGGAGGAATTCCATTTAACAGGGTCCATGGCATGCACGCTTTTGAGTATCCAGGTTTGGACCCCAGGTTTAATCAAGTGTTACAACAATGTTTAACCACACCACCATTGCCATCAAGAAACTTCTTCGTATCTACAAGGGCCTTGAAGACAAGAACCTCACACAACTTGTTGATGTTGGTGGTGGTTTGGGAGTGACCCTTAATCTGATCACATCTAGATATCAACATATAAAGGGTATCAATTTCGACTTGCCCCATGTCGTAAATCATGCCCCTTCCTATCCTGGTAGTACTTTAATTTATTTGAGTCAATGTGAAATCTTAGTTTTTGCTTCATCGGAAGAGGTATGCAGCATATATAAAATGGAAGTTAAATATTTTTTTTTTGCAGGTGTGGAACATGTTGGAGGAGACATGTTTGCTAGTGTTCCAAGTGGGGATGCCATTTTTATGAAGGTAATTTTTGGATTTCTCAAGCATTAATTAAATTTGTGGCTTTCTTGTTTTAGTTTAAGAATGGTAACTAAATATATGAAGCTGTTCTACTTGTCTTCTGACACATTTGTTTGTAGTGGATACTTCATGATTGGAGCGATGAGCACTGCCTAAAGCTGTTGAAGAATTGTTACAAAGCTATTCCAGACAATGGAAAAGTGATTGTTGTGGAAGCACTACTTCCAGCTATGCCAGATACTAGCACTGCTGTGAAAAGCACTTCCCAACTTGATGTGATTATGATGACTCAAAATCCAGGAGGGAAGGAGAGGAGTGAACAAGAATTCATGGCCCTGGCAACTGGTGCTGGATTTAGTGGCATCAGATATGAATGTTTTGTCTGTAACTTTTGGGTTATGGAGTTCTTTAAGTAACCAAGGCATATGAAAACTTACACACTAAAATGAAGGTGTTAAGTCTCCAAGCATAATAAAAGATTGGCAAATGTTTCTTATCTATAAGCAAGAAAATATTGAAGACTCAGAGTACTGCACTTAAAGTCTGCATATTATTTTACTTAATTAACTCTGTGGAACACTCTGCTCCATAAGCCCTATTTGACATCTTTGGAGGTGTGTATCTCACCATTCTTCTTCAACCACATAAACAGAAGGAATAGTCTAATGAAACTAGCAAGTACTTTATTAAAGTGCTATGAACTTTATACCTGGGTAACACCATCTGTCTTGCATTGAAATTTCTGAGGCCACAGCTCATAGAAGTCCTGTGAAAGAGAAGAGGTGTCAGATGACCTAATTTAAGGTATCATAAGAATTTGGATATCTTCAACTTTGTCATGAGCCAAGGGAAAAGACAACAATCCAAGGAACACATATATAGTACCTTGAATAATTTTGCTTTTAGCAATTCTGAATGTACTTTGGAAACACCATTCACAGTATGGGAGCATACAATCGCCAGGTTTGCCATTCAGATACTCTGTCAAATCAAATGGAAATTAATGGTTAAATTGCTAAACATTTTCTCATCAAGAAGACCAAAGAATCCTTAATAAACTCCTTAAGAATGTACTTTTGAAAGGGGAAAAAAGAAGCCAAAAACTCATACAAAAGACTGTCTTGCAGAGATTTCCAAATGCCCATTTTTTTCTATCCTCTTCTTTTGTTATGTCATCGTTTAAGAGAGGATTATGCATAGGAGACATAATGGTGTATGGATTAACTGTAAAAATACTACAGATAATACCAGACGCAAACCACAACAATTGGAAGCCCAGAATCATATATCTATTGCTTCAGATAAAGGAAAGCATAACAATCTGATGGAAATAGAACTCTAGAAGTAAAGATGAACTGGTGCACGAATTGATAAAATCAATATGCAGATGGCGAAGAGAAAAAGTACCATCACATAAGAAAAAACATTGAATTCGGATCGTACATGGGAGATAGCGAACAGAGAAGAGAATAAGGCGGGAGAGGGAAAGAAAACCTAGGTTTTATGCCTGACTACAAACGAGTATATACCAATCTAAAATCTTGAAATAGTCAGAATCCTTTCTTTCTTTCTCTAGAGAATTTGGCATGCACATGCTCCTCTATGGATGAAGGCTCTTTCTTCCACTCTCCATTTCTCAGAATCCTTCCCTTTTCTTCAATCTACCACAGGTATTGGGTAATCTTTGGTTTGGCAAAAAATGGAGTAGGCGGCTGCCTACCCTGCCCTTAGGTAGGACGGCCCTTGGTGGGTTGGGTTTGAGTAGGTAAAAGAAATTTGATTGTATTGGGTATTGGGTAATTTTTGGTTTGACCAAAAATGGAGTAGGCGGCTCCCTATCCTACCCATAGGGTAGATGGCCCTTGGTGGGTTGGGTTTGAGTAGGCAGAAGAAATTTGATTGTATTGGGTTTTGGTTTGGCCAAAAATGGAGTTGGCGGCTGCCTACCTTGCCCTTAGGGTAGGACCACCTCTGGTGGGTTGGGTTTGAGTAGGCAGAAGAAATTTGATTGTAAGGGGACAAACTCACTGTTATACCCACATTTACAGACAATCTCACTCCTTAAAATGGCATAATTAAAGTCCCTAGGGAAATAACTTGGCTAGGGAAGTAACTACTAAAATTATACATGGTTGTCCACCCAATAATAGAAGAAAGGCCCTAATAATTCAACTTTTATTAAGTTCCCCAAATCAAAGAAACAAAACACATAGTTTGTGCTAATTATAATACAAATAGCCAACAGGGTATCTAACTCCAACTTTCTACACATAATAAATTCACAGGTCTCAACTGAAAGATGCAGTTGTTGAAGGAGGAATTCCATTTAACAGGATCCATGTTTGAGTATCCAGGTTTGGACCCCAGGTTTAATCAAGTGTTCAACACAGCAATGTTTAACCACACCACCATTGTCATCGAGAAACTTCTTCATATCTACAAGGGCCTTGAAGACAAGAACTTCACACAACTTGTTGATGTTGGTGGTGGTTTGGGAGTGACCCTTAATCTGATCACATCTAGATATCAACATATAAAGGGTATCAATTTCGACTTGCCCCATGTTGTAAATCATGCCCCTTCCTATCCTGGTAGTACTTTAATTTATTTGTTTCAATGTGAAATCTTAGTTTTTGCTTCATCGGAAATAGAGAAGTGTTTGAGAGCTCCCCCCCTTGGGGTGTTTTTACAAGCTTAGAGAACTTCCCTATTTATAGGCCTAGGGGAAGTGAAAATCTGAATTCAAAAAGACTAATGCATACAACACTTGAATTATAAAATCTGAAATGGTTGATGCACTTGAATAAGAAAATCTGAATTGGATGATGCACTTGTATTAGAAAATCTTGAATTGGTTGATGCACTTGTCCAATAAATCCCACCAGCAGCCCTAGTTCATCTTCATGTCACCATGACCAAGCTTCCAACCAGCTACAATAGCTCATGCCTAGCTCACCATGACCAAGCTTCCAACCAGCACATGCTGAGGTCAGCATGACCAGCAAATTCAAGGGCTTACAACTTGGGCTTCTCTTAGTCAAATTAGGACTTTAAGCACTCCAAATTGAAGTTCAGAATGTCTTCTTTCCAGCCATATGTTATTTGGGCCAATCCAAGGTCGGAGGAAGAAGTTAGGGCCGAAACAAATTGCTAACTCATTTTCCGCGCTGATAAGATCCATCTTGAGCATGGTTCTGTGTTTTCTAGGTAACGGACTCCAGATTTATCCAATGGGGCTGCATTTTGGATATGTTATAGTACACACCCATTGGAACAACTTTCATGAAGAATGTGGCCTCATTCGAGCTATGTAGGTTGCTGAAACAAAGCTTGCAATATGACCTACGGAACTGGACTGGCAGGGGGCTGTAGCCATAATGAATTTGTCTTTAAGCTCTTCATCAATTCATCCAAATTAGGCCTTAACATGCTTGAATTGCATGAATTATGTTCTCCAAAGCCATCATTGTTACCTAAAGCTCAATTAACTGAAAGATAAACACAAAAAGGATGAAAAGCACAAGTTTAACTAAAAAACATAACCAAATCATAAGCAAGAAGGGTACAAAATGATATACAATTATGAACCGATCAGTACCTCACCATTCTTCTTCAACCACATAAACAGAAGGAATAGTCTAATGAAACTAGCAAGTACTTTATAAAAGATGCAATGAACTTTATACCTCGGTAACACCATTTGTCTTGCATTGAAATTTCAGAGGCCACAGCTCATAGAAGTCCTGTGAAAGAGAAGAGGTGTCAGATGACCTAATTTAAGGTATCATAAGAATTTGGATATCTTCAACTTTGTCATGAGCCAAGGGAAAAGACAACAATCCAAGGAACACATAGTACCTTGAATAATTTTGCTTTTCGCAATTCTGAATGTACTTTGGAAACACCATTCACAGTATGGGAGCATACAATCGCCGGGTTTGCCATTCGGATACTCTGTCAAATCAAATGGCAATTAATGGTCAAATTGCTAAACATTTTCTCATCAAGAAGACCAAAGAATCCTTAATAAACACCTTTAGAATGTACTTTTGAAAGGGGAAAAAAGAAGCCAAAAACTCATACAAAAGACTGCCTTGCAGAGATTTCCAAATGCCCCATTTTTTCTATCCTCTTCTTTTGTTATGTCATCATTTAAGGGACAATGGTGTATGGATTAACTGTAAAAATACTACAGATAATACCAGACGCCAACCACAACAATTGGAAGCCCAGAATCATAAATCTATCACGAATACAATCAAATATACCATGAAATACTATGTCTATTATAATTAGTTTATAAGATTGCTTCAGATAAAGGAAAGCATAACAATCTGATGGAAATAGAACTCTAGGAGTAAAGATGAACTGGTGCACGAATTGATAAAAATTTCCAAAAACCCAGAACTCTAGGAGTATCTTGATGTAAATTTCTAAGATATATGACAATAAAATCAATATACAGATAGCGAAGAGAAAATGTACCATTACATAAGAAAAATCATTGAATTCGGATCGTACAAGGTCGTTTGGGATAGAGCGACAGAGAAGAGAATAAGGCGGGAGAGGGAAGGAAAACCTAGGTTTTATGCCTAACTACAAACGAGTATATACCAATCTAAAATCTTGAAATAGTCAAAATCCTTTCTTTCTTTCTCTAGAGAATTTGGCATGCACATGCTCCTCTATGGATGAAGGCTCTTTCTTCCTCTCTCCATTTCCTCAGAATCCTTCCCTTTTCTTCAATCAACCACAGGTATTGGGTAATTCTTGGTTTGGCCATAAATGGAGTACGCGGCTGCCTGCCCCGCCCTTGGGTAGGACGGCCCCTGGTGGGTTGGGTTTGAGTAAGCAGAAGAAATTTGATTGTATTGGGTATTGGGTAATTTTTTTGTTTGGCAAAAAATAGAGTAGGTACCTGCCTACCCGCCCTTAGGGTAGGACCGCCCCTGGTGGATTGGGTTTGAGTAGGCAGAAGAAATTTGATTGTATTGGGTATTGGGTAATTTTTGATTTGGCGAAAATTGAGTAGGCGGGTTGCCTACCCTGCCCTTAGGGTAGGACCACCCCCGGTGTGTTGGGTTTGAGTAAGCAGAAGAAATTTGATTGTATTGGATATTGGGTAATTTTTGGTTTGGCAAAAAATGGAGTAGAGAATAAGGCGGATCATACAAGGTCGTTTGGGAGAGAGCGATCAGAGAAGAGAATAGGGCGGGAGAGGGATAGAAAACCTAGGTTTTATGCCTAACTACAAACGAGTATATACCAATCTAAAATCTTGAAATAGTGAGAATCCTTTCTTTCTTTCTCTAGAGAATTTGGCATGCACATGCTCCTCTATGGATGAAGGCTCTTTCTTCCTCTATCCATTTCCTTAGAATCCTTCCCTTTTCTTGAATCAACCACAGGTATTGGGTAATTTTTGGTTTGGCCAAAAAAGGAGTAGGCGGTTGCCTACCCTACCCTTAGGTAGGATGGCCCCTGGTGGGTTAGGTTTGAGTAGGCAGAAGAAATTTGATTGTATTTGGTGTTGGGTAATTATTGGTTTGGCAAAAAATAGAGTAGGCGGCCTCCTACCCTGCCCTTAGGGTAGGACGGCCCCTGGTGGGTTAGGTTTGAGTAGGCAGAAGCAATTTGATTGTATTGGGCATTGGGTAATTTTTGTTTTGGCAAAAAATGGAGTAGGCGGTTGCCTACCCTGCCCTTAGTGTACGACTGCCCCAGACTCAAACTCAAACTGCGCATAAAGTCTGCAGATTATTTTACTTCATTTACTTTGATCTTTCCCTTCTAAAGTAATAGAAGAACCGTAATAATATGAATTACAAATTGAAGACAAAGTACATTTATAACCTTGGTTAGAATAAGCTTACGCAAACAAAATGATGTTCACATATTTATGAACAATGCTGCGAGATATACACATATGAAAACCTAGGTTTTATGCCTAACTACAAACGAGTATATACCAATCTAAAATCTTGAAATAGTCAGAATCCTTTCTTTCTTTCTCTAGAGAATTTGGCATGCACATGCTCCTCTATGGATGAAGGCTCTTTCTTCCTCTCTCCATTTCCTCAGAATCCTTCCCTTTTCTTCAATCAACCACAGGTATTGGGTAATTCTTGGTTTGGCCAAAAATGGAGTACGCAGCTGCCTACCCTGCCCTTGGGTAGGACGGCCTCTGGTGGGTTGGGTTTGAGTAGGCAGAAGAAATTTGATTGTATTGGGTATTGGGTAATTTTTTGTTTGGCAAAAAATAGAGTAGGTACCTGCCTACCCTGCCCTTAGGGTAGGACCGCCCCTGGTGGATTGGGTTTGAGTAGGCAGAAGAAATTTGATTGTATTAGGCATTGGGTAATTTTTGATTTGGCGAAAAATTGAGTAGGCGGGCTGCCTTACCCTGCCCTTAGGGGAGGACCACCCCCGGTGTGTTGGGTTTGAGTAAGCAGAAGAAATTTGATTGTATTGGATATTGGGTAATTTTTGGTTTGGCAAAAAATGGAGTAGAGAATAAGGCGGATCATACAAGGTCGTTTGGGAGAGAGCGATCAGAGAAGAAGATAATAGGGCGGGAGAGGGATAGAAAACTTAGGTTTTATGCCTAACTACAAACGAGTATATACCAATCTAAAATCTTGAAATAGTAAGAATCCTTTCTTTCTTTCTCTAGAGAATTTGGCATGCACATGCTCCTCTATGGATGAAGGCTCTTTCTTCCTCTATCCATTTCCTCATAATCCTTCCCTTTTCTTCAATCAACCACATGTATTGGGTAATTTTTGGTTTGGCCAAAAAAGGAGTAGGCGGTTGCCTACCCTACCCTTATGTAGGACGGCCCCTAGTGGGTTGGGTTTGAGTAGGCAGAAGAAATTTGATTGTATTTGGTGTTGGGTAATTATTGGTTTGACAAAAAATGGAGTAGGCGGTTGCCTACCCCTGCCCTTAGTGTACGACTGCCCCAGACTCAAACTTAGAACTGCGCATAAAGTCTGCAGATTATTTTACTTCATTTACTTTGATCTTTCCCTTCTAAAGTAATAGAAGAACAGTAATAATATGAATTACAAATTGAAGACAAAGTACATTTATAACCTTGGTTAGAATAAGCTTACGCAAACAAAATGATGTTCACATATTTATGAACAATGCTGCGAGATATACACATATGAAGACAAAGTACATTTATAACCTTGGTTAGAATAAGCTTACGCAAACAAAATGATGTTCACATATTTATGAACAATGCTGCGAGATATACACATATGTATAAGCTTCAAAACCCGACCACAAGTTCTTCTCATATCTTAGCAGCATTACTTTTCGGGTTTGCTCTAGCCGCTCCCAATTATATATTTGTATGTGTCTTTACTCTTCTGTGTCAAAGCTTCCCTGAAATTTATATATTCAATATGTATCAATAAGACATTTTATATATTTTTGAAATTTAATTGTATTGGGTATTGGGTAATTTTTGGTTTGGCAAAAAATGGAGTAGGCGTGATAAATTGCGCCAAGGAAAGATCTCAAGGTTTGGTCGACTTTTCAATTGAGTGGTTTAATGTTGAGTCAAATCAACATTCACAACTACCTTATTTCATAATTAGGCAGAACATAAGTTAGGCATACCTTATTTCATAAATATATGTTAAATTTTATAGAAAAGCCAGCGGCTCACTATTAGCAACACCGATATTGTACCCTACTTAATCACCTACAAAACCCAATAGGTGTGGAGTTTTGTCACAAAAATCTCGGTGTTATTAGAAGTGGAACCACTTATATAAATTGTAATTTATTTAGTAAGTTTCGGACGTGGGACTTTTATATCTTCAACAATGGCTTCTTCATTGGTGAGGAAAAGCCATCCCAAAATAAATCATGTTGAAACTGAGGATGAAATTACAAAGGAAGAGGAAGAAGAAAGCTTATGCTATGCCATACAGTTGGTGAGTTCTTATGCGCTGTCCATATCTCTGCAATCAGCAATTGAGCTTGGCGTTTTTGAAATCATAGCCAGAGAGGGTCCAGGCGCCAAGCTCTCTTCATCTGAGATCGCAGCCAAGATTGGCACCAAGAATTCTGAGGCACCCATGATGATGGATAGGATCCTCAGGCTCCTCACCAGCCACTCTGTTCTCCATTGCTCTCTTGTTGCTGCTAATGAGGATGAAAATGGTGCGTCTGATTTTCAGAGGGTCTATAGCCTTGGCTCCGTATCCAAGTACTTTGTGAATGATGAAGAAGGTGGTTCTTTGGTCCCCATGGTGGCATATGCTCAAGACAAGGTCGTCATGGAAGCCTGGTTAGTTTAGTCCTCTCGGCCTTGCTACTAATTAAGTTATCCTCTTTCCTTTCCTCCTTTATTCATTTATTTCTAATTTATTACTGATTTTTTATAGAGTCGGGATGGAGGAATACACAAAAAGCCACACTTTTCAACATACCTTTTCAGCCTTTAGAGTTCAAAAAATATGATATTTAAAAATCAATTCATATATTTATGAAGACATTTAGTTAGTACAGTATGACGTACCAAACAAGCCCTAATTTGCTACATAGCATATGTTTATGTGATTTCAATGGGTCCTCTTTCTCTTTGATCACTTTATATTTTGTTTTTTAAACAAGCTGAAGGCAATAGTTGTGTGAGGTGAGGTGAGGCTTGGACTTCATAATACAAAGGTTTCATTGCCAGAAGGAATCACAAAATCACATTATCTTCATCTTCTTCTTGCTTTTACAGAGTGGAACATGTGCTTTAAAGAAAGAAAAAATGGTGACAGAGGAAAGGGTTGTTCTGAATAGTTAGAGAGAGAAAATGGTTGGTATAAATGAGGGGGAAGAGAATATACAGCTAATGTAGGAAAAATACTTTATTGTAACGGGGATAACACTGTTTTGCTATTCCCGGCCAATAATTCAATGACGTTGTTGATAAGTTATCCCATGTGTCATTATGTTATTGGCCAGAAATAGCAAAAAGTGTTATCCCCGTTGTATGAGAGTTTCACTCTGTAGGAAAAAAATTCTCTCCTAATGTAGAGATAGTCTCGTACTGTGTGCAATGGGTTAATGACACCAATAAAATAATAAACGAGCTTCTAATATCAGATGTTTGGATGAAGAAACATCTAAAGGCTGAAAAGGTGTGTCAAGAAGTGTAGCTTTTTGGGTGTCTTTGATCTTGACCCTTTTTATCTATTTAAGTTTGATTAATGTACTAGCACATGCATTACACATGATTATATAAAAAAAAAATTAGTATAATGAAGAAACTAGAAAACTATGGGAGAATGATCGAACTTGGATGTAAGGAGACATATTCGCTGTTATTATACCCAAATTTACAGACAATCTCATTCCTTAGAATGGCATAATTAAAGTCAGTATGGGATCTTGGCTAGGGAAGTAACTATTAAAATTATAAATGGTCCACCCAATAATAGAAGAAGGCAAAGAAACAACCCACATAGTTTGTGCTAATTATAATACTAATAGGGTATCTAACTCCAACTTTCTACACATAATAAATCTACAGGTCTCAACTGAAAGATGCAGTTGTTGAAGGAGGAATTCCATTTAATAGGGTCCATGGCATGCAAACTTTTGAGTTTCTAGGTTTGGACCCCAGGTTTAATCAAGTGTTCAACGCAGCAATGTTTAACCACAGCACCATTGTCATCAAGAAACTTCTTCACTTCTACAAGGGTTTTCAAGACAAGAACCTCACACAACTTGTTGATGTTGGTGGTGGCTTTGGAGTGACCCTTAATCTGGTCACATCTAGATATCCCCATATAAGGGGTATCAATTACGACTTGCCCCACGTCATAAATCATGCCCCTTCCTATCCTGGTAGAACTTTAATTTATTTGATTCAATGTGAAATCTTAGTTTTTGCTTCATCGGAAGCAGTGTGCAGCATAAAATGGGAGTTAAATTTTTTTTCGCAGGTGTGGAACATGTTGGAGGAGACATGTTTGCTAGTGTTCCAAGTGGGGATGCCATTTTTATGAAGGTAATTTTTGGATTTCTCAAGCATTAATTAAATTTTTGGTTTTCTTCTTTTAGTTTAACAATGTTAACTAAATATACGAAGCTGTTCTACTTGTCTTCTGACACGTTTGTTTGTAGTGGATACTTCATGATTGGAGCGATGAGCACTGCCTAAAGCTGTTGAAGAATTGTTACAAAGCTATTCCAGACAATGGAAAAGTGATTGTTGTGGAAGCACTACTTCCAGCTATGCCAGATACTAGCACTGCTACGAAAACCACTTCCCAACTTGATGTGATTATGATGACTCAAATTCCTGCAGGGAAGGAGAGGAGTGAACAAGAATTCATGGCCCTGGCAACTGGTGCTGGATTTAGTGGCATCAGATATGAATGTTTTGTCTGTAACCTTTGGGTTATGGAGTTCTTTAAGTAACTAAGGCATATGAACACTTACGCACTAAAATAAGTGTTCCGAGCCTGTGCTCACATCACATCAATAACAAAAACACTCAATTCAAGGCTATTAAAATATTTGCAAATGTTTCTTGTCTATTAGCAAGAAATTATTTAAGACTCAGACAAATACTTATATGTAACATGCACTTAGCATTTTAATTCTGTTGCGAGACTGTTAATCTGTATTGACTCTACCTTGCTCCTCTTTGAAATTCCGGTACAGGGGCCTCAACACTCGATCCTCTTTGGATTTGTTTAAGACTACCTCTCATGCTTAATCATTTCATTAAGCCCTCAATAATCTCTCATGCTTAATGCTGTTGTTGAACCTCTCAGAGCGTCCTGATTAGTATTAAATTAATAATACAAAAAATATTAGCAAAACGATCTCAAGGTTTAGTCGACTTTTCATTTAGTGGGTTAATGTTGAGTCAAATCAATTAATTATTCAGCACCCCTTTTAATTTATTGAATTACCCTTAATTACTCTACAACAGGGATGAATTAAGGTTAAAGGTTTGGAAATTATGTATTAAGAGAAGACAATGAAAGAGATCAATTATCCAGTAGAACAAATCTTTCATTCTGCTTTGGTCAATGAGTAAAACAAATCTTTCTAATCTTCCTTTTCTGGACACAAAACACAGAGTTCAAAAGTTAAATTGAGATTGGCATTTTGTATTATATCTTAGTAAAAAAGGCTCTACAGCTTTAAGCCTTTAGCCCTGGTGTGTGTCCAAGTACTCTGACAAATGAATGGTGTGCTTCCTTGCGAAATTCTGTAGTGAGGATTTTGACTCCTTACCTATTTATTTAGTCCTATTGTAATTCAGAATTATTTCCTATTGTATTTAGAGTTAATACATCTTTGTACTTATTTATAAATACCTCCATAATAAAGAACAATACAACATACATGAATACGCTTATTAGGTAAAACTCTGGTGTTACGATGTCCGTAGTTTAAACCTAGCTTCATGCTCATTCTTTCTTCATTAGGCCACCTATGACCGAAGTGTCAGCTTGACCAGCATACAGTGCAATGTCGTTTTGGAGAGAGCAAACAAAGAAGAGAATAAGGCGGGAGAGGGAAAGAATCCTTTCTTTCTTTCTCTAGAGAATTTAGCATGCACATGCTCCTCTATGGATGAAGGCTCTTTCTTCCTCTCTCCATATCCTCAGAATCCTTCCCTTTTCTTCAATCTACCACAGGTATCGGGTAATTTTTGGTTTGGAAAAAAATGGAGTAGGCGGCTGGTGGGTTGGGTTTGAGTAGGCAGAAGAAATTTAATTGTATTGGGTAACTTTTGGTTTGGCAAAAAATGGAGTAGACGGCTGCCTACCCTGCCCATAGGGTAGATGGCCCCTGGTGGGTTGGGTTGAATATTGGGTAATTTTTGGTTTGGCAAAAAATGGAGTAGGCGGCTGCCCCCCTGCCCATAGGGTAGATGGCCCCTGATGGGTTGGGTTGAGTAGGCAGAAGAAATTTGATTGTATTGGGTATTGGGTAATTTTTGGTTTGGCTAAAAATGGAGTTGGCGGCTACCTACCCTGCACTTAGGGTAGGACCACCTCTGGTGGGTTGGGTTTGAGTAGGCAGAAGAAATTTGATTGTATTGGGTATTGGGTAATTTTTGGGTTGGCAAAAAATGGAGTAAGTAGCTACCCTGATCATGTGGGCACCTGATTGTATTGGGTATTGGGTAATTTTTGGGTTGGCAAAAAATGGAGTAAGTAGCTACCCTGATCATGTGGGCACCTAATTGCTAAGCCTGTCCTCCTGTTTTTATTTTAAAAAATAGTATAGCCGCTATATTTGTTTTGACATGTGGGGCCTAATCGATAGTCATGTTTTTTTTTTAATAAATAGTATAGCCGGACGGCTATATTCGGGTATTTCTTTTATTTTATTTTTTAAAATAGTATAGCTGAGCTGCTTTACTGGGTTTTTTTTTAATAATTATTTTCAATAAAGAGTTTAGCCGATCGGCTATAATCGCTAGGCAGGCCCTTGTATTTTTAATTAAATAGTATAGCCGAATGGCTATACGCCAGTATTTTTTATTTTTTTAAAATAGTATAGCCGCGCTGCCATACCCAGGTATTTAAAAAAAAAATTGTATAGCCGCTATACTTGTTTTGAAACGTAAGGTCTAACCGCTAGGCGTGTTTTTTTTAAAATAAATAGTATAGCCGGTCGGCTATACTCGTTTTTTTTTTTCCTCAAAAAATTAGTATAGCTGAGCGGCTTTACTGGGGTTTTTTTATTTATAATTATTTTTAATAAATGGGATAGCGGAGCGGCTATACTCTTTATATATATATATATATTGCGTTCCCTTTTTTTAAATATTTTTTTCCTCGATTTTCTTTTATCGATAAGATTAGTTTAAAACATTATCCATTACTATTAGGCCATTACCCGAGTCTCTATTGTCCCCTTTTGAATTTTTACTTTTCCAGAGTTATTACCAGGATAACGAATTTAGCATTTTGAGGTTTAATACTCGTATTATACACATACATATGTATTTTTTAATAATACATCCGTTATCTATACACGTCTTGAAGACTCTATAAAATACACATTTTTTAAAAAGCAAACGTACAATACTCATATTTTACACGTACATACGTATTTTTTATGTTTAATACACATGTTTATTTTACAAAATTTTCAATAATACATACAAAATTCACGTATTATACATGTAATTTTCACATATTATTGAATAAAAATTATATATATATTGCTTGTACCATATTTGACCATCCACTCATCCAAAGACACGTGGATTAGACGATCTCACCCAAGGCCTCGAACAATCGGCATCGGCTACCGATGGCATTGTCTCAAAAGCCACAAATATTCACTAGTCTCAACATTGCCTGGAATCGGCACGCGCTGCCGATTTTACATAATCAACCTCGAAGTACCCGCCCGAAATATCTAAAGACTCGTGTCAACCTCATAGGGCCCTCCCATGAGTCCCACATCGAAAGTGAGTACTAAGAGCACACAAAATACCCCTTATAAATAGGCCCCTTCACCACAGGACAAGGGTAAGACTGTTTAGCTTGAATTTTATACTTTTATATGGTCAACAGCAAGAGCTCTTAGAAATCAACTTACTTTGGCATCGGAGGGTCTTAGGCTGGTTCTACACCGGTTCCATAGACCTTACGAGTCTCAACTCCCTTCTGTTTAGGATCTGCATCTAAGGACAAGAAGAATCTGCATCTATCACTCAATCGATCTGCTAGATCGTCCTCACCATTTGTAAGTTGCACTCATCTCTATCTGTTCAGTTTTAGTGTCGACATATATATATATTAAAATATTATATAGTGACCGAACTTTTCAATTGTAACTTGTCAAAATTTTGCCAAATCAAACACATATGTATTTTATTCGTATTTTTCTCGTTCCGTATTTTATGCCTAACTACAAACAAGTATATATGTAAAACCAGGCCCTAGGCTCTAAAATCCTACAGAGGGGGGGTGAAGTAGGCAAGAGGTCAAAGACCTACCAAATTAAAATTTAAGCCCAGCTAAGAGTAAAATGCGGAAACTGGATTAATACAGACAGCTCCACGTATTAATCCAAACAGAAACTCTTGTGATTTCCGATCAATACAGTGCAATGTCGTATTAATCCATGTTAGTGTGCTGAAGTCATTTGAACAGAATGCAGCAAGTACAACAATGATAGCATGAATAACAACATACACAAAGATTTGTTAACCCAGGAAAACCCAAAAGGGTAAAAACTGGGAGCACCAAGCTAGGAGAGATTCAATCCACTCAATAAGAAATACAAGGAAATGAAGGAAGACAAAACTCAATCTATCACCTATAGGCAGCTTCAATCAACCTTACAGCAAGCACCATTTCTTTGTTTCTTAGCAGCAGCAAATCCTCTCAAGAGCACCAAGCTCAAGTTGCATATGTATGAAGTGAGTTATGGTTTCACATATTCATCTATCTCAATCACAAAGTATGATTGAGCTAGACAAAAGAAACCTAAGTGTTGTGATGATTTAAATTAGAAGTAATAAACTTGAAGCATATAGTTTAACTCAAAATAACAACAATGAAACAAAGAAACTTCAGCCGAAATCAATGTGATTTAAATTGGAGTATTTCAATGAACTATGCAATCATAACCATGCTCTCAATTAAATCACAATGGCTGAATAAATAACAAAAGTTTTTGAAAGCTCAAAAGCAAATATAAAATGTTTCAAAAACATAGAACCGGTTCTGCATCAAAGATGCAGATTTTCTGTTTTCACATGACTAGCATGAGTGGTTCTTGAGGAACTTAGAAACAGTTTCTCAAAGGATAAGAAATGAAAAGCAAAACCGTTTCCAACACAAGTCCTGACTTAGTCTCAAGCCAAGAAGAAGAATATATACTCTGTGAAAGACAAGCAATTCATAGAGACAAACCAACTTGTTCCTGGGAGTGTGCGGCTCAAGAGAATAAAAGAAGATAACAGATTTTTTAATTCCTCTTTGAGACAAACCGAACAAGACAAAAACAGCAACCCATTTAATAGAGATGAAATATAGTAACCCATGTGTTTTGCAGAGAATGAGCCAACAGGAGTAGCCGCAAGCAAGGAGAAGGATGCTGAAATAGTTTTTCAAGAAGTTATTTTATGAAAGAAAACCAAGAGAAGGAAGGGATGACTCTTTCCAAGAAGGACCAGCCGACAAGGAATTAAGGAGAGTAAAACTTTCTGTTTTTAAGGCCACAGCCCATAACCCTTGAACCATGATGAATGAATATAAGCAACCCATGCTATTGTCATATGCATGTGAAGTAAAGGTTTACAAGAGAGCATATGCAAATGACAATATTATAAAACAACTTTCAAGAGAAGCAAGAAGAAACGTTTTTACCAAGCTCCCCTCCTTAAGGCCACAGACCAAGTTTCCTTTTAAACAAGGAACGGCACAAGACACAACAATAAGATAATGAAATGATTTATTCCTTTTGGAGACCAAGTGGTAAGGAAATGGAACAACAAAAAGCATGGGAGCCGCAAGTGGCTATTGGAAAAGAGGAATAATAAATAACATACCACCCATCACTTTTAAAAGGTGGAGACAAGAAAACATTTTATAAGGAGCAAGAGTATGGGTTATTTAAATAAACAAAAGCATGCTCCCTACAGTATAAAATAACATAATATATTATGTCTCCACACACAAATTAACCAAACTCCACACACACACCCGTTGGGCTAAGGAGGAAACCTTCAACAAGGAAAGAAGAACAGAATAAAGAAATCTGCCAACAGCATGAAAACAGACGCAGCATGGATTAATACAAGTGGGAATGGATTAATCCAAGTGAATACAGACAGCATGCAGGAATGTACGTCGGATCAATCCAAGTGAATATGGATTAATCCATGTGAACAATGCAAATGATTTTACCTTTGAACTTGCAACGAGGAGACATGGAAGCCCTTCAACCCACACTGATTCTAACCTAGAATCTAATTAATATTACAAGGGTTTTTTGGTTTAAGAGAAGAGCCAAAATACAATATTGGTTCAAATAAGAACCTTACAATATACCAATATGAAATCTGGAAATAGTCAGAATCCCTTCTTTCTTCCTCTAGAGAATTTCCTCCCTCTCCATTTCCGCAAAATACTTTCTTTCCTTCCATTTTCTTCAATCAACCACAACTAAAAAAAACATTATTGTATGTAACCTTTTCTCAAATGATTCATTTTCCCCTCTTACGAAAATGTGACATTTCTTTGTCTAGAAAATAAATCATTTGATTAACGGTAAATAATCGCGGGTATGTGACCTTTATTCCCCTCTTACAAAAAAATAACATTAAAGCACAAAATAACTACACAATTAGGGGTGGGCACGGTCCAATTTGGGCCCTTTTTTTTTCCTGAAATTGGAACCGAAACCGATACTTTTTACATGATTCGATTTCGGTCCAATTTTAACAAAAAAAATTATAAAACTGTTCGATTCAAGTTGAACCAGTTCCAGTCCAATTCCAGTTCAATTTGGTTTTGAACCGAATTATTATTTTTATTTTATACAAATTTCAACTGAAATTTATTTTTTTGGCTTGAAAGTTAACAAATTATCCAATTTCATACAAAAAGAAATATTGAGGCTAGAAAGAGAGATGTTTTGAAATTGAGCTTGGGTAAATATTAGTTATAAGATTAAAAATATAGCATTGGATATAAATATATAATAACTCGAACCTAAATTAGTATTTAATTATTAATTTATTCAAGTAAAAGATAATTTTACCTGGAATATTTTAATGGTTTAAAAGGTGACTTTTTATTCGGAAATGAATTTGGGGATTTCAATTATATTGTTGCGTAGAGCACTTCGAGATGAGTCCGTAGACACGTAGTGGAATCAAATCTGAGTTGTAACGAGAGAGATATGATTAAAATTCACATAAGGGCAACATCGTAATTTTGCAAAATTGGTTTTTAAAACCAGAATCTCTCTCTCTCTCTCTCTCTCTCTCTCTCTCTCTTCTCTCTCACCCGTCGCGCTAACACCCCCTTTTTTTCGAATTTTCTTCCAGCCACCACTTCTGCCCTTCGCCTTACCACACTCAACCACCGGCCAAGGGACCGGTCACGTTAGAATCGCCACCTCCTCCTCTTCCAGCCCAGCTCTCTCCCGCCTTGAACCGTCGTGAATACCTTCGGAATTTGCATAAAAACTGGCCGGGTTTTTCCAAAAATTCTAGCCGCTCGTTCTCCCAAATCCGGCCACCATTTCCGTCGATCTAGGTATGCTTTCTCGACCTCTCGAGACGTTTTAGCTGCTGGTTGTATTGGATATGAGAAATTTCTGTGTTTAGGGGATTAAATAAGCGATTGAAAACCTGCAGGTTTTCGATCTCCGATTTCGGCCACTTCCGTCGACTTTTTGGGGTAGGTCCAATAACAAAAGTTGCTCCACTTTTTGTGGTGATCATGTAGGTATAAGTCTTGACCGGCGGTTTGGAGATTTTCTGGTCGCGGAATCGCTTTGGACACCCACGCGCTACCGGCGTGTGGGCCACTCTTTGGCCGGTCCTTGAGTCATCCCGAGCACGACGGTATGCTCGGATATGAAATTGAGATAACGTTTATTTCGTCGATCGGATATCGCATATTAGGCGCTATCCGGGTTCCAGATGTTCGGGCCTTTGGATCGATTCCAATTTAATATATGTTGATCTAAGCATCCTTAGAAGCGTGTAGGAATTCGCGGATCGTGAATTGGAGCCCCGGATGTTCTGATTCAAAAACTTAAAGTTTGTGTTAAACGATAGCATGCCGTCCGATCGTGGGCGATCCGATCGTTCGACTCTGACCAAACTTGTACGGCAGGTATAGTGAACCTTGCTGAACAAGTAGGAACTCTCAGATTTCAAAATGGGAGGTCGTGGGCCCCGCCGACCCAGTTGACCCAATGTAGGAAGTTTGAACCTCAATTGATCGTGAGTCTTCCAAAGAAGTTTTACCCTTTGAGAAGTACTAGAACGACCGTGTAAACGAGTCTTGACTAGTAGTTGAGTTATTCTGATTATGCTGACATTAGGAAATTGTTTTATAGTATTTTATGGAAATTCCTGGATATTATTTTGATAATTGAAGTTATGGAATGGGCAAGCTTGGAATATCAGATTAGTGGGTTGTAGTAGTGAGCATTGGGCTCGGTTATGATTATTAGTAAATCAGTGGACATTTGTTATTAAGAGTACGTAGTTCTTTTAGTATGGAATTTCTTGCTTAATGTGTTTAGATTGGGAAGTAATTCGATAAGGGATTTTCTTTAAAGGTTAATACTTTTCATTGACTAAATTACCCTGCAATCTACTATGGATTGATATGCATTATTGGAGGTGATGAAATCTCCAGGGATAGTAGTTATTTAATTATTTATTTATTTATTTATTTATCTATTTAGTTATCTATTACTATTAAGATTATTATTATAGTATCAAAATGGAATGGTTTGTTAATTGAATTTAGACATGATTAATAATATTAACTAAATATATAATTACCTGTCTATATTTAATATATATATTAAGTGGTTCGAAAATGATGAATTATGTTCCACACACACGAGGTCCGTCGCAAATTCCAAAGTGGAATTTAGGTCGGGTCCTGTCAACTTGGTATCAAAGCCATATGTTTAATTTCCTGTAGATTGCACCTTATGTGCATCCTTAGTATCATTAAGAGTAATTGTGCTTTGTTCTGAAATGATACCTTCTCGATGTAAATGACCACGTAAGACTTATAAGGTACGTTGCATTGGACCGTCACTGATTTTCATGGCTGTAGTCAACTATGAATCAAGAAATAGTACCAGCTAGCACCATTTACTTTTCTGTTTACCCAGGGCAAGTTCTAGTTTACTTTGTCTTATTGGACAAAACCTTCTTTTTTTAAAAAAAAAAAAAATTTCAGGTTGTTAGTAATGATCGTTATAAGAGTGTACTCCATCGAGCAGTGGTGAATTGCGACAAGGAAAGGATCTCCATCCCAACATTCTATTGCCCATATGATGCTGTGATGGAGCCAGCCCCCCTACTTGTTGATGATCATCACCCTCCCCTCTACAGGAGCTTTACCTACGCTGAGTTCTATGAGAAATTCTGGGACAGAGGCCTCAACACTCGATCCTCTTTGGACTTGTTTAAGACTACCTCTCTTGCTTAATCATTTCATTAAGCTCTCAATAATCTCCCCATGCTGTTGTTTATTGAACCCTCTCTGACCTTCTAATTACTGGCATTAATTAATAACAACAACAAATTCAGTGCTCTGTGTCTTTGTTATCAAATTGTTAAGAAATAAAATATCATGTGAAAGAAACACTGTCGTCTCTAATGCCCTGTAGAACAAATCTTTCATTCTGTTTTGATCAATGAGGAGAACAAATCTTTCTAATTTTCCCTTTTTGGCTACAACTCACACAATTTTTAAGTTAAATTGAGATTGGCATCTTTGATATCATAGCCAAAGATGGTCCAACAAGCTCTCTTTTTATTTATTTATTATTTTTTTGTACATAAAAGTTTAGGGAGGGACCACCCTATCCTAGGGCCAAGACATACCAAGGTATCTTTGAGGCTTACAAAGGGAGTCTTAGTCCCTTTTATTTTTTAAAATACAGATTACCCATCAAAAGAGATTGTCGGCAGCATGACTCGAACCTAGACTTGGATAATGAAGAGAACGATTTTTACTAACTCAACCAACTCTCGTTGGTAATGCCAAGCTCTCTTCAGAGGCTCTATGCACAGCTAGCCTTAACCTTTGTGCTGTGTCCAACTACCTTGTGACAATGAATGGTGCTTCCTAAGGCCCTTCTCATGGCATTGATTCTGTTTGGGCCTCCAATCGTTTTGGGTAACAGATTCAAGACAGCACTGGTTTGTTTTTTCAGACATTCAATTCTTGATTGAATTGGGTTTGTATGTATATTTTGGTTTTTGGTACAATCAATTTATCACAACCAAATAAATAAATAAAAGTCATGGCCTATAATTAAAAATACTAGGGAATAGTCAATCGTCATTTGAAGAAGCCTTAAGTTCGAATTTCATGAAGAACAATTGTTAATATGCTCTATTTTCATCGAAGTCTTGATTGAATTATTAATTTGGAGGTGGCAATGACATGTTAGACTTTAGTTTGTAGAAAAATTGTTACGATATATTATTAGAATGCGAACATATATTATTAGAAAAACATGCATTTGCAACCTAAGTGGACAGAGCAAAAGATAATATTATAAATCTTCTTGATTCGGAGCCTTTGTCTAATTTCACAAATGTATAGTTTATCATAATAACATGCATGTGTAAAATATCATATTTCCAAATTCCACTAATAAAGTACCACGTGAAACATAATTTTGGCGTGCATCATGCCATGGGGTACTTTGGCACTGCCACTTTGTCGATTCATCACTTCAATCACTCAACACCTACCACTTTGGGAAAATTTGTTTGGTAATTGGTTACCATATAGGCATATACCATCCTTGATGATACATTGTCGCTTTGGGAAAAGTTACAATGAAGACAACATATTGTGTGGTGCAAATTTTACTTAAAAAGATCATAACAAATTAAAAATATTAAGACATGTAGTTGTGACCAACAAAAATAACATTAAAATAATAACTATTTAATTGAAATAATCTTTGAGGGAATACCTAGAACATAGATAGTAATAATTGAAATACAATATAGAGTCTTAACTCAACTAAATATTAACAATATAGTGTATTCCAACTGTCTTAATATTATATACTAGCAATGAGTAAACCCACGTGAATTGAATGTTATGTTACCTAGCTATAAGTAAACCCATTCCACTAGCTATGAGTTTCAGAACGTAAATATAGATAGTCCAATGGCTTCTTCATTGGAGAGAAAAAGCCATCCCAAAATAAATTATGCTGAGCCTGAGGATGAAATTACAAAGGAAGAGGAAGAAGAAAGCTTCTGCTATGCCATCCAGCTGGTGGGTTCTTCTGTGTTGTCCATGTCTCTGCAATCAGCATTCGAGCTTGGGGTTTTTGACATCATAGCCAGAGAGGGTCCAGGGGCCAAGCTCTCTTCGTCTGAGATTGCAGCCAAGATTGGCACCAAGAACCCTGAGGCACCCATGATGGTGGATAGAATCCTCAGGCTCCTCACCAGCCACTCTGTTCTTAATTGCTCTGCTGTTGCTGCTAATGGTGGGTCTGATTTTCAGAGGGTCTACAGCCTTGGCACTGTGTCTAAGTACTTTGTGAATGATGAAGAAGGTGGTTCTTTGGGCCCCTTGTTGACATTGATTCAAGACAAGGTCTTCATGGAAAGCTGGTTAGTTTAAGCTCTCTTGAACCTACTACTAATTAATTATATCCTCTTTCCTTTCCTCCTTTATTCATTTATTTTTAATTTTTTTACTTATGTTTTTATACATTTAAGTTTGATTAACATATTGGAACATGCATTACACATGATTATATTAAAATTAGTATAAAGGGGAAATTAAAGTGGCATAATTAAAGTGACTCTGGGAATCTTGGCTAAGGAAGTAACTACTAAAATTATAAATGGTTATCCACCCAATAATAGAACGGCTCTAATAATTCAACTTTTATTAAGTTCCCCAAATCAAAGAAACAAACCACATAGTTTGTGCTAATTATAATACAAATAGCCAATAGGGTATCTAACTCCAACTTTCTACACATAATAAATTCACAGGTCTCAACTGAAAGATGCTGTTGTTGAAGGAGGAATTCCATTTAACAGGGTCCATGGCATGCACGCTTTTGAGTATCCAGGTTTGGACCCCAGGTTTAATCAAGTGTTCAACACAGCAATGTTTAACCACACCACCATTGTCATCAAGAAACTTCTTCATATCTACAAGGGCCTTGAAGACAAGAACCTCACACAACTTGTTGATGTTGGTGGTGGTTTGGGAGTGACCCTTAATCTGATCACATCTAGATATCAACATATAAAGGGTATCAATTTCGACTTGCCCCATGTCGTAAATCATGCCCCTTCCTATCCTGGTAGGACTTTAATTTATTTGAGTCAATGTGAAATCTTAGTTTTTGCTTCATAGGAAGAGGTATGCAGCATATATAAAATGGAAGTTAAATATTTTTTTTTTGCAGGTGTGGAACATGTTGGAGGAGACATGTTTGCTAGTGTTCCAAGTGGGGATGCCATTTTTATGAAGGTAATTTTTGGATTTCTCAAGCATTAATTAAATTTGTGGCTTTCTTGTTTTAGTTTAAGAATGGTAACTAAATATATGAAGCTGTTCTACTTGTCTTCTGACACATTTGTTTGTAGTGGATACTTCATGATTGGAGCGATGAGCACTGCCTAAAGCTGTTGAAGAATTGTTACAAAGCTATTCCAGACAATGGAAAAGTGATTGTTGTGGAAGCACTACTTCCAGCTATGCCAGATACTAGCACTGCTGTGAAAAGCACTTCCCAACTTGATGTGATTATGATGACTCAAAATCCAGGAGGGAAGGAGAGGAGTGAACAAGAATTCATGGCCCTGGCAACTGGTGCTGGATTTAGTGGCATCAGATATGAATGTTTTATCTGTAACTTTTGGGTTATGGAGTTCTTTAAGTAACCAAGGCATATGAAAACTTACACACTAAAATGAAGGTGTTAAGACTCCAAGCCTTATAAAAGATTGGCAAATGTTTCTTATCCATAAGCAAGAAAATATTGAAGACTCAGAGTACTGCACATAAAGTCTGCAGATTATTTTACTTAATTAACTCTTTGGAACACTCTGCTCCATAAGCCCTATTGGACATCTTTGGAGGTGTGTATCTCACCATTCTTCTTCAACCACATAAACAGAAGGAATAGTCTAATGAAACTAGCAATTACTTTATTAAAGTGCTATGAACTTTATACCTGGGTAACACCATCTGTCTTGCATTGAAATTTCTGAGGCCACTGCTCATAGAAGTCCTGTGAAATAGAAGAGGTGTCAGATGACCTAATTTAAGGTATCATAAGAATTTGGATATCTCCAACTTTGTCATGAGCCAAGGGAAAAGACAACAATCCAAGGAACACATATATAGTACCTTGAATAATTTTGCTTTTAGCAATTCTGAATGTACTTTGGAAACACCATTCACAGTATGGGAGCATACAATCGCCAGGTTTGCCATTCAGATACGCTGTCAAATCAAATGGCAATTAATGGTTAAATTGCTAAACATTTTCTCATCAAGAAGACTAAAGAATCCTTAATAAACTCCTTAAGAATGTATTTTTGAAAGGGGAAAAAAGAAGCCAAAAACTCATACAAAAGACTGCCTTGCAGAGATTTCCAAATGCCCCTTTTTTTCTATCCTCTTCTTTTGTTATGTCATCATTTAAGAGAGGATTATGCATAGGAGACATAATGGTGTATGGATTAACTGTAAAAATACTACAGATAATACCAGACGCCAACCACAACAATTGGAAGCCCAGAATCATATATCTACCACGAATACAATCAAATATACCAGAATCATATATCTATTGCTTCAGATAAAGGAAAGCATAACAATCTGATGGAAATAGAACTCTAGAAGTAAAGATGAACTGGTGCACGAATTGATAAAATCCATATACAGATAGAGAATAGAAAAAGTACCATCACATAAGAAAAAACATTGAATTCGGATCGTACATGGGAGAGAGCAAACAGAGAAGAGAATAAGGCGGGAGAGGGAAAGAAAACCTAGGTTTTATGCCTGACTACAAACGAGTATATACCAATCTAAAATCTTGAAATAGTCAGAATCCTTTCTTTCTTTCTCTAGAGAATTTGGCATGCACATGCTCCTCTATGGATGAAGGCTCTTTCTTCCTCTCTCCATTTCTCAGAATCCTTCCCTTTTCTTCAATCTACCACAGGTATTGGGTAATCTTTGGTTTGGCAAAAAATGGAGTAGGCGGCTGCCTACCCTACCCTTAGGTAGGACGGCCCTTGGTGGGTTGGGTTTGAGTAGGTAAAAGAAATTTGATTGTATTGGGTATTGGGTAATTTTTGGTATGGCCGAAAATGGAGTAGGCGGCTGCCTATCCTACCCATACGGTAGATGGCCCATGGTGGGTTGGGTTTGAGTAGGTAGAAGAAATTTGATTGTATTGGGTTTTGGTTTGGCCAGAAATGGAGTTGGCGGCTGCCTACCTTGCCCTTAGGATAGGACCACCTATGGTGGGTTGGGTTTGTGTAGGCAGAAGAAATTTGATTGTATTGGGTATTGGGTAATTTTTGGTATGGCCGAAAATGGAGTAGGCGGCTGCCTATCCTGCCGATAGGGTAGATGGCCCTTGGTGGGTTGGGTTTGAGTAGGTAGAAGAAATTTGATTGTATTGGGTTTTGGTTTGGCCAGAAATGGAGTTGGCGGCTGCCTACCTTGCCCTTAGGATAGGACCACCTATGGTGGGTTGGGTTTGAGTAGGCAGAAGAAATTTGATTGTATTGGGTATTGGGTAATTTTTGGTTTGGCAAAAAATGGAGTAGGCGGCTGCCTACCTTGCCCTTAGGTAGGATGGCCCCTGGTTGATTGAGTTTGAGTAGGCATAAGAAATTTGATTGTATTGGGTATTGGGTAATTTTTGGTTTGGCAAAAAATGGAGTAAGCGACGCCCTACCCCCTGATCATGTGGGCACCTAATCGCTAAGCATGTCCTCCTGTTTTTATTTTTAAAAAATAGTATAGCCGCTATATTTATTTTGACATGTGGGGCCTAATTGCTAGGCATGTGTTTTTTAAATACATCGTATAGCCGTGCGGCTATATTTGGGTATTTTTTTTTGTTTTTATTTTAAAAAATAGTATAGCTGATCTGCTTTACTAGGTTTTTTTAATAATTATTTTTTATAAATACATAGTATAGCCGTGCGGCTATATTCTGGTTTTTTGGGTTTGTTTTTATTTTTAAAAAATAGTATAGCTAATCGGCTTTACTGGTTTTTTATAATAATTATTTTTTATAAATAGTTTAGCCGTGCGGCTATACTCGGTTTTTTTTATTTAAAAAAATAAGTTTACTTGTTTTGACACATGGGCAATAATCGCTAGGCAGGCCCTTTTATTTTTAATTAAATAGTATAGCCGAATGGCTATACGTCTGTATTTTTTTTCTTTTTAAAATAGTATAGCCGGGCGGCCATACCCAGGTGTTTTTTTTTTTAAAAAAAATTGTTTACCCGCTATACTTGTTTTGAAACGTAAGGCCTAACCGCCAGGTGCGTTTTTTTAAATAAATAGTATAGCCGACCGGCTATACTCTGGGTTTTTTTTCTTCTAAAAAAATTAGTATAGCTGATTGGCTTTACTGGGGTATTTTTATATAATTATTTTTAATAAATGGGATAGCCGAGCGGCTATATTCTTTATATATGTTGCGTTCCCTTTTTTAAATATTTTTTCCTTGATTTTCTTTTATCAATAAGATTAGTTTAAAGCATTATCTATTACTATTAGGCCATTACCCGAGTCTCTATTATCCCCTTTTGAATTTTTACTTTTCCAGAGTTATTACCCGTATAAAGAATTTAGCATTTTGAGGTTTAATACTCGTATTATACATATACATACGTATTTTTTCATAATACATCCGTTTTTCTGTACACGTCTTGAAGACTGTAAAATACACATTTTTTAAAAAGCAAACGTACTATACTCATATTTTACACGTACATACATATTTTTCATGTTTAATACAGTGGTTTTTTACAAATGATATATACATACAAAATTCACGTATTATACATGTAATTGTCACATATTATTGAATATAAATGATATATATTAAAATATTATATAGTGACCGAACTTTTCAATTGTAACTTGTCAAAATTTTGCCAAATCAAACACATGTATTTTATTCGTACTTTTCCCGTTTTGTATTTTATGCCTAACTACAAACAAGTATATACCAATATGAAATCTGGAAATAGTCAGAATCCCTTCTTTCTTCCTCTAGAGAATTTCCTCCCTCTCCATTTCCTCATAATCCTTTCTTTCCTTCCATTTTCTTCAATCAACCGCAACTAAAAAAAAATTACTGTATGTGACCTTTTCTCAAATGATTCATTTTCCCCTCTTACGAAAATGTGACCTTTCTTCGTCTAGAAAATAAATCATTTGATTAACAGTGAATAATCGCGGGTATGTGACCTTTTTTCCCCTGTTACAAAAAAATAACATTAATGCACAAATAACAAAACAACTAAGGGTGGGTAAGGTCCGATTTGGGCTGGTTTTTGCCTGAAATTGGAACTGAAACAGATACTATTTACCTTATTTTAGTTCAGTCCAATTTAACAAAAAAAAATTATAAAACTGTCTGGTTCAGGTTGAACCAGTTTCCTTCAATTCCAAAACCGAATTATTATTATTTTTTTATACAAATTTCAACTTAAATTTATTTTTTTGGCTTGAAAATTAACAAATTATCCAATTTCATACAAAAAGAAATATTGAGGCTAGAAAGAGAGATGTTTTGAAATTGAACTCGAGTAAATATTAGTTATAAGATTAAAAATATAGCATTGGATATAAATATGTAATAACTTCGAACCTAAATTAATATTTAATTATTAATTTATTCAAGTAAAAGACAATATTACCAAGGAATATTTTAATGGTTTACAAGTTGACTTTTTATTCATAAAGGAATTAGGGGATTTCAATTCTACCGTTGGGTAGAGCACGTTGAGATGAGTTCGTAGACAAGTAGACATGAAAAACATGCATTTGCAACCTAAGTGAGCAAAAGATAATATTATAAATCTTCTTGACTCAGAGCCTTTGTCTAATTTCACAAATGTATAGTTTATCATAATAACATGCATGTGTAAAATATCATATTTCCAAATTCCACTAATAAAGTACCACGTGAAACATAATTTAGGCGTGCATCATGCTATGGGGTCCTTTGACACTGCCACTTTGTCGATTCATCACTTCAATCACTCGACACCTACCACTTTGGGAAAATTTGTTTGGTAATTGGATACCATATAGGCATATACTAAAATGAAGGTGTTAAGTCTCCAAGCCTAATAAAAGATTGCCAAATGTTTCTTATCCATAAGCAAGAAAATATTGAAGACTCAGAGTACTGCATATAATGTCTGCAGATTATTTTACTTAATTAACTCTTTGGAACACTCTGCTCCATAAGTTCTATTTGATAACTATAACAGCACAAACTACAAAACCCATCTTTGGAGGTGTGTATTTCACCATTCTTCAACCACATAAACAGAAGGAATAGTCTAATGAAACTAGCAAGTACATTATAAAAGATGCTATGAACATTATACCTGGGTAACACCATTTGTCTTGCATTGAAATTTCGGAGGCCACAGCTCATAGAAGTCCTGTGAAAGAGAAGAGGTGTCAGATGACCTAATTTAAGGTATCATAAGAATTTGGGTATCTTCAACTTTGTCATAAGCCAAGGGAAAAGACAACAATCCAAGGAACGCGCATATATAGTACCTTGAATAATTTTGCTTTTAGCAATTCTGAATGTACTTTGGAAACACGATTCACAGGATGGGAGCATACAATCGCCGGGTTTGCCATTCGGATACTCTGTCAAATTAAATGGCAATTAATGGTCAAATTGCTAAACATTTTTTCATCAAGAAGACCAAAGAATCCTTAATAAACACCTTAAGAATGTACTTTTGAAAGGGGAAAAAAGAAGCCAAAAACTCATACAAAAGATTGCCTTGCAGAGATTTCCAAATGCCCCTTTTTTTCTATCCTCTTCTTTTGTTATGTCATCATTTACTAGAGGTGAATCGACACCAGCTGGAAGCATTGCGGGAAGAGAACAAAAATCTCTCAAAGATGGTAAGTGTTTACGCTCATGACATGAGAAAACAGCTGGAGGACCTAGACCGACCGGGTAAGCGCAAGAAAACAGACCACAAAGGTGGTTACGCTCAAGCTAAGAATGCAATCTTTGGGAGCTCGAGTGATGAGCCCCAAGAGACTGTGCCTGAAGCCTCAGAAGAGGATAGCCGTAGGGCTAAACTCAAAGGTCCAATGGTCGAGACACCGAGCACTGGGAAAAAGTGATTCTAGTGTATTATTGGTGTGCTTGTGTGTCTTTGCCTTTCGGTGTAATTTTTTTTTGTTTTCTTTTTTTTCGGAAATAAAAGAAAAGAAAGTTGCAAAAGACAAAGAAGAAAAACAAAGCGCACTTCCCAAACTTGAATAAAGGGAATGCGACAAACTAAAAAGAAACAAAACACACTTCCCCAACGGAAATAAAACAAATACGACAAACTAAAAAGGAATCAAAACATATTACACCAGAAAACAGGGAGGAAAAGAAAGTAAAGTGAAAGTAGAAATGCTTCCCGTTTTAACTTGACTCATCCGCAAATTGCTCCGGAAATACAAAGTGGTGTCGGCTCCCCTATGAGAATAAGTCTATTTAAACCGCTTCTCGGTTGAAAGGAGGAGTACCCTGCATTTCATCCTGCAAACTCAAGAAAAGACATCAAAAAGTCTAGACAGAAAAATCAATGGCATCCTCAGATATGCACGTTGATGACCTTAACCTTGAGTTAACCCTTGCACCACCAAATGCCCAGATACGGGCTCCTCCAACCCTTGTCTTCCCAAACTCTTCTTATCACATTGGCTCGGCTTCGAATTTCTCTGAGGTTGTGCCGATGAGAACTGTACCTGCCGGAAGGTATAACTGTGAGAGGACTCACACCGGCGGTGCATCTGCATGTGGCACAGCGCGTCGGACAGTGTGGCAGTGGAGGAGTCCCACACTCTAAACGTGCAACACGCGGTTTCCACCACCAATCTAGGCATACGCCTCCTGGCGAGAACACGAGAGTGCGGGGCACTAAGTGAGGAGGTGGCGGCCCTGAAAGCTCAGGTGGCGGACCTCCAGAAGCGGCTCTACAGTGCCAACCAGCATGTAGAGATGCTGCAGAAAAGGAATGATGATCATGTAGAGCTGTTGCAGGTTCTACAAGCAAGAACAAACAGAGGCAATTAGCGGAAGCCTCAGGTGGCGCAGAATGCAACAATATACATGTGATTAGGGATTATATGTACGCATTTTCACGTTTGTGTATGTAATCGCATGTTATGAAATGAATAAGCATTCACGCCCAATTCCTGATTGTGCATTAATGAATCGAAAACACTTCCCAAACTTATATGAAACATTGTTTAAAAAAAATGGAGATTTAAGTTTAAACAATGCCATATAGAAAAATTGGGATGGACAAAAAGAAAATAAACAACCACAAACTACAATAAAGAAGAAAAACAAAGAAAAACAAGTTAAAAACACAAACAAGTAAAGGAAAGCAAAAGTGAGAAAAACAAAGAGAAACAACAAGAAAATCCTAATTACCTTGGTTGGAAAATTGTAACCCTAATTCAAAAAATAATAATAAAATAAAATAAAATAAAAGAAAGTTTGAGTCAAGAGAAACTCCACTTTGAAGCGATTAGGACGACAACAAACTTCTTCTATTCACCTTGGGTTGCCTCCCAAGAAGCGCTAAGTTTAAAGTCTTTTGCCGGACTTCCAACATACTGTGGTCACTTGGGGGGTTTTGGCTCAATCGCCTCCTTATGCCAAACATGAAGTTTCTTCAAATTTCTTTGCCATCTAATCAACCCCTTTCGTATTCTTTTCTTTTTACGCGCATGAGTAGATTTCAAAAGTAATTTTAGGCGCTCTTCAATACGTGGATTAGATGGAGGAGGCACATATTTAGGATTGGGTGGCCTTCTCATTTGAGTAGAAGGAATGACATTGAACATGTGATTGGTGCTTGGAACATGGATGTTCAGCTTGTCTTCCTTTAGTACAATTATACAAGGAATTGTGAAACTTCCTGGATCTTTCAACTTGGGAGGAAGCTTCATTTGCAAAACAGCAGAAAACTCTTCCGTTAATGCAACAGTTTCGTATTCCTTGAGCTTGTTTGCATCCAAGAAAGGAATGTTGATTTGCACTTTTCCGGAAATTTCCAATATGTCATTGGCGTGTTGAATCTTTTTAGAACTCATCAACCTGTGAGGAAAAGGAGCATGTAAGATATCTTCATCAGGAGGTTCACGACATACCTTCTCCTTTCTTGCCCTTCTTGCAAGTTCATGCTTTGGGATCCATTCGGATGGAGAAGCTGCTTGTTTATCTTCCTCCATGTTGATTTCAACATTTTCATTAGGCATAATCACTTGCTCAACCTGCATTTCATCAACATTATGAATCAAATTTTTAGAAACATCAATTTCACCAATTACCTTACCAGTTCTCAAGGTAACTGCTTGAACATGCTCACGCCCATTTGGATTAATCACTGGTTGGCTAGGCATCACTCTAGCTTCCCTTTGACTCAAAGCTGTGACAATTTGCCCCACTTGATTTTCTAGATTGGCAATGGCCTTATCCGTTTTCTGCATGTGGGTGTCATTCCTCTGCATGTGGCTTTTTGTCTCACTGATGAAACTATCTGTGGTTCTAGCCATTGAAGCAACAAGTTCTTCCAAAGTCGGTCCTTGAGGTTGTTGGTGAGATTGACTAAGTGGTGGTGGATTATAATGTTGGGGTTGACCATAAGGTGGACAAGTATTATGTTGGCCTTGATATGGTTGATATGACCCTTGTTGAAAATTTGGATTGTCGGTCCACCAGAAGTTCGAATGATTTCTCCACTCCGAATTGTATGTTTGTGGGAAATAATCATTCATAGGCAATTCATTCTGAAATGAGCCAAATACATTTGCTTTCTCCATCACAAATTTATTGGAGTATTCTTGCATAGTAAGTTCCACAAATTCAGTTGCGGCTGCCATTGGTGATGGTGAAGGTGACACGTCGGATGTTCCTATAAGAAAAAGAAACAAAAACAAATCAAGATAAAATGAAACGACAAACAATAAACAAAAATAAAACTAAGTACTCTAAACATACTCAAACAAAACATATAAGCAACCGTGCCAGTTCCCCGGCAACGGCGCCAAAAATTGTTGCATTCCTAAAAGGACACAAATTAATGTGCAAACAACCAATTAAAAATACCCGCAAGTGCACGAATCTAATGAAGTATAGATTATGTAAGTACGGGTTCGATCCCACGAAGAACTTGTCGGCTTCCTATAAGTTTTAATTTGAGTACGTAAATAACACTTAATTGACACACCACAAATGCACAAATGCAAAATGAAAACTAAAAATGAGTAAAGAAGTGTAAAAGAAATGAAACAATACAAGAAAACTAAACAAAAACAAAAACAGCATTTTCTATCGCCATTTTATCACCATTTTATCACTTGTGAACAGTGCCGTGAACAGTGAATAGAGACGACCGGTCGTGGACAGTGACGACCGGTCGTTGAACAGTAACGACCGGTCGCTGAACAGTGACGACCGGTCGTTTTTGCACAGAATCAAAATTTGTGAAATTTGTGATGAGCGACCGGTCGTTAGAAACAGTGCGACCGGTCGCTTTTTCAGAGAATCGTTTTTTTCTTTTTTTCAGTTCCGACCTCTGTTCAGTTTTCGACCTATAACTTTCCAACCGTATGTCCAAAATTCACGTTCTTTATACGGTTGGATTCAGCACAGAAAATGCAAGAACACAACGCGGACCAAAAGTCCAAAACAATTACGGAAACAACCAAAATTCAGTGACAAATACACAAAATGTGTCAAACACGCAACTCACACACACATTGGGGGGGTTTTTGATTTGTTTCAAGTGACCTATTTCTATTGCATGAAAGTAAATGAACTTTGAATTTAAATGAGAATGGCAGAGATGAATTATCAAAATGTGAGAGTAAAATGTAACAAACACTAGGGTTTCGGAATCCACCCTAAACAATTCTACCAAAGTTCATGAATACTCAAGTGATGAACTCTAAACGTGTTGATGAAAATGTTCGTAATTCAGACCAGTACGAGTGACTCAAGACGCATTGATTCTCTCTAATATACGTAAAGTGCAGTATGAGTGCTACAATACTTGTGCCTTCCCTATAATCGAATCTAGGTGTGCTTAGTACTTTGATTCAATTACAAGAAAAACCCATTAAGTTCAAAGAGAATATGAACATCACAAGAATCCTAATAGCATGGTGTTTACATTAGGTATTCAAGAAACCAATTCACATGGATGATTCTTACTTCATCCATTTATTGCTTAGGATAACATGAAGATACACATAACCCCAACAACCTCAAGAAGCATGCTTTCAAAGGTGATCAATCAAAGAAGAACATACATCAAGGATAGATTAATTTGGTGAATTGGAATTCATCAACAATATCTAGAAATTCATACACTCAAGCATCAAAACAATAAGGTAATCATGTTTAGGGCTTCAACCTAAGCCCTAGCTATGGAGTTTAGTTGCTCATATTTAGTCCAAATACAAACTCAAAATGAAAATAGTTACAGCATACGCGATGTCTGGTCGGGTATGGGATAGGTAGATCAGTCGTCGTCCCACCAATCTTTGATATCTTTCTTTGTTAGTGGGTACTTGATTGGGATATTCCTCAAGGCGGTGATTCTGAACAATTGGAGTGTCCACAGGTTTGCAATCTAACATTCCTGTTTCTGCCAATAAATCTAGAACATACTTCCTTTGTGAGAGAAATATGCCTCGCTTTGATCGAGCAACTTCAATGCCCAAAAAGTACTTGAGTCCACCAAGATTCTTCATTTCGAACTCATTTGCCAAACATTTTTGTAGTTTAGAAATTTCCTGCGTATCATTCCCAGGAATAATCATATCATCGACATAAATGATTAGAGCCGTTACCTTTCCTCCCTTGTGTTTTAAGAACAGAGTATGGTCAGAATTACTCTGCTTAAAACCATAATTCTTCATTGCCAAGGTGAAACGCCCAAACCATGTCCGAGGAGACTGCTTCAATCCATATAATGCCTTTCGTAATCTGCACACCACATTAGTATGAGTAGATGTAACATATCCTGGTGGGATATCCATGTAGACTTCTTCTGTGAGTTCTCCATGGAGAAAAGCATTCTTCACATCAAATTGGTGGAGAGGCCAATCAAGATTTGCTGCAATGGACAAGAGCACTCGAACAGTGTTAAGTTTTGCAACAGGGGCAAAGGTTTCTTCATAGTCAATACCATATGTTTGTGTGTATCCCTTTGCCACAAGCCGTGCTTTGTAACGTTCAATTGACCCATCAGCATTGTATTTCAAAGTGTAAACCCATCTGCATCCGACAGTCCTTTTTCCTTGAGGTAAGTTCTCCAGTGTCCATGTGTGATTTTTCTCCAGAGCATGCATCTCCTCCTTCATTGCCTGAACCCATTTTGGATCCTTCAATGCCTCACTCACTTTGGTTGGAATATGAATTGCGGATAACTGGTGTACAAAGCCTTGAAGGGGTGCAGATAATTTTTCAGCAGAAACATAGTTTGCAATTGGATACTTTGATGCCTTGCCATTATCCGGTGAATACCGAATTGGCGGTTTTCCACGGTTCTGCCCATCAGGTAATTGATATCTAACAGGTTTATCAACTAAAGCAGTAGGTGTAGTAGAATCACGTACCTCAGGATTATTCTCAGGAGATTGATCAGCGGGTCCTGAGATGTGAGGGGGGTCTTCATCAGTCTCGGAGGTGAAATATGAAGAGATATCGTGTTCTTAGCGGGGACGCGACCGGTCGCTGGGCTCCTGCGACCGGTCTCTTTTGGGCAGGTTCGATTTTCAGCTTCAGGATTTTCTGCGACCGGTCGCTGGGCTCCTGGAGACCGATCGCTTTTGGGCAGGTTCGAAATTCAGCTTCGAGATTTTCTACGACCGGTCGCTGGGCTCCTGCGACCGGTCGCTTGGCTCATGTTCTGAAATTCAACTTCATTGCTTGGGTTTGTTTTGCTCCAATCTTTAGGTTCTTGACTTCCCAGAGCCTCCTCGTTTGTTATTACTATTGGTACGCCTTTTTGAGGTGGAGAGTTGGACATCGGATCATGGAAGAACATCTCCGACTCCATAAAGGTGACATCCAAAATGACATACGTACGACGGCTAGAGGGGTGATAGCATCGGTATCCTTTCTAATGAGCAGCATAGCCTACGAAAACACATTTGAGAGCACATGGATCAAGTTTCCCACGTTGATTCTTATGGAGGTGGACGAATGCCACACAACCAAAGACTCGAGGCGGAAGCATCTGAACGGAGGGCAAGGGCCCATGTTGGGCAAGTGCTTGTAATGGAGTCCGAAAGTCCAAAACTTTGGAAGGCATTATGTTGATGAGGTAGACTGCAGTGACTATAGCATCATCCCAATGGTGACGAGGAACATGAGCTCCAATCAGAAGGGCTCGTGCCGTTTCAAGGAGGTGTCGGTTTTTTCGTTCTGCAACACCATTTTGTTGAGGAGTTTGAGGACAAGTGGTTTCATGGATGATGCCATGCATTTGGAAGTAAGTCTGAAAGTCATGATTGATATATTCACCTCCATTGTTTGAACGAAGGATTTGAATCTTGGTAGAGAATTGAGTTTCAATTTGCTTGTGAAATGACTGAAATATGGGAAACACTTCAGTTTTGTTTTTCATCATGAAGAGCCAAGTCATGCGGGTACAATCATCTATAAAAGTGATAAACCACCGAAGCCAGAAGTTGTAGAGATAGGCGAAGGACCCCAAACATCAGAATGTATCAAAGCAAATGGAGTAACACTTGTATTTGTACTTAATGGATAAGATACTCTGTGACTCTTGGCTAAGATACAAGTATCACATTGGAAATCAGTGGTATTTGAAAACAAATCTGGAAATAGATGTTTCATATAGCCAAAAGATGGATGCCCCAAACGTCGGTGCCATAGCCAAAGTTGTTCGTCCTTCCAAGTCGATGAGTACTTCACACTATGTGCCTTTCCCATACTAAAATCATCCACATAGTACAACCCCCCTCTTTTAGTACCACGACCAATGATCTCCTTGGTGAGAATATCCTGAAATAAACAGAAGTTGGGATACATGAGTACACAACAATTTAGTTGCTCAGGAGCTTGGCCCACAGACATCAGTTTATTAGACAATGATGGAACAAGCAAAGTATTTTGAAGAGAAAGAGATGGAGAGAGGCCAATGGTTCCAGCACCAGTCACAGGAGAGGTAACACCATTTGCGTTGGCAATACTTGTTCGTTGTAGTGTGGTTGTACTTAGAAAATCGGTTGGATCAAACGTCATATGATCTGTGGCTCCTGAATCAATAATCCAACCTGTGGAGTCACTTGTATATGATGTATGAAATACATATCCACAGTTACCTGAGTCACTGAGAGAGGAAGAGTCCTTTTCTGGTGTTGATGTAGACTCTTCATGAGGAATTAACGTTATCTCAGAGGATCCGTGGTGACAAGGGCAGCACGACCCGTTCCTCCAGGAGCAGTTTACGAGCCTTGAGACCATCCCACCAATCTGGATAGCCATGTAGTTTAAAACAAGTTTCTCGAGTGTGCTTTGGATTCCCGCAGTGAGTGCAACCATTCCCATCTGTGGGAGCCTTGGGTCGAGAAGGTGGAGTAGTCTTGTTGGCAGCGGTTTGTAGTTGGAGATGAGCAGTTGGAATTGGGCGAAGGGTCGGTATGTTCCTTTTGTTGCCAGTCCTACTCCGGTTGGTGTTGGAGCTCCTAACATCACAGCTTGTCGGATATCTTCTCGTCGAACATGAGCATAAGCTTGCTCTACTGTAGGAAATGGACTCATTTGGAGCACATCACTTCGGGCTTTGTCTAGTCGATCATCCAAACCATCCAAGAAAATATAAACTCGATCTTCTTGGATGATATCATAGTATTTTTGATATCCGACTCGCACTTCATCTCATTTGGACGACGAAATCGATTTCTCGCCATAAGCCTTGGAGATCATTGTAGTAAGCTTCAATCGAACCTCCCCCTTGTCGCATACGGGAGATTCGCCTTTTAAGATCATACACCTGTGAGGTGTCAGTGCCGTCAAAGTAAGTTGTGGCTATTGCATCCCAAACTCCTTTGGCCGTTGAGAATCTAATGAAGTTGCCAATTAACCTTGGCTCCATGGAGTTGATTAGCCATCCTTTCACGATTGCATTTTCTGTTCGCCATCGGTTGAATGTCCAGTCTGCCCTTAGAAGGTGCTGGGAGTTCACCAGTGAGATATCCCAGCTTGTCTTTGCCAGCAACATACATCTCAATAACTTGAGACCATAAGGCATAGTTGGAGCCATCCAACTTAATGCCAATTTGTGCAGAAGAGGTTTCGTAGGTAATAGTCGGGTTGGGGTCGGGGTCGGGGTCGTATTTGATGTTGATGCTTGTATCTTCATCAACTCAGCCATTTGATCAGCAAATTCAGTGAAAGTAGTAGGATCAGTGGTGCTACTTCCAACAGGGGAAAAATCATCTTCTCCCATGATGGAAACAACAATTCAAGACTAGAGTCAGCAAGATCGCTGCTCTGATACCATGTCAAAACATAGAGAATATTGAGAGGAGATAGTGGAATGTGTAGAGAGAATGAGAGTTGTAGAATATTTTCTGATTTTCACTTATGTCTTCATTACTTACAATCAACACATATATATACAAGTTCCTAAGCCCCCCAAGTTAGGCAACCAACCTAGTCAAGCCCCCCAAGTTAGGCAACCAACCTAGTCAAGCCCCCAAGTTAGGCAACCAACCAAATTAGGCAACCAACCTAGTCAAGCCCCCCAAATATTGTAGGTGCCAAACTTTAATTGACTATTACTAGCCACATTAACAACATAATTAACATAGACAAATTCAATATGACAACTTCTAACAAAAACTTCCCTGAAATTTATATATTCAATAAAAGTATCGATAAGACATTTTATATTTTTTCGCTATCTAAGTGTACACCACCGAGCCGTGATGAATTGCGCCAAGGAAATATCTCAAGGTTTGGCCGACTTTTCAATTGAGTGGTTTAATGTTGGGTCAAATCAACATTCACAACTACCTTATTTCATAATTTAGGCAGAACATAAGTTAGGCATACCTTATTTCATAAATATATGTTAAATTTCAGAGACAAGCCAGCGGTTCACTATTAGCAACACCGATATTGGTAAATTTTTTTAGCAGGTGTGGAACATGTTGGAGGAGACATGTTTGCTAGTGTTCCAAGTGGGGATGCTATTTTTATGAAGGTAATTTTTGAATTTCTCAAGCATTAATTAAATTTTTGGTTTTCTTCTTTAGTTTAACAATGGTAACTATATATATGAAGCTGTTCTACTTGTCTTCTGATACATTTGTTTGTAGTGGATACTTCATAATTGGAGCGATGAGCACTGCCTAAAGCTGTTGAAGAATTGTTACAAAGCTATTCCAGACAATGGAAAAATGATTGTTGTGGAAGAACTACTTCCAGCTGTTGAAGAACTACTAAAATAAAAGTGTTCCGAGCACTAAAATAAGGCTATTAAAATATTTGCAAATGTTTCTTGTCTATAAGCAAGAAATTATTTAAGACTCAGAACATTTTGTCTGCAGATTTATCTTTCATTCAGATTTGATCAACGAGTAAAGCAAATCTTTCTAATTTTTCTAATCTTCCTTTTCTGGACACAAAACACAGAGTTCAAAAGTTAAATTGAGATTGGCATTTTGTATTATATCTGGTTATTATGTAAGTTCTGACTTGAGTGTCCCTTCCATCTTTTTTTTTTAAATTGTTTTTTCTTTTCTTTCGGTTGCCTCCCTCTCTCTCTTTCTATTTTTTTTCTTCCTTCTCTCCATTTCCTCTTCCCTCTGCACAGCCCCTTTGTTTCTTTTTCTGGTCTGACTCAGCTCCCTCCATTTTATCTCAAGTCTTGTCTCTCTCAAAGCTGCTGTCAGTCCATCTCAACCACAAGGTTGGGATGCCTTTTCAGCTGCCATTTGGGACCAAGACAGCCCCATTCAGCCTTAAGTTTCCACAAGTTGGGATGCTTTTCAGCTGCCATTGAGACCAAAGACAGCCCCTTTCCTGATTTGGCCTTTAACCAATTATGACTACCCGTGAGTACGTTAACCTCCATAGCTCCATTAATTTTCGAGCCCATCAAATGGGTTTTTTCTTGGATATAGAGAAAAGAAGAATTAAAAGAGAGAGAAGAGAAGAGAGAGAAAAGAGAAGAAAGTTAGAAATCTAGGGAGAGTGTGATTTGGGGAAGACATACAGAGAAGAAGAAGTTTGGGTTTTTAAGCTTAGGTATTTGTTTTTGTGTTACAAAAGTTTGGTTTTCCCATTGGAGGAGAAAGGACAGACGGGGAAAGAAAATAAGAAGGAGAAGAAGCAGGAGGAGGAGAGAATAGAGGGAGAGCAATGGAAAAAAAAATAGAAAACGAGAGAGACGAGGCAAAGAGAGAAGAAAGAGAGAAAAGTAATAGAATAAGAGAGAGAGGGAGGCAACGAGAGAAGAAAGAGAAAACAATTAAAAAAAAAAGGAAGGGAACGGATACACGTGTCTAGCAAGTGCTGTAATGCTTTAGCGATTGTTCATTCCTCTATATCTTAGCCAAAAAGGCTCTACAGCTTTAAGACTTTAGCCAAAAAGGCTCTACAGCTCCTTTATGGAAGATGATTGCCCAAGTACTCTGTGACAAATGAATGGTGATTCCTTGCGAAATTCTATAGTTGATGGTGTCATGTATGAATTCCTCATGCTTACTTTTATATTAGTCATATAATCATTTCATTATCTTAAGTAAAGTTACAGATGAATCATGGGCTAATATGGAGGTCCACACTTATATAATCCATATATTAGGCATTGTTCTATCATGGTATATTATTTAACACGTCGTTTTTTTGTAATATACCGACGTGGATTACATTACATTATACGACGTGGATTCCATTAAAGAATAACCGACGTGGTTTTTTAATTACACGGCGGTATGTCTATAAGCACCGCCGTAAGTTTAAAAGATTTATTGTATAAATTTGACTCTTTCTTTCAGTTTCAGTTTTGATTTAGGGTTCCAAGTTCTTCTGGTCTCTCTGGAGGCTCGTCTTCCTCTCTCACATACACACATACATCATCACTCTCTCTCACATCTCAAAGACAATAATTTGGATGTTAATGATGTATGCGTTTTGATGTATTTCAAAGACACCAAAACACACACATCATTAACTTTCAAAACATTGTATTTCTCAAAGTTTGCAGGAGTCAGTTTAGTTCTTGGTTTCTTTTTGAATTTTGTGTATTTAAAATATTATCTTTCTCACTTTGGTGGTTCGATTATGATCAGGATTCAAAGATCTCAAAGGTAAGATATCATACCTCTTGGGATCTCATTTTTCATTTTCGTAGGCTACCAAAATTAAAAAATAATTAAATTTTAAAAAGAAATAAAAATTAAGACGGAGGTTTAGAGAAGGTTAGCATGAAAAACATGCATTTGCAAAGGTTAGCATAAAAACATGCATTTGCAACCTAAGTGGACAGAGCAAAAGATAATATTATCAATCTTCTTGACTCAGAGCCTTTGTCTAATTTCACAAATGTATAGTTTATCATAATAACATGCATGAGTAAATATCATCTTTCCGATTCCACTAATAAAGTCCCGTCCACGTGAACATAATTTCGGCGTCATCATGCTGGGGTACTTTGGCACTCCACTTTGTGATTCATCACTTCAATCACTCAACACCTACCACTTTGGGAAATTTGTTTGGTAATTGGTTACCATCGGCATATTCTATCCATGAATTTTCTTAGTTTACCATTTATTTTTTTTTTAGCAGGTTTTTTTACCAACACTCACCATGACATTTTTTTATTAAAGCTGCTTTTTAAAAAATTAGCACTGCACGCTACTTAATTGGTCACTTAGATTTCCTATGGGGTATCTTCTTGCCCCATGCGTATGCCCCTTCCTATTTGGTAGGACTTTTTTTTTGTTCAATGTGTCTTCATTTTTGCCGAGCTCGCTAATGGAGTGTTTGTGCCTTTTTATGAAGGTATTTTAATTTCTCAACTTATTATTTTTGGTTTTCTTTTAGTTTAACATGGTAACTTTATTGAGCTGTTCTTTCTTTCTATACATTTGTTTGTAGTGGATACTTCTTTGGGCGTGGCACTGCCTGAAGCTGTTAAGTTTCAGCTTTCCAGACAATGGAAGTGATTGTGTGGAAGATCTTCAGCTTGCAGATCTGATGCTGTGATGCACTTCCAACTTGATGTGATTATGATGGCTCATTGGAGCAAGGAGGCGAACAAGTTCTGGCCTGGCTGGTGCCGGATTTAGTGGCATAGATTGAATGTTTTGTGTACCTTTGGGTTATGGAATTTTGTAGCCAAGTTATGAGTTAGCTAGTAGTGTTGGCCTAATAAGGCTATTAAAATATTTGCAAATGTTTCTTGTCATAAGCAAGAAATTATTTAAGACTCAGAACATTTTGTCTGAGATTTATTTCCTTTAAGTAGTACATCTTTCTTATTTATCAACAGTAACAAATCTTTTAATTTTTCTAATCTTCCTTTCTGGACACAACACAAGTTCAAAAGTTAAATGAGATTGGCATTTTGTATTATATCTTTAGCCAAAGGTCAGTAACCTTTAGCAAAGGCTTAGTTTGGTGATTGCGTTCTGTGACAAATGAACGGTGCTTCCTTGCGAAATTCTATAGTGGGTATCATAGTACGGACCTTCATATTAATCATATAATTATTTCATTATCTTAAGTAAAATTACTATTCAGATGAATCATGTGGCTATGGAGATCCACACTTCTATGATCCATATATTAGGCATTGTTCTGTTTGGGGCTGGAATATTTTTGGTTCAGTGCAAAAGATAATCAATCCTCACAAGTGAATAGGTCACACGCTGTATGCCTGTGTGAAATATCATCCTACCAAATTCCACTAATAAAGTACCACTACTTGTAAAATAATTTTAGGCGTTCATCATGCTATGGGGTCCTTCTCAATCACTCAACAACTACCACTTTCGGAAAAGTCCCTATGGGGTCCTTGATGCATTATTACTTTGGGAAAAGTTATAATAAATACAAGGCTTAATTACACTAATGTCCTCTGAAATTTTGGTCAAATCTCACTTTACCCTCAAACTTAAAATTGCCCACTTTCATCCCTTGATCGAGGTTTGGTGACTCACTTTGCCCCTCCTTAACTCCATCCAAAACTCTGTTAACTTTGATGACATGGCAGTGGTATTTTTTAAATTTATTTTAATTTTTAATTATTAAAATTATTTAATTATATACAAAATCACAAAAACACCCCTGCCATGTCATCAAATTTAATAGAGTTTGAATGGAGTTGACGGCAGGGGACAAAATGGATTACAAAACTTCGGTCAATGGATGAAAATGGGCCATTTTAACTTTAGGGGTAAAGTGAGATTTGACCCAAGTTTCAGGGGGCACTACAATAAATAAGCCTAAATACAACATATAGGCAGCTATAATAAAGACAACAAATAAGCAGCCTTCTTTTATCAGGATTCTCGAAATAACTTGATGTAATCGGCATCTTGTTACGAATTTTACTTAAAAGATTATAACAAATTAAAAACATTACAGGGATTTTTGTGAAAATGCCACCTGAATTTATACATAAATTTCAATTTGTCACCTTAAAGAAAAATTAAGCAAAATGTCACCTTAAGTTTTCAAAATTCATAATTTGTCACCTGACTTTAACATCATCCAATTTTCCATATATTTTTAAGGGTATTTTAGTCTTTCTAATATGTAAACTCTTTTTTTAATATAATTTAAATATAAAGATATCTAAATCCTCTTGCTTGGAAAAACTAAAATACCCTTAAAAAAAGGAAGGAAAATTGGATAATGTTAAAGTCAAGAAACAAATCTTGAATTTTGAAAACTTAAGGAGACATTCTGCTTAAATTTTTCTTTAAGGTGACAAATTGAAATTGATGTATAAGTTCAGAATGACATTTCTACAATATGTAGTTGTGACCAATAATAATAACATTAAAATGACAACTATTTAATTTCGTGGTTGAATTAATAACTTCAAAATCAAGTGATATTTTTGCAGAGATAATCTTTGAAGTAACACCTAAAACACAGACGGTCCGAATAATTGAAATACAATATAAGGGGAGTGTATTCAATTTAGATTTTAAAAGATTTTAAAGAAGTTTAAAAGTTTAGGTGTATTCAATCACGATTTTATAGAAGTCTATTCAATTCTGGGTGTATTCAATTCAAACTTTTAAAACTCCATTCAAATTTGGATGTATTCAATCACGACTTTAAAAGACTTCATAAAAGTTTGGGTGTATTAAAAAACTCATTGATTTTAAAGGAAACACAAAAAGTGGTGGATTTCGTTTGATAATAGACTAATTTTAAGTTATGACAAATCTTTGCTGACCCATAGAGATTTTGATAGATATATTATTTTTATTCTCAAAATATGATTTTTCACCACTTATACTACCATCTTATCATGACTATCACCATAGTCGTTGCCGCTGCCATCACCACCACCACAGTCATCGTCATTGCCGCCATCTTCGCCACCCCTAGAACCACCACCACCACCACCCACCGTCGCCCCCACTACCAGCCCCACCATCACCCCCACCGTCACCACCACCACCACCACCGCCACCACCCTTACCCCCACCTCCACCACCACTACCACCCCCACTGTCAGCCCCACCGTCACCACCACCACAACCACTACCGCCTCCACCACCTCCACCACCTCACTCTCACCACCACCATCACTATCACCCCCACCTCCTCCACCACCTCACTCCCACCGCCACCCCCACTACCTCCCCTACAAACCACCATCTCCACCGCCATTGCCATCACCACCACCGCCATCGCTATAAACTCCATTAAAATCAATAATAAATTTCTAACAAACTCAATTAAAATCTATACACAATTTCAGTCAAAATCTATGTGAAGTTTGTAGAATTCAGTCAAACTCAATTAAATTCAATTAAACTCCATCAACTTTATAACTCTTTTAAAATCATTTAAAATCTAAATTGATACACCCTCCTAAGTAAACCCATTCCACTAGCAATGAGTTTCAGAATGTAAACATAGATAGTCCAATGGCTTCTTCATTGGAAAGAAAAAGCCATCCCAAAATAAACCATGCTGAGCCTGAGGATGAAATTATGTATGCAGCTCCCTAAACCCAAGACTCTAGAGGCATATGCATGCATGAGAGAGAGAAAGAGAGAGAGAGAGAGTTTAGTATGTAAATTTTGCCTAACCAACTTTTGAATTCTAAAACTGCCACTGGATATAACATTAAAGTATGCAATATCTCTTCTCACTGATCTTATGTTGCTAATGGTCATATGTGTATACATTGAATAGGTACAAACTAAATCACAACATGCAGCGAGAGAGAGAGAGAGTCGTATGTAAATTTTGCCTACCCAACTTTTGAATTCTGAAACCCGCCACGTGAATTGTACTAAATTGATTTTCCAACTGTCTTAATATTATATACTAGAGCCACGTGAATTGTATGTTATGTTTCCTAGCTATAAGTAAACCCATTCCACTAGCAATGAGTTTAAGAACGTAAACATAGACTGTCCAATGGCTTCTTCATTGGAGAGAAAAAGCAATCCCAAAATAAATCATGCTGAGCCTGAGGATAAAATTACAAAGGAAGAGGAAGATGAAAGCTTCAGCTATGCCATCCAGCTGGTGGGTTCTTCTGTGTTGTCCAAGTCTCTGCAATCAGCAGTCGAGCTTGGGGTTTTTGACATCATAGCCAGAGAGGGTCCAGACTCCAAGCTCTCTTCGTCTGAGATTGCAGCCAAGATTGGCACCAAGAACCCTGAGGCACCCATGATGGTGGATAGAATCCTCAGGCTCCTCACCAGCCACTCTATTCTTAATTGCTCTGCTGTTGCTGCTAATGGTGGGTCTGATTTTCAGAGGGTCTACAGCCTTGCCCCTGTGTCTAAGTACTTTGTGAATGATGAAGAAGGTGGTTCTTTGGGCCCCTTGTTGACATTGTTTCAAGACAAGGTCTGCATGGAAAGCTGGTTAGTTGAAGCTCTGTTGAACCTACTACTAATTAATTATATCCTCTTTCCTTTCCTCCTTTATTCATTTATTTTTAATTTTTTTACTTATGTTTTTATACATTTAAGTTTGATTAACATATTGACACATGCATTATACATGATTATATTAAAATTAGTATAATGGGGAAACCAGAAAACTACCGGAAAATGATTGAACTTGGGCGTAAGGGGACAGACTCACTGTTATACCCACATTTATAGACAATCTCACTCCTTAAAATGGCATAATTACAGTCAGTCTGGGAATCTTGGCTAGGGAAGTAACTACTAAAATTATACATCGTTGTCCACCCAAGAATAGAAGAAAGGCCCTAATAATTCAAAGAAACAAACCACATAGTTTGTGCTAATTATAATACAAATAGCCAATACGGTATCTAACTCCAACTTTCTACACATAATAAATCTACAGGTCTCAAATGAAAGATGCAGTTGTTGAAGGAGGAATTCCATTTAACAGGTTCTATGGCATGCACGCTTTTGAGTATCCAGGTTTGGACCCTAGGTTTAATCAAGTGTTCAACAAAGCAATGTTTAACCACGCCACCATTGTCATCAAGAAACTTCTTCATATCTACAAGGGCCTTGAAGACAAGAACCTCACACAACTTGTTGATGTTGGTGGTGGTTTGGGAGTGACCCTTAATCTGATCACATCTAAATATCAACATATAAAGGGTATCAATTTCGACTTGCCCCATGTCGTAAATCATGCCCCTTCCTATCCTGGTAGGACTTTAATTTATTTGATTCAATGAGAAATCTTAGTTTTTGCTTCATCGGAAGCGGTATGCAGCATATATAAAATGGAAGTTAAATATTTTTTTTTGCAGGTGTGGAACATGTTGGAGGAGACATGTTTGCTAGTGTTCCAAGTGGGGATGCCATTTTTATGAAGGTAATTTTTGAATTTCTCAAGCATTAATTAAATTTTTGGTTTTCTTCTTTTAGTTTAACAATGGTAACTATATATATGAAGCTGTTCTACTTGTCTTCTGATACATTTGGTTGTAGTGGATACTTCATAATTGGAGCGATGAGCACTGCCTAAAGCTGTTGAAGAATTGTTACAAAGCTATTCCAGACAATGGAAAAGTGATTGTTGTGGAAGAACTACTTCCAGCTATGCCAGATACTAGAACTGCTGTGAAAAGCACTTCCCAACTTGATGTGATGATGATGACTCAAAATCTGGGAGGGAAGGAGAGGAGTGAACAAGAATTCATGGCCCTGGCAACTGGTGCTGGATTTAGTGGCATCAGATATGAATGTTTTGTCTGTAACTTTTGGGTTATGGAGTTCTTTAAGTAACTAAGGCATATGAAAACTTACACACTAAAATGTAGGTGTTAAGTCTTCAAGGCTAATAAAAGATTGGCAAATGTTTCTTATGTATAAGCAAGAAAATACTGAAGACTCAGAGTACTGCACCTGAAGTCTGCAGATTATTTTACTTAATTTACTTTGATCTTTCCCTTCTAAAGTAACGGAAGAAACGTAATGCTATGAGTTACACATATCTATTCTAAGTTCCACAGCATCATGCATCCAATTAAGTGGTCACCAACAGACAGGATCAGAGTCAAACATTAATTGAGGCATATTAAAGAAAACTGCAGGAAAGGTTGATGCATCCCAATTTACGGCTCGACTGGGGTGGTTTAAAAACTTAAACGCTATGGAACACTCTGCTCCATAAGCCCTATTTGATAACTATAACAGCACAAACAACAAAATCCATCTTTGGAGGTGTGTATTTCACCATTCTTCTTCAACCACATAAACAGAAGGAATAGTCTAATGAAACTAGCAAGTACATTATAAAAGATGCTATGAACATTATACCTGGGTAACACCATTTGTCTTGCATTGAAATTTCGGAGGCCACAGCTCATAGAAGTCCTGTGAAAGAGAAGAGGTGTCAGATGACCTAATTTAAGGTATCATAAGAATTTGGATATCTTCAACTTTGTCATGAGCCAAGGGAAAAGACAACAATCCGAGGAACACATATATAGTACCTTGAATAATTTTGCTTTTAGCAATTCTGAATGTACTTTGGAAACACCATTCACAGTATGGGAGCATACAATCACCGGGTTTGCCATTCGGATACTCTGTCAAATTAAATGGCAATTAATGGTCAAATTGCTAAACATTTTCTCATCAAGAAGACCAAAGAATCCTTAATAAACTCCTTAAGAATGTACTTTTGAAAGGGGAAAAAAGAAGCCAAACACTCATACAAAAGACTGCCTTGCAGAGATTTCCAAATGCCCCTTTTTTTCTATCCTCTTCTTTTGTTATGTCATCATTTAAGAGATGCATAGGAGACATAATGGTGTATGGATTAAATGTAAAAATACTAGACGCCAACCACAACAATTGGAAGCCCAGAATCATATATCTACCACGAAGACAATCAAATATACCAGAATCATATATCTATTGCTTCAGATAAAGGAAAGCATAACAATCTGATGGAAATAGAACTCTAGGAGTAAAGATGAACTGGTGCACGAATTGATAAAATCAATATACAGATAGAGAAGAGAAAAAGTACCATTACATAAGAAAAATCATTGAATTCGGATCGTACAATGTCGTTTGGGAGAGAGCGAACAGAGAAGAGAATAAGGCGGGAGAGGGAAAGAAAACCTAGGTTTTATGCCTAACTACAAACGAGTATATACTAATCCAAAATCTTGAAATAGTCAGAATCCTTTCTTTCTTTCTCTAGAGAATTTGGCATGCACATGCTCCTCTATGGATGAAGGCTCTTTCTTCCTCTCTCCATTTCCTCAGAATCCTTCCCTTTTCTTCAATCTACCACAGGTATTGGGTAATTTTTGGTTTGGCAAAAAATGGAGTTGGCGGCTGCCCAACGAGTTTTTATTATAAATAGCAAAAATTTACCTCTTAAATTCATAAATGTCAGTTTTTATAAAAACTTTCAAAAATAACAAAAAATGCAATTAAAAATACTTAAATGCCCTTAAATTTAAAACCCAAATAAAAACCTAAAAAACAAAACCATTTCTTCATTTTCTAGTGTTTTTCCTTCTTCGTTTCTTTAACAGCTGCAGAATTTTTCAGCAGTAACCAAGATATAGGCAAGCAAATCAAACATAAGCTTTAAACTTTCTCGTATAGCCTCCACACTTTGTCTGCCAAAAAAACCATAAGCATGCCAAAATTTTCCTTCATATACAGAATACGAGCTAATTAATTTGGTCGATTGTTTTCTTATTATTATAATACTTCGGATTTTGTCTTGTTCTATTGTTAAATGGTCACTATTAATCACCAGACGCAACTCCCACACCACTCATCATTCTTAACTTCTTCCTTGCCCAACTTACATATTCTTATTGGTAAAGAGAAGTCGGACCAACAAAAAGTTTGTAAAGATAATCAATTTTCACAAGTGAGAAAAAAAAAATTCAACTACATCCCTCCCTCTTTGAACCAATGCGTAGAAGAAAGAGTTTTTATGTTTTTTTTTTTTGGTAATTAAAAGAAAGAGTTTTGCCTTTTAGGTTTATGAGGATTTTAATTTTGAGGGCATTTTAGTCTATTTAAGTGTGGTTTTTGCTATATTTGAAAGTTTTTACAAAAAATGACATTTATGAATTTAGGGGGTCAATTTTGGCTATTTATGATAAAAACTCCTGCCTAACTGCCCTTAGCGTAGGACCACTTCTGGATATTGGATAATTTTTGGAGTAAGCGGCTCCCTACCAATTGGTCATGTGATTAACAATAAATAATTGCGGGTATGTGACCTTTTCTCCCCTCTTACAAAAACATAACATTAAAGCACAAAATAACAACACAACTAGGGGTGGGCACGGTCCAATTTGGGCCGGTTTTTACCTGAAATTGAATCTGAAACCGATACTATTTATCTTTTCGGTTCGGTCCAATTTTAACAAAAAAAATTATAAAACTATCTGTTTAAGGTTGAACCAGTTTCCTCCTTTAATTTCAATTCAATTCGGTTTTAACCGAATTATTATTATTTTTTATACAAATTTCAACTGAAATTTATTTATTTTGGCTTGAAAATTAACAAATTATCCAATTTCATACAAAAAGAAATATTGAGGCTAGAAAGAGAGATGGTTTGAAATTGAGCTTGGGTAAATATTAGTTATAAGATTAAAAAGAGATTTTCTATTTAAACCACACACTTCTCTTTGTTCACCCCAATACTTAAATCATTAAGCTTGTAAGTTTTATTATTGTGTAAAAAGACAAAAAAATGTCAACCAACTTAATAATTAACCCTAATACATCTATACACACACCCTACATCCCACACCTCACACACCCCACCACTCTTCATATTAAATTTTAGAAAAATACAAACTCCTCTACATCTTATTGCCATATTACTCTTCTCTTTTAAAGACGTAGAAAATTGACGAGCCTACCTCTTTAAATATGCGTGGGAGTTGATGGAAAGACTTGTTGATTATCGACTCAACAATACCCAAGTGTTGGAATTCCAGTTACAGTTCTTGGAGAGAGGTAAAGCTGTTCTCTTTCTCTAGAAAGTACTAAATTTTGGGTTTGGGGTTATATTTGTTTGTGTTTTTTTTTTTGCTGGGAACAAAGAAAATTGTGGGGTTTAAATAGAAAATCTCTTTTATTTCTTATTTTTTCAGTTTGGGGTGTATTTAAGGGTAGTTTGGGAAGATGGTGGGGTTTTCTTAGAAATTGTGAAAATTTAAATTAAAAGATGGGGTGAACTTAGAACATGGGGTGACCTAAGAGAAGTGTGAGGTTTAAATAAAAAATCTCATTAAAAATATAGCATTGGATATAAATATGTAATAACCCAAACCTAAATTAATATTTAATTATTAATTTATTCAAGTAAAAGACAATTTTACCTCGGAATATTTTAATGGTTTACAAGTTGACTTTTTATTCGGAAAGGAATTTGGGGATTTCAATTATACCGTTGCGTAGAGCACGTCGAGATGAATCCATAGACACGTAGTGGAATCAAATCCAAGTTGTAACGAGAGAGATATGATCAAAATTCACATAGGGGAAAATCGTAATTTTGCAAAATTGATTTTTAAAACCATGATCTCTCTCTCTCTCCCCGTCGCACTAACAGACCCCCCCTCTTTCGAATTTTCTTCCAGCCGCCGCCACACTCAACCACCGACCACGAGACCAGTCACATTAGAACCGTCACCTCCTCCTCTTCCAGCCTAGCTCTCTGCCACCGTGAATAACGCCGGAACCTGGAGAAAAACTGGTCGGGTTTTTCCAAAAATTTCAGCCGCTCGTTCTTTCTCATTCGGCCACCATTTCCGTCGATCCAAGTATGTTTTCTCAACCTCTCGAGACGTTTTAGCTGCTGGTTGTATTTGATAGGAGAAATTTCTGCGTTTATGGGGTTAAATAAGCGATTAAAAATCTGCCAATTTTCGACCTCCGCTGCCGACGCGTGGGCTTTTTTTTTGGCCGGTCCTTGAGTCTTAGTATACTCCTCATGTAGTCCCGAGCACGACGGTATGCTCGGATATGAAATTGGATAACGTTTATATCGTTCGATCAGATATCGCATATTAGGCGTTATCCGGGTTCGATATGTTCGGGGTGTTGGATCGACTTCAATTTAATATATGTTGATCTAGGCAACCTTATGAGCGTGTAGGAATTCGCGAATTGTGAATCATAGCTCCGGATGTTCTGATACAAAAACTTAAAGTTTGCGTTAAACGATAACATGTCGTCCGATCTTGCGATCGTGAGTGATCCGATCGTTCAACTTCGGACCAAACTTGTAGGACAAGTATAGTAAACCTTGTCGTACAAGTAGGAACTCTTGGATCAGAAATTGAAGGTCATGGGCTCCGCGGATCCGGTTGACCCAATGTAGGAAGTTTGAACCTCAGTTGACCGTGAGTCTTCCAAAATAGTTTTACCCTTCTAGAGAGTACTAGAATGACCATGTAAACGAGTCTTGACCGACAGTCGAGTTTATTCTGATTACGTTGAGATTAGGAAATTGTTTTATAGTATTTTATGGAAATTCCTGGATATTATTTTGATAATTGAAGTTATGGAATATGTGAGCTTGGAATATCGGATTAGTGGGTTGTAGAAATGAGCCTTGGGCATTTGTAGTAAATTAGTGGACATTTGTTATTAAGAGTACGCAGTTCTTTTAGTATGGAATTTCTTGCTTAATGTGTTTAGATTGGGAAGTAATTTGATAAGGGATTTTCTTTAAAGGTTAATACTTTTCATTGACTAAACTACCATGCAAACTACTATGGATTGATATGCATTATTGGAGGTGATGAAATCTCTAGGGATAGTAGTTAATTAATTAATTAATTATTTAGTTATCTATTACTATTAAAATTATTATTATAGTATCGGAATGGAAAAGTTTGTTAATTGAATTTCGACATGATTAATAAAATTAACTAAATATCTAATTACCTGTCTATATTTAATATATATATATATATATATATATATATATTTAGTGCTTCAAAAATGATGAATTATGGACTCTAGTTCTCAACAGTATGTGGTGCAAATTCATAGGTAGTTGAGAACTGATTTTGGAAAGTTGAGAAAAGATATGAAAAATGGATTTGTGGAATAAAGGAAAGCGAAGAGAAAATCAATATACAAATAGCGAAGAGAAAAAGTACCATTACATAAGAAAAATCATTGAATTCGGATCGTACAAGGTCGTTTGGGAGAGAGCGAACAGAGAAGAGAATAAGGCGGGAGAGGGAAGGAAAACCTAGGTTTTATGCCTAACTACAAACAAGTGTATACCAATCTAAAATCTTGAAATAGTCAAAATCCTTTCTTTCTTTCTCTAGAGAATTTGTCATGCACATGCTCCTCTATTGATGAAGGTTCTTTCTTCCTCTCTCCATTTCCTCAGAATGCTTCCCTTTTCTTCAATCAACCATAGGTATTGGGTAATTTTTGGTTTGGCAAAAAATGGAGTAGGCGGCTGCCTACCATACCCTTAGGGTAGGACCACCTCTGGTGGGTTGGGTTTGAGTAGGCAGAAGAAATTTGATTGTATTGCGTATTGGGTAATTTTTGGTTTGGCAAAAAATTGAGTAGGCGGCTGCCTACCCTACCCTTAGGGTAGGACCACCTCTGGTGGGTTGGGTTTGAGTAGGCAGAAGAAATTTGATTGTAATGGGTATTGGGTAATTTTTGGTTTGGCAAAAGATGGAGTAGGCGGCTGCCTGCCCTGCCCTTAGGGTAGGACCGCCCCTAACTCAAACTCATAACTGCACATAAAGTCTGCATATTATTTTACTTAATTTACTTTGATCTTTCACGTCTAAAGTAAAGAAGAACCGTAATGATATGAATTACAAAATGAAGACAAAGTACATTATAACCTTGGTTAGAATAAGCTTATGCAAACAAAATGATGTTCACATATTTATGAACAATGCTGCGAGATATACACATATGTATAAGCTTCAAAAACCGACCACAAGTTCTTCTCATATCTCAGTGTTGAGGCCCAAAAAATCAAGGGTTGGGCCCAAATAAATCTCCGGCCCAATGCGACACCTTATTAAGAAGAAACCCGATGCGGAGCATGCGAAATTCTTCATACACGCTTGCACGAGCCACAAACACGTGCCATGCCAAATAAATATGCAATTTATCACGCTAGGAATTAAAATGAGCCTATAAAAGGCATTGGCTCTACAAGCTCATGCTAATTATTTTGTCAAGCATTATGTCTCTTTTCAAAGACGACAAAATTCAAGCACGCCAAGCGACATGCCATGCCAAGCAGGAAATCATTATTTCACACATAGCCACGCTACAAGCTTAAGTGGGCCCAAGCCACGCAAATGCTCGGGGCTTGCTTGAGTGGGTTGTGGTAAGGATGGTAACGAGCTTTCATGGGGCCCATGGATGAGCCAAGAAATGGAAGTTTTGGGCTGCTTGGGAGCCCCAAAACTCAAGCCTATTTCTTGAACCCAAACACATGGGTTAGCATGAGAGAGGAGAGAATATGACCCAATGCCTTAGGAGAACATCCCATAGGCTACTATAGCATTTAGGAAAATCCATGACAGTTAGAATGCCCAAAAACGGATAAGCCACTTCCAGCAGCTGGACGAAGCGTGCGGGCCGTTGTAAAGGAGAACACCGATAACCCCAACACTGTACATACAAGCCAAGCCCGGTACCTTATAAAATATCTAGCATTGTCATAAGTCTCAGACCCAAGTCAAATAGCAAGCCACTGCAAAAACCAATGGAGATTCATAGGAATACCCATCGGACAAAGAACTTCCTCCATCTCTTTTTTCCTCTGCAAGCTCTATCTTGAAAACCCACAAGGAAAGCAGGTGGCGCCTCACCCTTATGGGGGAGGTCCAGCTGCGTCAAAACCTTGGAACCACAAAGGGCTCCTTACCCATGCACCTTGGATAGGAAAATTGCATCAAATATGATCAAGTGGGAAGAAGCAACGAAAAAGGGTGGAGGAGGTTAGATAAAATTAGGGTTCTTTGTGGCTATAAAAGAGGGCCTTAGCTACCCAGAAAACCAACCTATTCTTCAGAGAGCAAGCTTCCTCTCTCACCTGCAAACCCAGTTTCAGAGCTTGACCAAGCTTTGTCAAGCAACCTGAAATTTACTCAAGCCACCCAATCCTCTTCCTCCATGGTCTTCTTCTTTTTCTTGAGATAAAAAACCTTCCTAATCTTCCTCTGCCCCCAGTCTTAATTTCTGTCCTCTATAAGAAACTCATGCTTTTCTCTTTCTCAAATTGCTAAACTTGTGAAAGCTTAGCTCCCATGCCACAAGCTCCTCATGCCAAGCCATTCCGTTGCTAATTTGTCATGTTTATTTGGTTCATTGGTGAAGGGAACCAAGGTGTTTTCAAAGGGTTTTCACAAACCCTTTCAAAACTTTCTTGGAGCCTGGTCTTCGAACTCAGAAAAAGGGGCAACCTCCTCAGCTCATCCTTTCCAGCAGCCCAAGCCCATTCGTCCCGGCTGCTGGAAGAAAAAGACCCATACACTCAGCAGCATTACTTTTCAGGTTTGCTCTAGTCGCTCCCAATTATATATTTGTATGTGTCTTTACTCTTTTGTGTCAAAGCTTCCCTGAAATTTATATATTCAATAAAAGTATCGATAAGACATTTTCTATTTTTTTGCTATACGAGTGTACACCATCGAGCCGTGATGAATTGCGCCAAGGAAAGATCTCAAGGTTTGGTCGACTTTTCAATTGAGTGGTTTAATGTTGAGTCAAATCAACATTGACAACTGCCTTATTTCATAATTTAGGCAGAACAAAAGTTAGGCATACCTTATTTCATAAATATATGTTAAATTTCCGAGACAGGCTAGTAGTAGTGGCCCACTATTAGCAACATTGATATTGTACCCTACTTAATGAGTCCAATTTTCCTGTTACCAAATATCCTGTGCCCATCATGTTTCCCTGCTAACTTCATGACATGTGGCAACCCACTTAACACCACTTAACTCTGTTAATTTTATTTATTTTTATTAAAATAACAAAAAATAAAAATATGCGCAACCCCACGCCATCCTTACATCCCCGACCTCTACCCCAGCAACCTCCCCACCGCCAAAAGATCTTTTCTCTCTCTCTCTCTCTCTCTCTAGTTTAACCGATTGCCAACCACCAGCACCTATTTTTTCTTACTCCAATGGCAACCCCACCCTGCACCATCTCTCAATTGAGGATATTTCTAAGGTTCGAGAATTGAGCCCCTCTTTGTCCCAAGAGCAGAAAACTTTAGGCGGCGTTCGGTAAAGTTTTCACTGCCCGTTTTTTCTGTTTTCATTTCCTTTTTTCTGGAAAATATCTGTTCGGTGGAACGTTTTTGTTTTCCCTAAAAAAATTTTCCAAAAACAAATCCAATTCATGAACAAAAGTTGAAAACGAAAATATGTTGTTTTCGTTTTCAGTCCATACGATAATTCATTTTTTCCATCTCTCTTTCACCAATCAACATCGATTCTTGTCTTTGAAATTCTCCATAGCTATTCTTCTTCTAAAATATATGAGATCTTGATTTACTTATCAAGCACACCAAACCAAAAAAAAAAAAATTCAACTGAGGAGCACCACTGTGGAAACCCATCTCCACCGATCCAGACCCATCGTCTAGTTTGCCGCACCGGCACCTCCAAAGCACGATCACCACCAAAGCAGTTGAACTATAACTGCCACAAACCCAGTTGAACCACTATCACCACCCAATCGAACCACCACCAACCATTAACAAATGAAAATAGAAAGAGGATGGGTATGAAGAGGAAGAATCAGAGAGAGGAAGAAGAAAAGAAAAAATAAGAGAGGAAGAAGAAGAAAAGAAAAAATTAAGAGAGGAAGAAGAAGAGAAGAGAAAAGAGTGAAAAAGGAAGAAACAAAGAAAAGAGAAACTGCCTGGGAAAGAAAAGAAGAAGAAAATAGGAAAAGAGAGAAAAAAAGAAAGAAGAAGGGCACGGCCCTGGGAAGATAATGTTTATCTTTAAAAAAACATTAGAATTTTTTATTTGTTAAATTATACATTTTTTTTATTGTTTATAAATTTTTGTCTTTGAAAAATAGCAGAATTTAGAAAAAAAAAACAAACTAAAATTAGCAAAAATACACTTGAAAATAACTCACATATAATAAATTTATCCTCTAAAATATCAGAATTATAAAAAATTATAAATGAAATTATAAAAAATACACCTGAAAAACAATTGTACTACCAGGACACGCTTTCATTGTTTTTGTTTTCTGTAGATGTTTTCTAATTAATCTAGGACGCATTTTCATTTCCTGAAAATGCAAATTCGTTTTCTTGTTTTCATTCTCTAAAATATTCTCTAAAAACACTCTCCGAAAACGTTACCAGGGCGGGCCCTTAGGCTCCCAAACCCCTCTCAGGCCACAATAGCATCATAGTCACAAAATCCAAAAGAACCCAAATTCAAAGAGAAAGAAAACCAAAATTAATTCCTATTCAAAATCCATCCGTGTAGTCTAATGCTTCTATCTCCTGGATTGTGCCTCAATTCTCATTCCCGAAAACTAACTGAAACCCCCACACTCTCAACACCAACCAAGCCAACTGGCACCCATGGTCGATGAATTCAGTTCAACCGATTTGCACCCACGAAACATCAAAGAATGGATTTTTAATTCTAAAATTTGGAATTTTGGGTTGGAATTTATTAAAGTTTATGTGAAGGAGGGGTGGGGTGGTTCTCTGTCTCTGTCTCGGTTGGCTAGCGGTAAGTAGGGAAGAGAGAGGGAGGGGAGGTCTCGTGGTGGTGGGGTGGGGCTAGATCGGCAAGGCTTAAGTCGGAGCAGGGGAGGACAGGGATTGGCTAGTTAGGATGATGAGAGGTAGACTTAACAGCGTTAACATGGTTAAAAGTGTTGTTAAGTGGTTTTCCATATGTCAAAAAGTTAGCAGGGAAACAGGGTGGCACAGGATATTTGGTAACAGGAAAATTGAACTCCTACTTAATCACCTACAAAACCCAATAAGTGTGGAGTTTTATCACAAAAATCTCAGTGTTATTAGGAGTGGAACCGCTTATATAAATTGTAATTTATGTAGAAAGTTTCGGATGTGGGACTTTTAGATCTTCAACAATGGCTACTTCATTGGAGAGGAAAAGCCATCCCAAAATAAATCATGTTGAGACTGAGGATGAAATTACAAAGGAAGAGGAAGAAGAAAGCTTTTGCTATGCCCTGCAGTGGGTGGGTTCTTCTGCGCTGTCCATATCTCTGCAATCAGCAATTGAGCTGGACGTTTTTAACATCATAGCCAGAGAGGGTACAAGCGCCAAGCTCTCTTCATCTGAAATCGCAGCCAAGATTGGCACCAAGAATTCTGAGGCACCCATGATGATGGATAGGATCCTCAAGCTCCTCACCACCCACTCTGTTCTCCATTGCCCTCTTGTTGCTGCTAATGAGGATGAAAATGGTGCGTCTGATTTTCAGAGGGTCTATAGCCTTGGCCCCTTATCCAAGTACTTTGTGAATGATGAAGAAGGTGGTTCTTTGGCCCCCTTCATGGCATTGGCTCAAAACAAGGTCGTCATGGAAACCTGGTTAGTTTAGTCCTCTTGGCCTTGCCATTAATCAAGTTATCCTCTTTCCTTTCCTCCTTTATTCACTTATTACTAATTTTTTATAGAGTCGGGATGGAGGAATACACAAAAAGCCACACTTTTCGACATACCTTTTCAGCCTTTAGAGTTCAAAAAATATGATATTTAAAAAACAATTCATATATTTATGAAGACATTTAGTCAGGACAGTCTAATGTACCAAACGAGCCCTAATTTGCTACATACCATATGTTTATGTGATTTCAATGGGTCCTCTTTCTCTTTGATCACTTTATATTCTTTTTTTAAAACAAGCTGAAGGCAATAGTTGTGTGAGGTGAGGTGAGGCTTGGACTTCATAATACAAAGGTTTCATTGGCAGAAGGAATCACAAAATTACATTTTCTTCATTTTCTTCTTGCTTTTACAGAGTGGAACGTGTACTTTAAAGAAAGAAAAAATGGTGACAGAGGAAAGGGTTGTTCTGAATAGTTTGAGAGAGAAAATGGTTGGTATAAATGAGGGGGAAGAGAATATACAGCTATTGTAGGAAAAATACTTTATTGTAATGGGGATAACACTTTTTGTCTATTCCCCGGCCAATAATACAATGACGTTGTTGATAAGGTATCCCATGTGTCATTATGTTATTGGTTAGGAATAACAAAAAGTGTTATCCTCGTTTTATGAGAGTTTCTCTTTGTAGAAAAAAAATTCTCTCCTGATGCAGAGATAGTCTCGTACTGTGTGCAATGGGTTAATGGCACCAATAAAATAATAAATGAGCTTCTAATATCATATGTGTTTTCAACCGTTGGATGAAGAAACATCTAAAGGCTGAAAATGTGTGTCAAGAAGTGTAGCTTTTTGTGTGTCCCTGATCTTGACCCTTTTCATCTATTTAAATTTGATTGATGTACTGGCATATGCATTACACATGATTATATTAAAAAATTAGTATAATGAAGAAACTAGAAAACTACGGGAGAATGATTGAACTTGGGTGTAAGAAGACATATTCACTGTTATTATACCCAAATTTATAAACAATCTCATTCCTTAAAATGGCATAATTAAAGTAAGTCTGGGATCTTGGCTAGGGAAGTAATTATTAAAATTATAGAAGAAAGGCCCTATATAATTCAAATTTTATTAAGTTCCCGTCAAAGAAACAACTCACATAGTTTGTGCTAATTATACTACTAATAGGGTATCTAACTCCAACTTTCTACACATAATAAATCTACAAGTCTCAACTGAAAGATGCAGTTGTTGAAGGAGGAATTCCATTTAACAGGGTCCATGGCATGCAAACTTTTATGTTTCTAGGTCCCCAGGTTTAATCAAGTGTTCAACACAGCAATGTTTAACTACCCCAGGTAATTTTTGAATTTCTCAAGCATTAATTAAATTTTTGGTTTTCTTCTTTAGTTTAACAATGGTAACTATATATATGAAGCTGCTCTACTTGTCTTCTGATACATTTGTTTGTAGTGGATACTTCATAATTGGAGCAATGAGCACTGCCTAAAGCTGTTGAAGAATTGTTACAAAGCTATTCCAGACAATGAAAAAGTGATTGTTGTGGAAGAACTACTTCCAGCAATGCCAGATACTAGCACTGCTGTGAAAAGCACTTCCCAGCTTGATGTGATTATGATGACTCAAAATCCGGGAGGGAAGGAGAGGAGTGAACAAGAATTCATGGCCCTGGCAACTGGTGCTGGATTTAGTGGCATCAGATATGAATGTTTTGTCTGTAACCTTTGGGTTATGGAATTCTTTAAGTAGCCAAGTGATATGAAAGTTTACACACTAAAATGAAAGTGTTCCGAGCCTGTGCTCACCTCACATCAATAACAAAAACACTCAATTCAAGCCTATTAAAATATTTGCAAATGTTTCGTGTCCATAAGCAAGAAATTATTTAAGACTCAGAACATTTTGTCTGCAGATTATTTTACTTTTATCTTTCCCTTGTAAAGTAACAGTAGAAACGTAATGACATGAATTACAAGGTGCGGAAACAAGTTATTGTACTGTAGTTACATGTATCTCGCAAACAAAGTGAAGAATGTTCACATATTTATCAACACGTAGTTTTTTCATCTGCCATAAAGTGGAGAGATTACTGGAGACTCTCAGACTCTCGAGGAGTACTACATACATGAATGGCCCTCCAACCCTCCATCTTTCAGGTACATAGAAGTATACAAGAAAGAAGTCGGCCGTTCGGAAATTTATGTTGTCAGACAAATACATATACCATGCACTTAGCATGTTAATTGTGTTTACGACCAAAAAAAAAAAAAAAAAGCATGTTAATTGTGTTGACAGACTGTTAATCTGTATTGACTCTACCTTGATCCTCTTTGAAATTCTGGGACAGGGGCCTCAACACTCAATCCTCTTTGGATTTGTTTAAGACTACCTCTCATGCTTAATCATTTCATTAAGCCCTCAATAATCTCTCATGCTTAATGCTATTGTTGAACCTCTCAGAGCGTCCTGATTAGTGGGTTAATGTTGAGTTTAATTCGTGGGATAATGTTTATTCAAATCAATTAATTATTCAGCACCCCCTTTAATTTATTGAATTACCCTTAATTACTCTACAACTGGGATTAATTAAGGTTAAAGGTTTGGAAATTATGCATAAAGAGAAGACAATGAAAGAGATCAACTATCCAGTAGAACAAATCTTTCATTCGGATTTGGTCAACGAGTAAAACAAATCTGTCTAATCTTCCTTTTCTGGACACAAAACATAGAGTTTAAAAGTTAAATTGAGATTGGCTTTTTTAATATATCTTAGCCAAAAAGGCCCTATAGCTTTAAGCCTTTAGCCCTGGTGTGTGTCCAAGTACTCTGTGACAAAGGAATGGTGCTTCCTTGCGAAATTCTAGTGCCATGGATACCTCATGCGGATCTTCATATTAGTCATATAATCATTTTATTATCTTAAGTAAGGTTACCATTCAGAATGAATAATGTGGCTAATATGAAAGTCCACACATCTATGATTCATATATTAGACATTGTCCTGTTTGGGGCTGGAATATTTTTGGTTCAGAGTAAAAGATAATCAATCTTCACAAGTGAATAGGTCACACGCTGTATGCCTGTGTGAAATATCATCCTTCCAAATTCCAGTAATAAAGTACCACTACGTGTAACATAGTTTTAGGCGTTCATCATGCTATGGGGTCCTTGTCAATCACTCAACACCTACCACTATCGGAAAAGTCGCTATGGGGTCCTTGAGACATTATTACTTTGGGAAAAGTTATAATAAAGACAACATATAGGCAGCCTTGTTTTATCAAGGATTCTCGAAATACCCTTCAAAAATGGAAGGAAAATTGTACGATGTTAAAGTTAGGTGATAAATCATGAATTTTAAAATCTTAAGGAAACATTCCATTTAAATTTTTTTAAAATGAGAAATTGAAACTGATGTATAAGTTAAGTGGCATTTCTACTATATGTAGTTGTGACCAACAATAATAACATTTCTTATAAAAAAAACAATAATAACATTAAAATGACAACTATTTAATTAAGTGGTTGAATTAATAACTTCAAAATCAAGTGATATTTTTGCGGAGTTAATCTTTGAAGTAAGACCTAAAACACAGATGGTCCAAATAATTGAAATACAATATAAGTAAACCCATTCCACTAGCAATGAGTTTCAGAACGTAAACATAGATAGTCCAATGGCTTCTTCATTGGAGAGAAAAAGCCATCCCAAAATAAATCATGTTGAGCCTGAGGATGAAATTACAAAGGAAGAGGAAGATGAAAGCTTCTGCTATGCCATCCAGCTGGTGGGTTCTTCTGTGCTGTCCATGTCTCTGCAATCAGCAGTCGAGCTTGGAGTTTTTGACATCATAGCCAGAGAGGGTCCAGACTCAAAGCTCTCTTCGTCTGAGATTGCAGCCAAGATTGGCACCAAGAACCCTGAGGCACCCATGATGGTGGATAGAATCCTCAGGCTCCTCACCAGCCACTCTGTTCTTAATTGCTCTGCTGTTGCTGCTAATGGTGGGTCTGATTTTCAGAGGGTCTACAGCCTTGGCCCTGTGTCTAAGTACTTTGTGAATAATGAAGAAGGTGGTTCGTTGGGCCCCGTTTTGACACTGGTTCAAGACAAGGTCTTCATGGAAAGCTGGTTAGTTTAAGCCCTCTTGCCCCTGCTACTAATTAATTATCCTCTTTCCTTTTCTATATTTTCTTCATTTATTTTTAATCTTTTGACTAATTATTATTATTATTATTATTTAAGTTTGATATATATTGGCACATGCATTACTCATAATTATATTAAAATTAGTATACTGGGAAAACCAGGAAACTACTCGGGAATGATCAAACTTCTGTGTAAGGGGACGGACTCAGTCCATAGTCCTTAAAATGGCATAATATTGAAGTTAGTCTGGGAATCTTGGCTAGGGAAGTAACTATTAAAATTATACCTGGTCCACCCAATAATAGAAGAAAGGCCAATAGGGTATCTAACTCCAAACTTTTATTAAGTTTCCCAGATCAAAGAAACAAACCACATAGTTTGTGCTAAATATAATACAAAAGCCAATAGGGTATCTAACTCCAACTTTCTACGCATAATAAATTCACAGGTCTCAACTGAAAGATGCTGTTGTTGAAGGAGGAATTCCATTTAACAGGGTCCATGGCATGCAAACTTTTGAGTATCCAGGTTTGGACCCCAGGTTTAATCAAGTGTTCAACACAGCAATGTTTAACCACACCACCATTGTCATCAAGAAACTTCTTCATATCTACAAGGGCCTTGAAGACAAGAACCTCACACAACTTGTTGATGTTGGTGGTGGTTTGGGAGTGACCCTTAATCTGATCACATCTAGATATCAACATATAAAGGGTATCAATTTCGACTTGCCCCATGTCGTAAATCATGCCCCTTCCTATCCTGGTAGGACTTTAATTTATTTGATTCAATGTGAAATCTTAGTTTTTGCTTCATCGGAAGCAGTGTGCAGCATAAAATGGGAGTTAAATTTTTTTTTGCAGGTGTGGAAAATGTTGGAGGAGACATGTTTGCTAGTGTTCCAAGTGGGGATGCCATTTTTCTGAAGGTAATTTTTGAATTTCTCAAGCATTAATTACATTTTTGGTTTTCTTCTTTTAGTTTAACAATGGTAACTATATATATGAAGCTGTTCTACTTGTCTTCTGATACATTTGTTTGTAGTCAATACTTCATAATTGGAGCGATGAGCACTGCCTAAAGCTGTTGAAGAATTGTTACAAAGCTATTCCAGACAATGGAAAAGTGATTGTTGTGGAAGAACTACTTCCAGCTATGCCAGATACTAGCACTGCTGTGAAAAGCACTTCCCAACTTGATGTGATGATGATGACTCAAAATCAGGGAGGGAAGGAGAGAAGTGAACAAGAATTTATGGCCCTGGCAACTGGTGCTGGATTTAGTGGCATCAGATATGAATGTTGTGTCTGTAACTTTTGGGTTATGGAGTTCTTTAAGTAACTAAGGCATATGAAAACTTAAAACGCTAAAATGTAGGTGTTAAGTCTTCAAGGCTAATAAAAGATTGGTAAATGTGTCTTATCTACAAGCAAGAAAATACTGAAGACTCAGAGTACTGCACCTAAAGTCTGCAGATTATTTTACTTAATTTACTTTGATCTTTCCCTTCCAAAGTAACAGAAGAAATGTAATGACATGAGTTACACATATCTATTCTAAGTTCCACAGTATCATGCATCCAATTAAGTGGTCACCAACAGACAGGATCGGAGTCAAACATTAATTGAGACATATTAAAGAAAACTGCAGGAAAGGTTGATGCATCCCGATTTACGGCTCGACTGGGGTGGTTTAAAAACTTAAACGCTGTGGAACACTCTGCTCCATAAGCCCTATTTGATAACTATAACAGCACAAACTACAAAGGCCATCAAAACCCATCTTTGGAGGTTTGTATCTCACCATTCTTCTTCAACAAGATAAACAGAAGGAATAGTCTAATGAAACTAGCAAGTACATTATAAAAGATGCTATGAACATTATACCTGGGTAACACCATTTGTCTTGCATTGAAATTTCGGAGGCCACAGCTCATAGAAGTCCTGTGAAAGAGGTGTCAGATGACCTAATTTAAGGTATCATAAGAATTTGGATATATTCAACTTTGTCATAAGCCAAGGGAAAAGACAACAATCCAAGGACCACATATATAGTACCTTGAATAATTTTGCTTTTAGCAATTCTGAATGTACTTTGGAAACACCATTCACAGTATGGGAGCATACAATCGCCGGGTTTGCCATTCGGATACTGTGTCAAATTAAATGGCAATTAATGGTCAAATTGCCAAACATGTTCTCATCAAGAAGACCAAAGAATCCTTAATAAACACCTTAAGAATGTACTTTTGAATGGGGAAAAAATAAGCAAAAAACTCATACAAAATACTGCCTTGCAGAGATTTCCAAATGCCCCTTTTTTTCTATCCTCTTCTTTTGTTATGGCATCATTTAAGAGAGGATTATGCACAGGAGACATAATATGAATGCAAGAATAAGCACAATGGTGTATGGATTAACTGTAGAGCTTACAAATACTACAGATAATACCAAACGCCAACCACAACAATTGGAAGCCCAGAATCATATATCTACCACGAATACAATCTAATATACCATTAAATACTATATCTATTATAATTAGTTTATAAGGATGCTTCAGATAAAGGAAAGCATAACAATCTGATGGAAATAGAACTCTAGGAGTAAAGATGAACTGGTGCACGAACTGATAAAATTTCCAAAAACCTAGAAGACCACTATCTTGATGTAAATGTGTAATATATATGACAATAAAATCAATATACAGACAGCGAAGAGAAAAAGTACCATTACATAAGAAAAAACATTGAATTCGGATTGTACAATGTCGTTTGGGAGCGAGCGAACGGAGAAGAGAATAAGGCGGGAGAGGGAACAGAGAAGAGAATTTGGATCGTACTAAATGGGTATTCCAACTGTCTTAATATTATATACTGGAGCCACGTGAGTTGTATGTTATGTTACCTAGCTATAAGTAAACCCATTCCACTAGCAATGAGTTTCAGAACGTAAATATAGATAGTCCAATGGCTACTTCATTGGAGAGGAAAATGAAAATCCATCCCAAAATAAATCATGCTGACAGGGCCGGCCCCGGGTGATTGAAGGCCCAAGGGCAAAACTCTAATGTTGTGGTGAAAATGTGCAGGACATTTTAGTAATCAAATTAATTTGGATTCTAATTCATGAAAATTAGTAAACAATAACAATGGAAATCAACCTCATTCCTTTGTTAATTTCATATGTTAGTAAACAGCTTAATGGGAATGATTCTTCCCATACCAATTGAGTAGTTCCATGATTCCTAAATTCTCTGATTTCTTACTTTCTCCATTACCTGATACCTAAACATGCCCTAAGAGTGTGCCCTTTATTCATAAATTATTATTATTTTAATCAAATAATTAATGGAGTACTGTTATTTCCATCATCTTATCCTATTTTTTCACTCATCATATCTTTAAAATTTTAAAGACAAGTTTATCTTTTTGTAAAATGACTTATAAGGACTTATGTAACTCATCTTTAAAAAGCTAGAAACTAAACTTATCTTAAGTGTAAATTCAGCGTGGATGTCAATAATTTTAAAAAATTATTTTAGAATATTAAAAAAACATTAAAAAATTCATCACTTCCTTCCCAGGTCGCACCAAACAAGCCACCACCCAAACACCATCAGCCACCTAGTAACCACCATCTACCACAAGCCCAACAGCACTCACCTGCCCAGCTAGCTCTCAAGACACCTAATCCCCATCCAACCAAATTATCCATAACCCATTCTACATAATTACCGACCCAATTTGACAAAACTCATTAACTAGTGTATTGCAATTTGCAAGTACGAGAATAGATTGAAATAGCCCTCCTCACCATTTGAGACAAAAACCAAAAGCCTGATAAGCAAATCCTTGTTTAGAGAAACCCAGGGAGGAGATGCATGCTTGGGGTGAGAGAGAGAGAGAGAGAGAGAATTCTGATGTCTGCCACTCCAATGCCATACCCATTACTTTTAGTTTTTTTATTTTGTTATGAGCACTTTTAATTTTGTTTTGCATATACATATATTTTTTTTTTTTGTCTGATCATATATATATAATATAAATTTTTTTTGTGCCCTTCTCAATCATGGGCCCCGGGCGGTGGCCCTGGTTGCCCTGGCAAAGGGCCGACCCTAATGCTTAAGCCTGAGGATTAAATTACAAAGGAAGAGGAAGAAGAAAGCTTCTGCTATGCCATGCAGATGGTGGGTTCTTCTGCGCTGTCCATATCTCTACAATTTAGCTTGGCGTTTTTGACATCATAGCCAGAGAGGCTAAATCTTCGTATGAGATTGCAGCCAAGATTGGCACCCATGATGATGCACGAATAGGATCCTCAGGCTCCTCACTAGCCACTCTGTTCTCCATTCCTCTGTTGTTGCTGCTAATTAGGATGAAAATGGTGGGTCTGATTTTCAGAGGGTCTATAGCCTTGTCCCTGTCTAAGTACTCTAAGCCCAGGTACGGACCCACAATGGGGTCAATGGGGAACGACCCTATGGACTCCAGGAAGCAAGGTTGAAGGTCCCTTTCAATGGCTGTGTGACCCCATGAATGGCTGAAGGAGAAAGCTCTATCTGAGGAAGAAGAAGCTGCCCAGCGCTTGTCTTTTTTCAAAAACACTGGCCAAAACGGGTCGTTTTGGCCCAGCTTTTAATTTTTTTTTAAACACGCTGACCAAAACGGCGTTGTTTTGGCGCAGCCCCAACGAATTTTTTTTTAAAAGACTTGGCCAAAACGACATCGTGTTGGTCCAGGTCTTTTTTTTTAAAAAAAAATAGAACATATTTCATTTAACCCTTCAAACCCAAATCCCCTCCTGACTTCCCGCAAAATTCAAGGTGGATTTTCATATTTTAGTGACAAATAATATTATAGTGGAGAATGATTATGGGCATTTTATCAAGTGATTTTGGATTGAGATTATTAAATTAAGTATGTTTAATTTGAAGTTGGACAAAAATTACCCAAAAAAAACCCCTGTGTGAAAGATTACCAAAATACCCTTGTAGATAAAAAATAAAAAAAATAAAAAAAGAAGCAACGTGTAAGCCAAACATTCATTCTTCCCCACTTCCCTCTTACATTCTCTTCAAAATCTGATTTTGGGATAAGTTGTTCATCTATTGGAGGTGAGTCACCTAGTCTAAGCTAAGGATATTAGGCCATGTTTGGTATGGCGGACTGTTATGGGCCGGACTAAATCCTGGGACTGTCTTGGATTGGCTTGGCTTGGTGTAAGTTGGATTAAGTACCTGACCTGCGTTTGGTGCTGCGTTAGACTAAGAAGCTGGATAACAAAAATAGTACTATCTTGTGTTTGGTTTATGCTCGGATTGGAACAAAAAAAATTTAAAATTTTGGTTGAAGTGATAATATTTTAATTATCAACTATTTTTACTATAATTCCAAGACCAAAAATTGGTATTAAATTTTCCAAAACTTGCCTATATTTTAAGAACATTTCCAAAATGTGAAAGCTTAACTTCCCTAATGCAAATTGCGAAACCATCACTAAGTAATTGCAAACACAATATGCAATTGCAATCACAGTTTGCAAACACAACATGCAATTGCAATCACAATTTGCAAAAACCAAATGTCTGTTTACAAACACAACATGCAATTAGCCACATGACCTCTACCCTTTTATTCTTCTTTTCTTCGTTCAAACACGGTGGTGAGACAAGCTCCAAACCATCCCAACATCATATAAAGCAAAAGTCATACAATATTTATAGATGCAAAAGTTAGATATTTTATATATATGCGTCATCCACATGGCTTGAAATTACAAATTCACGTTCACATATTACTTTCCACAAGCGCACTGACAAACAATAATAATAATCAACCAAAAACCCACTAAATAACATATATAAATAAACATCCACAATTCCAAACTGAGACTAATAAAGCAGCAAAAACAAAAGCTATAGTAGCTACTTGTGGTGTTTCTAAGGTGGGAGATGCACTTGTGGTGTTTCCAATATATCAGATGTTGCCTCCTTCAAGCATTTTCATTGAGCAATTGCTCAACAAAGGCTTTTTTACTATTAGCATCAAGTGACTTGAATAGAGAGATATTGTTTGTGGCTTATCCAAAATGACTTTTAATGCTTTAATTTGATCCATAGCAGAAAATCCCATTTCCTTGACTTCTTTGGCAATATCAGATCGATCTTCATTACCTTTTAAGAAATCATCAGTCACCATTTGCATCCTTTTTCCAGATACTTCAAACAATATTTCCAATGCAGTCACAATTCTGTCTTCATCACTTGAGCCTCTTTTCCTCTTGTTTTGACTAGCCACAAATTGGCTGCCCTCCTTGTTTATTGACATGGGAGATGTATCATTGTCATCACTAGCATCAACTTCGTTATTCCCTTGCTCTTCCATCATCTCACTAGGGACTTCAACTCCTTTTCCATTAGCACGATCCTTTCCAAAAATATTAGCAAGTTTATCAAATAATGGGAATGATTTGTTCCTCCATTCAGCTACATTCTTGTGGTGCTACAATAAAATAAGACACCACTTAGTTTATTTAAATTAATTTAGTTGTGATTCTTTCATTTGATCCAAGACTTTTCTGCAAAAGGCCTATGTCAGAATTAGTAATTTGATTTCATAAGACTCTGCCAGAATTTGACTCTGCAACAACCAATTTCTAACCCATGTGGCTTTAAATCAAGAAAAAAGACAAAGTAGGCCCTTCTAAAGATATTCAACTTTTGTGAATTGCTTAACTTTGAGCAAATTGATGGTGCATGGAAGAAATTTGATTCCCTTTTTTTTTTTCTTCTCACTTGCTAATAACTAGTCATTATGTTGCAAACGACAATGACTTTCATTAAATTTGTTCAAAGCTCCAATTCCACCCATCAATTTATTCATATCTTCTCATTCCAAACAAAAACCCCATAATCAAAACAATTCAAAATTGAAAACCCTAGAAAAATACCCAATTATAATCCATGAAACAGAAACCACAAATTGCCTAGAACATTTCCAAAATGTGAAAGCTCAACTTCCCTAATGCAAATTGCCAAACCATCACTAAGTAATTGCAAACACAACATGCAATTGCAATCACAGTTTGCAAAAACCAAATGTCTGTTTGCAAACACAACATGCAATTGCAATCACAATTTGCAAAAACCAAATGTCTGTTTGCAAACACAACGTGCAATTAGCCACATGACCTCTACCCTTTTATTCTTCTCATTCCAAACAAAAACCCCATAATCAAAACAATTCAAAATTGAAAACCCAAGAAAAATACCCAATTATAATCCAATGAAAATTAACCAATACAAATGTTAATTCTCATCAAATTACGCTAACTACAAACAACCACATAATCAAAACTTAAAAATCAAACTAAGAAATAGCAAATTGAACCCATCAAATATCACTAAGGAGAGAGAGACAAGCAGAGAAGAATAGTGGAAAGAGAAGAAGAGAGTTGAACAACTAACCTTAAGTGAGTTAGAATAGAGCACAACAGAAGATGAAAACAAAGCAACATGGAAGAGGAGAGCCAGAGCACGTCGAAGAGAAGAGCCAGAGCCAGAGCACGTCAAAGAAGAAGAGCCAGAGCACGTCAAAGAGAAGAGCAGAGCAACGTTGGATAATGGCAGACTCAATAATGACTTCGTTATTTAGCGTCACCTCTTCAAAGTTCTCTATTTTGTGCCAACGAGTGAAGGGTTTTTTGTAGGCCCGGATTATATAGTCTCATTTAATTTAAAGATGGGCTGCACCAAACATGGACTTGGGGTGTTATTTAAGCTAGTCCAATCCAAGCCAATCCAAGGAGGTGTACCAAACAGGGCCTTAATTTCTTAAACTAAGATAAGATTGGGGATGAAGGAAATGAAATTTGGGTGAGGAAGAGAATGGAGAATAGAAGGAAGGGAAGAAAAAAATCTCTAAGGTGAGTCAATTTCGAATTTGTGATTTTTAACTTTGTGTTCGTGTGTTTCTAGTCCCTTAAAGAGTATTTTGAGTCATTTGAGTGATGGGGAAATTGAATTGGAAGAGTTTGAACTTCTATTTTCGGGTTGGGTACATAGAGCAATTTTTCTAGTGTGGGTGTTTATGATTTTGGTTCTATTTTGAGTTTTTGATGAGTTATAATGATAGGTATGCACTTTAGAAGAGTTTTAGAATCCTTAGGAACAACTTGGAAGTGATAGAATGGTTGAAAACGACTTAGAACCAAATCTGAAAATTTGCAGTCCACGAGCCTTACTTTGGCTCTATTTTTCTCCCAATCCTTTGAGTGTTTGAGGAAGCCAATTGTCGGGTTTTAAACTAGACTTGGCAAGGAACAAAACACAATTATTTTCGTCAAATTTGGTTGAGTTTTGATACATCAAACACATGTAGAAAATTTTGAAAAAAAAATCAGTTTTCTGCACAAAAACCAGCAACGAGTCCAACTTTGGAGCTAGTTTTCTCCTTCGTTTTAGCTCCGTTTTGAGTGCGGTTTATTGGGTTAGAAACTAGAGAGAATAAGCTTCAAATACACTACAAGTTTGCCCAATTTCATTAACTTTAGGTTGGTCAAAACGTCTCACAAAGTCTGGGTTTTAGTTTGGAAAAACAGGAGAAAAAAAATTAGTTTTTGAGGAAGACGATGAAGAGTAACCGGAAACAAGCCACTCGCGGCTCCGACGAGTGGTGGTTGTTCCGGTAGGCTCCGACTCCATATTTTTAGTCCATTCGACTCGATTTTTTTTATCCCAGTCCGATGGTATATATTTTTAGTCAATCTGAGGTGGTGCAAAGTATGGGTTGTTGTGGGGCCCACGGGACCCAAATGGTAACTTTTGGATAACGGGTGTCGTTGGCCTTGTTTCGGTGTTGACAGGGCATAGGACAGAGTTTTAGATTATTTTGGACAAGATTTGGCCGCTTTGGACCCGGGTTGGTCCTAGGGGCATTTTCGTCATTTTTACGTAAAATCTTTGAAATGCATAAGGTTGAGGTTAGTCTTAGGTGAAATAAAGTGAAGACTGCTCAATAATAATATGGATTTGAATTTGTTCAGGAATTGGATCAAAAGTGTAGATTCGACGACTCTGAGAATTTCTGAAGGGTAAATTTGGTATTTTAGCTAGCTGGACTTGAGGTAGGGTTTCCTGATTTCCCGATGATTAGGCTATGTCACTTTTAATCTTGGTGCTTATATATAGTACTATGAATATTATTGTTGCTTTGCTCGGTGGATATTATTTGATGTTATGTGAATATTATTATTGATGTTTATTCGTAGATATTATTTGATGTTATGTGAATATTATTATTGATGTTTATTCGTGGATATTATTTGACGTTGGGTGAATATTATTATTCATGTGATAAATCTGAAATATTACTGTTTATTTGTATTATATTCAGCAGAAAATAACTGATGTTTGCTTTGCATTACATATGCATCATAAAGACAGTGGTGTTTGATGTGTGTGTGTGTGTGTGTGCCGTTGTGATGGGAGCAGGGCCTCTAATGAAAAGTGAAAGTTGAGAAATTCGTAAATACAAGAAAAATGGATTAAGGGACGGATGGGAGCTAGTTCATATTTTAGGGTATTTGGAGCCACAGTGGTAAAACGCATGGTATGGGACGTGCATGCTTGTTGCCCTAAGGTATGAATTAGTGGGATTAGAAGGGAGTGAGTTCATGGCATCACCACATATGCAAATTTATTTATATGGTATGATTGCATAATTTCTATATCTTGTGTTGTTTGATGCATGACACTTTGATTAACTGTGATAGTTGACCTTGAGGGGTTTGACGGTACTCTCCTGGGCATTAGAATGCTCATATCCTAATAGATTGTGCAGGATTAAAGAAGAAGTTTGAGGAAGCGGGTTTGAACCAAACTACTAGGCTTTTGTTGTTAATTTGTGTAATTAACATTTGTAAGTAGTCAACCGTTTGATAAAGATCTTAGTGTGTATTTAACTACGAGCTACTGCGACTCTTATTCTGTTTTGTTAAGTAAATTTGTATTTATTTGTGGCTCTTTTTCTCATCATATCATGGTTGTAGGATTTTATCATTATGACTATGGTATGACTCACATCCTAATTCGGGAATATTCCTTATTTTCGAAATCGGGTCGTGACACGTCTGCCTACCCCGCCCTTAGGTTAGGAGGACCGCCTCTGGTTGGTTGGGTTTGAGTAGGCAGAAGAAATTTGATTGTATTGAGTATTGGGAAATTTTTGGTTTGTCAAAAAATGGAGTAGGCAGTTGCCTACCCTGCCTTTATGGTAGGACCGCCCCTGACTCAAACTCATAACTGCACATAAAGTCTGCATATTATTTTACTTAATTAAGGAAAAGTCATCCCAAAATAAATCATGTTGAGACTGAGGATGAAATTACAAAGGAAGAGGAAGAAGAAAGCTTATGCTATGCCCTGCAGTTGGTGGGTTCTTCTGCGCTGTCCATATCTCTGCAATCAGCAATTGAGCTTGGTGTTTTTGACATCATAGCCAGAGAGGGTCCAGGTGCCAAGCTCTCTTCGTCTGAGATCGCAACCAAGATTGGCACCAAGAATTTTGAGGCAACCATGATGATGGATAGGATCCTCAGGCTCCTCATTAGCCACTATGTTCTCCATTGCTCTCTTGTTGCTGCTAATGAGTATGAAAATGGTGCATCTGATTTTCAAAGGGTCTATAGCCTTGCCCCGTATCCAAGTACTTTGTGAATTATGAAGAAGGTGGTTCTCTGGGCCCCTTGATGGCATTGACTCAAGACAAGGTCTTCCCGAAAAGCTGGTTAGTTTAGTCCTCTTGATGGCATCTTTCTCTTTGATAACTTTAAATTCTGTTTTTTAAACAAAGGAAATAGTTGTGTGATGTGAGGTGAGGTGAGGCTTGGACTTCATAATACAAAGGTTTCATTGGCAGAAGGAATCACAAAATTACATTATCTTCATCTTCTTCTTGCTTTTACAGAGTGGAACGTGTGCTTTAAAGAAAGAAAAAATGGTGACAGAGGAAAGGGTTGTTCTGAATAGTTAGAGAGAGAAAATGGTTGGTATAAATGAGTGGGAAGAGAATATACAGCTAATGTAGGAAAAATACTTTATTGTAACGGGATAGCACTGTTTTGCTATTCCCGACCAATAATACAATGACGTTGTTGATAAGTTATCCCATTTGTTCATTATGTTATTGGCCAGGGATAGCAAAAAGTGTTATCCCCGTTATATGAGAGTTTCTCTTTGTAGGAAAAAAAATTATCTCCTAATGTAGAGATAGTCTCGTCTTGTGTGAAATGGGTTAATGACACCAATAAAATAATAAATGAGCTATCAAATGTGTTTTCAACTGTTAGATGAAGAAACATCTAAAGGCTGAAAAGGTGTGTCAAGAAGTGTAGCTTTTTGTGTGTCCCTGATTGTCACATCCCGGATTGGCTCTACCGTAGCACGATATTGTCCGCTTTGCCCCCCCCCCCCTGGCCCTCACGGTTTTGTTTCTGAGAGCTCGCGACCAAGTTCCCAGTGGGTCACCTATCCTGGGATTGCTCTAGCCCCCAACTCGCTTAACTTCGAAGTTCCTACGACTCCGAAGCCAGTGAGCTCCCAAAAGGCCTCGTACTAGATGGATGCAGGCATGTACATATAAGGCACATCACCCCCCTCTCCGTTGGTCGATGTGGGATCTTACACTAATCCTGACCCTTTTTATCTATTTCAGTTTGATTAATGTATTGGCACATGCATTACACATGATTATATATATATATATTAAAATTAGTATAATGAAGAAACTAGAAAACTATGGGAGAATGATTGAACTTGGGTGTAAGGAGACATATTCTTTGTTATTATACCCAAATTTACAGACAATCTCATTCCTTAAAATGGCATAATTAAAGTCAGTATGGGATCTTGGCTAGGGAAGTAACTATTAAAATTATAAATGGTCCACCCAATAATAGAAGAAAGGCCCTATATAATTCAAATTTTATTAAGTTCCCCAAGTCAAAGAAACAACTCACATAGTTTGTGCTTATTATAATACTAATACGGTATCTAACTCCAACTTTCTACACATAATAAATCTACAGGTCTCAACTGAAAGATGCAGTTGTTGAAGGAGGTATTCCATTTAACAGGGTCCATGGCATGCAAACTTTTGAGTTTCTAGGTTTGGACCCCAGGTTTAATCAAGTGTTCAACACAGCAATGTTTAAACACACCACTATTGTCATCGAGAAACTTCTTCATATCTACAAGGGCCTTGAAGACAAGAACCTCACACAACTTGTTGATGTTAGTGGTGGTTTGGGAGTGACCCTTAATCTGATCACATCTAAATATCAACATATAAATGGTATAAATTACGACTTGCCCCATGTCGTAAATCATGCCCCTTCCTATCCTGGTAGGACTTTAATTTATTTGATTCAATGTGAAATCTTAGTTTTTGCTTCATCGGAAGTGCGCAGCATAAAATGGGAGGTAAATTTTTTTTTGCAGGTGTGGAACATGTTGGAGGAGACATGTTTGCTAGTGTTCCAAGTGGGGATGCCATTTTTATGAAGGTAATTTTTGAATTTCTCAACCATTAATTAAATTTTTGGTTTTCTTCTTTAGTTTAACAATGGTAACTATATATATGAAGCTGTTCTACTTGTCTTCTGATACATTTGTTTGTAGTCAATACTTCATAATTGGAGCGATGAGCACTGCCTAAAGCTGTTGAAGAATCGTTACAAAGCTATTCCAGACAATGGAAAAGTGATTGTTGTGGAAGAACTACTTCCAGCTATGCCAGATACTCGCACTGCTGTGAAATGCACTTCCCAACTTGATGTGATTATGATGGCTCAAATTCCGGGAGCGAAGGAGAGGAGTGAACAAGAATTCATGGCCCTGGCAACTGGTATTTAGTGGCATCAGATATGAATGTTTTGTCTGTAACCTTTGGGTTATGGAATTCTTTAAGTAGCCAAGTGATATGAAAGCCTGTGCTCACATCACATCGATAACAAAAACACTCAATTCAAGGCTATTAAAATATTTGCAAATGTTTCTTGTCTATAAGCAAGAAATTATTTAAGACTCGGAACAAATCTTACTTTTGTCTGCAGATTATTTTACTTTTATCTTTCCCTTGTAAAGTAAAGTAACAAATCTTTCATTCTGCCTTTGTGAACGAGTAAAACAAATCTTTCTAATCTTCCTTTTCTGGACACAAAACACGGAGTTCAAAAGTTAAATTGAGATTGCATTTTGTATTATATCTTAGCCAAAAAGGCTCTACAGCTTTAAGCCTTTAGCCAAAAAGGCTCTACAGCTCCTTTATGGACGAATGATTGCCCTGCTTCTCTGTGACAAATGAATGGTGCTTCCTTGCGAAATTCTATAGTTGACGGTGCTTACATTCATATTAGTAATATAATCATTTCATTATCTTAAGTAAAGTTACTATTGGTTCGTCATATAATCATTTTATTATCTTAAACAAAGTTACTATTGGTTCAGTGCAAAAGACAATCAATCTTCACAAGTGAATAGGTCACACGCTGTCTGCCCGTGTGAAATATCATCCTTCCAAATTCCACTAATAAAGTATCACTACGTGTAACATAATTTTAGGCGTTCATCATGCTATGGGGTCCTTCTCAATCACTCAACACCCTCCACTTTCGGAAAAGTCGCTATGGGGTCTTTGATACATTATTACTTTGGGAAAAGGTCCTTGATACATTATTACTTTGGGAAAGGTTATAATAACGACAACATTTAGGCAGCTATAATAAAGATAACATATAAGCAGCCTTATTTTATAGGATTCGAAGATGTAATCTGCATCTTTTTTTTTTAGTTTTTTTTTCTGAAATAACTTAATGTAATCTGCATCTTGTTACGAATTTTATTTTTTAAAAGATTAGAACAAATTAGAAACAATAAAATACCCTTAAAAATATATGAAAAATTGGATGATGTATAAATATATATAATTTAAATATAAAATATCTGAATCCTCTTGAAAAACTAAAATACCCTTAAAATGGAAGGAAAATTGGATTATGTTAGAAAATTTTTCATTTAAGTTGAAAACTTAAGGAAATTGAAATTTTTGTATAAGTTACAAATTGAAATTAGTATAAGTACAATTTCTACAATATGTAGTTGTGACCAACAATAATAACATTAAAATGACAACTATTTAATTCAATGGTTGAATTAATAACTTCAAAATCAAGTGCTATTTTTGCAGAGATTATCTTTGAAGTAACACCTAAAACACAAACGGTCTGAATAATTGAAATACAATATAAGTAAACACATTCCACTAGCATTGAGTTTCAGAACGTAAACATAGATAGTCCAATGGCTTCTTCATTGGAAAGAAAAGGCCATCCCAAAATAAATCATGCTAAGCCTGAGGATGAAATTATGTATGCAGCTCCCTAAACCCAAGACTCTAGAGGCATATGCATGCATGAGAGAGAGAGAGAGAGTTTAGTATGTAAATTTTGCCTAACCAACTTTTGAATTCTAAAATTGCCACCGGATATAACATTAAAGTATGCAATATCTCTTCTCACTGATCTTATGTTGCTAATGGTCATATGTGTATACATTGAATAGGTACAAACTAAGTCACAACATGCACAGAGAGAGAGTCGTATGTAAATTTTGCCTACCTGACTTTTGAATTCTTAAACCCAGCACTGTTAACAATATAGTACTAAATTGATTTTCCAACTGTCTTAATATTATATACTAGAGCCACATGAATTGTATGTTATGTTTCCTAGCTATAAGTAAACCCATTCCACTAGCAATGAGTTTCAGAACGTAAACATAGACTGTCCAATGGCTTCTTCATTGGAGAGAAAATGCCATCCCAAAATAAATCATGCTGAGCCTGAGGATAAAATTACAAAGGAAGAGGAAGATGAAAGCTTCTGCTATGCCATCCAGCTGGTGGGTTCTTCTGTGTTGTCCAAGTCTCTGCAATCAGCAGTCGAGCTTGGGGTTTTTGACATCATAGCCAGAGAGGGTCCAGACTCCAAGCTCTCTTCATCTGAGATTGCAGCCAAGATTGGCACCAAGAACCCTGAGGCACCCATGATGGTGGATAGAATCCTCAGGCTCCTCACCAGCCACTCTATTCTTAATTGCTCTGCTGTTGCTGCTAATGGTGGGTCTGATTTTCAGAGGGTCTACAGCCTTGCCCCTGTGTCTAAGTACTTTGTGAATGATGAAGAAGGTGGTTCTTTGGGCCCCTTGTTGACATTGTTTCAAGACAAGGTCTGCATGGAAAGCTGGTTAGTTTAAGCTCTCTTGAACCTACTACTAATTAATTATATCCTCTTTCCTTTCCTCCTTTATTCATTTATTTTTAATTTTTTTACTTATGTTTTTATACATATACGATTGATTAACATATTGACACATGCATTACACATGATTATATTAAAATTAGTATAATGGGGAAACCAGAAAACTACCGGAAAATGATTGAACTTGGGCGTAAGGGGACAGACTCACTGTTATACCCACATTTACAGACAATCTCACTCCTTAAAATGGCATAATTAAAGTCAGTCTGGGAATCTTGGCTAGGGAAGTAACTACTAAAATTATACATGGTTGTCCACCCAAGAATAGAAGAAAGGCCCTAATAATTCAAAGAAACAAACCACATAGTTTGTGCTAATTATAATACAAATAGCCAATAGGGTATCTAACTCCAACTTTCTACACATAATAAATCTACAGGTCTCAAATGAAAGATGCAGTTGTTGAAGGAGGAATTCCATTTAACAGGTTCTATGGCATGCACGCTTTTGAGTATCCAGGTTTGGACCCCAGGTTTAATCAAGTGTTCAACAAAGCAATGTTTAACCACGCCACCATTGTCATCAAGAAACTTCTTCATATCTACAAGGGCCTTGAAGACAAGAACCTCACACAACTTGTTGATGTTGGTGGTGGTTTGGGAGTGACCCTTAATCTGATCACATCTAGATATCAACATATAAAGGGTATCAATTTCGACTTGCCCCATGTCGTAAATCATGCCCCTTCCTATCCTGGTAGGACTTTAATTTATTTGATTCAATGAGAAATCTTAGTTTTTGCTTCATCGGAAGCGGTATGCAGCATATATAAAATGGAAGTTAAATATTTTTTTTTGCAGGTGTGGAACATGTTGGAGGAGACATGTTTGCTAGTGTTCCAAGTGGGGATGCCATTTTTATGAAGGTAATTTTTGAATTTCTCAACCATTAATTAAATTTTTGGTTTTCTTCTTTTAGTTTAACAATGGTAACTATATATATGAAGCTGTTCTACTTGTCTTCTGATACATTTGGTTGTAGTGGATACTTCATAATTGGAGCGATGAGCACTGCCTAAAGCTGTTGAAGAATTGTTACAAAGCTATTCCAGACAATGGAAAAGTGATTGTTGTGGAAGAACTACTTCCAGCTATGCCAGATACTAGTACTGCTGTGAAAAGCACTTCCCAACTTGATGTGATGATGATGACTCAAAATCTGGGAGGGAAGGAGAGGAGTGAACAAGAATTCATGGCCCTGGCAACTGGTGCTGGATTTAGTGGCATCAGATATGAATGTTTTGTCTGTAACTTTTGGGTTATGGAGTTCTTTAAGTAACTAAGGCATATGAAAACTTACACACTAAAATGTAGGTGTTAAGTCTTCAAGGCTAATAAAAGATTGGCAAATGTTTCTTATGTATAAGCAAGAAAATACTGAAGACTCAGTGTACTGCACCTGAAGTCTGCAGATTATTTTACTTAATTTACTTTGATCTTTCCCTTCTAAAGTAACGGAAGAAACGTAATGATATGAGTTACACATATCTATTCTAAGTTCCACAGCATCATGCATCCAATTAAGTGGTCACCAACAGACAGGATCGGAGTAACATTAATTGAGGCATATTAAAGAAAACTGCAGGAAAGGTTGATGCATCCCGATTTACGGCTCGACTGGGGTGGTTTAAAAACTGAAACGCTATGGAACACTCTGCTCCATAAGCCCTATTTGATAACTATAACAGCACAAACTACGAAAGCCATCAAAACCCATCTTTGGAGGTGTGTATCTCACCATTCTTCTTCAACCACATAAACAGAAGGAATAGTGTAATGAAACTAGCAAGTACTTGATTAAGGTGCTATGAACTTTATACCTGGGTAACACCATCTGTCTTGCATTGAAATTTCTGAGGCCACTGCTCATAGAAGTCCTGTGAAAGAGAAGAGGTGTCGGATGACCTAATTTAAGGTATCATAACAATTTGGATATCTTCAACTTTGTCATGAGCCAAGGGAAAAGACAACAATCCAAGGAACACATATATAGTACCTTGAATAATTTTGCTTTTAGCAATTCTGAATGTACTTTGGAAACACCATTCACAGTATGGGAGCATACAATTGCCGGGTTTGCCATTCGGATACTCTGTCAAATCAAATGGCAATTAATGGTCAAATTGCTAAACATTTTCTCATCAAGAAGACCAAAGAATCCTTAATAAACTCCTTAAGAATGTACTTTTGAAAGGGGAAAAAAGAAGCCAAAAACTCATACAAAAGACTGCCTTGCAGAGATTTCCAAATGCCCCTTTTTTTCTATCCTCTTCTTTTGTTATGTCATCATTTGAGAGAGGATTATGCATAGGAGACATAATGGTGTATGGATTAACTGAAAAAATACTACAGATAATACCATACGCCAACCACAACAATTGGAAGCCCAGAATCATACATCTACCACGAATACAATCAAATATACCAGAATCATATATCTATTGCTTCAGATAAAGGAAAGCATAACAATCTGATGGAAATAGAACTCTAGGAGTAAAGATGAACTGGTGCACGAATTGATAAAATCAATATACAGATAGCGAAGAGAAAAAGTACCATCACATAAGAAAAAACATTGAATTCGGATCGTACAATGTCGTTTGGGAGAGAGCGAACAGAGAAGAGAATAAGGCAGGAGAGGGAAAGAAAACCTAGGTTTTATGCCTAACTACAAACGAGTATATACCAATCTAAATCTTGAAATAGTCAAAATCCTTTCTTTCTTTCTCTAGAGAATTTGGCATGCACATGCTCCTCTATGGATGAAGGCTCTTTCTTCCTCTCTCCATTTCCTCAGAATCCTTCCCTTTTCTTCAATCTACCACAGGTATTGGGTAATTTTTGGTTTGGCAAAAAATGGAGGAGGCGGCTGCCTACGGCCCCTGGTGGGTTTGGTTTGAGTAGGTAGAAGAAATTTGATTGTATTGAATATTGGATAATTTTTGGTTAGAATAAGCTTATGCAAAGTACAAAATGATATGAACAATGCTGCGAGATATGTATTACTTTTCAGGTTTGCTCTAGCCGCTCCCAATTATATATTTGTATGTGTCTTTACTCTTCTGCGTCAAAGCTTCCCTGAAATTTATATATATATATATATATATATATATTTTTTTTATTTTGATCTGAATCACGAGGTGGTCCCCAATGTACCCCAACTATCCGTGACACCTTTAAGCCTTAACCACAACCCAGACTAATTTCCGCTCACATCCGGTTGGCCTTTAAGGGGTAAAGTGCTGGTCAAAATGGTGACTCCATACAAGAGGCAGTGATCGAACCTCTGACATCTTTTAAGGAATGAAAGTGTCAAATCACTCACACCAACCACCTTGGTTTAAATTTATATATTCAATAAAAGTATCGATAAGACATTTTATATTTTTTCGCTATCTAAGTGTACACCATCGAGCCAAGGAAATATCTCAAGGTTTGGTCGACTTTTCAATTGTGTGGTTTAATGTTGGGTCAAATCAACATTCACAAGTACCTTATTTCATAATTTAGGCAGAACATAAGTTAGGCATACCTTATTTCATAAATATATGTTAAATTTCATAGACAAACCAGCAGCTCACTATTAGCAACATCAATATTGTACCATACTCAATTACTTATACAAACCCAATAGGCATGAAGTTTTATCATAAAAATCTCAGTATTATTAGGAGTGGAACCAACTGCTTATATAAATTGTAATTTATTTACTAAGTTTTGGACGTGGGACTTTTACATCTTCAACAATGGCTTCTTCATTGGAGAGGAAAAGCCATCCCAAAATAAATCATGTTGAGACTGAGGATGAAATTACAAAGGAAGAGGAAGAAGAAAGTTTTTGCTATGCCATGCAGTTGGTGGGTTCTTCTGCGCTGTCCAATTCTCTGCAATCAGCAATCGAACTTGGCGTTTTTGACATCATAGCCAGAGAGGGTCCAGGCGCCAAGCTCTCTTCATCTGAGATCGCAGCCAAGATTGGCACCAAGAATTCTGAGGCACCCATGATGATGGATAGGATCCTCAGGCTCCTCACCAGCCACTCTGTTCTCCATTGCTCTCTTGTTGCTGCTAATGAGGATGAAAATGGTGCGTCTGATTTTTAAAGGGTCTATAGCCTTGGCCCCGTATCCAAGTACTTTGTGAATGATGAAGAAGGTGGTTCTCTGGGCCCCTTGATGGCATTGACTCAAGACAAGGTCTGCATGGAAACCTGGTTAGTTTAGTCCTCTTGGCCTTGCTACTAAATAAGTTATCCTCTTTCCTTTCCTCCTTTATTCATTTATTACTAATTTATTACTAATTTTTTATAGAGTCGGGATGGAGGAATACACAAAAAGCCACACTTTTCGACATACCTTTTCAGCCTTTAGAGTTCAAAAAATATGATATTTAAAAAAACAATTCATATATTTACGAAGATATTTAGTCAATAGAGTTTGACATACCAAACGGGCCCTAATTTGTTATATAGCATATGTTTATGTGATTTCAATGGGTCCTCTTTCTCTTTGATCACTTTATATTCTTTTTTTAAAATAAGCTGAAGGCAATAGTTGTGTGAGGTGAGGTGAGCCTTGGACTTCTTAATACGAAGGTTTCATTGGCACAAGGAATCACAAAATTACATTATCTTCATCTTCTTCTTGCTTTTACAGAGTGGAACGTGTACTTTAAAGAAAGAAAAAATGGTGACAGAGTAAAGGGTTGTTCTGAATAGTTAGAGAGAGAAAATGGTTGGTATAAATGAGGGGGAAGAGAATATACAGCTATTGTAGGAAAAATACTTTATTGTAACGGGGATAACATTGTTTTGCTATTCCCGGCCAATAATACAATGACGTTGTTGATAAGGTATCTCATGTGTCATTATGTTATTGGTTAGGGATAACAAAAAGTGTTATCCTCGTTGTATGAGAGTTTCTCTCTGCAGAGAAAAAAAAATCTCTCCTGATGTAGAGATAGTCTCGTACTGTGTGCAATGGGTTAATGGCACCAATAAAATAATAAATGAGCTTCTAATATCATATGTGTTTTCAACCGTTGGATGAAGAAACATCTAAAGGCCGAAAAGTTGTGTCAAGAAGTGTAGGTTTTTGTGTGTCCCTAATCTTGACCATTTTTATCTTTTTAAGTTTGATTAATGTACTGACACATGCATTACACATGATTATATAAAATAAAATAAAATTAGTATAATGAAGAAACTAGAAAACTACGAGAGAATGATCGAACTTGGGTGTAAGGAGACGTCACTGTTATTATACCCAATTTACAGGCAATCTCATTCCTTAAAATGGCATAATTAAAGTCAGTCTGGATCTTGGCTAGGGAAGTAACTATTAAAATTATACATGGTCCACCCAATAATAGAAGAAAGGCCCTGTATAATTCAAATTTTATTAAGTTCCCCAAGTCAAAGAAACAAGTCACATAGTTTGTGCTAATTATAATACTAATAGGGTATCTAACTCCAACTTTCTACACATAATAAATCTACAGGTCTCAACTAAAAGATGCAGTTGTTGAAGGAGGAATTCCATTTAACAGGGCCCATGGCCTGCAAACTTTTGAGTTTCTAGGTTCGGACCCCGGGTTTAATCAAGTGTTCAACACAGCAATGTTTAACCAGACCACCATTGTCATCAAGAAACTTCTTCACATCTACAAGGGTTTTCAAGACAAGAACCTCACACAACTTGTTGATGTTGGTGGTGGCTTTGGAATGGCCCTTAATCTGGTCACATCTAGATATCCCCATATAAGGGGTATCAATTACGACTTGCCCCATGTCGTAAATCATGCCCCTTCCTATCCTGGTAGAACTTTAATTTATTTGATTCAATGAGAAATCTTAGGTTTTGCTCCATCGGAAGCAGTGTGCAGCATAAAATGGGAGTTAAATTTTTTTTGCAGGTGTGGAACATGTTGGAGGAGACATGTTTGCTAGTGTTCCAAGTGGGGATGCCATTTTTATGAAGGTAATTTTTGAATTTCTCAACCATTAATTAAATTTTTGGTTTTCTTGTTTTAGTTTAACAATGGTAACTATATATATGAAGCTGTTCTACTTGTCTTCTGATACATTTGTTTGTAGTCGATACTTCATGATTGGAGCGATGAGCACTGCCTAAAGCTGTTGAAGAATTGTTACATAGCTATTCCAGACAATGGAAAAGTGATTGTTGTGGAAGCACTACTTCCAGCTATGCCAGATACTAGCACTGCTGTGAAAAGCACTTCCCAATTTGATGTGATTATGATGACTCAAGTTCAGGGAGGGAAGGAGAGGAGTGAACAAGAACTCATGGCCTTGGCAACTGGTGCTGGATTTAGTGGCATCAGATATGAATGTTTTGTCCGTAACTCTTGGGTTATGGAGTTCTTTAAGTAACCAAGGCATATGAAAACTCATACACTAAAATGAAAGTGTTAAGGCTCCAAGCCTAATAAAAGATTGGCAAATGTTTCTTATCTATAAGCAAGAAAATATTTCAGACTCAGAACTGCACATAAAGTCTGCAGATTATTTTACTTAATTTACTTTGATCTTTCCCTTCTAAAGTAACATAAGAAACGTAATGATATGAATTACAAAATGAAGACAAAGTACATTTATAACCGTGGTTAGAATAAGCTTATGCAAACAAAATGAAGAATGTCCACATATTTGTGAACAATGCTGCGAGATATATACATGTATAAGCTTCAAAAACCGACCACAAGTTCTTTTCCTATCTCAGCAGCATTACTTTTCGGGTTTGCTCTAGCCGCTCCCGATTATATCTTTGTATGTGTCTTTAATCTTCTTCGTCAAAGCTTCCCTGAAATTTCAAACAAAAGATATGCCATGGAAATTCTATATGTTACTATGGCAAATCTTTTTTGGACCAATTAAAAGAAATAGAAACTACCTATACTCCTATAAAGGTTTTTGTAGCAAATTGTACTCACCTGTCTGGTTTGAAAACAAGGTTCTTGTATGCAAACCACTGCGAAGATGCATAAGAAAGGCAGGGTGGTAAGAAGTAGGAAAGTGCAAGAAGTAGTGAATGGGTTCTTTTATGGCATAATCTTAATTGAAAAGTTTCTAAAAGAATGCAAAAGCAAACAAAATCCAACTTACCCCAGTGTAGCCAATGCCTACAAGCTCAAGAACACCAGGGACTAAGGGAAGCCTATCAATTGCCTGTTACAACTTACAAACATACCCATCAAGCAGATTAACCAGTCAATAATCGAATAATCGAGTAAGAAATTAGCTACTCAAATCTACAGAAATAAAAACACAGCAACTTAAAATTTTAATTTGGAAACTATGAGAAGCTAACACAGAATGTGGATAAGGAGAGAGACACACCGAGATCAATCCAGTAGAGCCCCATAGTGCAACAGCACCAGCCACCGCAAGTGAAGACACTGCATACTTATCTTCAACTTTTTCCCACTAGAAAGCAAAAACAAATCATTTTGTGTCATCTAACTTGCTGAGCTCCTTCATACAAAAACACTAGATAGTGCCATAACTGAATGAAAGGCTTACAGCTTCTTGAACTGTCTTCACAATCTCTGGGAACTCAGTTGTAGCCACTTCTGCAGGTGCTTCCCCTGTGGCCATGGCCATGACATTGCGCGCAATCTTACGACCTAAAAGAAATAAAAAAGAAATATCAGTATATATGCATTTTCTATCTAGATATCTAGCATGTTCTGTTACTAGACTGTCAATCTAAATGATACGTTTGAATAAAATTTCACTTGATCAATCGTCTAGATTGGTCAAATTGTTTGGAAAAACAAAATTTTCATCAAACATATAAAGTACTTTGTAAATACTAATGATAGTAATCATGGATGGCTCACAATAGGCAGTAGTCTTCCCTGGGCGGTTCTGAGACTGAACCGGGGGTGGAGGAAGCGTAGGGAGGGTCACACATTGCGGCGATGATGCTGCCGAGTGGCGGGGAGCCTTGGTATCAACAAGGGTGGATGAGGAGGAGATGGAAAGTGTGGAGGAGCTAGAGGCCATGGCTATTGAATCCCCTACAGGTTATTTAAGTCCTATGAGAGATTCTGAGGCCACCAAGGATGAGAAATTTCTAGTCTGATGAGTTTCAACTTATCTTTCTAGTTATCCTTGTTCTTGGTTTGTAATTTTGGAGGGGTTTTGATTATTTTGCAATGGACAGTGGAGATGGTGTTCTCTCAAGTTTGGGGATGGAGAACCACCCATTCCTCTTCATGTGGATAGTGTGATGACATGGCTTGTAGGATAGGCATTTTGTGGTGTTTGATTTGGATAGGAAGCTCCAGGTTGGATCTCTGTTGTGACCCAAAAAAACCTCTCCATTATGTTGTCTTCCTCCCAAGGGAAAATTTTGTTTTCAAATTACCTTATGTTTACTCACCCATATGCCAACCTGCTCTTCTAATAAAATTTGAGAAACTATGTTTTCAAATTACCTTATGTTTACTCACCCATATGCCAATCTGTTCTTCTAATAAAATTTGAGAAGACGGATTTGTAACTCAACTGATTGAGAGCAGTTATTTTGTTCATTGATTTCCCTTTCCTACTATATCTTTTATAACATAAAATAAAAAACTTACTAGTAGCAGTGGGGGCACAACAGAGTGAAAACATTTAGCAAAATATTTCAGACATCTCCATCATGCTTTGATATGGGAAAGGTCTAAAAGAGTGAAAATATCTACATGTGCATATGTGATAGGCTGTTCACCACCACCCAATACTCTTTTTAGTAAGAAGATTCTCATCTGGTGTTAAACATTTGCTCTCCCTATCCACTACTGGCATGAGCCTCTCATTAATATTGATGAACAAAATATCCTTAAAGAAAACAAACCATCATGTAAGCCTACTTGTAAGTCGTTTAACTAGCAGAGATTCCATAGGCATCAAAGAACAAGTTTCTTTTCACCTTTACCTTATATTGTTGGTGGTAAATGTTATAGTAGGGAAGGTTGAGGTTGAGGTTGAGGTTGAGGTAAAAATGAGTTGCCAAGAATAAAGAAAAGGTCAGCTTGCTTCCGGGCCTAAGTGATCTTGTCTTCTTTGGGTCCTTCGGCCAAGTAATATTAAACCTCAGTATATTTGTGGGGGCCGATATTTGTGTGGACCAAATCCAATATAAGCAGGCCACACAAGGTAGTAAGGCACTAGCCCATTTTATTTTAGAGGGTCGTGCAATGGAACCCAATTATTTCTTTTTATTTTCCTTTTTTTTAAATAGAGGCTCCTTAAATTAAACATTTGTGCTTGTGGCATCTAAGCTTGATTTGTAATAAGGAAGCCTATAGGACAAAGGCAAGTTTTTGCGTCCAGTCCACACGCATGTTGATTAATGATAGAGCGGTATGCCTAATGATCGTTGATTTAATGTATTTCAGAATAGTAGTCAATTGTAGTATTAAATTATAATTCTAGTCTATCAACAATTGCTAGTCATCAACGGACGTTTCGATCATGAAGTTTGAACGCATCTCACATCATCACATGTAGCTAGTGGGGTGGCATGGAACGCAAATGCAAAACGAATCAAATAAACCGAAAAATTCAAAAAAACCGAGTTCACTAAAAAGTCAAAAACCAAAAAAATCCAAACCAAACCGGTTAACCATTTCCGGTTCTGGTTTTTAGCACACAAAACCGGTCCAATATAATTAATATATATTTATAATATTTTTTACACATGGCTCTTTTTTATTGGTTGTTTAAGAGTTACCATGGGCGTGCATGCACACGATCAGCACCTAAATTATAACCCAATTAGGTTTTCATCTCTTTCCTTCTTCTGCAATTTGTTCCTCTCTCAAGTCCTCTCCTTCTCAGCCGCCGAACCCGATACCTCTTTGCCAAACCTCTCTCAGCCATCATCTCTCTCAACCAAAACCTACATCTCTCATCCTCTCTGACAGAGCTTGCCAATCGTCTCTGCGCAAAACCTTCTCTCAGCCTTCCTCTCTCTCATCCTCTGTCATCCAGCGCCTCTCTCTCATCCTCTGTCATCCAGCGCCTCTCTCAGCCTTTGCTTCTCTCAGAACCACCACCTCTCTCAGTCGCCGCCATCACAGGTGTTGTCTCTTCTTCTTGTTTTTTTCTTTCCCCTTTGAATCTCTGGCTAACTCTATTTGTCTACTTTGAGATTCAACACAGCATCCGCTTCCATCTCTTCATCGTTTTACCTCTCTTTCTCTCTGGCAGGTACGATTATAAAGGTTTGTTCATGAACCCCACAGGAATCGAGGGCAAAACCAGTTATAATGATCCAGGCTGTATAGCCTGCAAAATCGATGTTTCTGGGTTTCAGAGAAAGGAGCGTGCCAACTGCATATGTTGTTTACAGGTGAAATGTCTGCTTCCAGTGCTCTCATTTTGATTTGATCTGTCTACCTGTTGTTTCCTTCACCTACTTTATGATTATTGTCTTTTACAGGATAGAATGCCAATTCTTTCACTTTGTGAATAACTGATAAACCCTGTTTTAACAAACATGGTTTAAGGCCAATACCCAGAAGTTTTTGATTTGCTATTTTGAAACTTTCTGCTATGGGTTTATTTTTGTAGCTACATTGGTTGGCGTGTTATTCTTAAATGGCTTTCAATTGAGTGCACTGCTTATACTGTTCTGTAACAAATTGATTAATATTTATTAATTGGTTGTGATGAATTGATAATGTGCTTAGTTTGTGTTAAATACGGCTATATTGGTGGTAATACAGGTTGTTGTTGGTTGTAATAGCTCATTCTTGGTGGTGTTCTTTATGAATTGCTGTATTAAGCCCAAACTCAGAAATATCTATCTTTTTCCCTCTCCTTGTGTTCTCAGCCTTACTCTTTTGGTTATGGAAGGTTGAGGTTTTTAAGAGGTGGAGGTAGAGAGCAGGCTGGAGCAGGGGTTTTTTTGTTTGCGCTAAACTAGACAGGTGTAGTAGGCCAACTTGAGAGGTGGATGTTGAAGGTGAGGCCCTCGTGTAAGAGCATTTGGTAAATAAATGGACATGCATCCAGAAGACAATGTCGTGGTTCACCCGATGATGGGTTCGTCCACGGAGAAGTATGTTTCCATTATGATAATGTGTGATACATTGTACATAGGGTTAGACCCAAGGGGAAGAGGAGAATCCGAGGTTGAAGGCAGTGCTCAAGGCCGAGGGCTGAGGATCTGGCTGATGGCCGATGTCCGTGGGCTTGTATGGGCTCATGGGTAACCCATGGGGTCCCGTAGCCTGCTCCACTCTCCTCTCTCTCTTGAAGGGGAGGTCTCCTTTTTAAGAAGGGAGGTCTCCTCCTCTTGGTTTTGTCGATGTGGGCTCCCTTCCCTTTGGCTTGGGAGTGGCTTGGGTTTGGCCGTTTGTCAAACTTTTTGCTTTGTTTGGTCTTTTTTTATGAAATAAATAGATAAGAAGCAGCAAGGATGAATGTGACATCGGTTGTTTTTGGTTTTTTTTTATTGAGGTTTGATTAAATAATGGAGCCCTAGAAATTTATCTTGATTCTTGATTTAGGTTTGATTAGTAGGTTCGTGCAGTTAGCAGGTGTTCTGAGGTTTCTTCAAAATCGTTCATGCCTGGACTGCGATGAGACAACAATGGTGTGTATCCTTGCTTTTCCTTCTCAACTTAACGTTCCGGTTCTTTTGTAGTTATGTTTGAGTTGAAAGCCTCCTGCCAGTTGTATTTTCTTTGAAATTTTAGTTTGATAATGCATTTGATTCTTTGGTGTAAAGAACACACTTGATGGTTCCTTTTGATGTTAGATTTTATTGAACTTGCATGATTGAAAGCACTTTTTTTGCAGCTGGATGACATATGTGAATCTTCAACTAAATCCTGAGGTTATGGCTACACTGGTCCTGCTAGGGATATGGGGGTGCCCTGTAAGCTTTTCTCTCTCTGGCCCCTGCTGTGTGGTTGTTTTTCCTCATTGACTGTGTGCTTTTTGAAAGTACGTTGTTCCTCCGTTGGAAATCTTCGTATAACTGGTCTTCTTCCTCTTGTTGTTGATTACTTTAGTTGTAACATATTTTGTTGAATTTGGGTTTTTTTGGCTTGTATTATTTGCTGAAGTTTGATTGAATTTGGGTTGTATTTATATGTTGTTGAAGTTAGATTGAAGTTGGATTGTTTTTTGTTGAAGTTGGATTCATTTTGATGTGTTCAACGCTTGATGGAAGGTCAATTTTGGGTATTTTACTATATAAATGCATTTTGGGCAGTTCTGGAAAAATGTAAAAATAAATTTTGGGCCCAGAAAAACCGAACGTAGGAACCGGACAGGTCCGGTTGGTTTGGATTTTTGTTTGAATTTTTGGTAAAACGGTCCAAACTGAACCAATCTGCAATTTCGGTTCAAGTTCCATTTTTGAGAAACCGGTCCAAATGGACCGTGCCCACGCCTAGTAGCTAGGTCAGATTCTCCATTGGAGAGACAAAGAGGTGGTAGAATGATAGGGTTAGGAGACTAGGGTTATTTCTTCCCTTGATCTAACATGCCAATTCCCGAGTAAATCTAAACAAATCATCATACGAATACTATATACTATACAGTATGCCTATGCTTCTTTTTACGGTACTGTGAAAAGGTCAAAAACCCAGTTGATAAAAGGGAAAATAATTGAAGGGAGTTGATCTCGAGGTGAATAATTTGCTGCATGGTTAGAAAGGGGTGGACAAACCATGGCATAGGAAAAAGGCTTTGTTTCTTGGATCGGAAACCGAAACAAACCCATGTAGCCCCTCCCACCCCCACACACACAGACGCATGAGAGAGAGAGAGAGAGAGAGAGAGGTTAAGCTTAGACTTCCCTAGTCCCCACACTACTATACTATGGCTCATTTTGTCTTCTTAGCCAACTTATTTCAATATAATTTGAGCTTTCATGCATTCGTCCCACCACCTGTTCGGTAAAATGCCTCAAAGTGGCATTTCACACTTTTCTCCTTTATACACGTAGGAGTCCCACAACCCAAATCCCATATATGATTCTATCGGATACAATTATGTGTCTGTCTTATATATTGTTTTTTTCAATCTTTAATTGCATACCACTATGTGTAATGTGTGTATCCTTGATTCACTATCCATTATTTCACGAATAATATCTTCTTCTTTTTTATCATAGTTTATATACAATTATGTATTTATTTCTCATTATATTATCGAAAGCGACTAGACCAACAATTATATAGAATTATTGATAGAGAATAAAGCTCCTACTTCACCACATACAATACAATGATACAATATCACACTAACCCTAAACATGTACTAGAAAAATAAAGGGAGATATAGAAAGCTAAAAAAGAAGATGTCCTTGAATAAAATGAAGAAAAAGGCCTCGTTTCATGGTGTGGCCGAAAAGCCACTTGGGGACAACTCGGAAGCCGAAAGCTATATAACAACAAACAAAAAGAAAAACAACAGATTATAGGCCTTTCTGCTGCCGATCGATCATCACAGCCCCTTACCAACTTCTTTCGTGCAACCGTGCAATAATCATGTAACATAGAAAGAAGAAAGAAAAGAAAATCGTTGCATTAAAAAAGTACGCAGAAGCAGGCACACATGCGCAGCTGTCAAAGACTGATCGACTGGACAAGCCCCTCACCTCATCAAAGAAATTTACTTTGACCCCTTTGAAATTTTGACTGATTGATCCCTTCTTCTTCTTCTTGTGTTGACTTCAAAAGAGAAAAATGAAAATGAGGGGTGACCATCGGTCAAAGCATGGCTGGTATGATAAAAATTTGGGTTTTGGGGATTCTGACTTTCTGATTTTCTATGATCTGATTGATTGTACGGTGATGATGGGGGTGCTATGCTATGCCTATGATGTCTAGGTTAAAATGAAAGCTTAAAAAGGTAGATCTTGAAATTTGGAGGTGGTGGGCCAATGGAAAAAAAATATGTGGGTCTTTTTACAGAGTCTCCAAGGAGATTTCTGGCACTCTCTTGAGATTTGGATGCCATACAATGAGGAATCTCTTGCCCTCTGATAAATCTCTGACCCCAACCTTCTCAACCCACCAAACCCACCGAGCAAAAGATATATATATATATATATTTGATTATATATATATGATACAATTATATTATTGATAATGTTAACAAATAAAAGTGCATGTCAGCCTTATATGGACAAAACCCAGTTACCCAAGTTCAGACTCAACACAAACACAGAGGAAGTGAGATGGTAATTTTGGCTTGGTGTTAATTAGGAGAAAATTAAAAAAAATAGATTTGTTGTGGGGTGTTTTTAATTTGGGATTAGGGCCAACTTTTTTGCATTTCATGATGGACAGTTTTCAGAGCCTAAGCCTGCTGTCATTAGAGAGGACAGAGAGGTTCTCTTTGGAATTTGAAGTGTGTGAAGACTCTCTGGCTGTAGTAGAAGTAGAGTGTACAAATATTTGCAGCATCTGAATCACAACCCCATTTTTTTCTTTGGAACTTGGAAGATTTTTGTGGAAGGTTTTGTCTTTGGATAAGAACAAATAAGATTGAAGCCTCTTTAATAACAGGAGAAATTGTATTTTGCCTTACAATCTTGAGATTATAAAACACACTGAATTGTTAATTTGAATGGATCATTGTTTTTAATGTGTCTAAATCATCAATTAATAACAATGTGTCTAACTTTTGCACTATTTACATAAGATATGAGGAGAGGAATTTGTATAGAGTTTTGGTATGGGAAGTGAAGAATTTGACTAGATATTTATTTTAAAAAATTCTGAAATTTTTGGTTTTTTTTCCCCTTTATTATTTTTTTCAATTTTTTGTTATTTAATATTGTCCAGCCTGGTGGCTGGTGGAGCCCAAGGCTTGCCGGGCAATCCTTGACCGCTAGAAACGGGATTGGCGGGATTGGGGCCTAAGGGGCCTCTTGCCCGAGCTAGTCCTCCGGCTAGAAATGCTCTTAGAGGTGGGAAAAAATGAATAAAAAGGAAATTGAAATGCATTGTCCCATCAAACCATGGTGAACGTAGTCACACAGACATGCAGGGACGGATCATGAATTTTCCTTGCAGGGGTCAATGTCTAAAAGGGTAAAAACTTTCTATGCAAAAATATCGATTCATAACTGTATATGTATGGGTATAAATAATCAATAGAGCATACAATACAATTATACAAACTAACAAATATAAATACAATCTATTAAACAAATCCCTAATTTATTCAAACTAACCAAAATAAAATCACAAGTAATAAAACAATAATATTTAAGAATCTTCATAAATTAACAAACACAAAAACTAAGCCAAAACATATTCTTATCACAGTTTTCAGTTTTTGCCCGGTTTTGTCATGCAACAGCCAACAATACATTATTCAATTATTGAATTTCCCATTGTATCACAATAAAAAAAACAAAAAAAGAATTATTTCACATAATAGGGTATCTAGCTACCCCTTATTTCACCATACCATGAATAGTGAAGAGCAAAAACAACTTAATACGAAATGTGAGAACTAAGCAAAAACAACTTAATAACTGCTTGGGAAAGCTAGTAAACAAATAAGCAACTAACCTTTAAATCCCGAACCTTGGAATTTTTCCTTAAAGCCGGTTGAAAGACAAATTCAACTTTGAAATCAAATTGAATTTGGGGCTGATTTTTTTGCTTTGTTGCCACCACTTTGATTGGGTAAAGATTAGAGAAGCTGGATGGGTGGATACCATGGATTAGAGAAGCCGTTCGTCGGATTGGGTGAAGATTGGTTCAATATGATGAGGGGTTTGGGGATTTAGGGTTCAAAATGGAGCTGAAACTGATATGGGGAGGGGAGGTATCGGGGCTCTCTGTGTTAAACAGAGAGTCTCGCCCAATTTTTTTTTTTTTTTAAACCTGAGCCAAAACGACGTCGTTTTGGCCAGGTTTGTTAAAAAAAAAATACATTAGTAGAACGACGTCGTTTTGACGTCGAGGAGGGAAAAAAAAAAAGGGGGAAGCGCGCAAGAGTGCTGCGCGCTGGAGAAGCAGACTTTGGCTCTTTGGGGACTTTCATCAAACACTTTGCAGGGGTCAATTTTCTCCTCTTCAATGTCAGATTTCAGAGGTTGCAGGGGTCACTTGACCACCCTTGCTCCTCTGTAGATCCGTCCCTGCAGACATGTCACCTGCCAGGTAAATTTAAAGCTGATCTAATGTTGGAAAAGAACCAAAAGGAGAAAAAACAAAGGAGCTGTTAACCAAAATGATGGAATCTCAAAACCCTTGGCATGCAAGTATGCAAAACCCTAACTAAACCAGCTGACGGCGTTTGCTTTGGTAAGACCAACCACATTGAGACACTCAATTTTCCTCTGCCATTTCAAAGAAGGAGAAGTGATTAAATTAAGCTAAATATGCTTTATTAATCTAATGCCAAGGACAATCTCTGGAAATGTGAGATTTGTAGAATTAGATTATAGAATTAGAGGCTCGTTTTACCAAATAAAACAAACACTTACTTTGATAATTTCAGACAAATGTTCCTTTTTGGGTTCCATTGTTATTGAAGATAGAGTTGCCCTAGGGCCTTGGCAAAGTTTCTCTATTTCTTAATTTTGGGTGCCTTCTCTCTCTCTCTCTCTCTCTCTCTTGTTTTGCCTTTTAATCGCATATTATTATTGTTAATGAAGTTAATTACTTGGAATCTGAATTGGTTAATCATGATACTTAGGCTAAATGTCCACAGAGTTTAAGAAAAATGATTAAAGATTGACTTCAAACAAAAAGTGAGAAAAAGAAAGGGAAACATGTAGGGAGCGATAAACCAAAAACCAAAAACCAAAAACCAAATGATGTAGATTGAGACTGAGCTTGAAGAAAGGCTGTGGGAAAGGAATAAGAAATGCAGAGGCAAAAATGACTAGGACTTTGGCTTTTCACATTGGGATATGTGGTGCAGCTTTGCACACTTGCCTTTGCCCTCTCCAGTCTTCATCATCCATATGACAATTTTCAGGCAACTTTTTAGTGGGATTTCTTTTTTTTTTTTAATCTCTTTAACCTCACCACCATTTTGACTTTGCCTTTCCATCCCATCATTCAAACCCATGTCCTCACACAAAATCTTCTGCCCATGTCTCCCTTAAACTTCATTTCATCGTGTCATGAATTAGATACAATATGTAAACACAAAGGGAAAGCTACAAAAATATGCACAAAATATTTGTAGCCTAAAATCTTAAAGCATATATATATAGGACATTGACAACCTTCCTGAACAGGCCTTTTATTTGGTAGCTACGACCTTAGAAACTTAGAAATGGAGAGCAAATTGATGAAATGACCTTGAATCATTGTATAAGTCCAATAAACTTGTAGCTATCCTTCTAAGCAAATGGAATTATTGGGTGGCAAAAATGAATTTGAAGTATGGGGAAGTAATGTTGAAATATTCCACCAGCAAGAGCAGCAGGTGCAATACATGTGGGGGTGGTACCACTTCTTTCTGGCCACAATATATTTATCTTTAGCAATAACAGTGAGCATGAACTTATTTGGCAATAACTGTAACAAGTTCTTTTCACAAGCTTCCAGAGGGCACATGGGAGTGAGCCAAATTCAGCTGCATATACTGCCAACTTGGGTTCACATTTCAAGTTTCTGTAGCCTACCTCTCTCTCTCATGTCAATTCTTTAGGGCAATTTAACTAGCACAAGCCCTTAGGTTTAGGTCCTAGAACAGTAAAAAAAAAGGAAAATAACTGAGCTGGCTGGGGTTGGAGCCTTTGACTAATTGTACCTCCCCTCCCAAAACTATATAATTTGGCAATTAGAAGGGTGTTTCATGATTCAAGCTTGAAATTTGAAAGATTATCATATCATCCATGGAGGCTGAAGAAAAATGTACAGACTTCAGAAACCCTAGAGGCAGGTAAAAGTGTTGGCTTAAGGACATGCATAAAGCCATATGCAATGATGAAGCACCTTACGGACTCATAGTCCATATGGAAAGCCCCAAAAGTCAAATATAGAAAGAGAAGCATCCTTTGCAAAGCCGTAATGATGATGAGAATCAGATATTTCAAAATGAGCCCTAAACTCTCCAGCAAGCATGGTGGGCCCCCATTAAAAAAAAAAAGGAAAAAAAGAGAGAGGAAGAAATAGACATCATCTGCAGCATTGTCACTACAACCTCAGCGGGTAAAACTAAAACACACAAATTTACATCCTAGGAGATGGAAACAATGTTTAAAGTGGAGGTTCCCTCTGCTCCCCCATCTCCATCCCAATATCCTAAAAGAGTGAAAGGCCACCTTACATTTTTCATTTCATGTGGTCACTTTCCCTTTCCTTTCCTTTCCCTACTCTCTCTAAGAAATGAAATGGGGTTAGCTGCTTTCTGAAGCACTGCCTTGACTCATTAAACCAATCAGCTGCAGCCGTTGATGAAGCTGAATATTTGATGTACAGCTCTAGCAATCTCATCTGCTGATCCTAACTTGCATCCTTCCTCTATCTGCAGTAACACACCAAATTTAAATTCTAAACTGTTTTAATATTATATTATATCCATACACACCTCTCCTCAAAACAAGAGCAATAAAATAACAAATGAAAAAGAAGCTTTACTGGGGTGTTGTGATATTATATCATATATGCTAGCCTGCTAGCTAGGGTAGCTTGAGATCCAAGTCAGAATGTTTGACCAGGAAAAAACAAACAGATAAGACAGAATGAAAAAAAAAATTGTAAAAGATAAATAATACCTTGAGATTGAAAGAGTAAAGAACAGTATCTTGTGACGAAGTAATGTTGAGGTGCAAAACTGTGAGCCTAAGATCTTCCAATGCAAGAATGGCTTTCATCAACTGCCCAGCTCTTCTTTGGCACTGGATTTTTAAGTTCACATGGGTTTGGATCACTGTGACATCTATGTCTGCAGCCTCAGACTTGTTCTGTGCTGTGACTTCATCCTCAAGGGTGGTGGTGGTGGTGCCTTCCTCATGAGACCCAATTCTGCATTGGGACAGAGACATGAACATTCCATTGGATGGCATTGCCATACTGGCAGAGGAGGATGATGATGATGAGCTAAAAGAGTTGTCACCATTGCTCCCTTGATCAGCTCTTCTCATTCTCTTTTGGGCTTCAAGGGATTGAAGCAGCTGCTCCAATTCCTTCACAAAGTCTATTGCACCCCCCACAATAGATGCTTGGTCACCCTTTGAAAAACAAAGCTTATTTCAATAAAGAACATTTCATGGTTTCTTCAAGCTAACTCATGAAATTGTAAGAAGCTAAAGATTAAAAATTCATATATATGCTTACCCTTTGAATGTAGGAAGTGGGCATGAGGGACCTGAGAACATTGAGATGGTCATTCATTTGGCGCCTGCGGTTGCGTTCAACAGCAATGTGAGTCATGCGCTGGCTCTCTACTTCTTCTTTGTTCTTGGTTGGCCTTGTTCTCTTGCGCTTTCTTCTTTCTCTGGTGACTGGAGCGGATTTGGGGTACTGGGTCTGCTCAGGTTCATTTTGTGCTTGAGCCCAGGTGGGTGGAGGAGATCCTGATGAGTTATTGCCTTTCCTACAACAGTTATTTTCAGCTGAGTTGGGTTGTTCCCGGTCTTGGTTGCACTCTGAACTCACAGCCTCAAGATTACCAGCAGAAACTGAATGTGGGTGATTATGAAGGTCCTTGGCTTCTGATTTAACAGGTGAATGCAACTCAACCATGTCATGGGTCACACAGCTCTCAATCTCTAGTGCTGTCTGAAGTTGGGTCTCCATTTCAGGCATGTAGGCTTTGCCCAACTCCCATGGATTCTTTAGGTGCTGTAGTCTCAAGAGTGCCTGAAAGCTTGGCTCTTTCAAGGGAAAGTAAGGTGGGGGGGAGTTAACACTTTGTAACATCTGAAGGAATGGCATTCTGTCTTCCAAGCTTGGTATTGAGAGATGTGCCGCTTCTTCTTCCTCAAATCTCAAGGTTGTCTCGGTGGTGCTCAATCCTTGTTCTAAGCACTGAAAATCCAAATGCTCACCAAAAAACTGCAACAAACCATTAACCCAGAAATAATTATAAAAAATGTGAATAAAGAAAGAAAGAAAGTTTGGAAAAGGTAAGAACTTTACTGGGCTTCACACCTAACCTTTTTCTATTAAAGAAGGCTCTGAAAAATAAAAACAAAACTGACATGGGTTTAGTGGGGGGTTCAGTTTCAATTTTCAACAAAGGAAAGGTAGAATAAAAATGGAATGAGAATGGAATGTGAAAGAGGAAAACAGTGTAGCACGTTGATAGTATTTCCAGGAAAACAACACACATTGCATTGAATGCAAGCATTTTGAGAAGTAAATGCAGTGCATTTCTTGAAGCTAGGGAAGGGGTCAGAAGGGAAGAGAAAAAGAAAGGGCAGTACAAACAATTGAACAAAAATAACATAACATACACAGGGATTAATGGGTCCTTGAAGCCTCTCCATTGCAGCTGAGCTGAGCAGTTGTTGGGTGAACTGTGCCTTAAATTGTTCTCTCTCTCTCTCTCTCTCTCTAGATATATTGGCTATACCAAGTTACCAACATTCCATTGTGATGCTAACAGAACAATTGCAATAAATGTGAGAAGCCCCATCAATAAGAAGCAGAATGAGACCCCATGAATCCAACACCATAAAATAAATATATTCCTTTGTTTTTTGATGGCTAGTGATGCTCCTAAATAGAACAATATTTAATGCTGTGTGCTAGCATTGAAGAACTAACTAATTGAGGAGATCAGAAAGAGGTAGAGAGTACTTGACACAAGAGGTTGAAATGGGCCTGAGAGAGAGAGAGAGAGAGAGAGGTGAAGATGGGTTAAAAACAAATGTGGGGTGAAGAAAATGGAAATGTACTAAGGATGGGTGTGGTAAGAAATGAAGGGTGGAAAACTCTCAAACTGATTTTGAGAGGATATGCTAATAGTAATGCTTAGATATACATGAAACTGAGAGAGAGTTGGTGAGAGTTAGCAGAAGAGAGATAGAGAGAGAAAGAGAGAGACAGAGTGAGAAGGCTATGGTTGTCTGGTTTACAAGGTCCCAAGCATTATTGGCGGTGGCAGTTTTGTCCAGCTGCGAGGACAGACAGTTGTGGGGACTCTCTCTCTCTCTCTCTCTCTCTCTCTCTCTCTCTCCCAGTGCACACTGCACAGGAAAGAAAGAAAGAGAAAAGCTTTGGAAAGTCCTTCTATGGATTGAGTCACTTGTCTGACGACGGGTCATTTCCCCATTTTCACACATGTCCAGCCAGCCCTGCAGCCCAACCCAACTCAACGCCCAACCCAATCTCAATTTTATCCATACTTGATCACTTATTTACTACTTTACCTGTACCCTCTGCAAATACCCCCCGAATTGCACTTGGGCTGCAATTCAAAAAAAAATATATATATGTTTGTATAACCATGATATGTGGTGTGGTGGTAGCTCACCTCATTCCTTAATTATGAGGTTGGGGGTTCGACCCCGCCAGATGGGAATGGAGCGCATTTCACCTGGCCAGCCGTTTACCTCCATTTGGAGAGCTCCCAGCAGCGAAAGAGATTAGTCACTTGCCTGTCAGTTCGTAGACCCTTGGGTCTCACCTTAAAAAAAAAAAAAACTTTGGTATTTTCTGAATTTTTTTATTTTATTTTATTTGTATCAAACTCAAGAAATTGAATGAATTTGTCAAAGAAATTACCCTTTACATGCTTACTTAATAGAAAAACTAAGTTTTTTTTTTCTCCCTTAAATAACTTGGAAAACTAAACATATTTTGAATATAGAAGGACCGAAATGAAGTCGATACGCAGTGGCAAGGCAACAAAAGGGCAATGGGGTTATTACCGGCCCCCAATAACTTTTTTATTTGACCTTCCATTTAGTAAATTTGCAATTTGGACCTGAGTAGTAGAATTTTTCTTTCAAGTTTTTGGCTCCGCTGCGATTAATACATGAATTGAGACATCGTGTTCCCATCTCAACCACTATTTTAGTTCCACTATTTTAGTTCTATCTCAACTATGTCACTGTCAGAGTCCAAATTGATTTGTTTTTTAAGTTGAAACAAAAAATTAACTTCTCATGAACTTGTCTAAACCTGGTTTAGGGCTCAAATTTCTAGTAAGATGTTTGTGTTTCAAGTCTCGAATGTCTTGCAAGTTAAATTCCCTTCCATTTAATTCACATTGAAAACAAAACAAAAAACCTATGATTGTTCTGCCTCTTCTTTTTTTGGCTGGGCCTAGAGCCACTAGCTGTGACTCTGTGGAGCATGTTTCGCAATAATTATGTCGGGACACAAATTTTGTCTCTAAGTAAGTACTGATAGGACTGAATCCTAGATTCAAATCATATATTTCCTCCTTTTTAATCAAATTTGCAGTCAATTGTAATTCTGTAGCATTTTCACAGCACCACACATTTTGCAGTGATCTAAGTAAGATTATATGTCCATGATGGCAGATTGGCTACCTTATTAAAATGAACCCTCTCTATATTCATGTGAAGAAAAAGAAAATGGAATTATTTGAGGTTTTAAAGGAAATTTTATGTGCTTTGTTTTTCTAACTTGTTGCTTTTGTTTATAAAAAGAAGGTTGCTTTGTGTTTCTAATGTTTTTCCTTAATAAAGAAAGGGAATTTGAACATTATATAAACCAAAAGACCTTATGGGTAAATTTTCAAATAACTCAAAACGATGCTTTTTATCAACACTAGTTGGTTTAGTTGGTAAGGTCCCTGCCTTGTGTGATGTCCCACTAGTGTTCGAGTTCCACGATGCTTTTAAGCTCTAATTGATTGCAAATTTTGAAGTTTTAAGTTTGTTGTTGTGGAGGGAGATTTCTCAAATTCCAAGTTATGTTCTTCTTTATTTATTATTTGAAGTATTAAAATTTCATTGGATTTCCTTGTAATGTTTTTGATTTCAAGTAGCAATGATTCCTGAAAAAACAACAATCTGGAAGTCATAAAAGAAAATGAAATGATTGAATTGTTACAAGTATTTATCTTGTTTATGCATTATATTTGAATGTATCAAGCGTAACCTCTTATTTTAGATTTTTATATATTGAAGTTTGAATTTATATAATTTATTTGTCTTGAATGTTAAACTTTTAACATTCAAATAAGTTAAATCTCGATTGAAAAATAACAATGAGTCTAACACGTAAGTAAATGTATATATAGAGGTCTCATTTTTAACATTTGCCCTGGGCCCTGTCTCCATATCAGACATGTTATTGCTTCCAGCTTGTGGTACATAGTGATTGAGATACCTGTCATATAGCTCAGGCCTAAGAATTTCTAAACATGTTCCCATTTTTGTCTTCATACAATACAAACCAAATAACCCAAATTAAATCATGCATTCACATGTATATGTATGCGAATGGTTCTTTTCAAGTTTCTGTAACATTTCCTAGTTCACAAGGCACACTACAGCTCAAGAACCCTTCTCCACTTGCTCAAGATCCTAACATCGATAAGCATATATATATATGAATTGAAAGGCAACCTCTTATTGTGTTTCTTTTTTCTTTCTAGGGTTGCTTTCAGACCACTCACATTGTCACCTGTTCGCTAAGCATATGTACTCTGTTCTATAAGGTGATTCATTTTCTTCTCCTGGTTTTTCTTTCTTATTATTGCGTAAAGTAAAGATCACGGATGTGACCTAACAGTTCACTTAGAACTTTCATAAGCGCCACGACAACTTTTCGGGTATATAGTACGCACATACTCAAAGTCGTGACACGTAATATAAGAGTTAATTAATCTCATACGATCTTAAATTACCGTAAGAATATGATTATGCTAAGATATTAGCTAGGAATATGAGTGTGGAAGATTATGCCAACAACTAACTCGGAACTCCATTTTTTACAATTCATAAGTGGCAAGAGAACTTTTCGGGTATATAATACGTACATACTCAAAATCGTGATAAGTAGTATTTGAGCTAACCTCATACGATGTTACTGTAGGAATACGAATATATAAGATTATGCTAAGATATTAGGAATATGAGTGGAAGTTTATGCTACTTCAAATTGATAAGGTAGATACTTGGATTTCCAGTGTCATGAGCTAGGATCTTTTTGAAATATTGTCTGGGGCCTCATTTGTCACTACAAACAATTTTAGGCATGGAGGATATTGATGTGTGCATATGCAGAGGATGACAAATTCAATTTAATTCATAAGATAAAGTCTATCTTATCCAAGCCACACTGCCTCTATTCTCCTCACATTAGTTTATATTGCAGATCTGTAGCCACACAACCAGAAGCATATGCTTCAAGTCCTAAAATATATGGCAGAATTTAAAATTCCTTTGTCTTCTTCAAGCTTGGAATTCCTAAGCAAACAAACATAAAAAAATAAAATAAAAAACTTATTGAGAAGTAGCAGCATTCAAATATTATAACAGCAAAGAAATTTTAGCATTATCCTGCTATCAGTTGAGAAACTGGTTGTGGATTGTAGAGTCTCATCGGCAGGCTTCGGCCCCTTTCGTTCTCGCAATTACACATACTTCCAAAACAATCTACTGTGCCTGCTTTCATACATATATATAATATATGTGTGTATATATATAGATTAACAAGAGATATCTAGCTATGTATTTCAATTCGTGACGAATGTTCTCTTCATATTCATGACGAATGGTCTTTTGACAGACTGTTTGATACGTAATTATAATTATTTTGTTGCTAGATTATGACATAAATGATTGGTTGAAGTTGATAGTCTTTTAACTTAATATGCTTAATGGTACCTCCTCAAAATTGACAAATTACATAATGGTTCACAACAGTAGCAAAGCTAGCTCAAGGACAAGTAAAGTTGTACAGGCAGCTTCTAGCTCAAGTCAAGATGACAAAGTCCTGTCACACCAAATGCAGGCAGGTACGTGTTGATTAGGTTAAAGAACACCAGGCTAAATGTATACCCAGCGCCCAGCATAGACTCTTAGCTTCAACGCGGCGGCCGACACTCTTCACACATGCATCTTCAATATTTACCCGTTAACCACCACACCTAGGGCTGTGCAGATCCAAATCAATCCGCTAAAACCAACTAATTAAATTCAATCCAATCCAATTTTCATTGATTTCGACAACATTGGCGGATTGAATTGGATCATAAAAATAGAAATTCAATTGGATCAGTTCGTATGGCAGATCAAGAATTGAAAATCCAACCTAAATCAAACCAATCCAATATACAGATTAGTATACACTCATATTGTATAATATATGCACTTTCATCTTGTTTCTCACTAATATATTAATCTTACTTTCAAAAAATTAAAACATTAATATATTAAATATATTAATGTCATATCTTTGATCAGATTGAATTTTGTATTATATGTAATGAAAGATTGTGAAGTTTTTTTGTGGTGATTATTTTTTCATACAAACCAATCATCCAATCCAATGTACACTGAAGTTGGATTGGATTTGATTTGGATCCTAACATCTGACCATATTGAATTGAATTGTAAAATCTGTAATCCAATAAAAGATTGAATTGGTAAAAAATCATTGGTTTTGAACCGATGCTCACCCCTAACCACACCTATTACCAAATGGCTTTAAGGCCTATATACACATACATCATATATGTATATATTTTCTTGTGCGGCATAAGCAAAACTTCTGTTTGCTATCAAGAAGGGATCACAAGAGACAGTAGACAAGATTATAAAGCTTGGAAGCAGATATTAGCCCCTTTCTTTTTCTCCGAGCATATATAAGACTTTGGGTTCATTTGGCCAATTGAGTAATGTAACACCACTTTAAAGGTATAATACACCATCTGATTGGTCATTTGTTGCCCTTCGTACTTAGTTTGTATGTGTACCGTAGAAAAATCGGCCACTCAGATTGTAAGCCAAACATTACAAAGCTACACAAACTGTTACAAACCAATCCGATTGTTGTGCACCGTACTATTATTGTGCATTATTTACTTCTTCAATATATCAGCTAACTGAAAGAGAACCATTACCCTTGTAAGCTTGTGACAGCAAGGCTCCAGGAAATGCTCATAAAACCAAGCACTCCATTGGATCTGCATCTTGAATCCCAAATATCAAGTGCTTAGGAGCATCCAAACATGCAACTTTCTAAATAAAAGAAGAAACTTGTGAGCAGTGTAACCACTGTCCTGCCTAAATACAATCTTGATGCTAAAACTCTAAACCCCTTTTAAGAAGAGAATATGCAGCGATATAACCAATTTAAAGACCTTTCCTCTGTGAGCATCTTGGCCAAACATCCCTCTAACGCTCAATTTGTATGGTCACATGGCTGATGTTATGCTCCCTTCTGATATAATCTATCACATTGTCCAGCACCACGTCTGCGTTTGCTTCTGGTCTGATGTTCACATGGCAAGCCAGCAGGACTTTCCCCACTGTGATAGCCCATATATGCAGCTCATGGATAGCCACCACTTCATCCATCTCCAGCAACCCCTCTTCAAGTCTCGTCGCATCAATCTCTCTCGGCGTGCTCTCCATCAGCACATCAAGTATGTTCCGCATCATATTGATCGTTGTCCCCAAAACAACGACCGAAAAGATTAGAGTGCAAATCAAATCGACTATCTTCCACTCAGGCTTGTACCATATGATTGCCCCTCCAATCATTACCCCGATACTTTGAACAGAGTCCCCAAGCACATGGAGATAAGCTCCCTGTAGATTTATGTTCCTTTGCTTCTTCTGCCCAAGTACATCTTTTGGCTTATCCAACAGTGGCTCAGTAAGAGCTTCATCAGCATGATGGTGTCCATGATCTTCATCAGCATGATGATTTTTATGATCTTCATGAGTGCGATGGTGCTCATGTTCATGTGAGTGTTCCTCATGATCATGAGCATGATGATCATGAGTAGAAATTGTCGTTCCGTGACTGTGACCATGATCATGTCCATCATGTCCGTGCCCATGCCCATGATCATGGCCCAACAGTATGGCCATAGCTATATTGACCACGAGACCAAATGTGGCAACAAGAAACATTAGAAAGCCGTTCACCTCAGTTGTCTGATGAATCATTCTAATTATGGCTTCATACACCAATATCCCAGCAAGCAACCATATCATCTGGATGGAAACCAGGGCACCAAGAATTTCAATCCTAAAAAACCCGTATGACTGACGGGGAGTGGCTTCCCAACCAGCAGCCCACAAAGAGAACAAGGAGATGGCAAAGGCTGCAACGTCCGAGAGCAAATGTGCTGCATCTGTCAATATTGCTAAACTATTGGCTTCAATGCCACCAGCAATCTCAACACCCATGAACAGAACACAAAGTACCACTGCAATTAAGAGCTTGCGCATGGAGGCTGATCGCTCTTTGGCATCTTTAGAGCTGGATCTAGCATCCGCGAGTCCACATGGTGCTTCCCCACAAATCTTACTCCCACCAACACTCGACTCACCATCTTGACCATCTCGATGGATCTCAATAACCTGCGCATGATGAGTATTTTGTGCGTCCATCTGAAAATTCACAAAAAGAATCCATTAAAATAATGCTTAATACTGTGCGCACGGAAAGTAGCAAGACAAAAGGTTTTGAAATTGGACAATCAAAAACCGCAATAAGATTACATTATCTTTGCTGTCATCTTTGCTAACAAAAAATATGCATCATCTATACCAGCATAAGCTTAAGCAGGAAATGTTCATTTGTAACACAATACAGAAGAACATTTTGACTAACTTAAAGTAGCTTTATGAGCTTGATAAGACCAGAGCACTAAAAAGAGAGCAGAGCATACAAGTGTACTGTTAAATCTATTGAAATAACTACAATTTCCTGCAACCTCAAATCTCTTTGAAAACAGAAGTGCAATGAAGACATGCTAAACAAACAACTCAAGCTATTGAAAAAACCAGTAAAAACATAGAAGGAAAGATGCTAATCAAGGGAAGGAATTCTGCTAATCATTTTTCTGGCTGGACTTGAAATGCTTGCAGCCACTACAATTTGTAGACTTAACAATCAATCGACCACGGAAATCCCTTTTAAATGAGTCATCCTATAGAATACAAAGCATTCTTTACTGAGACAGACTTCTAGAACCTCATTAACTCAGAAACTTTAATCTTTCTCAATATCCCTACTTTTCCAAACACACTATAAGGATGTTAGACTTACTGGGTGAAATTAAAGTATTCGCTTTCTCAAAGAAAAACTGATATTTTTATATTCCTATCCATTGTCCTTAGCAACCTTAGGAGGGAGCAAAGCTTGCCAAATTACTTTTATGAGGATCACGCTTACAAAGTTCCTAATTAGTAGCTTCCAAAACTATCTCATCCTCTATATTTCTATACAAAATATGGAAATAGAAATTAGAAAGAAAAAAAGAATGATTCTCTCCTCCAACTCCCAATTTCTCACAGCCCTAACGTTATTAAAAAAACTATTGAAGCTCAATTGTACCCAAACTACCAGCTACAACCCTGACATGATTCAAAACAACTAGTGAAGCTCAATTGCACCCAAATTAGGAGGTACAGTTGCATTTTCATTATGGGATATGGACTCGAAAACTCAGGACCCATGAAACTACTACAAGAAGGCAATTTAGCCAAACCAACAACCATAGGATCAGGTTTGAAAACAGTATCTTAGAGTGTGTTAGGGTTGCCAGTATAAGAGCTGAGATTAAATGGTATATTTCATTGATATGTTTACAGGTACAGGTCTATGATTATATACAGTTTGAATACAATCCTAATAAGGTAAATACAGTCAGACTTGAATGGCTAAATCAATCCTAATCAAATAGAATAGGAAAGACAGCTTAGCATATATCATAGTTGACTTTCATACGGAGGAGCAGATTGTGTTGTTGATGAAGTGATCTCCTTTGATGTAGGAGATTCCCTAATAGCCAGGAGGAACTCTTAGCGTCAAATCAGAACCAACAAAAAAATAACAAGCTATATGATCAGATCAGATTTATTGATCAAAATGACAAAATTGTTACGCAGGTACACTGCAAGCAGAAATGTTGATATGCCAAAACATTTATCTCAGAGGCCTTTGACAATTGTGCAAGCAGACCCCAATCAAATATATGAACAACACCAAAGTAAATATGCAAATCACAATCTAAAAGAAACCCAATAAACTATATATCTTTGGTGTAAAGCCTATAAGACCATCAAACCATCTCAGCCACAGCATTCTCTCTCTCGTATCTCTCTCTCTCTCTCATGAAAAAAAAAACACAAGCTTTATGAGTTCACAAGAATGAGAAAGAACAGCCATAAAAAGATGAAATACAGAGGAAGTTGATGATCAGGATACTAACAGAAAGTAAGAGGTTAAGGACTCAGAATCTTACCTTTTAGTCGTAGCTACTTATGGCGGTGGCACCAGCAGCAGCTTCTGCATCAAAACCTTGTGGCCTTGAGGGTCTTATATATTTAGGACTTGCTTCAAATAAAGCTCTGCAGCGTCAACTTCAACTGCATCCGCGGAAACTACCCTTTTAACCTCCACCAGATATTCCAAATGCACCTACAAGTTTCAGTCAATGCTGTATTTTGAGTAGGTGGTGGAGCCCACATGGGTCTCACGGTCGTGGCAAACTTTGTCGAGTCAGTTAATGTCGCAGGCAACGGACAGATTAATTAGGCATAGACAAAACGATTTACAATAACAATATTCTGCTTTAAAGTTTGTTTCTATATTCTGATGAGATTCACAGAATATTAATTTTAGTTTATTTTTAGAATACACAGAGTGATTAATTAGGCTTTGTTGGATTGTAGCACCTTAATTAACGATGCTTGCTGGTTATGATTGAGCAATCTGCGTCTCATGATGTAGCTGTTTTTTTTTTTTTGGTTGGGAGTGTCTATAGATTATAATGGAATGATAGTTCAAAAAGAGATAGAGAAAGACAAAGACATTGAGATAAATAAGTACTTTTCTTTATAGTATTGATAACTTACAATTCAAAATACAAGAGCTATTCCAATAAACAAGGGATCATCTCAATTACAAAATAACATTATCAGCATATCAACTATTCAAATTCAAATCCACAATTGCCTTATCAATAACAATCTGCCCGTGACTTGGCCTTGATCTAACAGTTGTACATAGAAGTTTTATTTTTGCTCATATGTTAACGACATAAAGAAACACATAAATAAGATAAGACATGTATAAACCTACAAATCTACCATATAGAAAATGTAGTCATACTTGCATACAGGCTGCATTTAAAATTGTACCCTACTATAGAAATGTCATACATGAGAAAGTAATGCCTTTATTTTCCTATTGTAATTAATATATATATATATATATATATATATTTGTGTTAGTTCCATGCATAATTAAATAATCAAACCTTATTAGCATTCACATGCAAGGTCACTGACTCACAGTGGTTCTGTGCAATAGTGGAGCCAGCGTGGGGTCAGTGAGGTCACACGACCTTTTGGAATCCATGGAATTTGGCTTAGAGGTCCCTTGGAGCTGGGGGAGAGACCCGTTGGAACTATACACTAGGTGCTCGACGTTTTTCCTGAGTAAGAAATGAGACGTGTGAGGAAGAAGAAGCACATCGCACTTTTGTTTTTGTTTTTGTTTTTTTTTGTTTTTTTGTTTTTTAAAATTTTAAATTTTTATAACTTCCTTGGCAAAACAACGTCGTTTTGACCTAGGAATTTTTTTAAGGAATTTAATCTTTTGGATCATTATATAATGAGGTTTTTTTTTGTGTTTCTAGGAGGTGGAGATTTGTGATTCTAGTTGGTGGTGTGGAAAAGCTCATATTCAAGTAATTTTTAAATTGTAAATGATGATGCCTAATATTTTTGTTGGATAATGATTTATTGGATTGGTTGAATATTGATGATTTTGGGTGTGGATGATTTATTGGATCGGATGACTATATATGATTATTTGATTTGTTGGAATTTAGGGTTTATGATTAATTTTGTGATGGACTTTTTGTCCTCTCTTTGTTTGTTCATTTGTCTTAATAAAATTGTTTCTTTAAAAAAAAAAATTGATTGACTGTTTGATTTGACTAGTTCATGTGTAGAATTATTAAACAATAAGAGAAAAGTAATAGAAAATTATCTTTTAGTATTATTTTCATCTTCAAAAAAATATTGAAATTTTTACACTAAGACACCCTTAAATTAACAATCCTGAATATGCCACTGATTCTGTATTTCTGATTTTGGTAGCCAATTCGAACCTTTGTTGGTCAGTTTGGGCATCCAAAAACCAGAATGTTGGTATTATTTTTTTGGGTCCTTTAGTTTTTTGTAATTTTTTAAAATCATGTGTTTAATTATGGGTCTTGTATTGCATTGTCAAATTTAGGTTATTTGGGTGGATAAGATAGAGAGAGATTCTACCTTCCAAACCCCAAAGCGACAAAGATTTTTGGGCAGACTTGAGATTCTTTTCAAAAGCTCAAAATGACAGTTTATGGGCCCCAAAATGAGCACTACAACGACATGATAAAGTTATTTTATAATGATATCTATGAATTTTTCTTCAGATCAGGCTAACTAATTTGATCAAACGGCTAATTAATTTGATCCAACAATTAAAAAATAGAATTTCTTAATCGTCGGATCAGGCTAACTAATTTGATGAAACGGCTAATTAATTTGATTCAACAATTAAAAAATAGAATCTCACCTAAGGATCATATATAAGGCCCTCACTGTAGAATTCTTGCAACAGAACAACCTGTCAAACAAGACTACAATACAACCCAAAAACACTTGGATGCATCAAGATTCCCTTCCACAAATTCTCAAACGAAAATCATGTCAAACCAACAATTTTAATGAAACCAAAATTAGTAAAACATGCAACCCAGGGTTGCATATCTGTTTTTGGGTTTTATTCTAAACATTTATAGGTTGTACAGCCAATGAAGAAGTTCTGAATTGCTGGTATATTTTTAGTTTTTTTGGTATAAATTAGACCAAAAGTTCTGACAAGAAAAGAGAAGAGAAGAAGAGGTTTCAATTTCAATTGTGATCCTGGAAGTTGGATATTATTAATCTCCTTTTGTGCTGTGAAATTGTGAGTGTTGAAGTTATGGGTAAGCTTCAACCGATAAAATATGGAGAGGGAAATAATAAATTTCAGATGGGTTTTCATTATCAGTACGTACACAAAAGTTGTCATCTTTTTGAAGAAAAAGAACAAAGCCTTGAATAAAACAGACTGATCTGCTGCACCTGCAAGCATCGCATGGAATGGATCAGAGAGAGAGAGAGAGAGAGAGAGCACGTGGTCCATAGATAGGTGGATTGTGGATGGGTCATCATGAGACACGTGACTGGGCCGCATGTGCGTAGGCTAAGCCCATTGATCAAAAGGGCCTATAAATACTCTTGTTGTAGTTTTTCAGCAGAGCCCAGATTTGCCACTCGAATTTTGTCTGCAGACTTGTAAAATTGGAAGCAGCTCAGCATTTGATTGTAAACCAGTCGAGAACTGTACTGTATGCAAATTGGTGGATCAAATTAGTTAGTTTGATCCCGCAATTAAGAGATCAAAGGGTCTTAAATAAGATGCTCGCTATAGAATGACTCATGTAAATTAAACGAGAATCATTTATCCGAACAAGTTGATTAAATTCACATATATCTTTTTCTTTCTTATCCCCTTTTATGTTTGTGCTTTTTCTTTTTCTGCTCACAAGTTGAAAAGTGATCCCATGTTAAGTTTTCGTTGATTGGTTTAGGTTCAAGATTGATTAATTAAGTAGCTATAGCTACTTTAATTAAGATGTGAATCTGATGCCCTTAAGCTCTGCTGCATGCTGCATGCACTACTACTAGACACTGAGAATAAATAAATAATCAAAGCATCGATAGATGCATGGAAGAGGGAATTTGGAGATTTCGATTCGATGCCCATTCAACCAGATTACATACATGCAGATGGAGATAATTACAAAAATATGTGAACCAAGCCATGCCATTGCCATACCTCCATTGTCATGGATGGACCTCACTTTGCCCTATGTCATGGTCCTCCTTTCACTCCAAGAAACTACAATAGTTCTGGTTGAATTATTTTTGAAGATGTGGGCGTGATTTGCAGGAATTCTCCTTTCGAAGAAAGAAGGCAAACAGTATACTCAAATGCGTCATCTAAAAACAAAAAATAACATAACTAAAAGTAGGGCTTCTATTGCTCCACCTTGAATGTTGTTGTTGTTATATGAATTAAAAAATGCTCCACCTTGAATATTAAATATTGAAAGAAAAAAGTATTTTTAGAGAGTAAAGACAAGTGTTACCTAATCAACTGCATGGAAACACACCCATGGCATGTGGCAATGCCAATAGTGATCACTAAAACCAAAATCAGAGCAAAATTGAAGATACGCAGAGCTCAAATTGATTAAATTACTCTTACAGATTCAAAGGGAAATGAAGAACAAAAAAACTTGGGATGATCGTAAGTACAATAAAAAGAAAAGGAAACATTCAAGTGACATGAAATTTGAACAAGTTATCATATATCAACTTGACATGAAGGATTTCCAAGCAAAGGAACTTGACCCACAAACCCTCTCTTCAACCCAACCAAAACATCACACTTGACATAAACCCCATAATGCGCAGTCCTTATCGCACCGGCCTTCCACCGCAGCCTCCCCATCACCACCACCCTCAGCCCCACCACGCCGTACGCCTCGTCCATCGTCAGCCCGTTCACTACCTCCAACGATGCTGGCACCGCCCCGCCGCCCAGCACCGGCGACACCGCCACAGTGCTCCGATGCTCGTGCACCAGTGACGGCAGGGCCACCTGTGGTGTGATCGCCTGGTTCTTGTACGACACGAAGGCGTAGAGGCGGTCGTAGTAGATGGACACGCGGCGGTTGGGGTTGTGGGTGACGAGGGTGAACTGCATGTTGGTGGAGATGAGGGGAGGGGAAGTGGCGTTGAGGTCGTAGACGGCGGCGCCGACCACGGTGAACTGGGGTTTGTGGGGGCGGTAGACGAGCCAGAGGGTGAGGGCGGTGACGCCGGCGAGGAGGAGGAGGATGGAGAGGCAGGTGCAGATGGATCTGTAGGGGCCGCTGGTGTTAATTGGTAAGGGAGCCATGTATCGTTTTTTTTTTGTGGGGGTTTTTTTATGATCTTCTTCTTCGGTCATTTTAGGGAGGTGGTGATGGGTTTTATCTGGAGAGTGCACCTCTGTCATGGATGTGGCAAGTGCTGGAGAGAAAAAGTTGAAGGAAGAAGAATCTGTGTGACAATTGGAACAGAAAAGGTGAACGAAAAAGAAAGGGAGAGAGTTGGGTTTTGCTTTCTAGAGAACTTTTCTGAGTCTTTTTCTAATTTGATTTGAAACCATGGGTGCTTTGTTACTACTTCTTGTGCCCTTTATATTATTCCTTCGGATAATCCCCATGTTTTATCACATAGTTTATGTTTTTCTTTTGAACTTAAATAAAAAAAAAAGGTTAACTAGTTATTAAAACATTTAGAACACGTTAAATTTCTCTATTTATTTAAATTACAAGAAAAGAGATTTAAACTCGTGTGCATAGGGAGCGCATCAACTTTAATCAACTTAAATTTATTTTTCTCCCTTTTCTTGACTGGTAATGGCAATAGCTAAGTTGCTTTGTGGTTAAGTATTAGCCTAAGCTCCCAAAAGCTTTTCAAAGAAACCAACTTCAAGTGAAAGTTGGTGATTTCAAAAGGCCGACCCACTACTACTGCTTGAGACGGTCCTTTTTACAATTTTATTCCCTTTTTGTTTCCTTTGTTTCTAAACTAGAACAAAAATAAGCTAAGCGAATTCAACAAGAAGAGTAAGCTACTTAAACATTTTAATTATCTCCACTTAATATATTTTTGTTTTTCAAGTCTAAATTTTGAGACGGGGAAAGCTTCTGTATTTCTCTAGAGAGGAAGCCTTAGCTTTAGCTTACGTACGTACTGCACTTAACCAACATAAGGATAAGTCCTGGAAGTTGTATGTATCTGCATGGAGACAGTAGGTGGCTCTGTTTTGCCATCACCACATGCTTGCCTATTGTTGGGTCCTGCCTCGTCATCCCACGTGTTACATATTGCAGACACGTCACATGGGCCCCCATTTCATCTCCCATGCTAAGATCAAAAGTAAATGTTGACCTTTCTTGCATTTGTCTCAGTTAACTTAAGATTCATCTCTTCCTTAAAAACTGGAGTTTTGATACTTGTCAAATTCAAACAACATTGACTAAGTATCAAAACAAAACGACATTGGTGGTACTAAAAAGGAGCTGCTCCTCAACTTTAACAAACCAAGCTTTTTCCTAACTTACTTGGTTAAGTGGTTAGTGCTATACAGCCTTTAAAAGCTCCTTTTTCTCTCATTATTTTTCTGGGAAAGGTGTGGAGACAAGACTCAGAATCTTTCCCACAAATGCGGAGCGAAAAAGCAGAGAAAGCAAGAGAGGTGGAGAAAATATCCAACAGGCAAAACAACATTTTGGTGCAAATTATTATACCATTCGACCAAAAAATATATATATTATAGCGTTAAACCTCTCTAACTACAATCGCTTATATGAGGTGCGTGTATTACAAAGCATACTATGTAGAGATAAAACCGGTACTTAATTACAGCACTACCTCTTTTCTAATCCCAAACAAAAACAAAAACAAAAACCCAATGGAAATGATGCCAAAGAAACCTGCAAATTGCAGTCTTCAGCATTCACTGCATCATTCTGTGCTTCTTTACAAAAGCTTCAAGAATATAGAAGGAATCCTAAACTACACAAACCAAAGATTCTTCGCTTTAAACTAACACGCGTTCAGTGGAAGGCGCCAGAACTCAGTGTTATAACTCAACAGCAGCATCTGCAGTTGGAGAATCAGTCTGTGCCCGATGCACAAACTGACCTTTCACCCGGGGCCGCTGCTCTGCCAGTAGTTTCCGGCTTTGGTATCGGACCTGCATATAAACATGAGATGTTAAGGGAATGAAAACATCTTATGATGATATGAGTTATTGTGAGTGGTTTGGTATTAGCAGCTCAAAAATTGGAGGTTTCCAAATCTAGGTTTATCGGAGCTGTTATTCAATCTTAAAATGTAAAATGGAAGTATCCAAGTTGGTACTTGGTTCTACTAGTAGTAGTAAGAAGCCTAATGTAGAACAAGAATAATTGCAAATGGAGTTAAACCCAACTTTTCCATAAACATGGGTTGTGTCCAGCCTCAAATGCCAACAAGCGTCAAGAATGACTGCAAAATTTAAAGAAGATGATAATACCTTCTTCTCAAAGCATCGATATTTCCGCTTCAGTCGGAACTTAGTCAGAGCTGCTTCCCTTTGGCTGGAACGAAGAGAATCAGCTACTCCAAGTCCCTCATGAACATAGCGACCACTGCCATTCAAGCTCTCAGAAGCCGCGGTAATCTCACTAGCCACAGCCAAAGTGGCATCTCCATCATTGCTAGTACAATTGCTTCCATATGCGCCGCTACCAATATTATTGCCAACAGCATTGCCCAAACTACTACAAGCACTCTGCCCAGTAGCGGGAGAGCCAGGTCTAGATTCCTCCATGCGCTCCAGTTTGTTCTGTTCATGCACGGTTTGGTCAGTAGATTTATAGGTAGTTTTATCAGACAGGTGACAATCTTGTTCTGAGTGGTGAATTTCAGGATTTGAATGATTTGAAATATTCGCAGGGAAGGACTGTGCTCCATGGCAAACTGGTTTGGTACTCCATGTCGGGGTTAAATCTGATTGTCTAACAAACAAGGATGGGAAAGAATGATCGTATCCAGCACAAATATTATCAGACCTTACCCCAATCATCCCAAGTTGACTATCTGGCAGAGATATATCAGCTTGCTTAGTTTGACGGGATACCAAGGTAGACATTTCTTGGCTATCATGGGATTTACTTGCAACCTCTGATTTAGTACTGGGAAATGTTGGGAAAAGGGATTGCAATGTCTTGCTATTATTATACCTGCATGCACATTAATTTGATCAGAAAAATCAGTGATATAACCACTAGTTTGCATTTAAAATTTGAACAAGTTACAAGTTATTCAAATTTTGTTTTCTTTCTTAGGGAGGGTCTTAGGATTCTATATTATTGTAAGCAACACATACAGTAGGCTACTTGTTTTATTACTATTGAATTGATCATCCTTCCATTGTAAATGAGAGGTCAATTAATTTATGTCATTGCAACTCTCCGAAATCTCTACCATTAGCTTTACTGCTACCCAACAGCATTACCGCTGTAATAGTCACTATTACTGATATATGATTTCTCACATCACAATCACTATATATATATATATATATATATATATATATCTTCCTTCACCAAATTGATAACTGCATTTCAGACAAATAAACAGGGAGCCAAAAGAAAAAACCACAAACATATGCTTTATTTTTCTCTCATCATCTCTCAAATTTAACAACGGACAGGGAACAAAAGTACTCACCATGAAAAGGCAGAAGCATCAGAATGGTTCAGCAAAGGCCTTTCGTCAATCGCTTGCTTGTTTGAACTACCCAGACCACTTCTCAAAGAAAGTTCTAATTGTGGAGCACATCCCATGTGCTTTGTACCATCCTCTCTACTCTTTGGGTGTCCAACAGTGCACTTGGGTGGATTGTCAAAGGTGCCAATGAAGTCAATAGCTCCACTGGATGGTTCATCCAGTTCATCAGAGCAGCTGTGAGTTTCGCTAGAGATGTTAGCATTTCCTTCGTAACTTTCTGGTAGGAAACCTTCACCTTCAACCATTTTTATAGCAGAAGCATGGTCCTCTCTCAGTCTTATAGCAGTTGAGGTATGACCATTCAAAGGTACATCATCTGATCCAAATGTACGCGACTTATCTGCAACCAATGGCTTGTCAGATACCCCATGCTAAAATTACTGAAAGAAGAAAAAACTACAAACAAAAATAGAGAGGAAGCAAGAAGTTATGGCATACCTTTTGCTTCACTCTCATGCATAACAGATTCCTTCTCTAGCCTAGCGCACTCTTCAAGCCTTTCAATATCTGTATTGCTCAAATTAGAAGCACTCCCATACTTCAGTTGTGAAATATCCTGCATATTTTGCACGAATGCACTCTCAGCTCCCAAGAAAGGCGTTGTACAAGAACTCTGCACAAGAGGTAGACAAACATGCCGTTTGTATATGAAACTCCATGGAACCAACCTATTCTCGAAAATAGGAAATTTTCTCAAGCAACAACTGACCTCACATATGCATAATCCTGGATACATACTTCTAAAAAGTTATTATTTTTTAATTCAATTAGGCAAGTTAACATGGGAAAAAAACAACTGATACTTATTGACATATTATCTGAGATGTACTACATTTGACAATTGATACTTTCCTTATCTGAGATGTACTAAATTTGAGATGAGAATTAGCAATACAACATTTAAGTGTACACCTAAAAGCATGACTGTATCATGAAAGAGGTTATAGAGATTCAAGCAGAATTGATGCCCTTGAACATATGAGCAACGGCAAGATCGCTATATTAATTAAATATACTTACTTGGGCTTCACTTCCTTTCTCACTGCATTCCTTATTTCCTCGCATAGAAACTGCATAATCATTTGAATGTTTACTTGCTGCATTATTCTCAGAAGTGGCTTCAGCTTTATGCTGTGGAACAGTTGAGTTTTGAGGAACTTGTGCACCAATCTGTTGATAGAAAATATAAAGAAAGAAAAAGATATGTATCATTTAAACTGTAATAATCATTGCAGAAATTAAATAAAGATAAGCAATCCAATAAAGCACTAAAAGGGCAAAGTGGAAAAATGGAACATACAATTTGCCTTCTCCAAACATGCTGCCAAAGGTTCCTCAACTCATTCCTCCTGACAGGCTTAATGAGATAGTCAGCTGCACCTTTTAGCATGCATTTCAAAACCGTGCTAATAGCATCCTGAGAGGACATGACTGCATGGTCATCAGAAAAGGTTAGCTTCGCATACCATTTTCGGACCAACAACTATAAGTAAGAAAGAGAGGACATTAAAAAGGACTGTTTCATAATCCATTTTCAGACCAACAACTATAGGGAAGAAAGAGCACATTGTTAGGTAAGAGTAACATACTTATCACAGGGATGTTCTTGCACATGTCATGCTCCATGACTAAAGTAAGGAGCGCAAATCCGGATATTGACGGTAGCTCTGCTTCAGTTAATATAAGATCTATCTTATGATGTTTCCCCTTTATGACCTCCCATGCCTTTAATCCATCACCAACAGCAACAACTGCTTAATCCAAACACACAGAGACAGTATATTATCAGTAAGTGAAGATCCACACTTTCTACAAACATTTAAATGACTACAAACAACCACAATTATATCATTTCAACACCTTGATTGTCATAAAAAAAAATTCACTAAATGAGAAAAAGAAGGAAACTTTATATCAAAATTACGTCAAATCATCGCATTTTTCCCAACCAAAAAACGGAAATTCAAATACAAAAAGAGGGAGCAGAGCAATCAACCTCTGTAATTGCATTTTCGAAGAAGCGCAGAGATGATCTGACGCGTCGAATCATCGGCTTCAACCAGAAGAACCCTGAGCACCATTTTCGGCAGATAGCTCCCCCAGCTCACCACCTCTGCAGAGCCACTACCACCACCACCACCACCACTCTCTTCTTCCTCCATGTTCTTCTCGTTCTTCACAGTCTCCATATCCTCACTAACCACAACTTCACCCATTTTCATGAACTCTACCAAAAACCAAAAGCACACGGCTAAATCCTCACAATTTCACAGAGCTAAGCTAGAAAGCAAAAGTCAAAGTGAAATAGGGTTTAACGCTTTCAAGTTGCAGAGAAAAAAAGATTCAAACTTTACCTCATCCTCTTCAGCTCAAGAAGAAGAAGAAGATGGTAGCAAAAAAAAAAAAAAAATCTAAAAATCTTCCTTGGAATTCGCCAGAGAAGCTTCGGCTTAATATTTTGAGAGGAAGGGAGCCTCACAGCCGCGAAAAACCTGAGTAAATATCTTTTGCTTTGCTCTCGATGCCCCGATCAAAAGGAGGGTCGTCATTGGCTTCTGGGTGGAGAACTGACGTGGAGCGTTTTCGGCCACCGGTTTTGATTTATTCTCGCTTGTGCTGATCATCTACGGCGTGCGGGGTCCACACGGGACAAGTGTCTGAGAGCTGGGGCTTCCGGGGCTGGATATTTTTGAGGAGCGTTGCCACGTCCGCTTTGCGCAACCACAAGTATTTGGGATCTCATGGTTGTGAAGGTCGACACGTGGTCGCTTCCAAGGCAATCTTTACTGAAGTTTCTTATTTTTTTTCTTCAGGAAATTATATTCCTCTATTTTCGGTTGGTGGTGATGTGTCATCTGTTAATTTATGTATTTCCTATTTTGTGTCCCCAATGTTTGTGACCCATTTTTCTTTGTCACTGCTCCGATGATTGATCCCCTATATCTTCGGCTAAAATGTTTAGGAATGTCGTAGGCACTGAATTGTGATGTGCTTAGTCCAACGACTATTTTTTAAAAAAACCAAAACAACTTATTTTGGACCATTCTTTAAAAAAATGAGGGGGCGGGAAGTGGAGGAAGATGAATTGTGTTATGTGGGCTTTAACAAGCATTCTAGGGCCTGCTTAATAAATGATAAAATGCTTTGAAAAAATGGCTTTAACCTCTAGGGCTTTTAACAAGTTTTATTGATTTATTTTATTTTTATAAATATTTATTTTTTAAACAAGGATTAAAACAAAAAAATTATAGGTTATTTGTAATGCTATTTTTTTCTAGAACTTATGAATGACATTGGTATTGTTTAAATTAAAAGGATATTTGACTATCAAATATATATTTTTTAAATAAAGCTTTTAGCCTTTTAAAATTGCACATTCACTAAAAAATTCATAGATCCGCCAATGCTTGTGCTTCCATTCTCCTTGCAATTTAAGTGTTCTCCTCCCCTCTTCTTTAAGGAGGGAGGATGAGTGAAGAGGATATGCTTCTCTTTCCCTTGAAGATATTGCATATTTTTTTTCTCTCGACGACCCTTCTTCTTCAGGGGGAGTGAAGAGAAGTTGTGTCTGCGTGAATTAGCTATAGTTGATATGGAAGAATTTGTCGTTGCCACTACTGCCGCCGTTGATGTTGCCTTTGCCCTTGCCTTTACTTTTGCCTTGTCTTTGCTTTTGCTTTGCCTTGCCTTGCTTTGCGTTTGTTTTCAATTCGGATTCTAGAGAGTTGAATAAGATTTAAAAAATTCGAGAGTATTCAATTTGGATTTATACGAACTTTAAAAGAGTTTCTACAAGTTTAGGTGTATTCAATTTAGACTTGTATTAACTTTTAAAAAGTCCATACAAATATGGGTGTATTCAATTAGGATTATAAAAATGTTCAATAAAATCTAGGTGTATTAAAAAATTCATATATTTGGAAGGATTTCATTGAGTGATAAATTTTGGTAGGTTTTAAGGTGAGAGGTATAAATAACAAAGACCATAATAAATCCAACCTCCCCCTAAACGATTTTATCAAACACTAGTTTTTCTCTCTGCATATGCCCTAGCTTTTCTCTCTCCAGAAAACTAACAGTTTCCCCCATCTGTGATGGTCCGTTTGGATGAGGAAAAATAACTCGGAATTTAACTGAAAGTCGGGAATTTAAGAGGAGAAATTGACAATTCCCTTGTTTGGCAACTTAAGCACGGAATTTATTATAAATGACACGCGGAAAAAATCGTGAAAATTGGGGCATCAAATTCCCAAGTTTAATTTCCACCAAAATAAGCGTCATTTCACAATTTCCATAGTGCAATTTACAAAATTTTGTCGTTTACAAAATTCGACATACATAAATCTAAATACTGAAATTTTCAATTGCCAGAATTTGAAATGATAGAAATCTAAATTCTGTCATTTTAGAATTCAATGTAATTTTAAATTCCTTCATCCAAACGAAGGGTGAAGGTACGCTCCCTATATTTTCTTTATCAATACCTCGTTGGGTTTTCTTTTTCCATGATTTTTATTCATCATACTTGTCTCCTTTCTTCTCTAGTAAGTTTTGGATCAGAAAACATAGGCCTGCTGTTACGCCCAACCTTTTCTCCAAGTCCCCAGAGTAGATCTTGTTGCTGAATGGGACAAGGTCACCAAGTGAGTTGACTTCTTTTTTGATGAGTCTTAGGTATGCTGGGCTGCCTCTATCTCTCTCTGTTGATCTCATACACATGGAGTTCTTGAACTTTTACTGAAAATGGAAAAGGAAATTAAAACAAGGAAATAAAAACAACATCTGGGTAAGGATGCCAAAGTTAGCATTCGTCTAAAGAAATATGTTAAAGAATTATGGAAGTCTGGAATAAAAGCCATACAAATCTTATAATAAAATTATATAAAATTCTTCTCAAGTCTATGAGAAATCTAAAAGCTTCATAGAGTTCCATGAAATTTGGCACTTAAAAAATTCTTTTAAAATGCTCTAGAATCCTAATTGAATACACCATTTCCTATTGTAACAAGCATTCTAGGAAAGCCGGAGAAATGTGGTTGTGGCTATAGGGTAGGGAGTGGGTTGAATTATAGGAGGAGGAGGTTGAGTGGGGAGGGGTGCTGGGTGGCTGTGGGGTGGTTGTAGAGGGGCTGTAAGTTGGACCGAAACGCCCTTTCATATTAGAGTAATTTGACAACAAATTGAGGATTGTCCTTGTATTGCTTAGAATTGAAACTACAGGGACCTTAGTGGTAAAACTGGTAAACTATAAGGACCAAAATGACTTTTTGCCTTAACAAAATAAATTCATTCTACATGTAGATGCATGTCAAAATTAATAATAGCACTGATTCCATATGAAATTCTAGGAGATTACAAAAAATATTTAAAAAATGATTTCGAAAGGTAAGTTTCAATTTTAGAGGAAAGAAGAATGTGAAGAAGTGATAATAATTTTCAGATGTGCTTGAACAAGTCTGTAGCTAGCGTAGGTGGAAAACTCATCCTTTGCATATTGGGCTCGATTGTGAGTGCTTTTTTAGCAGCTAAAAGCACTTCTAAATGGGTGAAAGCGTTTCTGTAATTTAAAAATGGTGTTTGGCAAAAATTGCAAAAGCTCTTTGGGTGAGATCCAAAAACACTTGGAGTGGTTTTGGAAGAAGCACTTGAGATGTGCTTCTTCTTAAAAGCGCTGCAAGACAAAAACACAGGAAGCACTTGGCTCCCTATAATGAAACTTTTAAAATGCTGAAAATACCCATATTTAATTTTTTTAAATGCCAAAATACGTTTTTTTTTCTCTCCTATTAAAACCAAAACACTACCCCCGAAAAATTATATTATAATTTTAGAGGCCATTTTTCTTCCCATAAAAGTTGAGATTTTCTATTTAAACCCCACACTTCTCTTAGTTCACCCCAATACTTAAATCATTAAGCTGCAAGTTTTATTATTGTGTAAAAAGACAAAAAAGGTCATCCAACTTAATAATTAACCCTAGTACATCTATACACACATCCCACACACCCCACCACTCTTCATATTAAGTTTTAGAAAAATACAAACTCATTTACATCTTATTGCCAGATTATTATCCCCTACCTTCCCCAACCACAAGCTCTTTCCAACTTCTTGTTTACAAACTCTCTCTCTCTCTCTCTCTCTCAGTTCTCAACTCAACAATACCCAAGTGTTGGAATTCCAGTTACAATTCTTGGAGAAAGGTAAAGTTGTTCTCTTTCTCTAGAAAGTATTAAATTTCAGGTTTGGGGTTCCATTTGTTTGTGTTTTTTTTCGCTGGGAACAAAGAAAATTGTGGCGTTTAAATAGAAAATCTATTTTATTTCTTATTTTTTCAGTTTGGGGTGTATTTAAGGGTAGTTTGGGAAGATAGTGGTGTTTTCTTAGAAATTGTGAAAATTTAAATTAAAAGATGGGGTGAACTAAGAGAAGTGTGGGGTTTAAATAGAAAATTTCTAAAAGTTAACACTCTTGTCTTCAAGCCGTTTTCCTTTTGCTACTCTTTTGACGTTTTCAAAAGATAATTGATGTACCTTAAATTAGGACATGAAGGGAAATCTCATATAATATTTCAAAGCTTTTTTTCTCACCACTCATAATTGATATTAAGTGTAATTATCACGGTAATTATGGTTGAATCAGTGTAATGTACTTGCTACATGAACACGAATCTCAATAGTTAAATGTGGTGAGCTATGCTATGTTCTCTAATGAATTATTATCCAATATGTGATAAAGATGTTTTCCTTGAATCATGTGAAATATAACGAGCTAAATATTGTTTGCTATACATGTCCACTAAATATAAGGAGCTTAACGTTTGGGGAGGATCCCAATGGAAGAATGTCACAAATGATATTAATCCTATAAATAACATGATCAATAAAAGATTATTTATGGTTGCATGTAAATGTTACTGTATAGATGATTAATCATGTAAAGTGGGATGAGTAACCACTGTGAATGATTAATTCCTTCCTTGTTATAATTAGATCTAATTATGACTTGAGATGTTTTTTGTTTATAATCTTGATAAGTATAAGTTGACTAGAAGGGTGGCATGGTGAAATAAATTTCTATGCAAAACACATGTGCATGCCATTAGAAGGGTGTTGAGGACGCAACTCTGTAGAATGTCATGGTACAAATGGAAAGTTTCATATTTGGATGAATACTCAATCACGAATAGTGTGAGTAGCTGCAAATTCTGATTTAGTCTCCTAATAACCACGCGGGTCAAATTTTGAAAAGAACTTGACGGACCATTATTTTCTTGACACTGTCAATGTCATTACTTTGACCATAAATATGTAAGGATGAGTTTGGCAATTACGTTATTTTTCTTTCAGCGGTTATAACTTCTTCACAACGTTTTCTTGTTTTCTTTTTCTCCTTTAGTACTCTTTTGACGGTTTCAGAGATAATAGATGCACAATCTCTTTTTTTGCACCTTGAAGATAATAGCTTCTTGTTTATAAATGAGACCATGTAACTTTTAACTATTTGATTAAAAATTAGTCAATCTATCATGTTTGCATGAATATTTACAAAACAAACTTTTATATCACAAAAAATAAATGCGAAATGGGCCCTATAAGGTATTCTTCAAAAAAATTGTGGAGTGGCCTACAAAGTATTTATCATCTACCCATAAATGGATTTACTTTATATATATATAGGATTTTTCACCAAAATGGTCCCAACCATTGCTCAAGTTTTAACTAAACTCAAGATCGTTTGTGAAAACCCCCACCAATTGGACATGTTTTTCTGATGTTTAAAAGAAATAAAAGTAAAATTCTATTATACGCTTCCTAGTTCCTCAAACACAAAAGATAATCACATATTATACCCAAGAATTTAAACAATCTACAAATTTACATTGTGAAGAAAACAATTCTGTGTCAAATTTCTTTTCACAGTTTGACCCAAATGGCTATTAGGAGACTCAATCAGACTTAGCGGCTACTCACACGTATGCACCATTATATTGCGTGTTTGAATATAGAAGTTGAGTTTTGGGAGGAAACAAACTCATTCAAATATGAAACTTGCCATTTCCCTTTGTACCATGACATTCTACGTAGTTGCCCCCTCAAACCCATTCAATGCCCATGTGTGTTTACTATTCTCATGCGCAGCACGTACTTCCTCCTCTATATAAAGGCCATGCAGCATGCCAGCCAGAGCCAACTTATACTTCTCAAGATTATTACCAACAACAACAAAAAAAACCTCAAGTTATGGCAATGCAATTACGTTCTTTTCTCTTAGGCATACTGCTACTAATTGGCTTTGCTTTCACAAATAGCGAAGCTGATATTAGAGCTCCACCCACACATTTTGACATTGCTTCTCTCAATAGGAGCAGTTTTCCAGAAGGGTTCATATTTGGTGTAGGTTCTGGATCTTACCAAGTAAGTCCTTTTCTAGGCTTTAATTTGAGTTTTGATTAGAGTTTTCTTTCAAATTCAGACCAAGCATCGATCCATGCAAGAATATTGACATCTTCTTCATTCTATCTCTTGTGTATTTCAGTATGAAGGTGCTGCAAAAGAAGGTGGTAGAGGACCAAGCATTTGGGATACCTTCACCCATAAATATCCAGGTTTGTCCAATCAAATCATCAATTAGTTAAAATAACAAAATCGTGCTACTTTTACTCTTATGCTCTAAATAAATAAATTTTTTATGATTAATTGGAGAAAAGATTAACGATAGCAGCAATGGAGATATCACTGTTGATCAATATCACCGTTATAAGGTTCATGACCCAATGTGCACATATTAAATTTTGAAGCATGAAAAAAACTCATCACATTGAAGATAAGCTCTCGATAATTTTATCTGATTTCTTTTTTATTATGCACTGTAGGAAGATGTGGGGATTATGAAGAATATGGGGTGGGATGCTTATCGATTCTCTATCTCTTGGTCAAGATTGTTACCAAGTAAGTTCATTTGTGACCAATCGTCAATATTTTTGCCTTCATGGTTTTCGCTTAAGTAATGTGTCCAAGTTGTCCATCGAAAATATAACAAATTTTTTTTTTCTGTCAATTAAAATACTTAATTGAAATAACTTAAGCAAAAATAATTTTTTTTTTTCAAACATAAATTAAATAGAAGTCGAAGTTCAAGTTCGATAACATATAGTCCAACTTTTTTAAAGTTCAGTTTAAATGTTATCGATGCACTTATTTCTTTATTTTCTTGTTTTGTTTTAATTATTAGATGGAAAGTTAAGTGGAGGAGTGAACAAGGAAGGAATCAAATATTACAACAATCTCATCAATGAGCTCTTACGCAATGGTGAGTCATCCCACCTTACATGATCAATAATTTATACAATAAGAGTTGCATGCACTCATAACAAAAAGTCATTTTGTCAAACTTATAACTCGCTTTTATTGACGATGCTATTTATAGGTTTAACGCCATTTGTGACACTCTTCCATTGGGATCTTCCCCAAACTTTAGAAGATGATGCTACTTTTTGATTATTTTGATTATTGAGAATTTGAGAAATTGAATTAAGGGAGGGTATATTATTTTATATTATATAGGTCTGTGAATTGCACCATCATATGTACCTCCACGTGCACTTGGTTACTTGGTTACGCACATCGGAAACGATGGAATTGATTGGTTCGTGGTTATGTCCCGGGCACCCTTGGCGGGGTGTTACCGAAGGCCCTTTTTCACAGACGCACGAGTATTGAGAATTCTGTTGTGCGGGTTGGTGAGCCTAGTCCCCCGTTGGACGACTCATTCTCTAGCCACATGGTCAATTGAGGATTCTTCCACGTGGTTTAGTCAAACAATCCCCGTGTTGGATTGTTTTCCCCTGTTATATGATGATGGTGTAAGGTGTGTGTATATATATTTATATATGTGGGAAAATATGTGGATTCGTTTCCGGATTGGGGTTTCTTGAGCATGTGCATGGTGATTGCTCTGCACAGGTGTGATCATTGTCATGATGTTTGGACATGTTTTTGTGTGTGCAATATACGCCTTGGATAAGGTATGGTTGCGGGAAAGAAATGATTTTGGGAAAGTAATTTGAGTTCATAGTAAACGGTTAGTTTTAAAAGAGTTATGCATAGTACATGTGAGTTTTTACAGGGAAATAGTTTTGAGTTATGAATCATGGGAAAAAAGGAATTTATTAAATATTTAGTTATATGCCTTGTGGTAATTGAAGTTGAGAATGAATCTAAATTTAATTGTTGGTTTTACTTGGACAATATCTATATGTTTCTGAATTGGGATCCCTTTTTTTGTCATAAGAACTACGTGTGGCTTGATCCTCACAAAGGGGTACGTAGGTAGCCTGGGATTCCACCTAGGTGCAGCCGTGAATTAAATTATTATTTTTGTTGAGTTTGGTTTTGATTATGTAAGTGGGCCTGAAGCCCGATTGAAACTTAGGTGAGATTAAATGTTTGATTATATTCCACGGGTCTGAAACCTGTTTTGGATTGATGATTGATTTTGGCTTGAGTCTTTAGAACTGCTTGCGTTTGTGCATGGTTGGTAGTCTTGGTTCGCTGAAAGTTGGGATGTTATTTTATTGTTTTTCTATAGGTTAAAAATGTGGGAATCGTTCCAGTTACAAAAGAGACTCTGTCGAATTTTCTGCAGGAGTCAAATAGTATATCCTTTAAAATTGGGGTTACGTGGCTTTTTAGTAAAGTAGGTCCAACGTCGGGTAGATGTCGGATGGGAAGCAAGGTTCGTCACGGATTCCGAGGGGGAAGCTAGGGCGGGTCCTGTCAAAAAAAAAAAAACCAGAAGCCTAGAGTGACGATGCGAAAGCAAGCAGGAGACCACAGTGTTTCAGAGTATTGATCTTAACGAAGACAAAAATATCTTAAGTGATTCGAGTTATGATGTTTGATTTTATACCTGAATTACGCAGAAATTTAGGCATCTAAAAAATAAGAAAGAGAATTTCAAATGTTTCAGTATATAATGGTAAGATGTGAAATTGAGGTGGAATATGAAATGAGAAAAAGAGATAACAATACGAGAAGAAGAATTGCAGACAATAGAGAATTTGTGCTTTAAACAAAGAGAAACAAAGAAGCCGAACACATGGATTACTACGGAGGCGCACAATCCATCTTCTACTGGTGCTTTAGCATTTAAAATTTTCACATTAACAAAAGGGAAAAAGTCATTTTTGGGCATTTTAGTTTACCACTTTTACCACCAAGGCTCCTGAGTTTCAACTCGATCAATTTTGTCATTGTACTTTGAATTCTGAGCAATTCAAGGACAAGGCTCAATTTTTTTTTTGTCAAATTACTCTAATACCAGAGGGGCATTTCGGTCCAATCTTGCATCCCCTCCACAACCATTGAGGATTGTCCTTGCATTGCTTAGAATTGAAACTACAGAGACCTTAGTGGTAAAAGTGGTAACTACAAGGACCAAAATGACTTTCTGCCTCAACAACATAAATGAAATGATTTTCTGCCTCAACAACATAAATTCATTCTACATGTAGATGCATGTCAAAATTAATAATAGCATTGATTCCGTATAAAATTCTAGGAGATTACAAAAAATATTTAAAAAATGATTTCGAAAGGTAAGATTCAATTTTAGAGGAAAGAAGAACGTGAAGAACTGATATTAATTTTCAGATGTGCTGGAACAAGTCTGTAGTCATTACTTTGTCAATTACGTTATTTTACTTTCAGCGGTTATAATGTCATTTCTTTGACCATAATGTCATTACAACGATCTCATCAATCACAAATTATGCCCAATAATTTAAACAATCTACAAATTTAAATTGTGAAGAAAACAATTATGTGTCAAATTTCTTTTCACAGTTTGACCTAAACGGCTATTAGGAGACTCCACTACGCGGCTACTCACACATATGCACCAAATATTATATTGCGTGTTTGAATATAGCAGTTGAGTTTTGGGGGGTTTCTTTACGGTTCTCAGGCGCAGCACGTACTTCCTCCTCTATATAAAAGGCTATGCAGCATGACAGCCAGAGCCAACTTATAATTCTCAAGACTATTACCAACAACAACAAAAAAACAACCTCAAGTTATGGCAATGCAACTACGTTCTTTTCTCTTAGGCATACTGCTACTAATTGGCTTTGCTTTCACAAATAGCGAAGCTGATATTAGAGCTCCACCCACACATTTTGACACTGCTTCTCTCAATAGGAGCAGTTTTCCAGAAGGGTTCATATTTGGTGTAGGTTCTGGATCTTACCAAGTAAGTCCTTTTATGGGCCTTAATTTGAGTTTTGATTAGGGTTTTCTTTCAAATTCAGACCAAGCATCGATCCTTAAAAGAATTCTGGCATCTTCTTTATTGTGTCTCTTGTGTATTTCAGTATGAAGGTGCTGCAAAAGAAGGTGGTAGAGGACCAAGCATTTGGGATACCTTCACCCACAAATATCCAGGTTTGTCCAATCAAATCATCAATTAGTTAAAATAACAAAATCGTGCTACTTTTACTCTTATGCTCTAAATAAATAAATTTTCTATGATTAATTGCAGAAAATATAACCGATCGCAGCAATGGAGATATCACTGTTGATCAATATCACCGCTATAAGGTTCATGACCCAACGTGCACATATTATATTTTGAAGCATGAAGAAAACTCATCACATTAAATATAAGCTGTCGATAATTTTTATTTGATTTCTTTTTTATTATGCACTGTAGGAAGATGTGGGGATTATGAAGAATATGGGGTGGGATGCTTATCGATTCTCTATCTCATGGTCAAGATTGTTACCAAGTAAATTCATTTGTGACCAATCGTCAATATTCCTGCCTTCATGGTTTTCGCTTAAGTAATGTGTCCAAGTTGTCTACTTAATAATATAACAAATTTTTTTGGTGTCAATTAAAATACTTAATTGAAATAACTTAAGCAAAAATAAGTTTTTTTTCAAACATAAATTAAACAGAAGTCAAAGTTCAAATTCGATAACATATAGTCCAACTTTTTTAAAGTTCAGTTTAAATGTTATCGATGCACTTATTTCTTTATTTTCTGGTTTTTTTAAATTATTAGATGGAAAGTTAAGTGGAGGAGTGAACAAGGAAGGAATCAAATATTACAACAATCTCATCAATGAGCTCTTACGCAATGGTGAGTCATCCCACCTTACTTGATCAATAATTTATACAATAAGAGTTACATGCACTCATAAAGAAAAGTCATTTTGTCAAACTTATAACTCACTTTTGTTGATGATGCTATTTATATTTTTAACGCCATTTGTGACACTCTTCCATTGGGATCTTCCCCAAACTTTAGAAGATGAATATTAGGGGTGAGCATTATTACCGAAAACCCGACCGAACCGGCCGAACCGGACCGCTTAAGGTGGTTTGGTTCAGTTTTTAGAATGAAAAATTGATGAACCAGTAAAAAAACCGATTTCAACCGGTATCTAACTGGGTTGGACCGGTTTTAATTGTCAGCAAACCGTCCAAAGCCGAACCGGACCGAATATTTTAATTATATTATTAAAAATAAAAATAATACACATGTCAAATGATGATTCGCCAAGTGTAAGCCATTTCCTACTCTTTGCTACACACGATCGAGCCGAAACCCTAAAACATTTCAAGGGCTTCGATTTTTCTTTTTCCATTCCGCCCCTTGTTCTCTTCCTCCTCTCAGACTCTCTGCCTCTCTCAAGAACTCTCGCCTCTTCTCTTCCTCTTCTCAAACATTTTTCACCCGATCTCTCTCAGTCACTCTCTCTCTCTCTCTCTCTCTCTCTCTCTCAATCGCTCGCTCTCTCAGCCTCTCTCTGTCCGTCTCTCTCTCTCTCACACACACACATACGCTGTCTCTCAATCACTCACGCTCTCTCTAGTCACTCACTCACTCTCGTCTCCCTCAGCCGGTTTCGCTCTCTCTCCTCTTTCGTTCTCACTCAGTCATTCTCAGTCTCCCTCTCTCAATTTTTTTCTGTTTCAGGTATTAATTTATGGAAACGGTGCAGACCAGAAGCTTTAAGATCTGTGGAAGTTTCAGGGTCATCTTGTTCAAGAGATAAGATCTTCTCAACTGGGATTCTTGTGATTTAGCACTGTCAGATTTTTGGTTGTTTTTTCTTGTTACTGTTTGATTTTGGCTGCCTGTCATTTAAGCTTTATTGATTTTGGTTGCTGTTGGATTTTGATTTTGGTTGCTGTTTGATTTTGGTTTTGGTTGCTGTTTGATTTTGGTTGTTGTCATTTAAGCTTAGATATTGAGTAATTATGTAAGCACAGTAATAATATTGCTTCCTTGTTTCCCACCTCGGATTTTTCTCAGTTCATATCACTTTTTCTTGTTTACGTTTCATTGTAAATGTTTGGTTCAACCCATGTTGTTGTTTTTTGTTGTTGAAGTTGATGTTGGGTTTGTGATTAATATATGTTTTTTGTGTGGTTTACAGAGGAGAGAGTGCGTTTTGTAGCACAGAATGCAGAGCAACGAAGATGATGATGGATGAGAGCAAAGAACGGTGCAGAATCAGAAGCTTTAAGATCTGTGGAAGTTTCAGGGTCATCTTGTTCAAGAGATCAGATCTTCTCAACTGGGATTCTTGTGATTTAGCACTGTCAGGACATAGGCAGCTTTACACTAAATACATTTATTTGTTTTTATTTGGATTTTCTTTTGAACTTTGCAAATATGCAGATTGTGATTGAGATTACTCTCACAATTTGCAATGGTCTGTAATAATGATTTCTGTATTTGGACTTGTGGCGGATGTTGATTTTCTTAGGTTTTATTTTAAGGTATTTTTTTAGTATTTGAATGATAAACTTTAGATATGCAAAGTTGGAGAAACTTGAAAATATAGTATATACAGGAAACTGGAAAATTTGAAATGGTCTGGAAATCTAACTTAAAACAAAACAATGGGCCTGGGAAACTTAAAAAAAAAAAACCTTCAATTTCTTTTGTTGGGCCTCGCAGGACATCCAAACCGACCCAACCCGACACGCCTATTTCGGGTTTCGAACTAAGTCGAAAATGAGCCTAAAGAACAAGTGCAAGGTTTACATTTGGGCCTACCGACATGCCCTATTTCGGCGACGGTTTGGGCCCATAACCGACCCAACCCGCACCGTGTCCAGCCCTAATGAATATGGTGGTTTCTTAAGCCCTCATATTTTGTAAGTGAAGAAATTAGTTCTTTGAATCGTATTGATAATTTAATTAATAAATACAATTATGACATTTACATTCTGAAATGTGTATATACAGCAATCATTTTCAAGATTACGCAGAACTTTGTCATAAGGAATTTGGTGATCGAGTAAAGCATTGGATTACATTGAATGAGCCATATAGCTTCAGTTACTATGGTTATGCAATCGGGATTGATGCGTCGGGACGATGCTCCATTTGGCAGCAGCTAAACTGGACCGACGGAGATTCATCTATTGAACCATATTTGGTAGCACACCACCAGCTCCTTGCTCATGCAGCTGCCATAAAATTGTACAAAGATAGATACCAGGTACAATTAATTAGTTTGTTGCAACAAGAGAGCGACTACTTTAGCTTTTTTTGACTCTAAAACAAACAAACTAAATGTTCTTGTGCAGGCGTCTCAAAATGGAGTGATAGGGATAACCCTGAGTTCACATTGGTTTGAGCCCCAATCGAAAGAAAAAGAAAATAAAAATGCTGCATTACGAGCTTTGGATTTTATGTTCGGATGTCAAGTGAATTTCGAATTTGCTAAAGAATATAATATTTACTACTTACTAGCATGCAATACATAATATAATGTCAAGTTAATCCTTGAAAATATTACATTCTTATAGGTTTGCTGATCCATTGACAAGTGGTGACTATCCGCAAAGCATGCGATCTCTTGTTGGAAGCCGATTACCGAAATTCACGAAAGAACAATCCAAATTGCTAATTGGTTCATTTGATTTTCTTGGACTAAATTATTATACGGGTTACTATAAAAGTGATGCACCTCAAAATAACTCGGTATACGTAAGCTGCACAACATATGCTAAAGTTAATCTTTCATGTGGGTACAAATTCAGAAATTAATTCAAGCAATTTACTTTATAGACTAATTGGATTCTGATATTCATATGTGTTGTGGCAGCTGAGCGTAATGGGCTCTCCATCGGTCCAAAGGTACACATCAAATTACTAGATGAAGCCTTTATGATTTCGACCATTAATCATTTTGCACTTACAAATGTGACCCTTAAAAATCTAAAGATCTTCAAATTTTGGTGCAGGGTGCTTCAGAATGGTTAAATGTTTATCCACGAGGAATTCAACATCTTTTACTCTACATAAAGAAAAAGTATCACAATCCAATTATTTACATTACTGAAAATGGTAATATTTTCTAGCCTTAAGTAATTGCATGATCAATGTTTCACATATTTTTGGTGTAAAATACGCACAAGTGGTACAAAGTCTAAATTTGTAACTACATAATAATGTATTATATATTGTAGGTGTGGATGAGTTGAATGATCCGAAATTATCACTTGCCGAAGCCCTTAATGATACCAATAGAATTGACTACTACAATCGCCACCTTTATTATGTTCAAAGTTCTATTGAGTAAGTGTATTAAAAAATTCATTTATAATATTTAAATATATATGTATATGGTATAGGCCACCTTTATTATGTTCAAAGTTCTATTGAGTAAGTGTATTAAAAAATTCATTAATAATATTTAAATATATATGTATATGGTATAGCTTTAGATTTTGAGTTATTGATTCATATTATTGACATTAATATATTTAATTTCCTTTTATTGCTTTTTAGCAATGGTGTCAAAGTGAAGGGATTCTTTCCGTGGATGTTGCTAGACGACTTTGAATGGAGTTCGAGATTCACTATTCAATTTGGTATCACCTACGTAGATTACAACAATGGGCTTAAAAGGCACCCAAAACTCTCGGCGCACTGGCTCCAAAGTTTCCTTAAGAAGTATTGAAAATTTCTTATCATATTCGTCATTCAATATTTGTATTTAATTCAATAATGTGAATTTTATGTATGTAAAATAATACCAAGGATTCCAAATTTGTGTACATACAAAATTTGAATTCCAAATTTGTGTACATTCAATAATTTCAATTTTAGTCCTTGTATAAGATTAAAATTCCATTCAACCCCCTTGTAAAATTAAACATTGATTTTTAGTCTTTGATGAGTGTCGACATACGCATAATTATGAAACTCATTTGTTTGTAGTCCTTTGATTGATTGTCTCGAATTTGAATTATTTATACTAACACCTCTTGAGGTTTTCCATGTTTATGCAAAACCCTCTAAGGTCTTGGACATTACACAAACACCTCCTCAGGTTTCAAAATAGTTTCACATAACTCCAAAAATCCAAAAAAAACCTAAAATTGGATGTAAAGGGACTCTTGCATAGACTAAAATACCCTTCATGATATCAGAACTATTTGGATACAGTCACATCATAATCCCTAAATCTTAACAAAAATAAAATAATAATAAATAAATCATAAGACGCATCGTACTATTCCATGAGAAAAATTGAAGACGTTTCCTCTCTTCCATATCTTCATGTCTTCCATCTCTGCTCCATCATTGAAATCCTTTGTTCCTTTGAAAAGAGAATTCTAAGATCATGCTATCTCATTGCAACTTAATCTTTCTGTTTTGATCAAATATGCCGAAACTGATCTTTAATCGAATTTGAGGCTCAACTCCAATGACCCAAATTGTCTATTTGTTAGAATCTCATAAAACATCATCCTAACCCAAAAATAATCAACCAAATTAGAAATTATCTAGTTATTTAGTTATGGTCAAATAAATAAATGAACACAACTATGAAAAGTTGAAAAAAAAGGATAATCAAGAACTGAGTTCTGTGACGAGAGAGATGAGGATATTGTTGTAAGCTTTAGATAGAGAAGTTTCTATTCTCTTTGTTTTTTTCTTTAGGGGGAACCATGCTTAGATGGGTTAGAGATTATCATAGAGGTTGCCCTTTTTGTTTTGTCAATCTGGTAATATCATCATTAAACCAGGGCGAGCAATGAATACCAGTTACAAAAGCACAAGTATAAAAGACAAAGGAGCAATAAAAAAACCAGAAGCCTTTGACGATGCGAAAGCAAGCAGAAGCTTGTGACGATGCGAAAGCAAGCAGAAGGCCAGTGTTTCATAGTATTGATCTTATAATTGATGAAGACAAAAATATCTTAAGTTATTCGAGTCATGCATGTGTTGATTTTACAGTGAATTACGCAGAAATCTAGGCAGCCAAAAAAGAAGAGAATTCCAATGTTTCAGTACATAATGGTAAGATGTGAAATTGAGATGGAATATGAAAAGAGAAAAAGAGACAACAATACAAGAAGAAGAATTTGCAGACAATAGAGAATTTGTGCTTTAAACAAAGAGAAACAAAGAAGCCGAACACCTGGATTACCTGCGGAGGCTCACAATCATCTTCCATTGGTGCTTTGACATTTAAAATTTTAACATTAACAAAATGTAAAAAGTCATTTTTGGGCCTTGTAGTTTACCACTTTTATCACTAAGGTCCCTGTAGTTTCAATTTGATCAATTTTTTTCTTGTAGTATGAATTCCAAACAATTCAAGGACAAGACCTATTTTTTTTTTGTCAAATTACTCTAATATAGAGGGGCATTTTAGTCCAATCTTGCATCCACTCCACAACCATTCCTCAACCAGAGAGAGAGAGAGAGAGAGGGGGGGGGGGGGGGGAATACGTGGTTGTGGGGGTGGTTGGTTGTTACTATAGGGTAGGGAGTGGGTTGAGTTAGGAGGAAGAGGTTGGGTGGGGAGGGGGAGGAGGGATAGGAGAAGTTTGTTGGGGAGGGGTGCTGGGTGGTTGTCGAGGGTCTATAAGCTACTACAAGAAAAAACCTCTTTCGTGAGGAAATCTTTTGCGACCAACCCAAATTTGGTCGCCAAACAAGGTTATGGGCGGCGAAATTTTTTAATTTGTCGCCATTAATCAGATTTATCAACTAATTCACCACAAAATATGTCATAATGGTGACCAAAAGATTTGGTCTCTAGGGGAGGAATTGGCAACACCAATCGCAAGATTGGTCGCCTTTAAGCTTGAAAATTATTAGCGACCAAATTATGTTGTCTCTAAGGTTGCTTGCGTCATCTTTAAATTTGAGATGCCGCCAAAATATTTTGTGAGATGCCGCCCAAATATGTCGGGAAACTTGGCGACCAATTTTTTTGGTTGCGGTTCTTGTAAAAAAGAATATAAAGTATTAACACTGTGTCATTTTCCTTAGACTTATTTACTGTAGTGGCCCCTGAAACTTAGGTCAAATCTCACTTTACCCTCTAAAAGTTAGAGTGGCCCACTTTGCCCCATTGACCAATGTTTTGTATCTTAATTTACCCACCACCGTCAAGTTTGTCAAAAGCTTTGTTAAAAATGTCGATGAATGGGACCACAATTTTTTGAATTGGATGCCACGTAGGTGCCATGTATAAATTCTTTTTGAAAACTTAATTCAATTATTATTAATAAATGAAAAAAGAAAAAATTAACAGGAAATTAAAAAACCAGCAGCACCGTCTTGTCCACACCCCGCCACCCCTCCACCATCGCAACCAACAGATCTCCTCCCTCACCCCACCCCCTCCCTTCTTACCTAGCATCTATAAAATGTGGTATCCTTGTAATAGGGAATTGCCTTAAAATATTGCCTAGATCATGATTATCCTTCATGATTGTTGTGAGTTTGATGATGATGGTGTAAAAGGTCGGCTGGACTTTCAAAAGGCAGAGGGGAGAAGAAGGGCCTCCATCCCAACGCCCCCTACCCTAAGCCATCCCTTCTCTCTTTCCAGATTCGACAAGCCTGAAACTCCAGATTCGCTGAGGATTAAACCCAACCGCCATCCCAGATTTGTCGCAAACTCAACTTATCCGCAATACCAGATCCAACCCTTGAAGACCAAGGCCATGGCACCGTCTTCATCACCAAGCCTTTTGCCCTCTGCAACCCAAAAACCCATCCCTGCCACAAATGTATGCATTGTTCTTTTTTTTTTTTATCTTTTTTATTTATTTATTTGTTTGCTATGGGAATGGCTTGTGGTGGGTTTGGGTGGATATGGATGATGATGGGTGGTGGTTGTAAGAAGGTTTATTACATTAAACCCACTGAAGTGATCTTCTAATCAACTAAGGATTATCAAGACTTATTGTTTATCAGAGCATGGGTTATATCATGTTCTACCTAACAAAACTCGTGCAGGAAAATTAAGAGAAATAACTGAAGTTTTAAGTTATAAAGTATGAACATGATAACAGTATAAAGTATGACCTTTATCATGTTCTTGACGGTTTCTACAGATCATTGCTTACAGTTATTGTGCAGTGATTGAGTAAGCCAAAGCGACTCAACCATTGTATGATCACTGTATTCAAGGTTTTATGATCAGAATTTGCACCATGATGCAAAACATGTCGAAAGGCTTTCTGTCCAAAGATGTAAGTTGTTTGATATGTCTTGTATCATGGTGGATCGACATGGGACATGGATAGATATGGATTAGTGAAAGGTTTTCTTCTGTCTAAAGATGTAGAAGATCTTTTGCTCAGGAAATTCACATCTATTCGTTTTCCAGTGTCAATAAGCATGCTTGATTCACTGTCCAAACATGTGATTAAGTATGTTTGATTAAAGTTCTGGGGAAAGTTGTATGTATATATATAAAGTGCTTATTTTGTTCTAAACATGTACAGTCAATCATAACTCGATTCGAACTCTCACTGGCTCAAATTATAAGAAATGGAGAGAAGATGTGGAAATTGCCCTTGGACTTCTGGATTATGAGATGGTTCTTACCTGGTGAAGCTCAATCAGTGCCTGCGAATGATGCATCTGCTGAGACTAAAACTAAATATGCAAAGTGGATTAAGGCCAACAAAATGGCAATTCTGATCATGAGGAGGTCTATTTCAGAAGAGGTCAGAGGCAGTATTATTGGAAACTGAGAATGCTAAGCTATTCATGGAAGCTATTGCAGAAAATTTCCAGGGATCCAGAAAAGCTGAAATAGGCACACTCATGAGCCAGCTGACAGATATGAAATACAATGGAGAAGGCTGCATAAGGACTCACATTCTGAACATGGTTGAGATAGGAAACAAGTTGAAAGCCCTGAAAGTCAATGTGTATGAGACCATGATGGTGCACTTTGCCATTAACTCTCTACCTAGCATTTTTAGACAACTGAAAACTACTTATATTGCTCAGAAGGAGATATGGTCAGTTGTTGATTTGATAGGTATATGTGTGCAGGAAGAACAAAGTATTAGAAAGGACAAAGGCAAAGAACAAATGTATTTCATGCAGGATACTAAATTCAAATCAAAAGAATGGACCAAAAACAAGAATGCAGATAAGCAGCAAAAGAAAGATGAGACTGCAAAGGGGATGGGTCCAGTAGGTCTAAAGTGTTTCTTTTGCAAGAAGTTTGGACATTTAAAAAGAGATTGCAGGAGATACAAACGTTGGTTAGAGAAGCAAAAGGGAAAAGGTAAGCATGAAAATATCTCTGTAATCTATGAATCTAATACAGTTGAAGTTTTCTCTAATTCATGGTGGTTAGACAGTGGTGCAACAGTTCATGTGACTAACTCTTTGCAGGGATTCAAAACAAAGAGGGTGCCAAACAAGGATGACTTGAAGGTGTTTGTGGGAAATGGAGAAAGAGTTAGAGTAGATTTTGTTGGTTTAGCTAGTCTTGAATTGGAGTCAGGTTTTATTTTGGAATTAGTTGATGTCGTTTATGTTCCTTCTATGACAAAGAATTTATTATCAGTTAGCACGCTTGTAAAATCAAACTTACAGTTTGAGTTTGATGAGTCTGGTTTCTCCATTTTCAGAAATAAAAGTTTTATTGGTAATGGATTGTTGATTGATGGAATGTTTCGCTTGAACTGCAAATTGACAAATCAAAATACAGAGATGATAAATATGTTAAGTTCGAAACAGCCTTGTAATACAGAATCTTTCACACTATGGCATAAGAGACTTGGACATGTCTCGAAAGAAAGGATGAATCTGTTAAGCAAAGAGTTAATCCTTCCACCACTTAATCACCATGAACAAGATAAAACATGCATTGAATGTGCAAAAGGAAAATTGACAAATCTCATAAAGAAAGGGGCAATAAGAAGTGAGAAACTACTTGAGATAATACACACAGATATTTGCGGGCCTTTTCCAGTTGATACACATGATGGTTTTGTTGTGAATTAATGACTAACTCACTGCCCTTAAAGATCTTGTTATTGATGGACTTTGGACAAAGAACTCAATGATGGATGAGTCTTACACACACACACAAAAATTAACCAAGCACAAATGACACAAGTGTTTATAGAGGTTCAGCAATTTGCCTACATCCTCTTTGGTGATCACCTTGAGAAATTTCACTAATGAAGATAGGTTACAACTTTGGTTTACAAAAGGAAACCCCCTTAGAACACTACCCTCACAATTTGTTTCTCTCACACCCTTGCTCAACACCTTGATACACTTTGAGAACTCTCTTGCTCTCCCCCTTGGTTTTTCTGAAACTCACACTAGAAACTCTCACTAACTTTCCAGCTTCAGCCACTACATATATTCAACTTGTTTTCTCCCTTGTGTTATCTTACTTCATCCCATTACCTACACAAGCCAATGGACAAGAGATAGGATATCTGATTGTCCTCCACGTTCTTTCCTTTTAGTCACCACTTAGACTAAGGGTCAGATCAGGTAGGTAATACAATCCCACTCAGCCACCTCCATTAAACCAGAAAATGGAGAGGAGATTATTCAAAATAAGATAACCAATTAGCCATGAGTGCTCTCCCAACTATCCAGCAGGTAGTCAACGTCCATTTAACTTAGAAGTGACCCACTAAGCCTCTGAAATCTTGTGGAAAGCGATAGCCATCGAAAACACAGTTGAAAACACGTAGGAAAACGTCACAACACGACTGGAACTACCGGTCGCCAGAAGTTTTCGCTCCAGACTTCCAAATCTGCCCAGGACGACCGGTCGCAAATGCCATGCGACCGGTCGCTTGCTTCCTGCGACCCGGTCGCAAAGAGCTGGAGACCGGTCGCTCGTCGATTTCGCTCCAGGCTTCAAATCTGCCCAGGACGACGTCGCGCAAATGCCTAGCGACCGATCGCTTTTAGGAAAATTCAAAATCTTCCTTTCAGCACCAAAACCAACCTTGTATCCTTAGGTGAGCCATTTTTCCAACAGGTTTCAGGTATTTTATTACCTTTCAGATGATTTTTCAAGATATGGATATGTGTATCTCATAGCAGAAAAATCCAAAGCATTGGAAATGTTTAAAATCTACAAAGCAGAAGTGGAAAACCAACTGGATTCTAAGATAAAGGTTGTAAGATCAGATAGGGGATGAGAGTTCTATGGCAAGTTCACAGAAAAAGGAAGAAATCCAGGACCCTTTGCAAACTTTCTACAGCAAGAGGGTATTGTTGCACAATATACAAATCCTGGAACACCAGTAGAATGGTGTTTCAGAGAGGAGAAATAGAACCTTAATAGAGATGGTGAGGAGCATGATGTGTTGTGCAAAGCTTCCTACTTTTCTATGAGGAGAAGCTTTAAAAACTGCAAACTACCTTGTCAATAGAGTTCCTACCAAAGCTACAAACAAGATACCCTACGAAATCTGGTGTGAAAGAAAGCCCAGCTTGGCTCATCTAAGGACCTGGGGATGCAAGAGAGAGAGGCAAAATTGTACAATCCTATGCAGAAGAAGCTTGATTCCAAAACTGTGAGCTGTTTCTTCATAGGATATCCAGATAGGACAAAAGTTTATAGGTTTTACTGTCCTAAAAATAACACTAGATTTGTGGAAACACAAAGAGCAGTTTTTATTGAAGAAGAAGAGGGAGGATCAGATCAAGCAGATTTTGTTTTTGATGAAGTTTTGGAAGATAAGGAAACTGCATATGAAAATCAAATAAGAGAAGTCACTATTTTACCTTTTGATGCTTTGGAAGAAAATCAAGCTTCACCAATGGATGAAGAAAGAAACAATGAAGAAGGACAAGAAAATCATCAAGCTGCAACAGAAGAAATACAAACAGATCAGCCAGCACAAGCTTCATACCCACAACTTAGAAGATCACAAAGGCCTAAGAGGCCAGCCTTGTCAAGTGACTACTTTGTTTACCTACAAGAATCAGAGCATGACATCAATACTGAGGAAGACCCTGAAACCTTCAAGCAGGCCATGGAAAGTAACAAAAGTTCACAATGGTCTGCAACCATGGAATCTGAATTAGAATCCATGAGAAAAATGGGGTATGGAGACTAGTTAATCTGCCACCAGGATGCAAACCTATATGATGCAAGTGGGTTTATAAAACCAAAAGAAATGCACAAGGACAAATAGACAGGTATAAAGCCAGACTAGTGGCAAAAGGTTACACACAAGAAGAGGGAGTTGATTACAATGAAACTTTCTCTCCAGGATCAACTAAATATTCATTCAGAGTTATAATGGCTTTAGTTGCTCATTTTGATCTGCATCTTCATCAGATGGACGTTAAGACAGCCTTCCTAAATGGAGAACTAATTGAAGATATATACATGAAGCAGCCGGATGGTTTTGCCTCAAAAGGGGAAGAGAATTTAGTGTGCAAGCTGCATAAATCAATATATGGTCTAAAACAGGCATCAAGACAATGGTATCTCAAGTTTGATGAAGTTGTTAAGTCCCAAGGCTTCATTGATAATCCATTGGACAAATGCATTTATATGAAATTCAATGGAAAGAATTTCATCTTCATGCTGTTATATGTGGATGACATTCTTCTAGCAAGTTGCAATTTGTCCATGTTGCATGACACTAAAAGAATGCTATCAAACCACTTTGATATGAGTGATTTGGGAGAGGCAAACTACGTTCTTGGAATAGAAATCAGCAGGGACAGAGAAAGAAAAATGATTGGTTTATGTCAGAAGGCATATATTGAGAAAGTGCTTAAGAGGTTTAACGTGGGAAACTGTACAGGATGTGATGTTCCTTTTTCGAAAGGTGATAAATTGAACAATGAACAGTCTCCTAAAACTGAGCAAGAGAGAGAAGAGATGAAGGATAAGCCCTATGCATCATTGGTGGGAAGTTTGATGTATGCACAAGTCTGCACCAGACCAGACTTGGCATTCTGCATAAGTGTTCTTGGCAGATTCCAGTCTAATCCAGGCCAAGCACATTCGATGCAGGCAAGAAAGTATTAAGGTACTTGCAGAGAACTAAAGAGTACAAATTGGTCTATAGAAAGGTTGACAACTTGCAGCTAGAAGGATATGCAGATGCAGACTTCGCAGGATGTCAGGATACTAAGAAATGCATATCAGGAGTTGTTTTTCTGTTTGCAGGAGCTGTAGTGGCGTGGAAAAGTATGAAACAGGCAGTATGTATCAACCTCAACCATGCATGCAGAATTTCTGGCAGTTTATGAAGCCACTTCAATGGCAATGTGGCTTAAGAATTTCATGTCCATGTTGAAAATTGTAGACTCAATACAGAGGCCAATTCAATTATGGAATGACAATACAACAGCAGTGTATTTTGCACAAGGGAATAAAAGATCAAGTGGAATGAGGCATTTGCATTTGAAGTTTTTATCCTTAAAGGAAAAGATTCGAAGAATGGAGAGACTGCTCTAAGTCACATTGGCACAGATTTTATGATTGCAGATCCCTTAAATAAAGGTCTGCCTAATCATGTTTTTCATAGGCATGTGGCAAGCATGGGATTGCAGTTGATTTTCGATACCTAAAGTCAGTGGGAGTCAGTGGGAGCTAGAGTTCTTGCAGTTATGTTTCAGTTTTGATTTTGTTAACTAGTTTTATCTAGACTGTTTTGATTTTGCAGACTTAATTGAATTACTTTTATATAATGTTCTGCATTTGCTGTTTATGAATGACAAATAGAATAAAGACCAAACTGTAATCATGCTAGCATTCTGCTTGCAGTTTGAATCTATGAATGAGTCATTAAAGTTTGTTTAAAAGGAGACCTTGGTAGTCTTGAAGGGTGAGCAAAGAACAGTTTTGGTTTTGTCACACTTACAGTAAAACTAAACAGGTTCTTGTTTTCAATCTAGTTGGAAGCCTTATGTATTTTGAAAATTCATATATGTGGTTATAAAAGTCTTGGATGTTATATATCCAGTGTACTTCGATAGTCCCTTATGAATTTTCAAAATGACAGTGGCTTGATAAAAGGAACATGAGAATTTTGAGTACCACATGGCCATTAAGTGATGAACAATAAGTCTAAATTGATTATTTGATCAAGTAGGAGAATGTAAGAAGGTTTATTACATTAAACCTACTGAAGTGATCTTCTAATCAACTAAGGATTATCAAGACTTATTGTTTATCGGGGACTCAAAACCTATCTCGATTAGGAAGCCTCTAAACAGTGTTTAAGAAGGATAATGAAGGCTTAAGGGTTCCTAGTTCTACAAGGATTGGAACAGATTAAACCAATAGCATGAAGGATATCTCTAAGTGTTTCTTGATGGGAAAGACACTTAGAGAGATGCATATAAATAGAAGGCTCCCTCCTAGATCCGATACACAACAAAAAGCTAATCAGAAAATTCACCCATCAGAGTTATAGCTATCAGGATCGGTTTCTAAGGAGAAGAGCTTCTTTACCTTCTTTACCTTGCGCAGCCAATCTGCTCTCAGCATCATCAGACCTTCTCCAGAACCATGTCGGATTCAGGTTAGTGTTCAATATGTTATAGCTCTAAAGTATTTACAGTGGTTGGTTTCAACGGAAGGAGGAAGGATGATGGGGCAATCATTTTTTCAATCGCAATAACTTTCACAAATGTTGTTGATGGATTGACTGCTCAAAAAGTAACTGACTCTCCCCTGTTGACCCAAAAGATTAACACCAACCGCACCATCAAGGTTGATATCAATGGCAAGGGAGATTTCACATCTGTTTAGGCTGCCATTGATTCTGTTCCTGAAGGAAATAGTAAGTGGATCATCATCCATGTTAGGAAAGGGGTGTACAGGTAATTCACCATCAATTAGAGCCTCTTTTGGAATTAATTAATAAGTTTTTTTTTAATGTATTACATTTTCTAATGCATTATATGTTTTTTTAAAAGAAAATCTTTTTATTTTTATTTTTAACACATGGCACCTACGTGACATCCAATTTAACAAAATTGTGAGTCCTATTCATGCCACGTCGGCATTTTTAACAGAGTTTTTGACTGACTTGACGGTGGAGGTTAAATTGAGATGCAAAACATCGATCAAAGAGACAAAGTGGGCCATTTTAACTTTCAGAGGATAAAATATGTTTTGACCAAAGTTTCAGGAGAAACTATAATAAATAAGCCTTTTCCTTATTTGACATGTTGGCAACCAAATAACTTGGTGTCTGATTTTGGGAGACTATAAATTAAAAAATAGAAAATTTGGCATAAGTCCAATTATGATGAGAGGTTTTGGGTGTGATCCACACAGAAGTTCCACACCACCGATGCCTTCAACTCAGTCCTCCACGGACGCTCGCAATGAAATCTTCCAACGATGCTGGCCAATCACTATATACCCACTATCTCTTCATACCAACTCTTAATTCAAAGGTGCTTTTATTATTTTTTGTTTTTTTAGCTATTTTTCTGTAATTATTTGATTTTGATTATGTAAAAATAAAATTTAGTTGGTTTTTGTCTTTAATAACGAGGTGGTCGACAACCCCTCAACCACTTCTCATCTGCTGCCTCTATGTTAGGTATGAAAACTTTTCTAAATATTCTGAGTTACGAGTTTGGAATCATGGAAATGTTAAGATTTAACTTTTTTTTTTATAAAGATTTCTTGTCCTTGCATTGCCCGTTGGTGTCTTGTAATTGATGCTTTGTTTCTTTGTGGGATCTTGCAATGATTCATCATTTTTCAGATTTCTTTGTTAAGCCTTCATTCTAGAACTTAAATTTTAAGGTCTTTTTATTTTGGCAAAAAGTCACTTTTGATCCTATAGCTTTTGTCACTTTTACCACTTTTGTCATTTCATTTTCAATTTGGTCAATTTTATCCCTATAGTTTAAATTTGAAACAATTCAAGGACAATTCACAATTTCTGTCAAATTTTTCTAACTTCCATTACTTCTGAAGGGGCAATTCGGTCCATAAATATAAATTAAGAAAAATAATTTAAAAATAAAAATAAAACCTCTATTTTCCCTTATCCTCAACACCAACACCCACCAAAAGTCCCCAGCAACCACCTCTTGTAACCCAACCACCACCCAAGCCAAGCAAGCCTGCCCCAATCTCAAACGAAATCGTGATATGTCCTCAGAAAATCATGATCGCTGGCAAGGGAGGATCGACTTTGTTTTCGGGGAGCTTCTCTTCCAACCAGTTGACGTTGCTATTGTTGTTAAGAGAGTGAGAGGCTGCGATTGAGGGATTGAGTGAGGGTTTGAGGGGTAGGGAAGGGCTAAGGGGCGCCGGAGAAAACGAGAGAGAGCCAAGTCGCGGTGGAGATCAACAATGCGACGACGAAGATGATGGCGGTGGCCACATGGCTTTGATGGTGACGACGGTTTTTGGGTGATCGGGTGGCGTTGATGTCGTGGTCTTTGGGGTTTGTTGACGGTGTCGTCATCGTCCCCAACGTTCATGTTTGTACACCGATCGCCACATCAAAACCTGATCTCTGTGAATTTGATTAATTAGGGGTTTGGATTTGGGACATTTGTTCTTTGTGATTTTTTTTTTAATATTTGAAAATTTGAAGCTTTTTTGAATTCTGAAACAGTGAATGTTAACAGAGGCTTAGAGTTTTGGTAAATAGAGACGTTGCTGTGGTGGTGGTTCTTGTGAAAAGGCGCAAAATCGTGGTTGTACAATTTCGCTATATCGAGGCCTGTTTATGTATCGTTTGGGGTTAGTGCAGGCTTGGGTGGCTAGGTTGGTGGTTGGTTACAGGGAGGTGGTGGTTGGCTGGGGTTGGGAGGAGGAATGGAGAAAGATGTTTTATTTTTATTTTAAAATTATTTTTCTTATTTTAATAATTTGTGGACCGAATTACCCCTCTACAAACTAACGGAAGTTAAAAAAATTTGACAGAAATTGAGAATTGTTCTTGAATCGCTTCAAATTGAAACTACAAGGACAAAATTGACCAAATTGAAACGACATAGACGAAAGTGGTAAAAGCGACAAACTAGGGGGAACCAAAAGAGACTTTTTGCCTTTTTATTTTTCATTTATGGAAACTGTGAGAAGAAATAAAAGAGAAGCAACCTTGATTGAGCACTGCCATTTGAAAGTTTTCCATTATGGATAATTGTAGCTATTAAAGACTTGAAGGCCCCTTCAGACAACCAAGAGACCAACGCTAGGCAGTGAATCTATTGTTGCAGATGGCAGGTTTGAGCATCCTATGTTTTCCCTCTCTTTATTAGAAATAAAAAATTGTGCCACAATTTTATTTCTTTGTTGTGCCTTTTAAATATTCTTGTTTGGCTCATATTCTTTTGAAACTTAATTTTTAAAGACCCCTGCATTATAAAATTTTTTCCTTCTCTTTTCATATATAGGAGGACTTCAATGAATTCACTTAAATTGATAAGGTCTCTAGCCTGCAAAAGATATTTGGTTATGTACTGTGAATAAGTATCTGTTATTGATGTAATTTTGTATTCCCCGTTTCCATTTTAAAAGATCTCTTTAATTACCAGTGTTTAAAGTTCAACCGAGAAGAAGAGAGTATTCTAAAGGTTGCCATTATACATTATACATATGTCATTTGTTTGAGTTTTTCTAACATGACTAGGATTTTGAAGTTGGACTTGCGTATCTGATTTTCAAACATCTAAGATGAAATTTTACTCTCATTATTGGCTAGTGGAGATTGTGAATTGGTAATCAGGTTGAGGAGCTATTTAAAAACATACATTGCGTATTTGATTTGGATTTTCTCTTTTTCTCTTTTTCTTGTTTGATGTAACAGTAGCCATTTTGATTTGGCTAGAAGATTTAGCTATAAGGAATTGCTTTCTGCTTTTTGAAACCAAACCAAATTCTCATTTGAAGCAATAAGTTTCTAGGAATCTGTTATACACATGAACTTATTTGATGACTGCAAATACCTATATTAATTTCTTGGATATTGACTTTTTTATTTATCAGTATGAAATGCTTGCTAATTATGCATATCTAACCCGCAAGTGTAGCACAATGGGCTGCGATGTAACCCATTGAGCTTACTATTGAATGAAAAACAAGATACCCTCTTTATTTTCCTCCTATTGTTCTACTATATGGAGTTTCTCCTGTTATGTATACTAAGGTAGCAGATTGTACGCGTAGATTTAGAGATAGTTGAGTTTATTTCAGAATAATTCACTAGTTGTGGTTTTCTTTATTGCAGTTGTGTATTCAAACAGCTCCAGAGTTGGAGTCCCTATTCATGCCACATACCTACCAAATTGGTGAGTTCCTATGCATTGGCTTCAAGCTCATTTTTTCTTGTTCTGTTTTTTTTTTAAATATTTGAATTACATGTCTTGTTCAACTTTTTAGATGAAGCATAAAATATAAGATCTCCTGCATAAGAAATAAGATCTCCTCTTGTACGTCTTTATTGCTCCTTATATTCGAAAGCCTAGCTTTTCAATTTGAGATTTTATCAGTTTTATTGGTTCTCTCATACTATGAATTAAACACCTGATTTTCAGTTCACCCATGTTGAAGATTTGTAAACAATTAGTCTTCGCCTATAGTGACATATTTTGAGCATAATTTGGTCTCAACCTCTCCCAAACTTAAGTTATTTGCCATGTTTTGCTTTCGTAAAATCAGATCTAGGTCCATGTTTTTATTTTTCCATGTATGCTTCTAGCTGTTCCATATTTATGTACTTTTTAAATGATTATACTAGACACTTGAATCTCAATGTACATAGCTTGTTCTTTAGTGGGCAAGCTCCTTTTTGTTTTCGCATTTAACGGAAATGAGATGATTTCTTTGCTAGTTTCTGCAATTGTAGAAGTGTATGTTTGTTAAGTCATGTTCTCGGAGAAGTTATTGCTTAATCTTGAGTCTCCAAGATTATGAGAAATTGATGGGCTTTCTCAAGCGTTTGGTTAACTGGTATTGCAGCTTGTATTCGTTTTACCTTGCTGCTGCCCCTTTGGTCTACAACATAATTTTTTCATTTTGAGCAATCTGATATATCATTGTCCTTGTGTTTTTATTCATTTTTAACACTAAAAGGAATCATATTTTAAATTAAAGCTGGTCCTAAACCAAAATACCTTCATAGCTCTGCCAAGGACTTCTGCATACTATTATTGTTATTGTTATTAGTTCACTAAACACATTGAATAGGATATGGGATGCTTCCTTTCTGAGAAACAGGTCTGTGGCCTCTATGTATTGTCATTGGGATACTAATTTGATTTGAAGTTGATGAAATCAATTTCAATATATGTGACTTGTGTGATAGTTATTTGATTGGAGCATGCTGAGGTGTGAAAAATAAGTAAACCATGTCTTTACTGTTATAGACAGTTAAGTTCTTTCTTTTTTTCACTTTTGCTTTATTTTTCTTTCATGGATTGATATTGCACAGCACTAACTAAGTTATATTCTATTCAAAGTCTAGCAGCTCTAGAAAGTAGTGTAAAATAAATCAAGGAGCTATGAGAAAAAGCTAAACCATAATCCATGTATTTAATGTTATAGACATATGTGTAATGAAGAGATTTAAGAATATTATCTTATATTAACTTGTTTACTTTCTTGCTAAGTTTTTAGGAATATGAATTGTTTTTTTGGACTGGCAACATGTATTGTTCCTTCTACATAAAGATGGTGCATTTTCCAATTACAATTCTTTCTAATTCCTTCTACATGAATTGATATATTCTGTTTTTTGTTTTTTTGTAAAGGAATATCATGGATGAGTTTGAGAAGGTCAAACAACAATTGGCAAAGTGCTTGGGAATTCGACGAGATCATATCACGGTCCTTATCCCACAAATGTTTGAAATCATGACAACAAAACTTGGGGTTACAAGGGCATAGGATACATGATTGGTCTCTAGTCTTAGTGTATAGGGAAATAGTGACTGCAAAACTGGGTTTACAAAGGGCAAGAATATATGGAGTTGGGCCTCCACTCGTTCATGTTTGCTATATTTGGATATATGGCACCTTTATGTGTACTTGAATGACTTGTGTACCCTGGAATGGGAAAAACTTTTATTTATGTCATTTTCTATTAGTCTATTGAACTAAATTTATTGTTTTTTTTTTCCATCGAAATTTTAATATGTTAATGAACAAAAGGTTAATATTATCACAAAACAGTACATATATATATATATATATATATATATGCATCTATAAAAACAAAATTATATACTTAAATTATGCATGTTTTAGCAACCAACTAAGAAAAGCTTTAACGACCAAATCCTTTAGTCACTGAAACATTTTGGCGACAAACCAATCTATTTGGTCCCCCAATCTTTCCTTAGTACGCAGCAAAATTTGGTGTTTGGCAGGAACCCCTTAGTTACAGGCGACCAACTATAATCTGATACGCGACGGAAATACTTGGTCGCTGAAAGTGTTTGGCAACGAAAATTGTTGTTGGTCACCTGGCACTTTCAACGACGAGGCTAAGGCGACCACCTTAGCGATGAACATATTTGGTCGCGAAACAGTTTTGGCAACGAATTATCACCTTTTAGTGACCAAACATGGTGGTCGCCAAAAGGATTTTTCCTTGTAGCATGAATAATTTGACAAAAAATTGGAGATTTTCCTTGCATTGCTTGGAATTAAAACTACATGGACTTTAGTGTTAAAAGTGGTAAGCTATAGGGACCAAAATGATTTTTTGTCTTAACAAAATAAATTTATTCTACGTGTAGATGCATGTAAAAATTAGTAATAGCACTGATTCCATATAAAATTCTAGGAGATTAAAAAACATATTAAAAAAATAATTTCAAAAGGTAAGTTTCATTTTGGGAGAACATATGAAGAAGTGATAATAATTTTCAGATGTGCTTAAACATGTACATGGAAAACTCACCCTTGCATATTTAGAGTCCAATAAGATAAACGTGCAGTGATGACTTTTTTTTAAAATGAAATAAAATAAAATTCAAGCCGTTTTTTCCTTTTGCTACTCTTTTGACGTTTCCAAAAGATGTTGTACCTTGAATTAGGACATGAAGGGAAATCTCAAATCATCATCCTAACCAAAAAATAATCAAACAAATTGGAAATTATCTAATTATTTAGATCCGAGTATGTGACGAGAGATGAGGATATTGTTGTACGCTTTAGATAGAGAAGTTTTTATTCTCTTTGTATTTTTCTTTAGGGGTAACCGTGCTTAGATGGGTTAGAGATCATCATAAAGGTTGCCCTTTTCTTTTTTCGATCAATCTGGTAATATCATCATTAAACCAGGGCAAGGAACGAATACCAATTACAAAAGTAAAAGTTTAAAAGACAAAGGAGCAATAAAAAAACCAGAAGCCTAGAGTGACGATGCGAAAGCAAGCAGCAAGCCACAATGTTTCAGAGTATTGATCTTAACAAAGACAAAAATATCTTAAGTGATTCAAGTCATGATGTTTGATTTTATATTGAATTACGCAGAAATCTAGGCATCCAAAAAATAAGAAAGAGAATTTCAAATGTTTTAGTACATAATGGTAAGATGTGAAATTGAGATGGAATATGAAAAAAGAAAAAGAGACAACAATACGAGAAGAAGAATTGCAGATAATAGAGAATTTGTGCTTTAAACAAAAAATAAACAAAGAAGCCGAACACATGGATTACTGTAGAGGCACACAATCCATGTTCTACTGGTGCTTTAGCATTTAAAAATTTCACATTAATAAAAGGGAAAAAGTCATTTTTGGGCCTTTTAGTTTACCACTTTTACCACTAAGGCCACTGTAGTTTCAATTTGATCAATTTTGTCTTTGTAGTTTGAATTCTGAGCAATTCAAGGATAAGGCCCAATTTTTTTTGTCAAATAACTCTAATATAGAGGGGAATTTTGGTCTAATCTTGCATCCCCTCCACAACCATTCCCCAGCCAGAGAGAGAGAGAGAGAGAGAGAGAGAGAGAGAGAGAGAGAGAGAGAGAGAGAGAGAGAGAGCCCTTTCATATTAGAGTAATTTGACAAAAAATTGAGGATTGTCCTTGCATTGCTGGAATTAAAACTACAGGGACCTTAGTAGTAAAAATGGTAAACGACAAGGACCAAAATGACTTTTTGCCCTAACAAAATAAATCCATTCTACATGTAGATGCACGTCAAAATTAATAATAGCATTGATTCCATATAAAATTCTTGGAGATTACAAAAAATATTTAAAAAATGATTTCGAAATATAAGTTTCAATTTTAGAGGAAAGAAGAACGTAAAGAAGAGATACTAATTTTCAGATGTGCTTGAATATGTGCATAGATAGCGTACGTGGAAAACTCATCCTTGCATATTTAGAGTCCAATAAGATAAACATGCAGTGATGACTTTTTTATTATAAAATAAAATAAAATTCAAGCCGTTTTTTCCTTTTGCTACTCGTTTGACGTTTTCAAAAGATGATGTGCCTTGAATTAGGACATGAAGGAAAATCTCATATAATATTGCAAAGCACTTTTGCTCACCACCTTTAACTGATATTAAGTATAATTGTCACAGTAATTATTGTTGAATCAGTGTAATTTACTTGCTACATGAACACGAATCTCAAGAGTTAAATGTGGTGAGCTATGCTATGTTCTCTAATGAATTATTATTCAATATGTGATAAAGATGTTTTCCTTAAATTATGTGATATATAAGGAGCTGAATATCGTATGCAATACATGTCCACCAAATTTACACCTTCTAACAAGGGTGGAACAAAGAATTTTTTGATGGGTGGGCTAGCTAAAACTTTTTTTTTTCTTCTATTGACTAATTATCAATAAACTTTATAAGACAAATACATACCAAATGTAACAAAAAAAACACACTATCAAAATTAATGTGTTCAACAATACAATTGAAAGTGTACCTATTCAAATTTCTTGTTTCTTGGCATCAACCGAATAAGACAAATACAAAGTGAAAAAATATAAATAATTAAGTTTCACATATATATTAGTTATGAACACAAGAAGCATATAATTAGGGTACTGTTCCGTTTTTGAAAGCATCTTCCCACCTGTGAGTTTTAATTACCTACTGCTGTCTATAATTATGGGTTGAAAGACTTGTAAAGGTTTCTATTGAGTACAATATTAAGAAGCTTCCCCTTTTTATTTTGGGGGAAAAAACGATTGACTTGGCCAAAAAAAAAAAAAAAAAAGAAGCAAAAGGCTGCATGCTTCAAGGGGAAAATTACAAAACCAAGGCTGCTAAGCAATTGCATGATTCGGTCAATTTGATTGGAGGATTGGATCAAGTAAAAGGCAGCAAACTTGGTAAGCCATATAGATATAGGTAATATTTTTTTTCTTCAAAGCTTTCCTGGGCTACAGCACACCACAACCGTGACTATAGTTCCGCTCTTGCCTTCTAATGTTTGGGGAAGATCCCAGTGGAAGAGTGTCGCAAATGATGTTAAACCTATAAAAAAGATGATTAATAAAAGCATATTAAAGTTTTGTTTAAATGATTATTAATGATTGCATGTAAATGTTATTGTATAGATGATTAATTATGTAAGACGGGATGAGTCACCATTGCGAATGAGCTCATTGATATTTAATTCATTCGTTGTTATAATTAGATCTAATTATAAATCCAACGTCAGAAAATGAGAAAATAAGTGAATTGATAAATAGAAATTAGATAAAAGACCCTAATTGCATTGCGCCATAACTTGAGATGTTTTTTGTTGGTAATCTTGATAAGTATAAGTTGACTCTGGTTGGCATGGTGAAATAAATTTCTTTGCAAAACACGTGTGCATGCCATTAGAAGGGTGTTGAGGGCGCAACTCTGTAGAATGACATGGTACAAATGGGAAAGTTTCATATTTGGATGAATAGTCAAACACGAATACTGTGAGTAGCAGCAAATTCTGATTTAGTCTCCTAATACCATTAAAACCAAAGGAAAGAAGGGTAAACAAAAAGTAATTTCTGCATGTTTATCTTCGGGTAAACGGAAACAAAATAGCTATGAGAATTGTATGTGGAATAGTGGAAGGCAATGTCATTACTTTGACCACAAATATGTAAGGATGAGTATGGCAATTATGGCTTTTTTTTTCTTTTTCTTTTTTTTTTATAGTACAAGCGATAGTTTAAACTACAAGGGAGGAGAATTTCACTACACACAAAACTATGATGCTATGGGGATTCGAACCTGAGACCTTTGGTTTGCAAGTCATTTTCCACTAGGTTAGACCCCGTTGGCATCTTTATTTTTCTTTTAAATAATATAAGGGAAACATTTTTGCTCACCACCATTCTTCAAATAAATTGTGGAGTGGGCCCTACAAAGTATCTATCACCTACCCATAAATGGATTTTCTTTATTTATATATATTTTTTAGGATTTTTGACCAAAATATGATCCCCAACCATTGTTCAAGTTTCAACTAACCTCAAGATCGTTTGTGAATACCCCACCAATTGGACATGTTTTTCTGATGTTTAAAAGAAATAAAAGTAAAATTCTATTATACGCTTCCTAGTTCGTCAAACACAAAAGATAAACACAAGAATTTAAACAATCTACAAATTTACATTGTGAAGAAAACAATTCTGTGTCAAATTTATTTTCACAGTTTCGACCCATATGGCTATTAGGAGACTCAATCAGACTTAGCGGCTACTCACACATATGCACCAAATATTATATTGCGTGTTTGAATATAGAAGTTTAGTTTTGGGAGGAGACAAACTCATTCAAGTATGAAACTTGCCATTTCCCTTTGTACCATGACATTCTACGTAGTTGCCCCCTCAAACCCATTCAATGCCCATGTGTGTTTACTATTCTCATGCGCAGCACGTACTTCCTCCTCTATATAAAGGCCATGCAGCATGCCAGCCAGAGCCAACTTATACTTCTCAATATTATTACCAACACCAACCAAAAAAACCTCAAGTTATGGCAATGCAATTACGTTCTTTTCTCTTAGGCATACAGCTACTAATTGGCTTTGCTTTGACGAATAGCGAAGCTGATATTAGAGCTCCACCCACACATTTTGACACTGCTTCTCTCAATAGGAGCAGTTTTCCAGAAGGGTTCATATTTGGTGTAGGTTCTGGATCTTACCAAGTAAGTCCTTTTTTGGGCTTTAATTTGAGTTTTGATTAGGGTTTTCTTTCAAATTCAGACCAAGCATCGATCCAAGCAAGAATATTGACATCTTCTTCATTGTGTCTCTTGTGTATTTCAGTATGAAGGTGCTGCAAAAGAAGGTGGTAGAGGACCAAGCATTTGGGACACCTTCACCCACAAATATCCAGGTTTGTCCAATCAAATCATCAATTAGTTAAAATAACAAAATCGTGCTACTTTTACTCTTATGCTCTAAATAAATAAATTTTCTATGATTAATTGCAGAAAAGATTAACGATAGCAGCAATGGAGATATCACTGTTGATCAATATCACCGCTATAAGGTTCATGACCCAATGTGCACATATTAAATTTTGAAGCATGAAGAAAACTCATCAAATTGAAGATGCTCCAGATAATTTTTATCTGATTTCTTTTTTGTTATGCACTGTAGGAAGATGTGGGGATTATGAAGAATATGGGGTGGGATGCTTATCGATTCTCTATCTCATGGTCAAGATTGTTACCAAGTAAGTTCATTTGTGACCAATGTTCAATATTTCTGCCTTCATGGATTTCGCTTAAGTAATGTGTCCAAGTTGTCTACCGAATAATATAACAATTTTTTTTTGTGTCAATTAAAATACTTAATTGAAATAACTTAAGCAAAAATAATTTTTTTTTCAAACATAAATTAAATAGAAGTCGAAGTTCAAGTTCGATAATATATAGTCCAACTTTTTTAAAGTTCAGTTTAAATGTTATCGGTGCACTTATTTCTTTATTTTCTGGTTTTGTTTTAATTATTAGATGGAAAGTTAAGTGGAGGAATGAACAAGGAAGGAATCGAATATTATAACAATCTCATCAATGAGCTCTTACGCAATGGTGAGTCATCCCACCTTACATGATCAATAATTTATACAATAAGAGTTACATGCACTCATAAAAAACAATCATTTTGTCAAACTTATAACTTGCTTTTATTGACGATGCTATTTATAGGTTTAACGCCATTTGTGACACTCTTCCATTGGGATCTTCCCCAAACTTTAGAAGATGAATATGGTGGTTTCTTAAGCCCTCATATTGTGTAAGTGAAGAAATTAGTCCTTTGAATCGTATTGATAATTTAATTAATAAATACAATTATGACATCTACATTCTGAAATGTGCATATACAACAATCATTTTCAAGATTACGCAGAACTTTGTTATAAGGAATTTGGTGATCGAGTAAAGCATTGGATCACACTGAATGAGCCGTATACCTTCAGTAACTATGGTTATGCAACCGGGTCCCAAGCACCGGGACGATGCTCCACTTGGCAGCAGCTAAACTGCACCGCGGAGATTCATCTATTGAACCATATTTGGTAACACACCACCAGCTCCTTGCTCATGCAGCTGCCGTAAAATTGTACAAAAATAGATACCAGGTACAATTAATTATTTTGTTGCAACAAGAGAGAGAATACTTTACCATTTTGTGCCTCTAAAACAAACAAACTAAATGTTCTTGTGCAGGCGTCTCAAAATGGAGTGATAGGGATAACCCTGGTATCAAATTGGTTTGAGCCCCTATCAGAAGAAAAAGAAAATAAAAATGCTGCATTACGAGCTTTGGATTTTATGTTCGGATGGCAAGTGTATTTCGAATTAGCTTATGAATATAATATTTACTACTTATTAGAGAGCAATATGTAATATAATGTCAAGTTAATCCTTGAAATTTTTACATTCTTATAGGTTTGCTGAGCCATTGACAAGTGGTGACTATCCGCAAAGCATGCGATCTCTTGTTGGAAGCCGATTACCAAAATTCACGAAAGAAGAATCCAAGTTGCTAATTGGTTCATTTGATTTTCTTGGACTAAATTACTATACGGGTTACTATGCAAGTGATGCACCTCAAAATAACTCGGTATACACAAGCTACACAACAGATGCTGGTGTTAATATTTCATGTGAGTACAAATTCAGAATTTAATTCAAGCAATTGAAGTTTATAGACTAATTAGATTCTGATATTCATATGTGTTGTGGCAGCTGAGCGTAATGGGGCCTCCATCGGTCCAAAGGTACACATCAAATTACTAGATGAAGCCTTTATGATTTCGACCATTAATCGTTTTGCACTTACAAATGTGACTCCTAAAAATCTAAAAATCTTCAAATTTTGGTGCAGGGTGCTTCGGAATGGTTAAATATTTATCCACGAGGAATTCAACATCTTTTACTCTACACAAAGAAAAAGTATAACAGTCCAATTATTTACATCACCGAAAATGGTAATTTTTTCTAGCCTTAAGTAATTGCATGATCAATGTTTCACATATTTTTGGTGTAAAACACGCACAAGTGGTACAAAGTCTAAATTTGTAACTACATAATAATATATTATATATTGTAGGTGTGGATGAGTTGAATGATCCGAAATTATCACTTGCTGAAGCCCTTAATGATACCCATAGAATTGACTACTACAATCGCCACCTTCATTATGTTCAAAGTTCTATTGAGTAAGTGTATTAAAAAATTCATTTATAATATTTAAATATATATGTATATGGTATAGCTTTAGATTTTGAGTTATTGATTCATATTATTGACATTAATATATTTAATTTCCTTTTATCGCCTTTTAGCAATGGTGTCAAAGTAAAGGGATTCTTTCCGTGGACGTTGCTAGACGACTTTGAATGGAGTTCGGGATTCAGTGTTCAATTTGGTATCACATATGTAGATTACAACGATGGGCTTAAAAGGCACCCAAAACTCTCGGCGCACTGGTTCAAAAGTTTCCTTAAGAAGTATTGAAAACTTCAGATCATATTCGTCATTCAATATTTGTATTTAATTCAATAATGTGAATTTTATGTATGTACAATAATACTAGGGATTCCAAATTTTTGTACATACAAAATTAGAATTCCTAATTTGTGCACCTTCAATAATTTCAATTTTAGTCCTTGTATAAGATTAAAATTCCATTCAACCTCCTTGTAAAATTGAACATTGATTTTTAGTCATTTGATGAGTGTCAACATACACACAATTATGAAACTCATTTGTTTGTAGTCCTTTGGCTGATTGTCTCGAATTTGAGTTATTTATACTAATACCTCTTCAGGTTTTTCTTGTTTTCGCAAAACTCTCTAAGGTCTTGGAAATTACACAAACACCCCCTCAGGTTTTAAAATGGTTTCACATAACTCTAAAAGTCCAAAAAAAAAACCTAAAATTGGATGTAATAAGACTTTAGCATGGACTAAAATACCCTTCATGATATCAGAACTGTTTGGATATAGTCGCACCATAATCCCTAAACCCTAACAAAAATAAAATAATAATAAATAAATCATAAGACGCATCGTACTATTTCATGAGAAAAATTGAAGACGCTTCCTCTCTTCCATGTCTTCATCTCTTCCATTTATGCTCCATCTTCGAAATCCTTCGTTGTTTTGAAAAGAGAATTCTCAGATTCGGCCATCTCATTGCACCTTGATCTTTTTGCTTTGTAGCGTTACGATTTAAGTTGGGACGAGTTAATCCAACAAGCCAAGAAATAGGAAGTCAAGGCCTTGCTCCAAGTCAAGATGTTGTGAGCAAAACTCATATAGCAAACGAAGAAGCTGGTACTCAGCCATTGTGAAGAAGTTGCTCTAGTTTGATTTTTTGGTTTGAGTTAGGATTGACCAATTTTTTTTTTTTTGGGTGATTGGTAACATATTGGAGAAGGCATGGAAGAGATGGAGAGGATGAAGGAAAGCGTACATCTTTTTTTCCTTGGGGCAAGCGTACAATGCGTGTCTTGATGGGTTGGTTTTTTTCTATTTACTATTTTATTTGTAGTTAATATTGGGTAGAGATTAGGGTACAATTCTATCCAAATAGTATTCTAATACTATATGGAGGGTATTTTAGTCTATGCATAAGTATTGTTATATCATGTTTTAGGTTCTTTTGGATTTTTGGAGTTATGTGAAACCAGTTTGAAACATAAGGGGTGTTCGTGTAATTTTTAGGACCTCAAGGAGTTTTGTGAGAACACGAAAAACCTCAAGGGGTGTTAGGATAAATAAATCCCCGAATTTTCACCTATTAGTTTAAATTCTATTGTACTTTGACCATATACCACGGTGACAAAAATTTTGAAATTTAGTAGCCCACTATTTAGAGGCTATAGTACGGCTCATGATGTACGGTTCGTCACACGAGCGCTTATGCGCAAACTAATCTCTAATCGAACTTGAGGCTCAACTTCAATGACTCAAATTGTCTATTTGTTAGAATCTCATAAAACATCATCCTAACCAAAAAATAATCAATCAAATTGGAAATTATCTAATTATTTAGTTATGGTCAAATAAAGAAAGCAACACAATTAAGAAAATGCAAAAAGTCATTTTTGGGCTCGTAGTTTACCACTTTTATCACTAAGGTCCTTATAGTTTCAATTTGATCAATTTTGACCTTGTAGTTTGAATTTCGAGCAATTCAAGGACAAGACCTAATTTGTTTTTGTCAAATTACTCTAATAAAGAGGGACATTTTAGTCCAATCTTGCATCCCCTTCACAACCATTCCTCAGCCACAAAGAGAGGGAGAGAGAGGGGGGGATGGAATAGATGGTTGTGGAGGGAGGGGATAAGGTGGTTGGTCATTGCTATAGGGTAGGGAGTGGGTTGAGTTAGGAGGAAGAGGATGGGTGGGGAGGGAGAGGACAAGGCCGACCCTTGGCCAGGGCAACTAGGGCCACCGCCCGAGGCCCACGATTGAGAAGGGCACAAAAAAAAATTTATATTTGCTTATATATATATGTGTGTGTGTGTGTGTGTGTGTGTGTGTGTGTGTGTGTGTGTGTATGATCAAAAAAAAAATATACATGAATGCCAACAGAGAGAGAAGACTGAAAAAACAAGAGAGAGAAGCATGCGTATGGGTATGCCAACCAGACAGATCTTTTTTCCTTTCAGATTCTCTATGAAAACTGACTTGGTAGCCTACATTAATTGTTTTCCAAGAAGCAGAAGGAGCAAACTCTTGAAATTAAAAGAACTTTTTTTTTTTGGGATGATTCTCTCTCTCTCCCCGAAACGAAAACTAAGTTGGAAAACAAAGCCATTTTGAGAAGTTGAAACTCACTGATTCTACTCTCAGAGAATCAACAGCACCCATCGACATACAGCAACATCTAAAATACAGGTTTTATTGTTCTTTGTCTTCAAACGTTTTTCCCTATTGATGAACACTGCAAACATTTTTCCTCACATTATTATCTTCGAACATTACAAAATAAGACCCAACGTTAAAAAAAGGTTCTAATAAGACCCAACGTGTTCTTCATTGCCTTTTGTAAACTCTTATAATTTGAATAAAATTAATTATTTGATAAAAAAATTTAATTTATAAATAAAGGGCACACTCTTAGAGTTTTGCCCTGGGCCTTCAATCACCCAGGGCCGGCCCTGGGGGGGGGGGGGGAGGGATGAGAGAAGGTTGTTGGGAAGGGGTGCTGGGTGACTGTGGGGTGGTTGTCGAGGGTTTGTAAGCTACTACAAGAAAAAAACTCTTTTGCGATGAAATCTTTTGCTACCAACCCAAATTTGGTCGCCAAACACGGTTATGGGTGACGAAGTTTTTGAATTCGTAGCCAATAGTTTTGTCAGATTTATCAACTAATTCACCACAAAATATGTCCTAATGGCGATCAAAAGATTTGGTCTCTACGGGAGGAATTGGCAACCAATCGCAAGATTGGTCACCTTTAAGCTTGAAAATTATTGGCGACCAAATTATGTCGTCTCTAAGGTTGCTTGCGTTGTCTCTAAAATTGAGATGCCGCAAAAATATTTTTTGGGATGCCACCCAAATATTTCATGAAACTTGGCGACCAATTTTTTTGGCCGCGGTTCCCGTGAAAGTTTTGGTATCTTCCTAATGCCGGGCCCACTAACTAGGAAACGAGACTTTTTGCCGAAAATTCGGTAGAGTCTACCCTAAAAATCGGACATTTCCCAAATTTCTCAAAATGTTAAAAACACAATTAATATTCCAACATGCAACATGCATTAGATACAATCAAGCTGTTTACATCAAAGGCCTCCGGCCTTACAATCAAACCCTAACACGGGCGATAACAGAGCATATCTAACATAATTTGGTTTACGAACAAAACGAAGTTCAACAGACGTAAAGATAAATAAAGATTGTCCTACGAGAAGTCGAGGCTCGGAAGTTCCAGCTTAGCTCAGTCAACTACTGCTGGGGGACGCAAAACAGAAAAGTGTGAGTGGACCAAATACAAAGTTTTGTTCACAGTTGAAACCAACATAATACAACCCCACCGTTTAGAAAACAATGCCGAAATCCATCAAAATAGTCATATCAATATATAATTGGGTAAAACACAAAGAAATCCAAAATCCCATTATGAAACTTTATAAATCATCCCATTTAGACTTTTCCTTATTATACCCGAACTAGTCTCTCGAAACGCTTGCCTGTTCGCATGGCGAGCGAGGAAGTATCCTCACCGATAAACAAGAACGAATGAATAGATATATATATATAATATAATATACTGGATATATAAATATATATAAAATATTTGTTTCTTTAAATTTTATATTTCGCATCGTAAACTCAAAAAGGAAAGGTGTTGGTAAACCAATTTCAAACAATAAAATATTTGTTTGTTTGTTAAAATTAGTAGTGGTGATGTGAAGTAAAATAATGCCACTCTATACAACCTAAGTCAAGCTCAAAACAAAGTGACTTGTATTATGTTTGACACCAAAAAAGTGTGACATTTATTATTATTATTTTGAAATGTCGCTTTATTTTGGTCACACCTCTTTACATAGGTGAAGAAATCATAAATGAAGCACCTCTTTTATGAGATATGCATACTAATTCCTCTAAAATGCTTGTGTGCATAATCTAATGTATCAAATAGAATGTTAGGTATGAAAACTTCTCTAAATATTTTGAGTTTCTAGTTTGGAATCATGGAAATGTTAAGATCCAACTTTTTTTTATAAAGATTTCTTGTCCTTGCGTTGCCTGGTGGTGTCTTGTAATTGACGCTTTGTTTCTTTGTGGGATCTTGCAATGATTCAGCATTTTTCAGATTTCTTTGTTGACGCCTTCATTCCAGAACTTAAATCTTAAGGTCTTTTTATATTTCATTTATGGAAACTGTGAGAAGAAATAAAAGAGAAGCAGCCTTGATTGTGCACTTCCATTTGAAAATTTTCCATTATGGATAATTGTAGCTATTAAAGACTTGAAGGCCCCTTCAGACAACCAAGAGACCAACGCTAGGCTGTGAATCTATTGTTGCACATGGCAGGTTTGAGAATCCTATGTTTTCCCTCTCTTTTTTAGAAATAAAAAATTGTGCCACAATTTTATTTCTTTGTTGTGCCTTTTGAAACTTAATTTTTAGAGACCCCTGCATTATAAATTTTTTTCCTTCTCTTTTCATATATCGGAGGACTTCGATGAATTCACTTAAATTGATAAGGTCTCTAGTCTGCAAAAGATATTTGGAATTTTGTATTCCCCTGTTTCCATTTTAAAAGATCTCTTTGCCAGTGTTTACAGTTCAACCCAGAAGAAGCGAGTATTCTAAAGGTTGTTGTTATACATTATACATATGTCCTTTGGTTGAGTTTTTCTAACATGACTAGGATTTTGAAGTTGGACATTTATGTTTTTTGCTTTCCTGCTTGTAGGAAAATGCCTAAGAGAAGAATGGGTCTAACATGACTAGGATTTTGAAGTTGGACTTGCATATATGATTTTCAAACATCTGAGATGAAATTTTACTCTCATTATTGGCTAGTGGAGATTGTGAATTGGTAATCAGGTTGAGGAGTTATTTAAAAACATACATTGCCTATTTGATTTGGATTATCTCTTTTTCTCTTTTTCTCTGGTTTGATGTAGCAGTAACCATTTTGATTTGGCTAGAAGATTTAGCTATAAGGAATTGCTTTCTTCTTTTTGAAACCAAACCAAATTCTCATTTGAAGCAATAAGTTTCTAGGAATCTGTTATACACATGAACTTATTTGATGACTGCAAATACCTATATTAATTTCTTGGATATTGACTTTTTTATTTATCAGTATGAAATGCTTGCTAATTATGCATATCTAACCCGAGTGTAGCACAATGGGCTGCGATGTAACCCACTGAGCTTACTATTGAATGAAAAACAAGATACCCTCTTTATTTTCCTCCTATTGTTCTACTATATGGATTTTCTCCTGTTATGTATACTAAGGTAGCAGATTGTACGCGTAGATTTAGAGATAGTTGAGTTTATTTCAGAATAATTCACTAGTTGTGGTTTTCTTTATTGCAGTTGTGTATTTCAAACAGCTCCAGAGTTGGAGTCCCTATTCTTGCCACATACCTACCAAATTGGTGAGTTCCTATGCATTGGCTTCAAGCTCATTTTTTCTTGTTCTGTTTTTTTAATATTTGAATTACATGTCTTGTTCAACTTTTAGATGAAGCATAAGATATAAGATCTCCTCTTATACATCTTTTCAGTTTGAGATTTCATCAGTTCTATTGGGACTCATACTATGAATTAAACACCTGATCTTCAGTTCACATGTGTTGAAGATTTGTAAACAATTAGTCTTTGCCTATACTGACATATTTTGAGTATAATTTGGTCTCAACCTCTCCCAAACTTAAGTTATTTTCCATGTTTTGTTTTTGTAAAATCAGATCTAGGTCCATGTTTTTATTTTTCCATGTATGCTTCTAGCTGTTCCATTTTTATGTACTTTTTAAATGATTATACTATACACTTGAATCTCAATACATAGTTTGTTCTTTAGTGGGCTAGCTCCTTTTTAGGAATATGAATTGTTATTTTGGACTGGCAACATGTATTGTTCCTTCTACATAAAGATAGTGCATTTTCCAATTACAATTCTTTCTAATTCCTTATACATGAATTGATATATTATGTTTTTTGTTTTTTGTTTTTGGTTTTTTGTAAAGGAATATCATGGCTGAGTTTGAGAAGGTCAAGCAATAATTGGCAAAGTGCTTGGGAATTCGACGAGATCATATCACGGTCCTGACAACAAAACTTGGGGTTACAAGGGCATAGGATATATGATTCGTCTCTAGTCTTAGTGTATAGGGAAATAGTGACCGCAAAACTGGGTTTACAAAGGGCAAGAATATATGGAGTTGGGCCTCCACTAGGGTTTAGGGAATATATGGAGTTGGGCCTCCACTCGTTCATGTTTGCTATATTTGGATATATGGCACCTTTATGTGAACTTGAATGACTCGTGTACCCTTGAATGGGAAAAACTTTTATTCATGTCATTTTCTATTAGTCTATTTAACTAAATTTATTGGTTTTTTTTTCATCGAAATTTCAATATGTTAATGAACAAAAGGTTAATATTATCACTAAACAGTATATATATATATGCATCTATAAAAACAAAATTAAATACTTAAATTATGCATGTTTTAGCAACCAACTAAGAGACCAAATCCTTTAGTCACTGAAACATTTTGGCGATGAACCAATCTATTTGGTCGCCCAATCCTTCCTTAGTACGCAGCAAAATTTGGTGTTTGGCGGGAACCCCTTAGTTATAGGCGACCAACTATAATATGATACGCGACGGAAATACTTGGTCGCTGAAAGTGTTTGGCAACGAAAATTGTTGTTGGTCACCTGGTACTTTCAACGACCAGGCTAAGGCGACCGCCTTAGTGATGAACGTATTTGGTCGCGAAACAGTTTTGGCAACGAATTATCACCTTTTAGTGACCAAATGTGGTGGTCATCAAAAGGATTTTTCCTTGTAGCATGTTAGATTAATTTGACAAAAAATTGGGGATTTTCCTTGCATTGCTTGGAATTAAAACTACATGGACTTTAGTGGTAAAATTGGGAATTTTCCTTGGCTTGGGATTTTCCTTATGTCTTAACAAAATAAATTTATTCAACATGTAGATGCATGTCAAAATTAGTATAGCACTAATTCCATATAAAATTCTAGGAGATTAAAATATATTAAAAAAATGATTTCGAAAGATAAGTTTCATTTTGGGAGGACAGAAGAACGTGTGAAGAAGTGATAATAATTTTCAGATGTGCATAAACATGTATTTTAGAGTCCAATAAGATAAACATGCAGTGACGACTTTTTTTTAAAATAAAATAGCCATTTTTTCCGTTTGCTACTCTTTTGACGTTTTCAAAAGATGATGTACATTGAATTAGGACATGAAGGGAAATCGCAAATCATCATTGAGTCTGTGACGAGAGAGGAGGATATTGTTGTCAGCTTTAGATAGAGAAGTTTTTATTCTCTTTGTATTTTTCTTTAGATGGGTTTGAGATCATAATAAAGGTTGCCCTATTTTTTGGTTTTTTGTTTTGTCAATATGGTAATATCATCATTAAACCAGGGCGAGAAACGAATACCAGTTACAAAAGGGCGGAACCATGAATTTTTCAATGTGTAGGCTAGCTAAAACTTTTTCTTTTTTTCCATTGACTAATTTTCAATAAACTTTATAAGACAAATACATATTAAATGTAACCAAAAAAACACACTATCAAAATTAATATGTTCAACAATATAATTGAAAGTGTACCTATTCAAGTTTCTTGTTTTTTGGCATCAACTGAATAAGACAAATGCAAAGTAAAAAAATATAAATAATTAAGTTTCACATATATATTAGTTATGAACACAAGAAGAATATAATTAGATTACTGTTCCGTTTTTGAAAGCATCTTCCCACCTGTGAGATTTAATTACCTACTGTTGTCTATAATTATGGGTTGAAAGACTTGTGAGGGTTTCTATTGAGTACATTGTTAAGAAGCCTTCCCTTTTTATTTTGGGGGAAAAAACGATTATTGACTTTGCCAAAAAAAAAAAAAAGAAGCAAAAGGCTGCGCGCTTCAAGGGGAAAAAAACAAAACCAAGGCTGCTAAGCAATTGCATGAGTTGGTCAATTTGATTGGAGGATAGGATCAAAGTAAAAGGCAGCAATTCGTCCAAAAAAAAGAAAGTAAAAGGCAGCAAACTTGGTGGGCTAGGTAATATTTTTTTTCTTCAAAGCTTTCCTGGGCTACAGCCCACCACACCCGTGACTGTAGTTTCGCCCTTGCCTTCTAACGTTTGGGGAAGATCCCAGTGGAAGAGTGTCGCAAATGATGTTAAACCTATAAATAATAGGATCAATAAAAGCATATTAAAGTTTTGTTTAAATGATTATTTATGATTGCATATAAATGTTATTGTATAGATGATTAATCATGTAAGGCGGGATGAGTCACCATTACGAATGAGCTCATTGGTATTTAATTCATTCATTGTTATAATTAGATCTAATTATGAATCCAACATCAAAAAATGAGAAAAATAAGTGAATTGATAATTAGAAATTAGAGAAAAGACCCTAATTGCATTGCCATAACTTGAGATGTTTTTCGTTGGTAATCTTGATAAGTATAAGTTGACTATGGTTGGCATGGTGAAATAAATTTCTTTGCAAAACACATGTCCATGCCATTAGAGGGCGTTGTGTACAAATGGAAAGTTTCATATTTGGATGAGTAGTCAAACAAGAATAGTGTGAGTAGCTGCAAATTCTGATTTAGTCTCCTAATTAACCACATGGGTCAAATTTTGAAAAGAATTTGACGGACCATTATTTTCTTGACACTGAAAGTTTGTAGATTGTTAATATATGTGATTTCTTTTTCGTGCCTTGTACCATTGGTTGGTCATTACTTTGACCACAAATATGTAAGGATGAGTTTGGCAATGACGGCTTTTTTCTTTTTCTCTTATTTATTTATTTTTTTTAGTACAAGCGATAGTTTAAACTACAAGGGAAGAGAATTTCACTACACACACAACTATGATGCTATGGGGATTCGAACCTTAGAGATCTTTGGTTTGCAAGTCATTTTCCACTAGGTTAGACCCCGTTGACATCCTTATTTTTCTTTTAAATAATATAAGGGAAACATTTTTGCTCACCACCATTCTTCAAATAAATTGTGAAGTGGGCCCTACAAAGTATCTATCACCTACCCATAAATGGATTTTCTTTATATATATATATATATATATTAGGATTTTTGACCAAAATATAATCCCCAACCATCGCTCAAGTTTCAACTAACCTCAAGATCGTTTGTGAATACCCCACCAATTGGACATGTTTTTCTGATGTTTAAAAGAAATAAAAGTAAAATTCTATTATACCCTTCCTAGTTCGCCAAACGCAAAAAAGATAATCACATATTAGACTTGGCGGCTGCTCACACATATGCACCAAATATTATATTGTGAAGAAAAGATAATCATATATTTACATTCTGAAGAAAACAATTCTGTGTCAAATTTCTTTTCAGTTTGACCCAAACGGCTATTAGGAGACTCAATCAGACTTAGCGGCTACTCACACATATGCACCAAATATTAAATTGCGTGTTTGAATATAGAAGTTTAGTTTTGGGAGGAGACAAACTCATTCAAGTATGAAACTTGCCATTTCCCTTTGTACCATGACATTCTACGTAGTTGCCCCCTCAAACCCATTCAATGCCCATGTGTGTTTACTATTCTCATGCGCAGCACGTAATTCCTCCTCTATATAAAGGCCATGCAGCATGCCAGCCAGAGCCAACTTATACTTCTCAAGATTATTACCAACAACAACAAACAAAAACCTCAAGTTATGGCAATGCAATTACGTTCTTTTCTCTTAGGCATACTGCTACTAATTGGCTTTTCTTTGACGAATAGCGAAGCTGATATTAGAGCTCCACCCACACATTTTGACACTGCTTCTCTCAATAGGAGCAGTTTTCCAGAAGGGTTCATATTTGGTGTAGGTTCTGCATCTTACCAAGTAAGTCCTTTTCTGGGCTTTAATTTGAGTTTTGATTAGGGTTTTCTTTCAAATTCAGACCAAGCATCGATCCAAGCAAGAATATTGACATCTTCTTCATTGTGTCTCTTGTGTATTTCAGTATGAAGGTGCTGCAAAAGAAGGTGGTAGAGGACCAAGCATTTGGGATACCTTCACCCACAAATATCCAGGTTTGTCCAATCAAATCATTAATTAGTTAAAATAACAAAATCGTGCTACTTTTACTCTTATGCTCTAAATAAATAAAAAATTTATGATAATTGCAGAAAAGATTAACAATAGCAGCAATGGAGATATCACTGTTGATCAATATCACCGCTATAAGGTTCATGACCCAATCTGTACATATTAAATTTTTAAGCATGAAGAAAACTCATCACACTGAAGATGCTCCCGATAATTTTTATCTAATTTCTTTTTTGTTATGCACTGTAGGAAGATGTGGGGATTATGAAAAATATTGGGTGGGATGCTTATCGATTCTCTATCTCATGGTCAAGATTGTTACCAAGTAAGTTCATTTGTGACCAATGTTCAATATTTCTGCCTTCATGGATTTTGCTTAAGTAATGTGTCCAAGTTGTCTACCGAATAATATAACAATTTTTTTTTGTGTCAATTAAAATACTTAATTGAAATAACTTAAGCAAAAATAATTTTTTTTTTCAAACATAAATTAAATAGAAGTCAAAGTTCAAGTTCGATAACATATAGTCCAACTTTTTTAAAGTTCAGTTTAAATGTTATCGGTGCACTTATTTCTTTATTTTCTGGTTTTGTTTTAATTATTAGATGGAAAGTTAAGTGGAGGAGTGAACAAGGAAGGAATCAAATATTACAACAATCTCATCAATGAGCTCTTACGAAATGGTGAGTCATCCCACCTTACGTGATCAATAATTTATATAAGAGTTACATGCACTCATCATAAAAAAAAAATCATTTTGTCAAACTTATAACTCGCTTTTATTGACTATATGCTATTTATAGGTTTAACGCCATTTGTGACACTCTTCCATTGGGATCTTCCCCAAACTTTAGAAGATGAATATGGTGGTTTCTTAAGCCCTCATATTGTGTAAGTGAAGAAATTAGTCCTTTGAATCGTATTGATAATTTAATTAATAAATACAATTATGACATTTACATTCTGAAATGTGTATATACAGCAATCATTTTCAAGATTACGTAGAACTTTGTTATAAGGAATTTGGTGATCGAGTAAAGCATTGGAGCACACTGAATGAGCCATATACCTTCAGTTACTATGGTTATGCACTCGGGAGCGCTGCGCCGGGACGATGCTCCACTTGGCAGCAACTAAATTGCACCGCGGAGATTCATCTACTGAACCATATTTGGTAACACACCACCAGCTCCTTGCTCATGCAGCTGCCGTAAAATTGTACAAAGATAGATACCAGGTATAATTAATTAGTTTGTTGCAACAATAGAGCGACTACTTTACCTTTTTGTGACTCTAAAACAAACAAACTAAATGTTCTTGTGCAGGCGTCTCAAAATGGAGTGATAGGGATAACCCTGAATTCAAATTGGTATGAGCCCCTATCGAACGAAAAAGAAAACAAAAATGCTGCATTACGAGCTTTGGATTTTATGTTCGGATGGTAAGTGAATTTCGAATTTGCTTATGAATATAATATTTACTACTTACTAGCGAGCAATACATAAGATAATGTCAAGTTAATCCCTGAAATTTTTACATTCTTATAGGTTTGTTGAGCCAATGACAAGTGGTGACTATCCGCAAAGCATGAAATCTCTTGTCGGAAGCCGATTACCAAAATTCACGAAAGAACAATCCAAGTTGCTAATTGGTTCATTTGATTTTCTCGGACTAAATTACTATACGGGTTACTATGCAAGTGCTGCACCTCAAAATAACTCGGTATACGCAAGCTACACAACAGATGCTGGTGTTAATATTTCATGTGAGTACAAATTCAGAATTTAATTCAAGCAATTTAAGTTTATAGACTAATTAGATTCTGATATTCATATGTGTTGTGGCAGCTGAGCGTAATGGGGTCTCCATCGGTCCAAAGGTACACGTCAAATTACTAGATTAAGCCTTTATGATTTCGACCATTAATCTTTTTGCACTTACAATTGTGACTCCTAAAAATCTAAAGATCTTCAAATTTTGGTGCAGGGTGCTTCGGAATGGTTAAATATTTATCCACAAGGAATTCAACATCTTTTACTCTACACGAAGAAAAAGTATCACAATCCAATTATTTACATCACCGAAAATGGTAATTTTTTCTAGCCTTTGCATGATCAATGTTTCACATATTTTTTGTGTAAAACACGCACAAGTGGTACAAAGTCTAAATTTGTAACTACATAATAATGTATTATATATTGTAGGTGTGGATGAGTTTAATGATCCGAAATTATCACTTGCCGAAGCCCTTAATGATACCCACAGAATTGACTACTACAATAGCCACCTTCATTATGTTCAAAGTTCTATTGAGTAAGTGTATTAACAAATTCGTTTATAATATTTAAATATATATGTATATGGTAAAGCTTTAGATTTTGAGTTATTAATTCATATTATTGTTATTAATATATTTAATTTCCTTTTATTGCTTTTTAGCAATGGTGTCAAAGTGAAGGGATTCTTTCCGTGGACGTTGCTAGACGACTTTGAATGGAGTTCGGGATTCAGTGTTCGATTTGGTATCACATATGTAGATTACAACGATGGGCTTAAAAGGCACCCAAAACTCTCGGCGCATTGGTTCAAAAGTTTCCTTAAGAAGTATTGAAAACTTCAGATCATATTCATTATTCAATATTTGTATTTAATTCAATAATATGAATTTTATGTATGTACAATAATACTAGGGATTCCAAATGTGTGTACATACAAAATTAGAATTCGAAATTTGCGTACATTCAATAATTTCAATTTTAGTCCTTGTATAAGATTAAAATTCCATTCAACCCCCTTGTAAAATTAAACATTGATTTTTAGTCCTTTGATGAGTGTCAACATACGCATAATTATGAAACTCATTTGTTTGTAGTCCTTTGACTAATTGTCTCAAATTTGAGTTATTTATACTAATACCTCTTGAGGTTTTTTCGTGTTTTCGCAAACCCTCTAAGGTCTTGGAAATTACACAAACACCCTCTAGGTTTTAAAATGGTTTCACATAACTCCAAAAATCTAAAAAAAAAACCTAAAATTGGATGTAATAAGACTTTTGCATAGACTAAAATACCCTTCATGATATCAGAACTGTTTGGATACAGTCACACCCTAATCCCTAAACCCTAACAAAATTAACATAATAATAAATAAATCATAAGACGCTTCGTACTATTCCATGAGAAAAATTGAAGACTCTTCCTTTCTTCCATATCTTCATCTCCTCCATCTCTGCTCCATCATCGAAATCCTTTGTTTCTTTGAAAAGAGAATTCTCAAATCTTGCTATCTCATTGCACCTTGATCTTTCTGCTTTGTTGCGTTACGATTTAAGTTGGGAGGAGTTAATCCAACAAGCCAAGAAATAGGAAGTCAAGGCCCTGCTCCAAGTCAAGATGTTGTGAGCAAAACCCATGTAGCAGATGAAGCTGGTACCCAGACATTGTGAAGAAGCCGCTCTAGTTTGATTTTTTGGTTTGAGTTAGGATTGCCTTTTTTTTTTTTGTGATTGGAATTATATTGGAGAGGATGAAGTAAAGCGTCTTTTTTTCCCTGGGGCAAGCGTACAATGCGTGTCTGTTGGTTGGTTTTTTTCTTTTCACTAGTATAATATTGGGTAGAGATTACGGTACAATTCTATCCAAACAGTATTCTAATACCATGATGGGGTATTCTAGTCTATGTAGAAGTATTGTTATATCAGGTTTTAGGTTGTTTTGGACTTTTGGAGTTATGTGAAACCAATTTGAAACATGAGGGGGGGTGTGTGTAATTTTTAGGACGTCAAGGAGTTTTGTGAAAACATGAAAAACCTCAGAGGGGTGTTAGGATAAATAACTCCCTGAATTTTCACCTATTCGTTTAAGTTCTATTGTAATTTGACCATTATACCACAGTGACAAATTTTTTGAAATTTAGTGGCCCAAAGTTTAGAGGCTACAGTACGGCTCGAGTCACGAGCGTGTATGCACAAACTAATCTCTAATCAAACTTGAGGCTCAACTTCAATGACCCTAATTGTCTACTTGTTAGAATCTCATAAAACATCATCCTAACCAAAAATAATCAATCACTTTGGAAATTATCTAATTATTTAGTTGTGATCAAATAAATACACGAACACAGTTATGAAAAGTTGGAAAAAAGAAAAAGAAAAAAGAGGATGATAATCAAGAACTGAGTTTATGACAAGAGAAATGAGGATATTGTTGTAAGCTTTAGATAGAGAAGTTTTTATTCTCTTTGTATTTTTCTTTAGGGGGTAACCATGCTTAGATGGGTTAGAGATCATCATAGAGGTTCTCCTTTTTTTTTTTTTTTTTTTTTTTTGGTCAATCTGGTAATATCATCATTAAACCAAGGCGAGGAGCGAATACCAGTTACAAAAGCACGAGTCTAAAAGACAAAGGAGCAATAAAAAAAAACCAAAACCTTAGAGTGATGATGCGAAAGCAAGCAGCAGGCCACAGTGTTTCAGAGTATTGATCTTAACGAAGACAAAAATATCTTAAGTGATTCGAGTCATGATGTTTGATTTTATATTGAATTACGCAGAAATCTAGGCATCCAAAAAATAAGAAAGAGAATTTCAAATGTTTCAGTACATAATGGTAAGATATGAAATTGAGATGGAATATGAAAAGAGAAAAAGAGACAACAATATGAGGAGAAGAATTGTAGACAATAGAGAATTTGTGTTTTAAACAAAGAAAAACAAAGAAGCCGAACACATGGATTACTACGGAGGCGCACTATCCATCTTCTACTGGTGCTTTAGCATTTAAAATTTTCACATTAACAAAAGGGAAAAAGTCATTTTTGGGCCTTTTAGTTTACCACTTTTACCACTAAGGCCCCTGTAGTTTCAATTTGATCAATTTTGTCCTTGTAGTTTGAATTCTGAGCAATTCAAGGACAAGGCCCAATTTTTTTGTCAAATTACTCTAATATAGAGGGGCATTTCAGTCCAATCTTGCATCTCCTCCACAACCATTCCTCAGAGAGAGAGAGAGAGAGAGAGAGAGAGAGAAATGCACTTTCATGTTAGAGTAATTTGACAACAAATTGAGGATTGTCCTTGTATTGCTTAGAATCAAAACTACAGGGGTCTTAGTGATAAAAGTAGTAAACTACAAGGACCAAAATGAATTTTTGCCTTAACAAAGTAAATTCATTCTACATGTGGATGCATGTCAAAATTAATAATAACACTGATTCCATATAAAATTCTAGGAGATTTCAAACAATATTTAAAAAATGATTTCGAAAGGTAAGTTTCAATTCTAGAGGAAAGAAGAACGTGAAGAACTGATAATAATTTGCAGATGCGCTGGAACAAGTCTCTAGCTAGCGTAGGTGGAAAACTCATCCTTACCATATTTAGAGTCCAATAAGAAGTGACAATGTCATTACTTTGTCAATTACGTTATTTTTCTTTCAACGGTTATAATGTCACTACTTTGACCATAAATATGTGGGGTAGGAATCAAATATTACAAACAATCTCATCTATCACATATTATGCCGAAGAATTAAGAATTTAAACAATCTACAAATTTACATTGTGAAGAAAACAACTCTCTGTCCAATTTCTTTTCACAGTTTGAATATAGCAGTTGAGTTCTGGGGGGGGGGGGGGTGTTTCTTTACGGTTCCCATGCGCAGCACGTACTTCCTCCTCTATATAAAGGCCATGCAGCATGCCAGCCCGAGCCAACTTCTACCTTCTCAAGATTATTACCAACAACAACAACAAAAACCTCAAGTTATGGCAATGCAATTACGTTCTTTTCTCTTCGGCATACTGCTACTAATTGGCTTTGCTTTCACAAATAGCGAAGCTGATATTAGAGCTCCACCCACACATTTTGACACTGCTTCTCTCAATAGGAGCAGTTTTCCAGAAGGGTTCATATTTTGTGTAAGTTCTGGAGCTTACCAAGTAAGTCCTTTTCTGGGTTTTAATTTGAGTTTTGATTAGTGTTTTCTTTCAAATTCAGACCAAGCATTGATCCATTCAAGAATATTGACATCTTCTTCATTGTGTCTCTTGTGTATTTCAGTATGAAGGTGCTGCAAAAGAAGGTGGTAGAGGACCAAGCATTTGGGATACCTTCACCCACAAATATCCAGGTTTGTCCAATCAAATCATCAATTAGTTAAAATAACAAAATCGTGCACTACAAAAAAAAATCAGCAATAATCACCTTTATTGGTAACTAAAGGCTTTAGTAACCAAGCAGTTACAAATTTCGAATTGGTGAGATTTGTGGGGATTACTATTATTATAGCCTGTAAGTAAATCGAAATGACAAAGATAGAAAGAAAAGAGTACCAAATGCTAGAAGTTAAGCTATTATAATATATATATATATCCAAATTCCAATTAGCTAAGTTAGTAGATATCCAAACTTCAGGAATTACAACCTCACCCTCTTCTTTTGTAGTTGGTTGCATCAACCATTCATCTGTCTATGGTGAAGGGATCTGATCATTGTTGGTGTTCTCGCTCGATGGCTGGCTGGAGAAAGAACGATGAAATGCAAATTGGACAAACATTGTGATACCTCACTAACATCACTAACTAGAAATATAAAATAATTAGGAGGGAAATAAACAAAAAAAGAGTTTGCTCTCAACTGATAGACCATCACTGACATTAAAAAATACTGAAGAATAATTCAAACGCACAAGGACCCATGGAATAAAACAAATATACAAGGTTTAAGCAGCCAAACTCAGTAAATCAGCGAAGAGATGATGGGATATCTACTCGTGGAGCCCAGCACAAGTTATTAAGATAGAAAAAAGAAACAAAAAGAAACAATCCTGCTAGACAAAAGGAAGAAAAGGCAATACATCAAAGAAGTTCTACCTGTAATTTCTTGATGTCCCACCCAAAAAGTAATTCAAGCCTGCAATTGGAGATGTACAAAAACATTAAACAGAACGTCATTCAAGACCATAAACACTAAAGAGAAGGAAAACAAAAAAAAAAAACTTGCGAAATGGAGCAGCCAAGCCAAGTAAAAATAGGTGGGCAGCCTTCTGCCAGCAGCTCTTCCCTCTGTCACCAAAACAAATATTGTTACTTTAAAAAGGTGGCTATTGCCCTTTTTTATTTTTTGTAGTGAACGAATAGTAGTTCACAGGTAATAGTTCAAGAAGAAGTTAGAGGTAGAACACGGGCATAGTTCAAATAGGGAAAGAAAGAGAAAAGGGCAGATCAAAATAAAATAAAATCTAAGAAAATGGAAATCTTGTACTCATCTAAATGAATAACCCCAACCCAGAGAAAACAACATCTTTACAACTCAGAAATAGAAAAGGCGAATTACAAAGAGTATATTAATAAAATAAAAAAAATTTAAAGGACCTGGGAATAGAGGCGCCTCTAGCAATTCCACCGCCCCTGCAGAACTTGATCTTCCTGCATCACAGAATATCAAAGAATATATTAAATAATAAAAAAGTAGAAAAAAAAAGCTTATACAGAAAACAAAATACAAGGAAAGCCATGACTGAAGCAAGTCCTACTCCAGCTCTCAGATCTGAGATATAAGAACTCAGATTTGAGATTTGATCTAAAAGGACCGCCCAGAGCCAAAGAAACGCCCTAGAAAAACTGGGAGATAACAAACTCTGTCAAAAGCAAGGAGATAGCCAGAAAAAAATGGAGGGATCGGGGTGAAAACCACTGGATCTAAAAAGAAAATCAGACGAGAAAGGGGTTGCTGGGTTGTTTTGGGAGAGAAGAGCTTACAAAAGAAAAGGGGTAAGTTTCGATTTGTTTTGAGGCGTAGTAGTCGAGAGGTTGAGGAGAGAGAACGAGAGGTGGCTAATCCACCGAATATTTTATTGGATTACAATTATTAGCAAGGCTCTAATCAAATATTAGTCATGAAAAATTACTGTTTCGGTGTTAATCACAATAATTAGTTTTATATTTATTATATTTAAATCAACTGTCACCAAAATATTAAAATGTGAGAGATAAGTCACAAATAATAGTGATAAGTAAACAAAAGCATTGACCAACCATTCAATTGTCACCAATACCAATTAGTTAGTGACAAAAGGTTGACTATTAATCCTTTTTTCTTTTTTTTTACTCTTATGCTCTAAATAAATAAATTTTCTATCAATAATTACAGAAAAGATTAACGATAGCAGCAGTGGAGATATCACTGTTGATAAATATCACCGCTATAAGGTTCATGTTCATAACCCAATGTGGACATATTAAATTTTGAAGCATGAAGAAAACTCATCACATTGAAGATAAGCTCCCGATAATTTTTATTTGATTTCTTTTTTGTTATGCACTGTAGGAAGATGTGGGGATTATGAAGAATATGGGGTGGGATGCTTATCAATTCTCTATCTCATGGTCAAGATTGTTACCAAGTAAGTTCACTTGTGACCAATCGCCAATATTTCTGCCTTTATGGTTTTCGCTTAAGTAATGTGTCCAAGTTGTCTACCGAATAATATAACAAACTTTTTTTGTTTCAATTAAAATACTTAATCGAAATAACTTAAGCAAAAATAATTTTTTTTTCAAACATAAATTAAATAGAAGTCGAAGTTCAAGTTCAAGTTTGATAACATATAGTCCAACTTTTTTAAAGTTCAGTTTAAAAGGTATCGGTGAACTTATTTCTTTGTTTTCTGGTTTTGTTTTAATTATTACATGGAAAGTTAAGTGGAGGAGTGAACAAGGAAGGAATCAAATATTACAACAATCTCATCAATGAGCTCTTACGCAATGGTGAGTCATCCCACCTTACATGATCAATAATTTATACAATAAGAGTTACATGCACTCATAAAATAAAGTCATTTTGTCAAACTTATAACACGCTTTTATTGATGATGCTATTTGTAGGTTTAACACCATTTGTGACACTCTTCCATTGGGATCTTCCCCAAACTTTAGAAGATGAATATGGTGGTTTCTTAAGCCCTCATATTGTGTAAGTGAAGAAATTAGTCCTTTGAATCGTATTGATAATTTAATTAATAAATACAATTATGACATTTACATTCTGAAATGTGTATATACAGCAATCATTTTCAAGATTACGCAGAACTTTGTTATAAGAAATTTGGTGGTCGAGTAAAGCATTGGTTCACACTGAATGAGCCGTATACCTTTAGTTACAATGGTTATGCAACCGGGTCCTATGTGCCGGGACGATGCTCCACTTGGCAGCAGCTAAACTGCACCGCGGAGATTCATCTACTGAACCATATTTGGTAACACACCACCAGCTCCTTGCTCATGCAGCTGCTATAAAATTGTACAAAAATAGATACCATGTACAATTAATTAGTTTGTTGCAATAAGAGAGCGACTACTTTACCTTTTTGTGCCTCTAAAACAAACAAACTAAATGTTATTGTGTAGGCGTCTCAAAATGGAGTGATAAGGATAATATTGGTGTCATATTGGTTTGAGCCCTTATCAGAAGAAAAAAGAAAACAAAAATGCTGCATTACGAGCTTTGGATTTTATGTTCGGATGGCAAGTGTATTTCGAATTTTCTTATGAATATAATATTTACTACTTACTACCAAGCAATACATAATATAATGTCAAGTTAATCCTTGAAATTTTTACTTTCTTATAGGTTTGCTGAGCCATTGACCAGTGGTGACTATCCGCAAAGTATGAAATCTCTTGTCGGAAACCGATTACCAAAATTTATGAAAGAACAATCCAAGTTGCTAATTGGTTCATTTGATTTTCTTGGACTAAATTACTATACGGGTTTCTATGCAAGTGATGTACCTCAAAATAACTCGATATACGCAAGCTACACAATAGATGCTGACATTAAACTTTCATGTGAATACAAATTCAGAACTTAATTCAAGCAATTTAAGTTTATAGACTAATTAGATTTTGATATTCATATGTGTTGCTGCAGCTGAGCGTAATGGGGCTCCATCGATCCAAAGGTACACATCAAATTACTAGATTAACCCCTTATGATTTCTACCATTAATCATTTTGCACTTACAAATGTGACCCCTAAAAATTTAAAGATATTCAAATTTTGGTGCAGGGTGCTTCAGAATGGTTAAATGTTTATCCACGAGGAATTCAAGATCTTTTACTCTACACAAAGAAAAAGTATCACAATCCAATTATTTACATTTCCGAAAATGGTAATTTTTTCTAGCCTTAAGTAATTGCATGATCAATGTTTCACATATTTTTGGTGTAAAACACGCACAAGTGTTACAAAGTCTAAATTTGTGACTACATAATAATGTATTATATATTGTAGTGTGGATGAGTTGAATGATCCGAAATTATCACTTGCCGAAGCCCATAATGATACCAATAGAGTTGACTACTACAATCGCCACCTTTATTATCTTCAAAGTTCTATTGAGTAAGTGTATTAACAAATTCATTTATAATATTTAAATATATATGTATATGGTATAGCCCTAGATTTTGAGTTATTGATTCATATTATTGACATTAAATATTTAATTTCCTTTAATTTCTTTTTAGCAATGGTGTCAAAGTGAAGGGATTCTTTCCGTGGACGTTGCTAGACAACTTTGAATGGAGTTCAGGATTCACTGTTCGATTTGGTATCACATATGTAGATTACAACGATATACTTAAAAGGCACCCAAAACTCTCAGTGCATTGGTTCAAAAGTTTCCTTAAGCAGTGTTGAAAACTTCATATCATATTCGTCATTTTATTCAATAATGTGAATTTCATTTATGTACAATAATACTAGGGATTCCAAATTTGTATACATACAAAATTCGAATTCCAAATTTGTGTACTTTCAATAATTTCAATTTTAGTCTTTGTGTAAGATTAAAATTCCATTCAACTCCCTCGTAAAATTATACATTGATTTATAGTCCTTTGATGAGTGTCAACATACGCATAATTATGAAACTCATTTGTTTGTAGTCCTTTGACTGATTGTGTCGAATTTGAGTTATTTATACTAACACCACTTGAGGTTTTTCGTGTTTTTCACAAAACCCTCTAAGGTTTTGGAAATTACACAAACACCCCCTCATGTTTCAAAATGGTTTCACATAACTCCCAAAATCCAAAAAAAAACCTAAAATTGGATGTAATAAGACTTTTGCATAGACTAAAATACCCTTCATCATATCAGAACTGTTTGGATACAGTCGCACCCTAATCTCTAAACCCTAACAACAACAAAATATATATATATATATTCATAAAACGCATCGTACCGTTCCATGAGAAAAAAAAGGAGATGTTTCCTCTCTTCCATCTCTGCTCCATTGTCGAAAATCCTTTGTTGCTTTGAAAAGAGAATTCTTAGATCCTGCTATCTCATTGCAGTGTGATCTTTCTGCTTTGTAGAGTTAGGATTTAAGTTGGGAGGAGTTAATCCAACACGCCAAGAAATAGGACGTCAAGCCCCTGCACCAAGTCAAGACGTTGGGAGCAAAACCCATGTAGCAAACGAAGAAGCTGGTACTCAACCATTGCGAAGAAGTTGCTCTAGTTTGATTTTTTGGTTTGAGTTAGGATTGACTTTTTTTTTTCGTTTTTTGTTTTCTGTTGTGATTGGAAACATGTTAATTCCGAACCTGGCATATGGAGAAGGTATGGAAGAGATGGGGAGGTTGAAGGAAAGCATCTTTTTTTTCCTTGGGGCAAGTGGACAATGCCTGTCTGATGGGTTGATTTTTTTCTTTTTACTATTTTATTTGTAGTATAATAATGAGTAGAGATTACAGTACAATTCTATCCAAATAGTATTCTAATACCATGAAGGGTATTTTCATCTATGCATAAGTATTGTTATATCTGGTTTTAGGTTTTTTTTGTTTGTATTTTTGGAGTTATGTGAAACCAATTTGAAACATGAGGGGGTGTTTGTGTAATTTCTAGGACCTCAAGGAGTTTTGTGAAAACACGAAAAACCTGAGAGGGGTGTTAGGATAAATAACTCCCTAAATTTTCACCTATTCATTTAAATTCTATTGTACTTTGACCATTATACCACTATTTAGAGGCTATACTACGGGTTGTGTCACGAGCGCGTATGCGCAAACTAATCTCTAATCGAACTTGAGGCTCAACTTCAATGACCCTAATTGTCTACTTGTTAGAATCTCAATAAACATCATCCTAACCAAAAAACAATCAATCAAATTGGAAATTATCTAATTATTTAGTTATGATCAAATAAATAAACAAACACAATTATGAAAAGTTGAAAAAAAAGAAGGATGATTGTTTGTGCAAATAATCTCGAGGGAGAATATTTGCTTCTAGATCCTTCTCCCTTTGATCTTCTTTCTCTTTCTTCCTCGATTCCTGTAAAAAAGACCAGAGTAAATATACCACACCCAAGGGGTGTTGGCCAAAGGTCGTCTGATGCCTAAGTTAGTTCGATTGAATCTAGGTGAAACAATAGCTAAAAAAGGCTACATAGATTTCTCTAGGGTGAGAACCTAGGGACCGGAGCCGTGTGGATAAAATATGGAGATAGGAGAGCAATGTGGGCTACGGCAATGGGGTTGCCGCTGGCTAGGAGAAAGAGGGGAGAGAGATCTTGGGTATTTTTGCAGGGTTTCGGAGCTAGGTTTAGAAGTTTAGAGTTACCTCGAATGATGAATGAAGCCATATATTTATAGGAGCCTCGGAGGCTAGGGTTTCGTAGAGAATAAAACTCTTATTAGGAAAGAGTTTATTTTTCCCCAAATTGTAGAAATTGAGTCCATTAGGGATTTGATTGGGATCCAAATCTCATACTTTAATGATGATTATATCTCCTTATTAGGATAATATCTAAATTAATGGTATTATTTTATTAAATAAAGATAATATCCCATAATTAAGATATTATCCTTTATTAATTAATTGGCCAAATAAATTGGTTCAATTAATTAATTTAAGGGATATTCTTCTTTTCCACGTGGTGTGCCCTAATTGGAGAAGAAAATATTTGCTCCCACAAATACCCGCAACTTCTGCATGGCGCTTGTGTGGCATGTAGGAGATGAGCTTAGTTTTTGGGCTCTCCAACTGTGTCTAGGGTTTCTTCTGTGAGTTGGACTCCTTTTGCAGATTGGATTCCTAATTGGAGTAGGCTTTTGACTGTTCTTGGAGTTGGGTTCCCAGTTAGAATGAGCTTGCGATTCCTTTTTGACCTAAGATGCCCAACCTGTATAAATGCAGGGCTTCTCTTTACTCTTTTTCACATCGCAAACTTAATTTCTCTACTTTCTAGCTTGATAGAGATCTTGGAGAATTTGTACTGCTTGTCGAAGAGAGGAGTTATCGTGCATCCCAGGGTAAGTCGAACATGTAAATATTTTTTCTTTGTCTTCTCTTTTTAGCAGCGAGGACCAGCTAGGTGGGACTAGGCTGGTTGTCGTCCTGACTAGCGTATTGTGAATTGCTTGAGTAACCGACTAGCGTCTTGGATGTGCATTTCCCTTAGGATATTGACAAAAGCCAGGGTCCCTTTTTAGAGACTCTAGGGGTCTTCTGCATCTCCCAAAGGACACTTTGGTCTTCGTCTTGCGTCTCCCGAAGGACATTGCTTATGGGCAATTGTGTGACTATCCTGCTCCTCTTAGGAAATGGATAGGAACCTAGATATCTTCCTTAGAAAATTCATAGCCCACCCTGCGTCTCACGAAGGACACTCCTTATGGGCTGCGCCCCCCGAAGGATACTATGTGACTATCCTACCTCCCTTAGGAAATGGATAGGAACCTAGATACATCCCTTAGGAAACCTGCGTCTCTTGGAGGACGCTTCTTGCTGGCTGCGTCTCTTGAAAGACATTTTTGGTCATCACCCGGAGTCTCCTAAGGGACGCTACTTATGAGTAACTGTATGATTATCATGCCCCCCTTAGAAAATGGATAGGAACCTGGATACTTCTCTTAGGAAATTCCTAGAGCACCTTGCGTCTCCTGAAGGAAGCTTTTGATCGTCGCCCCACGTCTCCGAATGATGCTGCTTAATGGGCAACTGTATGACTATCATGCCCCCTTATGAAACGAATAGGAACCTGGATACCTCCCTTAGGAAATTCCTAGTGCACCCTGCGTCTCCCGAATGACGTTTCTTGTGGGCTGCGTGCCCCGAATGACGTTGTGTGACCATCCTGTCTCCTTTAGGAAACGGATAGGAACTTGGATACCTCCCTTAGTAAATTCATGGCGCACCCTACGTCTCTCGAATGACGCTTTTAGTTGTCTCTATGCGTCTCCCTTAGGACGCTCCTTATAGGCAACTGTATTTTTTTATGGCACATTCTAGAATTTGCAGTAGTTACTTCTCTTCTTTAGAAATGTGTAGGGCTCAGTCATCCTGCTTGGAACTGAACAGGTAGGAGGAAGTGTCAAGGATAATATCTTTGGAGGTGGCAGGCATTCCATTGTCATGGAATTTCCTTTCAATCCATGGTGGCAGGCATTCCCCCGGACCGGCTGATCACGTAAGGGCCTTCCTAATTGGGTTTCATCTTTTTGGATCCTTATCTTTATGCAGTAATGAATGTCTTTCTTAGCACAATGTCTTCAGGTTGAAACTGTCTTATCTTGGCTCTTTTGTTGTAGTAAGACTTCAACCGTTGCTTATAGAAGGTGACTCGGCCAATAGCCTTCTCGCCCTCACCTTCAAGTTAGTCAAGGATGAGCCTCATCTACTCGGAGTTCTACTCAATACTGCCCACTTCAACGCCAATGGAGGGGATAGTGACGTGAGGAGGAATGATTGCTTTAGTTTCATAGGAGAGGGAAAATGGGGTTTCGCCGGTTGATCTCCTTTTGGTGGTTCAATAAGCCCATAGCACTCCGGGGAGCTCATCTACTCATTTCCTCTCAGCCCCTTCTAATCTATTCTTTAGACAATCCAGTATTATTTTGTTGGATGCTTCGCCTGGCCGTTGCCCTGAGGATATCTCAAGGTTGACAAATGCTGCTTGATGCCATATTATTATGTTGGATCCTTCGCCCTAGCCGTTGCCCTGAGGTAATCTGCTTGCCGATGAATTGTGAGCCATTGTTGGTAACTAGTGATTGTGGATAGCCAAACTGCCAGATAATGTTTTTCCAAATAAATCGTTCCACATTGACTTCTTTAGTAGAGGATAGAGTTTCGACCTCGATCCATTTAGTAGTCAGTGGTGACGATCATCATTTCTTTCCAGGCAGGTGCTGTTGGCATGGGTCCCACTAAGTCGATGGCCCATTACATGAAATGCCACGAACTGTTATGCAGATTGGTAGACTTCAGCAGTTCAGGTTAGGAATCGATTTGTACATTGTTGCGTAGATACAGCTGCTCCAAAATTGATTCAACTGCATCCTCAACTTGTGATACTCGCAAGTGCACGAGCCGTTTGGTAGTATAGCATATGTAAGTGCGAGGTCGATCCCACGAGGATTGGTGATTGAATGATCCAATTCATTTTCCCTACACAAAACAGAAATGAAAAAGAAAGGAAATAAATAAAACAAGGAAGAAAGAAATAACTAACTCAAGCAGATAAGTTCCCAAGTTCAATTAGATTAACGGATTGATTCTAGCTAATGTATGATTAAGCCATGGTGTTTGGTCATAACCTTGTGTTCCTAATTCCCTAATTTGATCATTTGTTGTCTAACCTAAAATTAAGCATTAGGAACCCATTAAGCATAGAAGAACAATTTAAACAACCAAGCATGTATCTAATCCCTGTTGTCGAATGTCCATACATACTCTTCCTATTCATAGTTCAATTCAAATTAAAGCATGGTGTATACTCTTAATTCAAACCAAGATAGCTAACATGCAAGCCTAAATGGTGATCAATCATTCAAACTAGCATATTAACTTATAAGCATAATGAATAAGAACATGAACCATAATTGAAACTTGGAAACTAATCAAACTTGAAACTAAAGAAAAGAATTTACATAAGGAAAAGTAAAGTAGAACTTGGAAAGACTTAAAGAAAATTTCAGCACAAAAGATTTCATTACAACAATTGAAAACTAGAAAGAGAAACTAAGAGAATTTGAGGGAGAGAAGGGAAGAGAGCTCTAGAGAAGTGTTTGAGAGCTCCCCCCCCCCTTGGGGTGTTTTTACAAGCATAGAGAACTTCCCTATTTATAGGCCTAGGGGAAGTGAAAAATCTGAATTCAATATGGCTAATGCATACAACACTTGAATTATAAAATCTGAAATGGGTGATGCACTTGTATTAGAAAATCTTGAATGGTTGATGCACTTCACCAATTAATCCCACTAGCAGCCCTAGGTCATCTTCATGTCACCATGACCAAGCTTCCAACCAGAAATGATAGCTCATGCCTAGCTCACCATGACCAAGCATCCAACCAGCACATGCTGAGGTCAGCATGACCAGAAACTTCAAGGGCTTACAACTTGTGCTTCTCTTAATCAAATTAGGACTTTAAGCACTTGAAATTGAAGTTCAGAATGTCTTCTTTCCAGCCATATGTTATTTGGGCCAATCCAAGGTCGGAGGAAAAAGTTAAGGCCGAAACAAATTGCTAACTCATTTTCCGCGCTGATAAGATCCATCCTGAGCATGGTTCTGTGTTTGCTAGGTAACGGACTCCAGATTTATCCAATGGAGCTGAATTTTGGATATGTTGTAGTAGACACCCATTGGAACAAGTTTCATGAAGATCTTCACTTCATTCGAGCCCCATAGCATGCTGATCCAAGGCCAAGAAGTTGACCTACGAAACTGGGCTGGAAATGGACTGTAGCAAAAAATGAGTTTGTCTTTAAGCTCTTCTTCCCTTCATCCAAATCAGGCCTTCACATGCTTGGATTGCATCATTTCCTATCCAAAGCCATCATTATTACCTAAATCTCAATTAACTGAAAGATAAACACAAAAAGAATTAAAAGCACAAGTTTAACTCAAAAACATAACCAAATCATAAGCTAGAATGGTACAAAATGATATGTAAATATGTACTGATCAAATACCCCCAAACCTAGATTTTGCTAGTCCTCGAGCAAAACAACACAAAACAAAGTTAAAAACAAAATAAGAAGTTAACTAAACCACTTCCGCAGGTAACTCGATTGCATTTAGCGTATGCAACAAGCCTTTAAACCTCTAGGCATCCCTAGGAGGAGGAGTTGTGTCTCCTGAGGGTTTAACAGATTATCAATACCCACAAACGTTTTTCTAACTCTACAAAACAAAGTGGTTAGAAAACTTTACTAACTTTGTTAGTCCTTAAGCAAAATAAAACAAAAACAAAAACAAAAATAATTACAAAAATAAAAAAAAAGAATAAAAATAAAACTCAAAACAATCTTTCCGAACATTTTCTGAAGATAAATGACTTATGCACATGACTCAAAAGTTTTAACAATAAAAACTCAATTTAGACATTATTTACAAGGCGGAAAAGTTCAAAACATAATATGCTCAAAGTGTAGTAGTGTGATTGCCAAATGCAACAAATTCTCCAATCTTAGTTTTCACACAATTTCAAAAATCATACCAAGCACAAATGCAACTTCAAATCTCACCAAAGTTGTCCTCTCACAAATGAATCACTCAGAAGAGGGCTACAATGCAACACTCAGTTATAAACATGAGATTAGAGTTAAATCATAAGGAACTTAACTCAAAAATAGGAAGATGGAGAATTTGCATTAATATGATCTCAAGAAGGATGCCAAACACTTAAAAGTAAGAAAATGCATGCAATTCAACCATATGACATTTAAGATCAATTTAGGTCTTTAACATAGGTTGTAATGGGGCCAAGGGTGTAAGGTGAGTAAGAAATGAAAGGTATGGATAATACAAAGTCCAAGGAACTCAAAAATGTAAGAGCATAAAATAATTATTTACAACACTTCGAATTATCACGATTAGATATTTTCTTTACATGATCAAAACTCCTTATACCTTCATTTACAATGATTTAAACTCCTTTCCAAACACCAATGAAACCCAAAAATGAAATTTCAATCAACTACCATTTAATCAGAACTTTTCTCTTTTCTTTCACCAATTGTGTGAAGTTCTATAATTTTTTTTTTTTAATGTAATATCCCTTCCCAAACTGAGCATGACAAACACATCCGAATTAGAGCTCATGAGTTCCTTAGAAAGGTAAATTCTTGTTTTTCGGGCTAAAGCTAGGAATTGCAATTGGTAAAATGAAAAAAAAAGTTTACATGTAGGCTCAAAATGGTTAACAATGGAAAATCATGCTTAAGCATGCATAAGGTTAGCTTGAAAGGCACAAACGATCCAAAAGTGGCCTTAATATCATTTCTTAAATGTCATGAAATCAAATTGCAAAAGAATGAATGACTTTTAAGTGTTCAACCAAATCAATGAATAATGAGATCAAACAACAACTTTGATGACAAGAAAATAAGAGTATGTGTATAACACTCATGAAATGAAGCACAAGGCTCAAAAGCTCACATTATATGGTTATATAAGTCTAATTTATTCTTGATACAATTCTTTAGATCATGCAAATCCTTTTAATTGGAAAATTGTGAAACAAATGGCAAGTGCAAAGAAGGTTTCGAACATATCATGCTAGAACAATGCCAAATTTATTTATTTTATTTTATTTTTTTTAAGTTTTTTTTTTTTACAATAAAAAGTTACAAAAGAAAAATAATAAATAATAAATAAATAAAATTCAATTTTTATTTAAGTCATGCAACATTTATCTCAATCTCATCATATGTGTTCGGAAAGTGACTCAAAAACAAAACAAAACAAAACAAGACTCAAAATAAAAGAAAAGAGAGCAATAAATTTTTTTTTTTTTTAAGACAAACCAAATTTACTTGCTAAACTCCAATACCCCCAAACCTAGAAATGAACATTGTCCTCAATGTTTTAAAAATTAGTCACAAGCAATGTCATAACAAGAAATGAAAAGTACTAAAGTAAATAAAAATCACAAATAAAATAAAATAATTACAAAAATAAAAATTACAAAACAAACAAACAAATAAAAAGAAACGAAACAGTAAAACACTCGAAACAGAAAGCCCTAAACAATCTTACGCAAACCAAAACCTAAACAATTGAAAACCCAACCCAAAAGAAGTTAACACATTTTGAAACCTAACAACGGTGAAAACCCGACCCGTAATGAAATCCGAAGCCCACACGTTTGTTATTATTTTTATTTTTATTTTTTTTTAATTTAATGAAACGTGAAGTGGGAGTGCAAAGGCGGGATTTATGGAAAGAAAGAGTGCGGTCCCTGCTGCCTCGGTTCCTAGGAAGTGACAGGCAAAAGGAGTGAGGGACGTGTCGGCGCACAGAGGACGCTTTCACATCCCCCAAGCCAGAATTATTGGCCTCTTGGGTGAAGCGGGACGACTTTTTCACTTTGAAGGTGGTGAAAGGTGAAAATGCAATTAAGGGGAGTTGGGAAACGGGTGCGGCGACATATAGAGATAAGCCGTAAGGGCCACACAGAACTTAGAACCGACGGCTAGGGTTTAGCAGATTAAGTCTATAAAAGGTAAAAAGAAAGGGTAAAAAAAACACACAAACTCAGAAACACACAAAATAGAAAAGAAGGAAAGAAGAAAAACGAGTGAGAAATCAAATGGCCTCTTCCTACCCATTTTCGTTGGATCTCAACCTAGCTCCACCGACTTAGACACGAGGCCAAGCAGCGGCACCAGGTATGGATGCCCTACTTTGCCTCCGCAAGGGGGCCTGTGACAGTCAGCTGACTCAATACTCCTGGACAACGATGTTGCCATTGGAGTTGGCAGAAATCTAGTGACTCCTAAAGATATACGTGTGTTTGGCACAAGGGATGATAATCGGGTTGCGAGTGATGCCATGGCATTGAGCGTGCAGAGTCCAGCATGTGTCGCAAGTTTGGGACATCGCCTACTTGCGAAGTCCCATGAGGTAGAGGTGCTGAAAGGTCAGTTGGTGGCGGAGCGAAGTATGGTTGAAGAGTGCCAGACTGCTATAAAAAGCTTGAAAAGGGAGAGGTCAAGGATAGTGGAGGTGAATCGACACCAGCTAGAGGTATTGCGGGACGAGAATAAAAACCTATCCAAAATGGTAGAGTTGTACTCTCGCGACATGCGAAAACAGCTGGAGGACCTAGACCGACCGGGTAAACGCAAGCAACCAGATCGCGAGAGTAGTTACGCTCAAGCTAAGATTGCGATCTTTGGGAGCTCAAGTGGTGAGCCCCAAGAGGCTGTGCAAGAAGCCCAGGAAGAGGACAGCCAGAGGGCCAAACTCAAAGCTCCAATGGTCGAGACACCGAGCACTGTGAAGAAATGACTTCTACTGTATTATTGATGTTTTTATTTTATGTTGTTGTTTTTGTATTTTCGTTATTTTGTTTCGGAAATAAAAGAGGAAGGTTGCAGAAAGAAAAATAAAAAGAAAAGGAAAAGGAAAAGACACTTCCCAACTAAAATAAACCAAAGACGACAAACGGAAAGAAAAACACAGTTCCCTAACTAAAATAAAACAAAGATAGCCGAAAGGAAAAGGCAGAAACACAAAGCACTAGAAAATGAAAGTAACGGGCAAAAACATAAAACACCAGAAAAACACGGAAAAAAAAGTAAAGTAAAGTGAAAGTTAATGTGCTCCCCCTTGAAGCGATTAGGTTCAGCCTGCCGGGAAATCCGAAATGGTGTTGGCTCTCTCTCATCAGCATATGCCTATTTAAACCACACCTCTGCAAGCGGATGATACCCAGCATTTCTTCCTGCAAACTCAAGGAAAAACATCAAAAAATTCAGAAACAAAACAAATGGCATCCTCATGCACTCACCTTGATGATCTCAACCTTGAGCTATCCCTTGCACCACCAAATGCCCAGAAAGGGCTCCTCCAACCTCTGTCTTCCCAAACTCTTCATATCATCACGGCACTGCCTCAAACTTTGCTGAGGCAATACCGAACCTTTCTGAGGTAATGCCGAACAGGTCAGTGCTCCTGGGAACATTGATTGGCAGGAAACTAACTCCAGCAGATCATCTGCATGTGGCACGTAGGTCTAACAAGATGGCGGTGGATGAGTCCCACGATTTAACTGTGCTCCAAGCGGTCTCGGCTACCAATTTGGGCATGCGACTCCTGGCGAGGACACGGGAGTGTGCCGCTCTCAGCGAGGAAGTAGCTTCCTTGAAAGCTATGGTGGCGGACTTGCCAGAAGCGGCTCTCCTGTGCCAATCAGCACGTGGAAGCACTACAAAAAAAAAATGAGGACCATGTGGAGCTGCTGCAGATTCTGCAAGTACGAGAGAATAGAGGCATGCCATGAAGATGAAGATGAAGATGATGAAGATGTTGTTTTTATTTTAATTTACTTGAATGTTTTTTTTTTTTTTTATACTTTTTTTTACTTTTTTCTTTGTTTGTAATGTTTGAGTGAAATAAAAATGTGTTTTTAACACTCAGAAATAAACTACTAACCACACCACGTAAATAAATACATTAACTTAACAAAACAAAAACAACAACAAAAAAAACAAAAAAAAAAGTTCTAAATTGATTTTTTTTTTAAATTTATTATTATTTACAACTAACTAACCACAGAAAGAAAAAAAAACAAAGAAGTTCCAAATTGCAATTTACAAGGAAAAATAAAAACTCAAATTTCAATTTTTTTTTTTTTTTTAAACACACAAATATACAAGCAACTCATGGATGACCAGTTAAGGGCCTCAGAAAAACAGCCAGGGGATCCGGGAAGGTTGGAGGGGTCACAAAGGTCCCACTTAAAACCCAAACTTCTTAGACACCGAAGGTGTCGCCTAAAGAACTCCTAGACACTGGATTTTGACGGAGACGCTCACTGGAGTTACCATAAGTCAGCTCATATAAAAAATCTTTTTAATTTTTTTTTAATAAAAGAAATAGAAAATTAAAATTACTGAAATAATAACAAAACAACTAAAGAGAAAGGATTGGAATACTCCCCCTTGAAGCGATTAGGTCGAGCGTGATGCATTTGGAGGTCGCGACTTCTCCCACTGCTCCACACTCCTCATTCTTATGATTGTGGTTGTCATCTCTCTCCATTTGTATTAAGCTGTCATAAATTGCTAAAAGCAAACATAGAAAACTTGAAACATAATTAAAGGATTAGGAAATAAAAACTAAAATGAAAAGGAAAATCAACACACATCCAATTTCATGCTTCAAAGTAACAAGCACCAAAGTAATCAAACTAGCTTATGAAGTTCGTTCTTTCTCAAATATGATTATCCATATGGTGTGTGGTTTTAATCAAGTATTCAGAAAATATATTTAGCTATGGTGTTTAGTCTAAACACAAATTCCGAACCCATTAAGAACAAGAAGAACAATAAAGAACCAAGTAGAATTTAAACATGGTGTTTGTCTTCAATATCTACCCATTCATTCACTAATCAGTCCAAGAGTCATATGGTGTTTATGTAAACTTGAACAAGATATTTAATTAAGAGCAAGTGAATGAAACCATAAACTAGAAATAATCAACATGCTACTTGAACCTTTTTGTTTTTGGGTGTTGTGGAAGCTGGGACTCAAACCCAGTTCTCTTTGCTTGTCAGGCAATTGTCCTTGTCCGTTGGACGATCCCCGGCAACGGCGCCAAAACTTGTTGCGTAGATACAGCTGCTCCAAAATTGATTCAACTGCATCCTCAACTTGTGATACTCGCAAGTGCACGAGCCGTTTGGTAGTATAGCATATGTAAGTGCGAGGTCGATCCCACGAGGATTGGTGATTGAATGATCCAATTCATTTTCCCTACACAAAACAGAAATGAAAAAGAAAGGAAATAAATAAAACAAGGAAGAAAGAAATAACTAACTCAAGCAGATAAGTTCCCAAGTTCAATTAGATTAACGGATTGATTCTAGCTAATGTATGATTAAGCCATGGTGTTTGGTCATAACCTTGTGTTCCTAATTCCCTAATTTGATCATTTGTTGTCTAACCTAAAATTAAGCATTAGGAACCCATTAAGCATAGAAGAACAATTTAAACAACCAAGCATGTATCTAATCCCTGTTGTCGAATGTCCATACATACTCTTCCTATTCATAGTTCAATTCGAATTAAAGCATGGTGTATACTCTTAATTCAAACCAAGATAGCTAACATGCAAGCCTAAATGGTGATCAATCATTCAAACTAGCATATTAACTTATAAGCATAATGAATAAGAACATGAACCATAATTGAAACTTGGAAACTAATCAAACTTGAAACTAAAGAAAAGAATTTACATAAGGAAAAGTAAAGTAGAACTTGGAAAGACTTAAAGAAAATTTCAGCACAAAAGATTTCATTACAACAATTGAAAACTAGAAAGAGAAACTAAGAGAATTTGAGGGAGAGAAGGGAAGAGAGCTCTAGAGAAGTGTTTGAGAGCTCCCCCCCCCCCCTTGGGGTGTTTTTACAAGCATAGAGAACTTCCCTATTTATAGGCCTAGGGGAAGTGAAAAATCTGAATTCAATATGGCTAATGCATACAACACTTGAATTATAAAATCTAAAATGGTTGATGCACTTGTAATAGAAAATCTGAAATGGGTGATGCACTTGTATTAGAAAATCTTGAATGGTTGATGCACTTCACCAATTAATCCCACTAGCAGCCCTAGGTCATCTTCATGTCACCATGACCAAGCTTCCAACCAGAAATGATAGCTCATGCCTAGCTCACCATGACCAAGCATCCAACCAGCACATGCTGAGGTCAGCATGACCAGCAACTTCAAGGGCTTACAACTTGGGCTTCTCTTAATCAAATTAGGACTTTAAGCACTTGAAATTGAAGTTCAGAATGTCTTCTTTCCAGCCATATGTTATTTGGGCCAATCCAAGGTCGGAGGAAAAAGTTAAGGCCGAAACAAATTGCTAACTCATTTTCCGCGCTGATAAGATCCATCCTGAGCATGGTTCTGTGTTTGCTAGGTAACGGACTCCAGATTTATCCAATGGAGCTGAATTTTGGATATGTTGTAGTAGACACCCATTGGAAAAAGTTTCATGAAGATCTTCACTTCATTCGAGCCCCATAGCATGCTGATCCAAGGCCAAGAAGTTGACCTACGAAACTGGGCTGGAAATGGACTGTAGCAAAAAATGAGTTTGTCTTTAAGCTCTTCTTCCCTTCATCCAAATCAGGCCTTCACATGCTTGGATTGCATCATTTCCTATCCAAAGCCATCATTATTACCTAAATCTCAATTAACTGAAAGATAAACACAAAAAGAATTAAAAGCACAAGTTTAACTCAAAAACATAACCAAATCATAAGCTAGAATGGTACAAAATGATATGTAAATATGTACTGATCATACATCTACTGCGATCACATCTGTTGACATATTCAGTTGACTCATGGCGCATGGTAGGCCAGAAATAACCTATGTTTAGAGCCTTCTGGACCTCAAGTGTTTTAGGGTATTTTATGCATGTGAGATGAGGGCTGGAGTATGATCTCCAGAGATGAGCTTGTTTCCTTGCATGTAGTATCTCGCGGCTTTTCACTGGACCTTCATGGCCTCATACTTCTCTGTTGGCAGATTTCCATTCACCAAGTAGTCGATGATGGGGTCTTGCCAGCTGAGTTCTTCATAGATATGCATTGAGTCGATTGACCGGTCAAGATGTTAGACTAGGATGAAGCGCCTGAATTGGATGTCCATTGCTGATCCTAGGCTTGCCAATGCATCTGCATGAGGGTTCTCTACTCATGGAACTTGTTGGATGGTGAAAGTAGGGAATTTTTTCAAAAGTCCTTGGACTTTGTCTAGGTATTGGATCATTCTTGGATATTTTGCCATGTACTCGCCTGAGGCTTGATTCATGATTAGCTGGGAGTCTGAGAATATGGCCAATCTCTTGATCGACAGTTCTTTTGCAGGTGTAGTCCGACAAGCAATGCGGCATATTCTGTCTCGTTGTTTGAAGCAGGAAAGTCTAATGTGATGGCTTGTTTCAACAAAGTTCCGTATGAGGTGATTATGACGACGCCTGCCCTCACTCCCTTGTGATTTGTTGCTCTGCTTTTAGGCGCAGCTGCCACATGTCGTTAGGCAGGTGGGGATCGGCGGGGGGGTGTCACCGACTCTCGAATTTTCCTTATTTTTTGTGACCAGATTCTTTTTTTTTCGGCTGTTAGAGTAAACTCTACAACAAAATATGCTAAAGCCTGAGCTTTTATAGTAGTCTTCAGTCGGTAGAGGAGGTCGTATTGACTAAGTTCGATAACCCATTTCATGGGTCGCGAGAAGCGTCGGGGCTGTGGAGGATCGATCTGAAAGGAAATTCTGTCATGATAATTATCCGGTGAGCTTGATAGTAGGGCCTTAGTTTTCTCGCATAAACCACAAGCGAAAAAAATGAGCTTCTCCATATTTGGATAGCGAGTCTCTGGGTCGAGAAGAGCTTTTGAAGTGTAAAATACCGAATGTTGTGCCTCCCGCTCTTCTCGGATGAGAGCTAAGCTAATAGCTAAGTCGGACATTGCCAAGTAGATGAACAAGTCTTCGCCTGGTATCGATTTTGAGAGTAGGGGAGGTGAAGTGAGGTAGGCCTTCAAGCTCTGAAAGGCTACTTCGCACTCTTTGTTCCACTTGTCCTTTTACCTTTTCTTCAAGGCTTTGAAGAATGGCCTACACTTGTCTGTAGATCTCGAGAGAAATCGGTTGAGAGCTGCTGCTCTACCCGTTAGACTTTGTATCTCCTTTGTTGTGGCAGGTGACTTCATGTTGAGTATAGCCTTGATTTGATTTGAATGTGCCTAAATTCCTCTTTGGATGACCAAATATCCCAGGAATCAACTGAATGAGACTCCAAATATGCATTTGCTTGGGTTCAACTTCATGTTGTATTTTCATAGTAGGCTGAATGCCTCGGCAAGGTTTTTGATGTGGTCTGCTCACTGGGGAGCTTTGACTAGCTTGTCGTCCATTTAGACCTCAATAGTCTTGCCGATTTGCTCCTCGAAAATTTTATTTACTAGCCTTTTGTAGGTCTTTGCCCAAAGGGCATGACTTTGTAGTAGTATGTACCCCTTTCGATGATGAAAGAGGTCTTTGCCTTGTCGTCTTCATGCATCATGATTTGATTGTAGCCAAAGTATGTGTCCATGAAGCTTAGCAGTTCATTGCCGAAAGTTGAATCGACTAGCTGATCAATTCTTGGCAGTGGAAAGTTGTCTTTATGGCATGCCTTGTTGAGATCGGTGTAGTTGACGCAAACTCTCCACAAACCCTTATCTTTCTATGCTACTAAAACAACGTTTGCCAGCCATTCTGCTTAAGAGACTTCTTCAATGAAACCAGTAGCTAGGAGCTTGTCGATCTTGGCCTCAATGATGGCAACCCGCTCGAGAGCGAAGTTGAGTCTCTTCTGAGTTATAGGCTTGATAGTTGGGTTGACGTGTAGGCGATGGCAGATGATCTGGTGATCGATGCCTGGCATGTCGAATGACAACCATGCAAATACGTCTTTGTTGTTCTAGAGAAAGGCTGCAAGCTCAGCCTTCTACTCCTGGCTTAGGTGCAAGAGAATCCGCATTTTTCTCTCTAGCTTGTCAAGATTAAGGGGCACTAGCTCGACATCCTCTTCGAGCTTGCTCGGTTGCTAGGAACATGTTTGTGCCTAATAAATCACAGCCATGAATTGGCCGAAGGGGTTCCTTTTATCGGCCCTTGCACTTCGCCTCCCTGAAGACAAGAGAAAAATGTCAAGGCACGATCATCTCGGCCTAGATTCTAAGCCGAGGCCGAGATCGAACAAAGTCACGGCCAAGAGCATTAAAGTCAGATCATCACGTGATGGCATGGTCTCATGCTTCATTTAAAGAAGTAGTGCCTGTTTAATGCAGCAAACCCACTGGCAAGGAATAAGCATTTAATGCACGAGGGAAGGTGGGAAGTGATTGGGGTCAGGATTTGGTGACAGGGATCAGAGTGATTAGACGCCAACATTCTCACAAAACTCTTTGCAGCTTGAGAGATTAGGTGACTTGCACGACGTTGGGCAATGATGACTTGCACGACGTGCTTGAAGCATTAAATGCGCCGACTAACGTGCGCATTTAATGCCCCAGTTGTCAATCACTTCAGGAGGAATGCTAAGGGTCCATCCCTTGGAATCCATTCGGCCCCTGCTCACGCCGAGGCAGGGAAGAATCCAGGGATGTAGGGGCAATGTTTGTGCCTAATAAATCACGGCCGTAAACTGGCCGAAGGGGCCCTTTATCTCGGCCCTTGCACCTTCTCGAGGAACTGAAAACGCAGCGTTTTGCCAGGATGCTTGGCCTTCCAGAGAAATAAGGGAAAAACTGCTAAGGCACGATAATCTCGGCCTCGTTTGAGGGCCGAGGCTGAGATCGAGTAAAGTCACGGCCGAAGGGATTAAAAGTCAGATCATCACGTGAGGCGGGGTCCCATGCTCCATTTAATGAAGCAAGGCTTCTGTTTATTGCAGCAAACCCACTAACCAAGAATGAGCATTTAATGCAAGAGAGAAGGTGGGAAGTGATTGGAGTCAGGATTTGGTGACAGGGATCAGAGTGATTAGACACCAACATTCTCACAAAGCTCTTTGCAGCTTGAGAGATTAGGTGACCAGCCACCAGAGCAATAAATGCGTCTCCACGGCCAGAGGTCCAGAACTCACGATCAGGGCGGCAGCCGCGATCTCCGGGATTTATGGGGTCACACCACCATACTTCACGATTCCAAATGTCGATTGGACCACCCACTTGCGCTAATCAGGGCTCCACCATGCTGATTTTCAGCCTCGAATTACCCTCTCAGGAACTCTTCCTATAAAGGGTTCAAACACCAAACAAAGCCTCCCACGGAGCAACTTATATTTTCCTGTAATGCACCTTCAATATGTTTACTTGCTTTCCTAGAAGTAGTGTTAGTTTGTAAGGAAAATCCATTCATCAATATATCATACGACCCTTGATTTTCAAGGCGCCGAGCACCATCCTTATTATTCGCTCACTCACCCCATATATCATACGACGCGCTCCCTGGGCAGCGCGCCGAGCACCGCCCAAAACCCACCAACACCACCACTCAACGACCTTGTAGTTCAGGCCGTGAACCTAACAGCCGAGACTAAATCCTCTCTCGGCTACAATCGTTTGATTAGAAGACGAGTTCAAACAGGCGCACCACTTAAACACTTTCAACCACTTCCAAAATCTCGACGCACGGTGAGACCGTGCCTGGCACGCCCGCGCACAACCGCACTGCACCCAAAAGCAGGAAACCGCGTGTCAACGCATATCCCCTCGGCCCGGAACTCCAGGCCGTGAGATTTGTGCGGCAGAAAGAACGGCCAGCCACGGCCGAAATAACAAGTACTTACATATCTGTCTAGTCTTGAAACAAAAGATAAACTATATGTGTAGATAGATTAAAAATGTTTGTGATTATTTATTACATTCCCAAAAAATAAAATAAAAGGTAGGAAACAGCCGATCTTCACCCGCCTAGACCCCTCGCTGAACATTCCCCAGATAAGGCATGTGATCCTTCTCCAAGCAATGTCCCCGCCGTTGATTCTCCTGCCACCTCACCCGGATCAGCTTCCGCTCAGCCAGTGCCTTCTTCGTCTCGGTCGCGGTTTTGAGGATTTGTTTGGCCGAGGATTTCAGTTCACGCCACGCTGCGACTGCACTATCTCGGCGCTGAAGGATGAGGTCTCGGCAAGCTTGAAGTTCGGCAATCTGGGCCTCAACCTGCGCAAGCTCTTCATTCTCTCGTTGAACAACGAGATCATTCTCTTTCAACCGGGCCATTGCAGGTTGGACTTTTTCTTTGATCTCCACCAGGTCTTGCTCAGCGTGCTTCCCTCGGCCATCCTCGGCATCCGGCCGATCATTTCCTCGCCTTCGGCCAGGCGGGCTTGTAATTCAACCAATTGGGCCGAGTCTGCAGACCGAGTGCCATGGCCGTGTCCAGGCAGGATCTAAACTCCATAATTGCCCTGGGAGCGGTCATTTGACGAACATCAAGAAGAAGGAATTCTCGGAGCCGTTCAACGAAGGTCTTGGAGTCCTCGTCCAAGGGAGCCGAGGCCGAGCTACCTCCTTCCTCATGGAGGCTGGCGTACAACTCCTCAAGATCATCAGAGGAGGTGGCCTCCTGGGCATAAGGAAGAGGTTAAGTGAGAAACAAATTGCTAAGACAAAGGAATAACGAAAAGGGGATGGCCGGGTACTCACGGCGAGCGAGAGGTCGTTTCTAACCGCCGAAGTGGTACGCAGGAGACTCGGCACACTCACGACCGTGGCTCCGGTTACCACCGACTCGGCCACGACCATTGAATCCTGGGACGACGGCATAGGGGGCATGGTCGCAACGACCGTGGACAGCGGCAGCGACGGCTGAGGAATCTGAGATGAAAAAACTCAGTCAAAGGTATCATGCAAAGATTCCAAGGGAAGAACAATAAAGCTAAAGTATGGGAGAAGCGAATTCTTCTCGAGAAGAGATGGAATGCCAGAGAGGCTTGTATGGGAGAAGAGATGCCGCTTGGACGACGAGGAGTGGGCCGCGACGGCTCAACAGGCACGTCTACAGGAGCCTCTTCGGCGGCTTCCTCGGTAGCCTCTTCAGTGGCCTCCTCGGTGGCCTCTTCAGTGGCCTCCTCGGTGGCCTCATCAGCAGCCTCTTCGGTGGCCTCTTCAGTGGCCTCCTCAGGCACCCTCGTCAGCGGCCTCCTCTGCGACATCCTCTACCACCATCTCTCATCGCGCCGCCCCTTCAATCACCGTTTCGGCCACGGCTTCCTCTTCGACCACCATCTCGGTGGCTATTGTTTCCTCGACCGTCTCCTCGGCCGTAACTTCCTCCTCCACCGCCGTCCCTGCGGCTTCTACCCCTCGACCACCATTTGGACGGTGGCCGTCTCCTCCACGGGCGGCACCTCGGTCGCAGTCTCCTCCTCCTCGACTATTACCACGTCCTGGAGAACAACCAGCTTGTCAGAATGCGCAAAGGGAAAAGATGTTGAACTCAAAAATAAAGAAAGGAAGGAGGCCAAGGATACTTACGGCCACAGGGGGAGCTTCCCTTGCGATCACATGAGGGACTACCTCCTCACTTCCGCCCTCTGAAGAAGTGAAGAGGGTCCTCTTTCTCGGTCGCTCGCTCTCTCTACCACGGCGACTCTGGCCGGTGCCTCCCTCGACCGGTGCGGCCTCAGTGCTTGGCGCTTCTTGGCTCTTCTTACGACCCAGGGCTGTATGTCCAAAAGAAAAGAGGGGAGAAGAGACAACCAAGGATCAGGTGGCTTTGAGAAACCGGCAAAGAATAATGACAGGAAAACAAATTGAGGAAAGCTTACCAGGGGCAGCATTGGGACGAGCCGGCTGGGAGGACGCCACGGTCCTGTGCGCCAGCGTTTTCGCGCCCCTACCACAGGCGTCGCCTTCGGAGCTGGGCCGTTGTCGAGGCTGCGATTATGGCTACGGCCGAAGGAGGGGCTGCTACTTTAGGAACGGCCACGGCCGGGGTACTTAGTCGAGGAGGCCCTGCTAATACCTTCTTTATTTTGGTACCCTTGGGGGTAAGGGGGTCCCAGTCTGCATTCTTCAAGGCCGCCCTCGCGGCCTCCTCACTGGCCGGATGAATCTGGCCGAGATGCACTCCTCGTACCAGACCCTTCCATCCTCGTCATACGCATTGCAGTGCCTCCAGGGCGTCAGATTCAGGAAGGTCATCCCCTGTTGAAGTTGGAAGGTGATGTTGGCTATGCCGTGCTGTTGGGAGACATCGGCCCTCCAGGACGAGAGCCGGTTGGTTGACAGAGGAGGGAGTGTGGCTGTCCTGGATTAGGCCAAATTGACGCGCCACAAAGTTCGGCAGATAAACCTCGGCCCCATCCTTGGACATGCCGCAGTGAAGATCGCGCGAGACCAGAAAGGAGCCCAGATCTCCTTCAGATCATTCTTGGTCTGGACATCAGGGACGACTGAGAGGTCGTGAGTCAGGAATAGCGGAAACGGCCGAGCAAGGCAGACTGGAATTGCGCACCAGTTCTCTCGGCCAAGCCGTAGAAGAATTTGTAACAAAGGGCCGAGGCGTTATGTTTCTTAGGGGCGCGGTCAAACGCATTGGCGAGCCCTCAGCTCTGGGAAGTAGGCCTGCAGCCAGGAGCTGGAAAGCCCAGCGGGCCGCCGTGCTTCGGCTTCATTCCATCAGGAACGATGTCATGAAGCTTGCGGTAGAGATGGCCGAAAAGAAAGGGGCTGAGCGCTAGCCTGCTGCCCTGTGCAAGGTAATCGGCCACGTGGGCAAACTCCAGGGTGACCTTGTTCGCCTGAGTGCAGAAGATGAACTTGCACAGCCAGTACCAGCAGAAATGCGGTGTGCTCGACTTCACCGGAGGGGCGATGACGTCGTTTTCAGCGCTGTCCTCCACGCCAAAGTTGCTGTAGAAGCTGAAGTAGTTAAGCATGTTCTTCTCCTTGTTCCCGCTGACTCTCGCAAGAGTGGGCCACATGGTTTTAAAGCTCAGTTCCACCTCAGGAGCAACAAGAGCGGCGTTTACTTCCACGCCAAGAGGAGAAAGGCCGAATGGGGCGGCCATGTCTAGTACGGTCGGCATCATCATACCGAACCGAAAGTTCATGGTGTTGGTGGCCGACGACCAGAAGCATAGGGCTGCGGCCAAAAGCGACCAATCCAAGACGAGTGGCTGCTCAAACAGTTTGATTAGGTGGTAGATGCCTTGATCTTTCCATTGTTGGCCGAAGAAATGCTCCATCTTCGGCAGCCACTTCTCCCAGTCCGAAGTCACGGTTGGCCATTGCTGCTGCGGCCTGATGACGTTCCAATCCTGGAAGTCCCCTCCGTCAAAAGCCGAGTGGTCTACCAGGTTGTTCTTCAAATGGTCCACGAGCCTCTCTGGCATTCCACCATCAATGGAGGGGCCGAGGACGCAGGTGTCAGTGGGGGCACCATCGTCATCAGCCCAGGGCGCGATGATGTTGGGAAGGACTGAGCCCTGGATGTCTCGGCAGATAGCCTCGAAATCAGTGTGGAAGGCTTGGGACCTAGCTTCAACAGATGTGGAGGTCCTGGAGGCCATTTGAAATGAATTTAAAGTTGGGTGTTTAGGATGAAAAGGCAGAGAAAGAAGGTGAGCGTGAGAAGCACTGAAGGAAAATCCAGAAAGGGGTGAAGGTTTGAGAAGGAATCGTGATTCTTAGGCAAAATTTTCTGGTGAGTTTGAAGGTCTGGAGAGAAGAGTTTTTGGCAAAGCTTGGGCGTCTGAGAATTCTGAAAGCGTAGGGAGAAAGCAAGAGAGTTTGGGTTTTTATATTGGCGCTAGAATTCGAAATGAAAGGATATGTCTCTCTCGAGAGGCGTAACGTTCTGCGAGCACACTGGACAGGCGCGATGATGTGTCGAAAGCCCAGAGGCCGTCGTTTCCTCTGACAAAACGAAGTGACGCTCTGGGCAATAATGACTTGCACGACGTGCTTGAAGCATTAAATGCGCCGACTGACGTGCGCATTTAATGCCCCAGTTGTTAATGACTTCAGAAGGCTAAGGGTCCATCCCTTGGAATCCATTCGGCCTTTACTCATGCCGAGGCCGAAGAATCCAGGGATGTGGGGGCAATGTTTGTGCCTAATAAATCACGGCCATGAATTGGCCGAAGGGGATCCTTTCTCCGGCCCTTGCACTTCGTCTCCCTGAAGACAAGAGAAAAATGCCAAGGCACGATCATCTCGGCCTAGGTCTTCTAAGCCGAGGCCGAGATCGAACAAAGTCACGGCCAAGAGCATTAAAGTCAGATCATCACGTGATGGCAGGGTTCCATGCTTCATTTAATGAAGTAGTGCCTGTTTAATGCAGCAAACCCACTGGCAAGGAATAAGCATTTAATGCACGAGGAAAGGTGGGAGGTGATTGGGGTCAGGATTTGGTGACAGGGATCAGAGTGATTAGACCCCAACATTCTCACAAAACTCTTTGCAGCTTGAGAGATTAGGTGAACAGCCATCAGAGCAATAAATGAGTCTCCAGGGCCAGAGGTACAGAACTCACGATAAGGGTGGCGGCCGAGATTCACCGGGATTCATGGAGTCACACCACCATACTTCACGATCCCAAATGTCGATTAGACTACCCACTTGCGCCAATCAGGCTCCACCATGCAGATTTTCAACATCGATTATCCCTCCAGGGACTTCTCCTATAAATACAAGACTCATGACCACTTTCAAAGGATTCAAACACCAAACAAAAGCCTCCCACGGAGCAACTTATATTTTCCTGTAATGCACTTACAATATTTTACTTGCTTTTCTAGGAGTAGTGTTAGTCTGTAAGGAAAATTCATTCATCAATATATCATACGTCCCTTGATTTTTCAAGGCGCCGGAGCATCACCCTTGTTGTTCGTTCACTCACCCCATATATCATACGACCGCCGCTCACTGAGCAGCGCGCCCAGTAGTCCTGCCCTAAACCCACCAACACCACCACTCAACGGCCTTGTAGTTCAGGCCGTGAACCTAAAGCCCAGAGACTAAATCCTCTCTCAGCTACAATCGTTTGATTTGAAGACAAGTCCAAATAGGCGCATCATTTAAACACTTTCAAACCACTCCAAACTTCTCGACGCACGGGAGACCGTGCTGGCACGCCCTCGCACAACCGCACCGCACCCAAAAGCAGGAAACCGCATGTCAACACACATCCCCTCGGCCCGGAACTCCAGGCCGTGAGATTTGCGCGGCGGGCAGAAGAGGATCTGCTTTCTCTTCTGCTTGTTCTACTCCCTTCATATCTGCCTGATTCACAATGAGGAACAGTGTTTGTTTGCTTCTCTTCAGCCCTTGAGCTGAGCATTTCCTCGTCATCGCTGTTGATTCTGACCGACACCGCTCCCAGGGATTGGGTAATGGATTTTTGGATGTGTGGCGGAGGTGATGGCGTTGATCTTATCAATCCATAGTCTACCCAGAATGCCGTTGTAGGGAGAGACTTCATCAATAACCATGAATGTTTGCGAGCTGATTACATGTCTGCCCTGAATGCCGTTGTAGACGTCAAGATCTATCGTGCCCACGGTAATTGTTGTTGTGCCATTGAAGCCGGTTAGCGACCCGGCTGATTTATGATCTTTGTCCTAAGCCTATCTGCGAATGACTGCCAATTGTAGGATATTGGTTGCGCTGCTCTCGTCTGCATGGATTCGGTCGACCATGGCTTGAGCGATTTGAATGCTGATGACAAGGGTGTCGTTGTGTAGTAGATCAAGGCCGATTAAATCTTTGTTTTGGAAGCCGATCACGAGATTGTCTTCTACTAGTGTGAGGCTAGTTGAAACTTGGGAGATCACAGTGGCCTGTTTGATCTTCCTCTTCTTTTTTTTGCCTGGTCAGCCCAGACTCCTCAGATATTCGACTAGGATTGTGTTAATCCTAATGACCTTCTGGGGTGGCTCCTTCGCGGTATCGCATCCTCAATCTGCTAGATGGCCTACTTATCAATGAACTCCATGCAGTGGCCTTCTCTCACAAGTTCTTCGATGTGCGTTTTCCAAGGAAAGAAGTTATTCGTATTGTGCCCATGCGTCCCATGGAAGGCACAGGATTTTTTTGTTTCCCTCTAGTCTGGATCTCCTTTCAAGGGTGGCGGTCTTCTTACCCAAGGTTTGTCTTTCACTTGGGCTAAGATCTGATGTATGGGGATGGAGAACTTGTTATAGTTCTCTTCTGCCATAGCTTCTCCTTGTGGGTGCGGCTTGCGTTTGTCTTTTACACTTGTGCTTTTAGAACTAGTATTCGTTACTCGCCCTGATTTAATGATGATATTACTAGATTGACAAAAAAGAAAAAGAAAAAATGCAACCTCTATGATGATCTCTAACCCATCTAAGCATGGTTAAAGAAAAATACAAAGAGAATAAAAACTTCTCTATCTAAAGCTTACAACAATATCCTCCTCTCTCTCGTCACAAACTCAGTTCTTGATAATAACTAAATAATTAGATAATTTCCAATTTGATTGATTAAATTTTGGTTAGGATGATGTTTTATGGGATTCTAATAAGTAGACAATTAGGGTCATTGAAGTTGAGCCTCAAGTTCGATTAGAGATTAGTTTGCGCATACGCGCTCGTGACTCGAGCCGTACTGTAGCCTCTAAACAGTGGGCCACTAAATTTCAAATTTTTTGTCACTGTGGTATAATGGTCAAAGCACAGTAGACTTTAAATAAATATGTAAAAATTTAGGGAGTTATTTATCCTAACACCCCTATGAGGTTTTTCGTTTTTTTCACAAAACTTCTTGAGGTCCTAGAAATTACACAAACACCCCCTTGTGTTTCAAATTGTTTCACATAACTCCAAAAATCCAAAAAAACCTAAAACCTGATATAACAATACTTCTGCATAGACTAAAATACCCTTCATGTAGGCCTCATCATTTGGCCCGCGGGCTCATGGGCTTACGGGGGCCCGCCCGGCCCATTGAAAAAAACCCCGGCCCGGCCCGCTTGGGCTTGGGCTTAGGTGTTTGAAGCCCGGTCCGGCCCGATTAAGCCCATGAAAGCCCGGCCCGGCCCGCCCACAAAATCCATGCCCGTTAAGCCCGCATACATATATAATTATGTATAAATAAGGGTTTAGGATTAGGATTACATCACTTGAATGACAAATCCCCCTGTTTAATTTTTTTTTTTTGTGTTACTTGTTATAAAAATTGTGTTTGTTTCCATTGAATTCTACTCATTCCTAGTTTATAATTGGATGATTAGCACATTAATTTGTGTCATTTATTAATATAACAATTATATATATATATAAATAAGACAAACAACATATCATATCACCAAACATAATCATACCACCAAATATAATCAAACTTTTCTTTAACACATCACCAAATAATGAGCACAAAATTAATACAAGTTTTATCCTTAAATTTATAGTTGTTAGTATTTTCTTTTGTTTTATGTAAATCTATTAGAGTATTTATATTGGTTTTTTCCAATCTTGTTTTTATATTTAATGAGTGGTTGTTTTTTCCAATCTATTAGAGTATTTTCTTTTGTTTTATGTAAATCTATCAAGGAAATATGCTCAAGACAATGTGAAAATGTGATTACATACAAAAACATGAAAATGCATACATAAATTTAAAAATCACATGTTTCTTATTATTTTTTAGGCCCATTTCGGCCCGGCCCGTAGGGCTTAGCCCGGCCCGGCCCGATGAGCTTTTTCAAGCCCGACTCATGAGATGGGCTTGGGCTTTGAATTTTCTAAAAAAACCCGGTTCGGCCCGGCCCGATATTTTCTCTCCTCTTTAAAGCCCGGCCCGACCCGGCCCAAGCCCATGAAATTTGGGCCGGGCTAGCCCGGCCCGGCCCATTGACGAGCCCTACCTTCATGGTATTAGAATACTGTTTGGATAGAATTGTACCGTAATCTCTACCCAATATTATACTACAAATAAAATAGTAAAAAGAAAAAAACCAACCCATCAGACACGCATTGTCCGCTTGCCCCAAGGAAAAAAAAGACGCTTTCCTTCATCCTCTCCATCTCTTCCATGCCTTCTCCAATATGTTTCCAATCACAAAAAAAAAAAAAAAAAGGTCAATCCTAACTCAAACCAAAAAATCAAACTAAAGCAACTTCTTCACAATGGCTGCGTACCAGCTTCTTCATTTGCTATATGGGTGTTGCTCACTATGTCTTGACTTGGAGTAGGGCCTTGACTTCCTATTTCTTGGTTTGTTGGATTAACTCCTCCCACCTTAAATCCTAACGCTACAAAGCAAAAAGATCAAGGAGCAATAAGATAGCAGGATCTGAGAATTCTCTTTTCAAAGCAACAAAGGATTTCGATGATGGAGCAAAGATGGAAGAGATGAAGATATGGAAGAGAGGAAGCGTCTTCATTTTTTCTCATGGAATAGTACGATGCGTCTTATGATTTATTTATTATTATTTTATTTTTGATAGGGTTTTGGGATTATGGTGCGACTATATCCAAACAGTTATGATATCATGAAGGGTATTTTAGTCTATGCAAGAGTCCTCTTACATCCAATTTTAGGTTTTTATTTTTTAGTTTTGGAGTTATGTGAAACCATTTTGAAACCTGAGGGGGCGTTTGTGTAATTTCTAATCCCTTAGAGGGTTTTGTGAAAACACAAAAAAACCTCAAGGGGTGTTAGTATAAATAACTCAAATGCAAGACAATCAGTCAAAAGACTACAAACAAATGAGTTTCATAATTATGCGTATGTTGACACTCATCAAAGGACAAAAAATCAATGTTTAATTTTACAAGAGGGTTGAATGGAATTTTAATCTTATACAAGGACTAAAACTGAAATTATTGAATGCACACAAATTTGGAATTCAAATTTTGTAAGTACACAAATTTGGAATCCCAATATTATTGTACATACATAAAATTTACATTATTGAATTAAATACAAATATTAAATGACAAATATGATATGAAGTTTTTAATACTGCTTAAGGAAAGTTTTGAACCAATGCGCCGAGAATTTTGGGTGCCTTTTAAGCCCATCATTGTAATCTACATAGGTGATACCAAATTGAACACTGAATCCCGAATTCCATTCAAAGTCATCTAGCAACGTCCACGGAAAGAATCCCTTCAATTTGACACCATTGCTAAAAAGAAATTAAAGAAAATTAAATATATTAATGTCAATAATATGAATCAATAACTCAAAATCTAAAGCTATACCGTATACATATATATATTTAAATATTATAAATGAATTTGTTAATACACTTACTCAATAGAACTTTGAACATAATGAAGGTGGCGATTGTAGAAGTCAACTCTATGGGTATCATTAAGGGCTTCAACAAGTGATAATTTCGGATCATTCAACTCATCCACACCTAAAATATATAATACATTATTATGTAGTTACAAATTTAGACTTTGTACCACTTGTGCGTGTTTTACAACAAAAATATGTGAAACATTAATCATGCAATTACTTAAGGCTAGAAAAAATTACCATTTTCGGTAATGTAAATAATTGGATTGTGATAATTTTTCTTTGTGTAGAGTAAAAAAGATCTTGAATTCCTCATGGATAAACATTTAACCATTCCGAAGCACCCTGCACCAAAATTTGAAGATCTTTAGATTTTTAGGAGTCATATTTGTAAGTGCAACTCCATTATTCCCATCGAGTTTTAATGGTTCAAATTTGTAAGTGCAACTCCATTATTCCCACCGAATTTTAATGGTTCAAATTTGTGAAAGATCTTTAGATTTTTAGGAGTCATATTTTTAGGAGTCATCTTTCACAAATTCTCATTTTTCTTCCCATGATAGATAACAATGGTTTTAATGCCATTTGCGGTTTTCCTTTGGTTACTCTTCAAACCCTTTTCAGTGATGACTTTACATGATTAATCATGTAAGGCGGGATGAGTCACCATTGCGAATGAGCACATTGATATTTAATTTCTTCATTGTTATCATTAGATCTAATTATGAATCCAACATTAGAAAATGAGAAAATAAGTGAATTGATAATTAGAAATTAGAGAAAAGACCCTAATTGCATTGCCATAACTTGAGATGTTTTTTGTTGGTAATCTTGATAAGTATAAGTTGACTCTGGTTGGCATGGTGAAATAAATTTCTTTGCAAAACACGTGTGCATGCCATTAGAAGGGTGTTGAGGGCGCAACTGTTTAGAATGTCATGGTACAAATGGAAAGTTTCATATTTGGATGAATAGTCAAACACGAATAGTGTGAGTAGCTGCAAATTCTGATTTAGTCTCCTAATTAACCACGTGGGTCAAAGTTTGAAAAGAATATGACGGACAATTATGTTCTTGACACTGTAAGTTAGTAGATTGTTAAAATTTTTGTACATAATATATGTGATTTCTTTTTGTTTTACAAAGACTCAATCAGACTAAGTTAGTAGATTGTTAAAATTTTTGTACATAATATAAGTGATTTCTTTTTGTTTTACAGAGACTCAATCAGACTAAGCGGCTATTACGAGACTCAATCAGACTTAGCAGCTAATATATATGAAACAGTGGCAGACCCAACTTTCGTTCATCTGGGGGCTTAAAAAAATTCAACCAATATATAATCAAACAAAAAATATTTCAAACTTTGAATATTAATAGCATTGTCTAATAAGTAAATTTACAATTGTCCTCGACGACTTTTCATATTTTGAAAACGTTGCATAATAAGCTCATTATCAATACTATTAAATATGTCTTTTCAAGATATACTACCAAGCAATCATTCATCCATTGGTCTCCCATTCGATTACGCATTTTGTTCTTCACGATGTTCATAGTAGAGAATGCCCTTTCTATTGATTTGTTTCATCAGCTTGATTTGTTGGGCTGCAGACTTTTGTCAAATAATGAGTTTGGCGGCTGAGTTCTCCACAAAATTATAGAATGAGTGAACTTGGTGGGATCTCTATTCTTCTTTTTTAACATGGGGTTTAGGGTTTTTCTTTTTTAATATAAGCTTTGGGCTTAAAGTGTATGTATTGTATGGGCTATGTGGGGGCTTTACTTGAGAATGACCTAAAAATAATTAAAAATAATGAATTTAAATGGGATTATATGGCTGAAGTTTTTGGGTAAGTGTGGGCAGCTGCCCACAGTTGGCATTAATTGGGTCCGCCCCTATATGTGATTAAGTATGAAAAATGGTTTTTCAGAATAATCATTTTCTCAAGATAATTTTTGGCGGCTTTTATTCCTTACACATCAAATAAGAAAACTTGATTTTATAGGATTTTAGTATGAAGTATATATAGACTTAATGAACCATCATTTTTAGCCTAAATCGTATTTTGCACTAAAACCAATTTTTCATATTTTGATTTGGTGGGAATTTGATTTTCTAGTATTTTTTATTTGAATCCAAATGGGGGGTACTTCCTTATTTACATTGTAAACTTAAGTAAATGTCTTTGTTCTTTTACTTTCATTTATTTTTATATTACTCCATTTACTTAAATGTTGAAAATAGAAATAAGATAATATGTACGTCAGTTGGGCAAATGGGCAATTTAAAGCACCTACAATGGTTTTTCCGACGAGAGGAGATGCAGCTGCACCTCCTTGCGCCTTAATAGGTCCGCCACTGAATATATGTGATTTCTTTTTTGTTTACGGAGACTCAATCAGACTTAGCGGCTAATATATGGGATTTCTTTTTTGTGCCTTGTACCATTGGTTGGTTTACAAAATCTTATACTTACTTTGACCATAAATATGTAAGATGAGTTGGGCAATTACGTTATTTTTCTTTCAGCAATTATAACGTCTTCACAACGTTTTCTTGTTTTCTTTTTCTCTTTTAAAACTCTTTTGACGGTTTCAGAGATAATAGATCGATGCACAATCTCATTTTTCGCACCAAATATTATTTAATTCCTTCCTTGTTATAATTAGATCTAATTATGAATCCAACATTAGAAAATGAGAAAATAAGTGAATTCATAATTAGAAAAGACCCTAATTGCATTGCCATAACTTGAGATGTTTTTTTGTTGATAATCTTGATAAGTATAAGTTGACTCTGGTTGGCATGGTGAAATGAATTTCTTTGCAAAACACATGTGCATGCCATTAGAAGGGTGTTGAGGGCGCGGCGCAACTCTGAAGAATGTCATGGTACAAATGGAAAGTTTCATATTTGGATGAATTGTCAATCACGAATAGTGTGAGTAGCTGCAAATTCTAATTAACCGCGTGGGTCAAATTTTGAAAAGTATTTGACGGACCATTATTTTCTTGACACTATAAGTTAGTAGATTGTTAAAATTTTTGTACATAATATATGTGATTTCTTTTTTGTTTACGGAGACTCAATCAGACTTAGCGGCTAATACATGTGATTTCTTTTTGTGCCTTGTACCAATGGTTGGTTTTCAAAATCTGATACTTTATTTTTCTTTCAGCAGTTATAAGGTCTTCACAACGTTTTCTTGTTTTCTTTTTCTCTTTTAATACTCTTTTGACGGTTTCAAAGATAATAGATGCACAATCTCATTTTTAGCACCAAATATTATAATATTGCGTGTTTGAATATAGCAGTTGAGTTTTGGGAGGAGACAAACTCATTTCCCTTCGTACCATGACATTCTACGTCGTTGCCCCCTCAAACCCATTCAATGCCCATGTGTGTTTACCATTCTCATGCGCAGCACGTACTTCCTCTCTATAGAAAGGCCATGCAGCATGCCAGCCAGAGCCAACTTATACTTCTCAAGATTATTACCAACAACAACAAAAAAACCTCAAGTTATGGCAATGCAATTACGTTCTTTTCTCTTTGGCATACTGCTACTAATTGGCTTTGCTTTGACGAATAGCGAAGCTGATATTAGAGCTCCACCCACACATTTTGACACTGCTTCTCTCAATAGGAGCAGTTTTCCAGAAGGGTTCATATTTGGTGTAGGTTCTGCAGCTTACCAAGTAAGTCCTTTTCTGGGCTTTAATTTGAGTTTTGATTAGGATTTTCTTTCAAATTCAGACCAAGCATCGATCCATGCAAGAATATTGACATCTTCTTCATTGTGTCTCTTGTGTATTTCAGTATGAAGGTGCTGCAAAAGAAGGTGGTAAAGGACCAAGCATTTGGGATACCTTCACCCACAAATATCCAGGTTTGTCCAATCAAATCATCAATTAGTTAAAATAACAAAATCGTGCTACTTTTACTCTTATGCTCTAAATAAATAAATTTTCTATGATTAATTGCAGAAAAGATAACCGATCGCAGCAATGGAGATATCACTGTTGATCAATATCACCGCTATAAGGTTCATGACCCAACGTGCACATATTATATTTTGAAGCATGAAGAAAACTCATCACATTAAATATAAACTGTCGATAATTTTTATTTGATTTCTTTTTTGTTATGCACTGTAGGAAGATGTGGGGATTATGAAGAATATTGGGTGGGATGCTTATCGATTCTCTATCTCATGGTCAAGATTGTTACCAAGTAAGTACATTTGTGACCATTCGTCAATATTTCTGCCTTCATGGTTTTCGCTTAAGTAATGTGTCCAAGTTGTCTACCGAATAATATAACAATTTTTTTTTCAATTAAAATACTTAATTGAAATAACTTAAGCAAAAATATATTTTTTTCAAACAAAAATTAAATAGAAGTCGAAGTTCAAGTTTGATAACATATAGTCCGACTTTTTTAAAGTTCAGTTTAAATGTTATCTGTGCACTTATCTTTATTTTCTGGTTTTTTTTTAATTATTAGATGGAAAGTTAAGTGGAGGAGTGAACAAGGAAGGAATCAAATATTACAACAATCTCATCAATGAGCTCTTACGCAATGGTGAGTCATCCCACCTTACATGATCAATAATTATACAATAAGAGTTACATGCACTCATAAAGAAAAGTCATTTTATCAAACTTATAACTCACTTTTGTTGATGATGCTATTTATAGGTTTAAAGCCATTTGTGACAATCTTCCATTGGGATCTTCCCCAAACTTTAGAAGATGAATATGGTGGTTTCTTAAGCCCTCATATTGTGTAAGTGAAGAAATTAGTCATTTGAATCGTATTGATAATTTAATTAATAAATACAATTATGACATTTACATTCTGAAATGTGTATATACAGCAATCATTTTCAAGATTACGCAGAACTTTGTTATAAGGAATTTGGTGATCGAGTAAAGCTTTGGAGCACACTGAATGAGCCATATACCTTCAGTTACAATGGATATGCAGTTGGGAACAATGCACCGGGACGATGCTCCAATTGGCAGCAGCTAAACTGCACCGCGGAGATTCATCTCCTGAACCATATTTGGTAACACACCACCAACTCCTTGCTCATGCAGCTGCCGTAAAATTGTACAAAGATAGATACCAGGTACAATTAATTAGTTTGTTGCAACAAGAGAGCGACTACTTTACCTTTTTGTGCCTCTAAAACAAACAAACTAAATGTTCTTGTGCAGGCGTCTCAAAATGGAGTGATAGGGATAACCCTGGTATCAAATTGGTATAAGCCCCTATCAGGAAGAAAAAGAAAATAAAAATGCAGCATTACGAGCTTTGGATTTTATGTTCGGATGGTAAGTGTATTTTGAATTTGCTTATGAATATAATATTTACTACTTATTAGAGAGCAATACATAATATAATGTCAAGTTAATCCTTGAAAATTTTACATTCTTATAGGTTTGCTGAGCCATTGACAAGTGGTGACTATCCGCAAAGCATGCGATCTCTTGTCGGAAGCCGATTACCAAAATTCACGAGAGAACAATCCAAGTTGCTAATTGGTTCATTTGATTTTCTTGGACTAAATTACTATACGGGTTACTATGCAAGTGATGCACCTCAAAATAACTCGGTATACGCAAGCTACATAACAGATGCTGGCGTTAAACAATCATGTGAGTACAAATTCAGAATTTAATTCAAGCAATTTAAGTTTATAGACTAATTAGATTCTGATATTCATATGTGTTGTGGCAGCTGAGCGTAATGGGGTCCTCATCGGTCCAAAGGTACACATCAAATTACTAGATTAAGCCTTTATGATTTCGACCATTAATAGTTTTGCACTTACAAATGTGACTCCTAAAAATCTAAAGATATTCAAATTTTGGTGCAGGGTGCTTCGGAATGGTTAAATGTTTATCCACGAGGAATTCAAGATCTTTTACTCTACACAAAGAAAAAGTATCACAATCCAATTATTTACATTACCGAAAATGGTAATTTTTTCTAGCCTTAAGTAATTGCATGATCAATGTTTCACATATTTTTGTTGTAAAACACACACAAGTGGTACAAAGTCTCAATTTGTGACTACATAATAATGTATTATATATTGTAGGTGTGGATGAGTTGAATGATCCGAAATTATCACTTGCTGAAGCCCTTAATGATACCCATAGAGTTGACTTCTACAATCGCCACCTTTATTATGTTCAAAGTTCTATTGAGTAAGTGTATTAACAAATTCATTTATAATATTTAAATATATATATATATATACGGTATAGCTTTAGATTTTGAGTTATTGATTCATATTATTGACATTAATATATTTAATTTCCTTTACTTTCTTTTTAGCAATGGTGTCAAAGTGAAGGGATTCTTTCCATGGACCTTGCTAGACGACTTTGAATGGAATTCGGGATTCAGTGTTCGATTTGGTATCACCTATGTAGATTTCAACGATGGGCTTAAAAGACACCCAAAACTCTCGGCGCATTGGTTCAAAAGTTTCCTTAAGCAATATTGAAAACTTCAGATCATATTCGTCATTTAATATTTGTATTTAATTCAATAAATTGAATTTTATGTATGTACAATAACTCTCAGAAACTCAATAGGAGTTTGCTGATGTTTGTATTTAGTGTTTGACTTTTCGATGTGGATTTGCCGTTACTCCTCTTGCGCGATGGATCTCTGTTTGTAGGGTTGAGTACATGTGCTTTTGTCTGCCAAATTGGAGGTTTTAGGTTTCTGGTTTGAGTCCATATCAAACCAATTTATTTTTGTGTTTGGTCACTGGAGATATTGTACTCATTTTCGGCATTGTGGCTACCTTGTACTTTTTTTTTGTGTTATCAATAAAATTACTATCACTTTTAATCAAAAAAATAATAATAGTTGGATTCCAAATTTGTGTACATACAAAATTTGAATTCCAAATTTGTGTACATACAAAATTTGAATTCCAAATTTGTGTACATTCAATAATTTCAATTTTAGTCCTTGTATAAGATTAAAATTCCATTCAACCTTCTTGTAAAATTAAACATTGATTTTTAGTCATTTGATGAGTGTCAACATACGCATAATTATGAAACTCATTTGTTTGTAGTCCTTCGACTAATTGTCTCAAATTTGAGTTATTTATATTAACACCCCTTGAGGTTTTTCGTGTTTTCACAAAACCCTCTGAGGTCTTTGAAATTACACAAACACCCCCTCAGGTATCAAAATGGTTTCACATAACTCCCAAAATCCAAAAAAAACCTAAAATTGGATGGAAGAGGACTTTTGCATAGACTAAAATACCCTTCATGATATCAGAACTGTTTGGATAAAGTCGCACCCTAACCTCTAAACCCTAACAAAAATAAAATAATATAAAAAATCATAAGACTCATCGTACTATTCCATGAGAAAAAAAGAAGACGCTTCCTCTCTTCCATCGCTGCCTCATCATCGAAAATCCTTTGTTGCTTTGAAAAGAGAATTCTCAAATCATGCTATCTCATTGCACCTTGATCTTTCTAGTTTGTAGAGTTAGGATTTAAGTTGGGAAGAGTTAATCCAACAAGCCAAGAAATAGGACGTCAAGCCTATGCACCAAGTCAAGACATTGGGAGCAAAACCCATGTAGCAAACGAAGAAGCTGTTACCCAAACATTGTGAAGAAGTTGCTCTAGTTTGATTTTTTTGACATGACCCGCCCCGGATTCTCCCTCGGAATCCATGACTAACCATGCTTCCCGTCTGACATCTACCCGATGTCGAACCCACTTTACTAAAAAAGCCATGTAACCCCAAATTAAAAGGATAAACTGTTTGACTCCTGTCGAAAATTCGGTAGAGTCCCCTCTGTAACTAGAACGATTCTCATACTTTTAACCAATAGAAAAATAATAAAATAACTTACAAAGACTACCAACCAAGCACAAACGCAAGCAGTTCTTAAAGACTCCAACCAAAATCAACGTCAATCCAAAACAGGTTTCAGACCCGTCATAACCACAAACACATTTTAACCACAACCATTCAGTAAAATCGGAATATAAACAAGCATTTAATCTCACCTAAGTTTCAATCAGCTTCTAGCCCATCGACAAATTCAAAACCAAACTCTTCCAAAAAAATAATTAAATTCGCTACTGCACCTAGGTTTGACCCCAGGCTACCTACATACCTCTTGGTGAGGGATCAAGCCACACGTAATTCTTATGACAAAAAGAAATCATCAATCAGAAACATACAAATATTGTCCAAGTAAAACCCAGAATTAAATTTAGATTCATTCTCAACTTCAATTCCCACAAGGCATATAATTAAATATTTTTTTTAAAACTCCCTTCTTTCCATGATTCATAATTGAAAACCATTTCCTAGTAAAGACTCACTTGTACTATGCATAACCCTTTTAAAACTAACTGTTTACTCTAAAACTCAAATTACTTTTTGAAAATCATTTCTTCCTACAACCATACCCTATCCAAGGCGTACATTGCAAAACAACATTGTCCAAGCAACATAACAATGATCACACATGTGCAGAGCACTCACCAAGCACATGCTCAAGAAAAATTCCACCGTTGTTCCCATTATACTTTTATCTTTACATAAACACATTTCCCAAACACGCACGACTTGAATCCTCAATGCCCGTGCAGCTGGAACTTAATACGACTATCCCAAATCCCAAAACGCAAGGTCATAAAATTATATGATAAGAACTCAACCCACAACCAGATTCCCAATAAACATTACTCACTTACTTAATAATTATAATAACTTCGAAGAACACGTAAGACATTTATGATAATAATATCCAATATCTAAATAATTCAATTTGTATCACATAATACTCCCCTTTTCCTTCGAAGAGTTACCGTGTGTCAAATACATCAAGTATCAAAAATAGGGGAGGTATATATAAGAGTGCACAACATGTACCGGGAGAAAACAATCCAACACGGGAATTGTTTTACTAGACCACATGGCAGAATCCTCAACACTCATGTGGCTAGGGAATGAGCAGTCCAACGGGGAACTATTGCTCCCTAGACATGTATGGTAGAATCCTCAATACATGTGTGGCTGAAATAAGTCTTACTCTCGTAGAATGCTGGTCAAGGCCTACGGCACACCCCGCCAAAGGTGCCCGGGCAATCAACATCTCACACGTCTGAAAATACCTCAACACCCGTGTGGTTATCATACATATCGAACGGGGAAAGTACATATGATGGTGCAATTCACAAATCCATATTCCAATATTATATATAATAATAGCGATAATAATAAGTACTATATATATATATATATATATATATATTCTCAGAAATCCTCATGTCATAACCTCCTTAACCAAAAAGTTAATAACCAATTTCATACTCAAAATCATATTCCTTATCTTCCGCAATCAATACTAGTGAGATCATTCGAACCTGTTAAAACCAACATCAGATATGCACACAGTCTCACTAATCCCATAATCCGATTAGACCATACTTTCCATAATCTAATAAATCAAAAAAAGACTACGTTCTCATTCAAATTCATTTATGCACAACATACTATTCAGAAAACTATTATTCATAATTCATCGATTTTAAGCAATCGAACATATATTTAAATATAGACAATAATAATCAGGCACTTAATTAATTCCTTATTCATGCCAAAACCTGGTTATCCAAGTCATTCCCAATTCCGCACAATTAAACATCATATAACTTGCTTGGAAAGTAAACATGAATCGGATTAGAGCAGAGTAAACATGAATCAGAGCGACCCGAGCATGAGTGAGTCCAAAAATTCCATAATTGAAGTGTTTAATTAATCGTATGAAATCAAAGAAAGAAAATGAAGCAAATTTAACAGCTTCAAGGAAAGCTTATTGTGGTAAGAAATATAGCAGTTAAAAAAACATTTAGAATAGCTAAAACTAAAATATAAAACATTCAGAAAGTAAGGCATATTTTTTAATGTAATTTATTTTATTCAGTGGTATTTTGTTGTACGTATTAAGTAATGATTTGGCTATGAATATAAATTATTATTTCTTGAAACATAGTGATATTGTGAAGGAATAATGCTACAAGCACCAACTTATTTACCAACCTTTACTCACCAACTTGATGTGGAAAATGACATGGTAGTCCACATCATGTGCTATGTCATCAATTTTAATTTATATCATTTTTCTTCGTTTCTTTACGCTTTCTCTTTATGTGCATTTTAATGCTATTTTCCTTCCTTTCCTTCGAGGGTTTTCTTTGAATTTAATGAGATCATTTCTGGACATGAAGGGCAATTTCATGTAATTATAATCGGATATCGGATAAAGATCTTCTCCTAAAATATAACAAAAGAAAGTCGAAACCCTATTTGGGTAGAAAATTAGTATTTCAACAATGGATTATAACTAGCCAAGGAAAGAAAAAGTTGAAGTTGGATCATGTGCCTTTATTTCAATTATGTGAGTACATCCTGTTACTTTGACCGACAATACTTAGTCAAATTTTATGGGAAAATGCTCTATTAAGAATTTTATGTTAAGTGGACGAAGAGGACTAGAAGTCCTTAATTAATCCTTAAGAAAAATCTAAAATTGATCAAAGATGAATCGTGGTAAAATTGGAGCGAAATTACAGGGACATATTTGTAATTTCATTTGGTATTTTTGTACTTTCTTCCTCTTCTCCATCTCCGACAGTCCAACTGAACCACACGCGCGCACGGATCTTCAAACCCGCGAGAGAGAGAGAGAGAGAGAGAGAGAGAGAGAGGCAATGGAGCTGGATCAACCGTCGATAAAATTCGGGACCCAAGAGGCGCTCTCGCACGTGCGAGCCCTGACGGACATGGGGGCGATGACGCGCCTCCTCCACGAGTGCATAGCCTACCAGAGATCCTTAGATCTGGACCTCGACAACCTCCTCTCCCAGCGCACCGACCTCGACAAGCAGCTCCTCAGCCTCCACAGGTCCTCGCAGGTCCTCGACATTGTCAAGGCTGACTCCGATCACGTGCTCACCAACGTCACCTCCACGTGCGACCTCGCCGACCACGTCAGCGCCAAGGTCCGCGAGCTCGACCTCGCCCAATCGCGCGTCAAGTCAACTCTCCTCCGCCTGGATGCCATCGTCGAGCGCGGAAACTGCCTCGACGGCGTCAAGCAAGCCCTCGACGCCCAGGACTACGAGTCTGCCGCCAAGTACGTGCAGCGGTTTATTCAGATTGACTCGGAGTACAGGGACTCGGGCTCCGAGCAGCGAGAGCAGCTCATGGAGTCGAAGCGGCAGCTCGAATCGATAGTCAGGAAGAAGCTCTCTGAGGCCGTGGACCAGAGGGAGCATCCTAACGTGTTGAGATTTATCAGGTTTTACACTCCGCTGGGTTTGGAGACTGAGGACTTGCAGGTTTACGTGGGGTATTTGAGGAAGGTGATTGGGATGAGATCCAGGCTTGAATTCGAGCACTTGGTGGAGCTTATGGAGCAGAACAATCCGATGCAGACGGTCAATTTTGTTGGGTGTTTGACCAATTTGTTCAAGGAGATTGTTTTGGCTGTTGAAGATAATGATGAGATTCTGAGAGGGCTTTGTGGGGAAGATGGGGTTGTTTACGCCATTTGTGAACTTCAAGAGGAGTGTGATACGAGGGGTAGTTTGATTTTGAAGAAGTACATGGAGTATAGGAGATTGCCAAAGTTGAGCTCTGAGATTAATGCCCAGAACAAGAATTTGCTTAATGTTGGTGGTGTTGGTGTTGGGTCTGAGGGGCCTGATCCTAGAGAGGTTGAGCTCTTCTTGGAAGAGATACTTTCTTTGATGCAATTGGGTGAGGATTATACTGAGTTCATGGTGTCTAAGATCAAGGGATTGACGAATGTTGACCCGGATTTAGGACCAAGAGCCACTAAGGCTTTTAGGAGTGGAAGTTTTAGCAAGGTGGTTCAGGAAATTACTGGGTTTTATGTCATATTAGACGGTTTCTTTATGGTGGAAAATGTGAGGAAGGCTATAAGAATTGATGAACATGTGCCTGACAGTCTCACGACTTCGATGGTCGACGATGTTTTCTATGTCTTGCAGAGTTGCTTACGAAGGGCAATATCCACTTTGAATATCAGCTCTGTGATTGCTGTGTTGAGTGGCGTGAGTAGCTTGTTGAGCAATGAGTACCATGAGGCTTTGCAACAGAAGATGAGAGAGCCCAATCTTGGTGCAAAGCTGTTTTTCGGTGGTGTTGGTGTGCAAAATACTGGGACGGAGATTGCCACTGTTTTGAATAATTTGGATGTCAGTAGTGAGTATGTCCTCAAATTGAAACACGAGATTGAAGAGCAATGCTTAGAGGTAATTGAAATGCTTTAGTTTACTCTGTGCTTTACTACACTGTTTAGACAAGTCTTTGGCTTACATTTTAACTTGCTTTGCATTAGGTCGAAGCCCCAAATCCCCATAACCTTGCATAATTAGTTTTATACAATCCTCCATTTAACTTGAGTTTGTGCCCCTCTAGTGATCGGATTTCCTATAGTGTGAGATTCGTTTTCCAATTGCTTTGTCAATCTTTGCTAACATAATTAGAACCTACTTACTATAACACTTTACAATGAGAACAGAACTTTTGTCCCTAATACTAATAGGATGTGGAGCTTGATGTGGTGCAGACTTAATTTTGAAGAAAGATATGTGGTTTGTATGATCACTTGACAGTGCTGCTTAGTACTCTAATATTTTTTTTAAAGATTGCTTTGGTAAATTTCATTTTGGATGCTGCCGTCACAGGCTTCTTTATATGGTGGAACTTTATAGTTAAGGTTTTCTTATCTATTGTCCACTAAGTTGATGGATCATGCCGCTGTTGTATTTTATTTATTGTGCATGATCTGTTGATATAGCTGTTGCCTTTACTTTCTTAATCCTTTGTATTTTTCAGTTTGTTTTGTTTCTTTTTTTTGTTTTTTTGTTTACCAAAATTCGAGTGCATAGAAATGAAGAGTCAAGAGAGCATTGTAACTCAGTGAGACAGATTAGCATTTCTCCAAGCCCCCATTTGTTACTTGTTGCCTATTGGTTATTAAATTCAGTAGATATGGAAATAGTCATAACGTTTTGGTTGTCCAGAATCATAAAATGGCTTCAACAACATGTATAGTAAAAAGTTTTAGTTTCAAGATATATATCATGCTTGTGTCACCTTCTTGGCTGTAAGTATTTTATTGTCCTTGGTAGGTCACATCTGCCTTGGTAGTTGCTTTAATATGATGTTGTATACACTAGCAAATGCACTGGCTATTAATGTTTGGGCTTCATTTATATCCATCTTGGTCTCTTGGATTCATGTTAGATGTTATCATCTGATGTGATCATTCTTTTTGTTGGATTGTAATGTTTTTTTCCCTACATATTATTTGCTTCTTTATAAAAAGTAATTCCATTATCAGATATTAACAAAATTGATATCATGTTTATCAGGTATTTCCTGCACCAGTTGATAGAGAAAAAGTTAAGTCCTGTCTGTCTGAATTAGGGGATATGAGCAACACATTCAAGCAAGCTTTGAATGTTGGCCTGGAACAACTTGTGGCGACAGTGGCACCCCGCCTCCGTCCGGTGCTAGATCATGTGGGGACCATTAGCTATGAGCTGTCAGAGGCTCAATATGCCGACAATGAGGTTAATGACCCTTGGGTCCAAAGGCTTCTTCATGCTGTTGAGACGAATGTAGCGTGGCTCCAGCCACTAATGACTGCCAACAATTATGACTCATTCGTACATTTGGTACTTGACTTCATTGTGAAGAGGCTTGAAGCAACTATGATACAGAAGAGATTCAGTCAACTTGGAGGCCTTCAGCTGGACAGAGATGCTAGAGCATTGGTAAGCCACTTCTCTAGTATGACTCAAAGGACTGTTAGAGACAAGTTTGCTTGTCTCACTCAAATGGCGACAATCCTCAACTTAGAAAAGGTCTCGGAGATTTTAGATTTCTGGGGTGAGAACTCAGGACCTATGACCTGGAGACTGACGCCAGCCGAGGTCAGGCGAGTATTGAGTCTGAGAGTTGATTTTAAACCTGAAGCAATTTCCGGCCTTAAGTTGTAATCCCCGTCTGAATTGACACTTACCCGCACATTCTTTTGTTGTTTCTCCTTCGTAAGTATCATATCTTCATTCTTATTTTTACCATTTCTTACCATTTTTGTACCAAATTTTTCAGTACTATTTTACCCCCAACATGTACATTTTATTTTGGAACTCATACAGTGTAGAAGAGTACTTCGATTATGAATTTTTACCATTCATGCTTCCATTGCCAACTTTGTAAATTTTCGAAGTTCGAAGTTTGTAAAGTGAGTCGCATACTAGAATTGATATGTATATATAGGGCGCTTCTCCATTGCGAACTCCCATAATGCGAATTGGTTTGGTTACGAAATTGAATTTTTGACCGTACGATTGATTTGAACGGTTCACATCTATTCTTCATCTTCATCATCAGTTCACTCCTCTCTCCTCTCTCCTCTTTCTTTTTTTATTCTTCTTTTTTCTTTCCTTCTCTTCTCTCTTCTCTCTCCCTTTCCTTCTCCCTTTCTTTTTTTCTTCTTTCTCTCTGTCAGTTTTCTTCTCTCTTGTTATCTGGTGATTTTTTTTCTTCTCTCTTCTGGCTAGTTGGCTCTTTTTTTCTCTCTCTGACAACACTAATTGTCACAGACCCATTCGCTCCCCCCTTCCCTCTGTTTTTTGGTTGTTCTAGCTGCTGTGAGTGAATCGAAGAGGGCAGAATTTGAGATTGCTTCCTTGATATCTGTTGATGGCAGAATTATAGGAGATGACTTCGTGGTGTTCTTTTTATTCAGGGGGACTTCTCTCTTCATATAGCAATAACAAAAATTAGTGTTGTCAGAGAGAGAAAAAAAAAAGCCAACTAGCCAGAAGAGAGGAGAAGAAAAAAAATCACTAGATGACAAGAGAGAAGAAAACTGACGGAGAGAAAGAAGAAAAAAAGAAAGAGAGGAGAGAAGGAAAGAAAAAAAAAAGAAAGAGAGAAGGAAAGGGAGAGAGAAGAGAGAAGAAAAGAAAAGAAAAAAGAAAGAGGAGAGAGGAGTGAACTGATGAAGGTGAAGAATAGATGTGAACCGTTCAAATCAATCGTACGGTCAAAAATTCAATTTCGTAACCAATTCGCATTATGGGAGTTCGCAATGGAGAAGCGCCCTCTATATATATATATATATATCATAATATAGGACTATCGCCAGATTAAGCTTTGTGTCAATTTTGTTAATCACGTTTAATTTTGACATAAACTCCATTTTTATAGTTCAATCTTGACATAAATTTCTCAATTTTTTGGCAAATTACATGTTGGCCCCAAAAAAAATCAAGTAAAGAACAATTGCCGCAATATCAATTTAATATGTTGGATCAGATGAATGCAAAATTTTGAGAATCATGTGTAGATATAATAAAATTGGAAACAAAGAGCCAACATCCCAACAGGGTTTTGCTTGCCAATACAAAAAAAACAAGGATAATTTTAAAATGAGCGGTAAAATGACCAAAACTGAAACAACTAACAAACATATTCCTGCTTACAGTAGATAAAGCTGATACAATCTTCTTAAGTGACAAAGTAACTGCTAGCAGTAACTAAAAATTAACACCATGCATATATCTAGGAACAGAGAGCTAGCACACGTTGATTGCTAGAGGTCCAACATAGATTAGACATGAGCAGTGCCCTGAGTGAACTTAGGATCTTCACATCTGTAGCTGCCATCAGGGCCGATTCCAAAACCTTTTGGATCAGCAAACACATTCTCGAGCAGCTGGCTGCGAGGTGGAAGTGGGCTCTCATCTGCGAACTCAACAGCATCCTCAACCAACTCATCAATCTTCTTATGTATGGCCTTCAACTCTTGTTCAGTGGCCAAATTGTTCTCAAGTATGTATTTCTTTAAGGCTGTGATGGGGTCTCTGGCAGCATAGTGTGCCTTCTCAGCTGCCAAAATGGAACCAAGCATAGTGGTTAATATTTAGCAACTTCAACTCAAAGGAATGAAATGTTATGAAAACTAAGAAGTGAACATGCTGGCTGCGAAATGAGAGAATTATTTTCTCCAAAAGAGTGGGGATTTCTCCATTATGCAACACAAGTAAATTAAAAATCAGGATATTAGAAATGAAAAGATAAAAATCTAACACAGAAGAAACTATCCACTTCATAGTTCATATAGTGGCTCAAGTCCATAATCCAACAAACAATAAAAAAATCACGATATTAAAACTCAAAAGGTAAATCACAGAAGAAACTATGAGCAGAAACAGAACCAAAAGGAGTAAGAGACGGAAGCATAGACAAATTTTAATTCGCAAAAGCATGAACATCTCTCCAAGAATTGAATAAAAAGTCAAAAACAAGGACACATCTAAAAGAAGAAAGACATAACTCAAATACTCACCGGGGTCACGAAGCTCATCGGGATCAGCCAATGAATGTCCTCTGAACCTGTATGTTTCACATTCCACCAATGTTGGCCCTTCTCCTCTCCTGGCCCTTCCAATTGCCTCCTTTGCCACCTCCCTCACCTTCAAAACATCCATCCCATCCACATGAACACCAGGCATACCAAATGCAGGGCCCTTCTTCCAAATTTCTGGATCAGAAGTAGCCCTCAAATGTGACATTCCAATAGCCCACAAATTGTTCTCCACAACAAAAACAATTGGCAATTTCCACAATGCTGCCATGTTCAAACACTCAAAGAACTGGCCATTATTAGCAGTCCCATCTCCAAAAAAGGCCAATGTCACGTGATCACAGTCTGCTTGTTTCAGCACTTCCCTCCTGTATCTAGAGGAGAATGCTGCACCTGTTGCTACTGGTATCCCTTCACCAATAAATGCAAACCCACCAAGCACATTGTACTCTTTTGAAAACATGTGCATTGAACCACCTTGGCCTCGGCAACAACCAGTGGCCTTTCCAAAGAGCTCACTCATCACCTCACGAGCAGGGACACCCTTACTCAAGGAGTGTACGTGATCACGGTAAGTGCTCACCACAGAATCTTCCTTCTTTGTAAGCTTGATAAACCCAGTTGACACAGCTTCTTGGCCATTGTAAAGATGAACAAACCCGAACATCTTGCCTCTATAATACATCTGAGCACACATGTCCTCAAAAGACCTACCCAATACCATGTCTTCATACAGCTCCAGGCCTTCCTCTTTTGTTATAAGCTAAACGCACAAAGATTGAAAAGGATAGTTTTAGACACTGTTTCATTTCATGAGATAATTAAATCTTTGGGAAACAAAGAAAAAGCTCAGCTGTGTAATTCTAAATCTCTTCAAACTTAGTTAGATAGATATACTGAAGTTCCATGAACTTGAAAAATAAGACACAAATCAAATGGAATTAAAGCCACCGAGAAACAAAGCTGAAAGTTGGAAGCTTAGGATTTATCTGTTCTGGGTTTTCAATTGTTGGATCAAAAAACTTACATTAAACTTAATTAAGTGGAATTGCTCGTAAATCTCAGCTACCCAGTACTTAAAAACCCAAGAAAAACAAAATTTGAAATCCAATTCTCTTCTCCTTCCCTTGGCTTACCATGCATGAGAAAAACAAAACTTACACAGAAAACTAAATCAAGCAATGAACTTTCAAGACTAAAACATTACCAGATTGGTGGATGCATGGAGCTTCTTCTCCTTCACAGCTTCGGAGACAGCAACGACAGCGGATCGACGGTGGGCATTCGACTGACTGTGGTTAGCAGATAGGGAAGTGGGTCGGAGGTTGCGGATAGATCCGAGAAAAGATGAGGTCTTGGGCAACAACAAGGAGGGCTTGTCATTGGATCTGGGGGTGGCGGTGTTGAGTTGGAGGGGCTGGGCCAAATTGGTGGCAGAGAATGACATCTCTCCCCCTTGTTTCAGTGGCTCTGTCTTTGTTTGGGAATTGATAAAATTTGGGTATTGAGAGAGAGAGAGAGAAGAAATGGGGAGATGGAAATTGAGGGAGTGAGGGAGAGAAAGTATAAGAGGAGAAGAAGGGGCGGAGAAAACGAAGGAAGGAGGCTTGGAAATAACCGCCTGATCAAATGGGAGGCCAACCAACAACTCAAGTTCTCAACCCAACTACTTGTTGTGTTGTTCTTACTTCTACAATTACTTCTAGTTTTTGCCTCGCTTTGCTAATTATTTTGTGTGTTTTTAGGCTTTTGGCCTTGTAAACTCCGATGCAAACATTTTGTCTCCAAATTATTTTTCTTGGACAGTTGGGTTGGGTTTATCTTTCATTCATTTATTTATAGTGTCAAAATCATCTTAGTGCAATGGTGTTTATTTTTTTTAAATGGATTTTCGTTGTGTTTGCAATGCCACATATTGAATTTGGTTGTTGATTGAGTGCTTCATACAATATGGTTCTCAAGGAAATGCAATTTGATGTTTTAATCAATTCCATTGGTTAATGATGAATATGGCTCTCATGCATTTTATTTTTTATCTTTTAAGGCATATATGCATTTTATTTTTTAAATATATAAATTACAGGAAGAGAGGTTTGAACTTTAATGTAGAGTGATGAGCACATTCATTCTAATCAACTCGGCCAAGTCCATATATGCATTCTATTTGATACATTAGATTACGCACACAAGCATTTTAGAGGAATTAGTATGCATATCTCATAAAAGAGGTGCTTCATTTATGATTTCTTCACCTATGTAAAGAGGTGTGACCAAAATAAAGCGACATTTCAAAATAATAATAATAAATGTCCCTTTTTTGGTGTCAAACATAATACAAGTCACTTTGTTTTGAGCTTGACTTAGGTTGTATAGAGTGGCATTATTTTACTTCACATCACCGCTACTAATTTTAACAAACAAACAAATATTTTATTGTTTGAAATTGGTTTACCAACACCTTTCCTTTTTGAGTTTACGATGCGAAAAATAAAATTTAAAGAAAGAAAAATCATGAACAAAAAGTTGTCTTTTTATGTTTCATTATTTCTGTCGTCACCCAAATCCTCCTTGTGACCATGTGGACAAGGATGAGTTCCAACGTGTCATAGGATGAGGACTGCAAACCCTTTTGCTCATTTCAGTTGATATTCATTTCATTTGAAATTAAATATTTGAACCCTTTAGCACCAAAGGGGTCCATAGCTCAGTGGTAGAGCATTTGACTGCAGATCAAGAGGTCACCGGTTCGAACCCGGTTGGGCCCTCCCAATTTCGAAGTTTTTTTATACTTTTTTTCTTCATTTGGGCCCATTCATCCACCCCAAGCCCATCCATAGTCAGCCCACTTTAAGTCCATTTGTTATTTATTCTCGCCGCAATTGCAAACCATCTCAACTCTTCAGTTCTAATTTTCTGCGCTCTTTCCTAAATTCAGAGGAAATTTTATTTCTAAATTCAGAGGGCCTGTTTATGTTTCTAAGAAAGTGTAGAGTTTGCAGCTTTTTGAGCAGCTGAAAACAAAGAAAACGGGATGTAATTTCTGTTATTTATCAAGTATGTAATTTGTTCAATTTCTTGTTGGTAGAATGCTTTGAGGAAACAAGTGAATCCCAAAATGCTGCAACCCCAAATTGTACAATCCCCAGCTAGGTTAGGCCTAACAAACCCCCCTTCACAGCAACCCAGTCTCTCCCCAACCCTTCTCTCTCTCCACGCACCCCTCATACCACCAATACTGCTACCTGTAACCGTCCCATTTCCCTGAGCAGATTGTGAAGCCCCTCCAGAGAATTCATCAAAGAGGAGGGGTGAAGCTGACAGCACTGTGCCCGTTCTTTGTCCATCAAGAAGGCACTGTTCCAATCAACATCCACAAGATCAGCAAGTTTGATAGAATTGCATTGTTGCATATCACACATCAGCTCAAAAGCAAGCAATTTTAAACACAATGCTACAGGAATATATCTAAAAACAATGCAAATAAAAAGGTTTACCTGTGTTTTAATGGAGAACCTATTAAGCAGGGGAACCACAGAGAAAGAATGTAACAGTACCAGACCCTTACTATCACCGGTAACTGCCTTAAATTGACGTGTAACTTGAGAATCCTATGTATGTACAACTGGAGCTGTATGTTCTCCAGTAATTACTTTAGCAACCAATGCCCTCTTACGTCCCAAACTGTAATGTGACCATCAGCATAACCCGCTAAGAGCAGGTCCCCTTGCTGATTGAAGCATATAGAAGTCACTGCAGCATAAGATCTTCCTCCTTGCAATCCAAGAATTAGCATCTGGAACATATATAGCATAGTTTGTTAACATGTAGTCACCTATCTTTCTATCATAGGAAGTTAAAACTAAAACATAGGAATGGAAGGTAACCTTTGCATCCATGATATCAGCATTATGAGCAGAGTATTTACTAGGGATAACAAGAATAGCACCTCTTGCCATTCCTATTGCAATGTAATTACTATGAACCGCCAAGACTTGTGGTGAACCATGATCACGCCGTAACGTTGGAGCTGAAAGGGTCCTGGTAATGGGATTGTTAGCATCGACATTGAAGTATCCCAATGTGGTGGAGCCTCTCCGAACACCCTCAAGCCTCATGGGTTGAGCAGCAGCACCCTCTTCCCAATGCAAAGCAGTAGAAGCTGTCAAAACATAGAGAATATTGAGAGGAGATAGTGGAAAGTGTAGATAGAATGAGAGTTGTGGAATATTTTCTAATTTTCACTTATGTCTCCATTACTTACAATCAACACATATATATATACAAGTTCCTAAGCCCCCCAAGTTAGGCAACCAACCAAGTTAGGCAACCAACCTAGTTAGGCAACCAACCTAGTCAAGCCCCCCAAATATTGTAGGTGCCAAACATAGTAGGTGCCAAAACATTAATTGACTACATAATTAACACATTAATTGACTACATAATTAACACATTAATTGACTATTGCTAACACTCCCCCTCAAGTTGGTGCATAGATATCACCAATGCCCAACTTGATCAGTGAGTTGTGGAATACTCTGCTAGAAACAGCTTTTGTTAATATATCTGCCAGCTGGTCTTCAGACTTGACAAACGGAAGCTGAATTTCTTTATTTTCAACTTTCTCTTTAATGAAGTGTCGATCCACTTCAACATGTTTGGTGCGATCATGTTGAACTGGATTGTGTGCAATGGATATTGCAGCCTTGTTATCACACTGTAGATGCATTCCGAATGTAGGTGCATATCCAATCTCTCTAAGCAATTTTCTCAACCAAAGAAGTTCGCAAATTCCTTTGGTCATTCCTCTGAATTCCGCTTCTGCACTAGACAAAGCAACGACATTCTGTTTCTTGCTTCTCCAAGTAACCAAGTTACCTCCCACAAATGTGAAGTACCCTGATGTTGATCGTCTATCAGTGATGTTCCCTGCCCAATCTGCATCTGCTAGCCACTGATATTCAGATGACCATTTTTGGAGAACATAAGTCCTTTTCCTGGTGCCTGACTTCAAATATTTAAGAATCCGAAAACTGCATCCATATGATCTTCACTTGGACAATGCATAAACTGACTAGCAACACTGGCAGCATACGCGATGTCGGGTTCGGGTATGGGACAAGTAGATCAATCGACCTACTAATCTTTGGTATCTTTCTTTGTTAGTGGGTACCTGATTGGGATATTCCCCAAGGTGGTGATTCTGAACGATTGGAGTGTCAACAGGTTTGCAATCTAACATTCCCCGTTTCTGCCAATAAATCTAGAACATACTTCCTTTGTGAGAGAAATATGTCTCGCTTTGATCTAGCAACTTCAATGCCCAAGAAGTACTTGAGTCCACCAAGATTCTTCATTTCAAACTCCTTTGCCAAACATTTTTGTAGTTGAGAGATTTCCTGCACATCATTCCCAGGAATAATCATATCATCGACATAAATGATTAGAGCCGTTGCCTTTCCTCCCTTGTGTTTTAAGAACAGAGTATGGTCAGAATTACTCTACTTAAAACCATAATTCTTCATGGCCAAGGTAAAACGCCCAAACCATGCTCGAGGAGATTGCTTCAATCCATATAATGTCTTTCGTAATCTGCACACCACATTAGCATGAGTAGATGTAACATATCCTGGTGGGATATCCATGTAGACTTCTTCTGTGAGTTCTCCATGGAGAAAGGCATTCTTCACATCAAATTGGTGGAGAGGCCAATCAAGATTTGCTGCAATGGACAAGAGGCACTCGAACAGTGTTAAGTTTTGCAACGGGGGGCAAAGGTTTCTTCATAGTCAATACCATATGTTTGTGTGTATCCCTTTGCCACAAGCCGTGCTTTGTAACGTTCAATTGACCCATCAGCATTGTATTTCAAAGTGTAAACCCATCTGCATCCGACAGTCCTTTTTCCTTGAGGTAAGTTCTCCAGTGTCCATGTGTGATTTTTCTCCAGAGCATGCATCTCCTCCTTCATTGCCTGAACCCATTTTGGATCCTTCAATGCCTCACTCACTTTGGTTGGAATATGAATTGCGGATAACTGGTGTACAAAGCCTTGAAGGGGTGCAGATAATTTTTCAGGAGAAACATAGTTTGCAATTGGGTACTTTGATGCCTTGCCATTATCCGGTGAATACCGAATTGGCGGTTTTCCACGGTTCTGCCCATCAGGTAATTGATATCTAACAGGTTTATCAACTAAAGCAGGAGATGTAGTAGAATCACGTACCTCAGGATTATTCTCAGGAGATTGATTAGCGGGTCCTGAGATGTGAGGGGGGTCTTCATCAGTCTCGGATGTGAAATATGAAGAGATATCATGTTCTTGGCAGGGAAGCGATCGATCGCTGGGCTCCTGGTGACCGGTCGCTTTTTGGCATATTCGAAATTCTTCTGCAAGACTTTCTACGACCGGTCGCTGGGCTCCTGGCGACGGTCGTTTTTGGGAGGTTCGAAATTCTCCTTCAGAATTCTCTCGACGACCGGTCGCTGGGCTCCTGGGACCGGTCGGTTTTTGGGCAGGTTGGAAATTCTTCTTCAGGATTCTCTGGCGACTGGTCGCTGGGCTCTTGGAGACAGTTGCTTGGCTCCTCTCCGAAATTCAACTTCATTGCTTGGGTTTGTTTTGCTCCAATCTTCAAGTCCTTGAATTCCCAAAGCCTCTTTGTTCATTATGCCTCTTTGAGGCATAGAGTTGGACATCAGATCATGGAAGAACATCTCCGACTCCATAAAGGTAACATCCAAAGTGACATACGTACGACGGCTGGAGGGGTGATAACACCGGTATCCTTTCTAATGAGCAGCATAGCCTACGAAAACACATCTGAGAGCACATGGATCAAGTTTGCCACGTTGATTCTTATGAAGGTGAACGAATGCCACACAACCAAAGACTCGGGGCGGAAGCATTTGAACGGAGGGCAAGGGCCCATGTTGGGCAAGTGCTTGTAAGGGAGTCTGGAAGTCTAAAACTTTGGAAGGCATTCGGTTGATGAGGTAGACTGCGGTGACTATAGCATCATCCCAATGGTGACGAGGAACATGAGCTTCAATCAGAAGGGCTCGTCCTGTTTCAAGGAGGTGTCGGTTTTTCCGTTCCACAACATCATTTTGCTGTGGTGTTTGAGGACAAGTTGTCTCATGAATCATGCCTTGCATCTGGAAGTATGTTTGAAAGTCATGATTAACATATTCGCCCCCATTATCTGGAGCGAAGAACTCGGATCTTGGTAGAGAATGAGTTTCAATCCGTCCGTGGAAAGACTGAAACACAGTAAACACTTCATTTTTATTCTTTATCAAGTACAACCATGTCATACGAGTACAATCATCCACAAATGTCACAAACCACCGAAAGCCGAAATGAGAAGTTATAGGTGAGGGCCCCCAAACATCAGAGTGAATTAACTTAAATGGAGTAGTACTCTTACTTGAACTTAATGGGTAGGGCACACGGTAACTTTTAGCCAAAATGCAAATGTCACATTTGAAGTTCGGAGTCCTTGAAATCTGATAATAAGTTTGGTAGAATATGCTTCATATATCCAAAGGATGGATGCCCCAATCGACGGTGCCACAACCAGACTTGCCTTTGTTTGATATCATGTGTCACATTGTGAGCCATGCCTGTCCTGAGATCCTCCATATAATATAGCCCCCCTCTCTTAGTACCACGACCAATAATCTCCTTAGTGTGAATATCTTGAAGTAAACAAAAACTCCGGTAGATTAATACACAACAATTCAATTGTTCAGGAATTGACTAACTAACACATTAGCTTATTTGATAAAGATGGAACAAGTAAAGTATTAGATAATGAAAGAGAGGATGAGAGAGCCACAGTGCCAGCTCCTGCCACAGGAGAAGTAACTCCATTGGCATTAGCAATACTAGTTCGTCTGGGTTGACTAGTACTCAGAAAGTCATCAGGATCAAATGTCATATGATCGGTTGCGCCAGAATCAATTATCCAGCCCGCTGAATTTCTATCATCCGAAGTATGGAATACATAGCCAGAGTCACCACTTGCAGCTTCATATCTCTTTTGATCTTTTTCATATCGTGCAGTTTTAGCGGGTAGAGGTCTGGATCATCGGGGTCGGTTGGTTGGGTCGGCGGCAACACCTAGTCCAGGTGAGGCCAATTGGTTCGGTTCGGTGTTTGGGTCGGGATTCGGTGTCGTCAATGCTTCTAGGTAGGTAGGTTGAGAAGAGTTGGTGGTGCTATTTCCAGCAGGGAAAAAAACATCTTCTCCCATGATGGAAACAACAATTCAAGACTAGAGTTCAGCAAGAACGCTGCTGATACCATGTCAAAACATAGAGAATATTGAGAGGAGATAGTGGAAAGTGTAGAGAGAATGAGAGTTGTGGAATATTTTCTAATTTTCACTTATGTCTCCATTACTTACAATCAACATATATATATATATATATATACAAGTTCCTAAGCCCCCAAGTTAGTCAACCAACCAAATTAGGCAAACAACCTAGTTAGGCAACCAACCTAGTCAAGCCCCCCAAATATTGTAGGTGCCAAAACATTAATTAACTACATAATTAACACATTAATTGACTACATAATTAACACATTAATTGAGTATTGCTAACAGAAGCTTGCTCTGGCTCTTCAGCGATTTCGAGTGGCTTCTGCAATTTCTTTTCCGCTTTTTTACTAATCCTCCTGCTCTCCAATTGCCCAATTCTCTCCTCCACAAGTTGAGTGATTGAACTTCCTAATTCACCATCATCATCACTATCACGATCATTATTATCGTCGTCATCATCATCACCACCACCACCCTCACCGTCATTATCATTACCGCCACCACCACCATCTCCAAGACGCTCCTCCTCACTATCACTATGTTTGGAACCAGGACTGTTTTCATCTATATCTTGTATTTCTGGTTGACATTCCTCTACAACCTCAACATTATTGTTAAATTCATTATCTTTAACATCATTTGCATCTAAATTTGTCAAATTCTCATCAAAACTAACATTTTTCACTTCTTCCGGAGTATTCCCAGCACTTACTTCAATACCTTGAGACGTTTCCTCTAACTCCCTCACCCTCTCCCAAACCCTATCTTTTCTCAACAATTCATCACCAAAATCCACTTCTCCTTCATTAGAATTTGACTCAGTCACTTCAGAACTACCTACATTCGTATCATTATTAGAATTGGACCCTACCTCGGATTTATCATCCAATTCAGTACTCTCCAGAACCTTCTGGAAAACTCCCCCGGCACTCCTCTTCGATTTGATCGCGGCCGCGTGCGGCGTAGGCATCGACCTCGAGGCCGCCGCAGCAGCCGCGAGCGCCGCCCCTGGCTTCGTATTCGTTCTCATGCCTCCAAGCAACCATGGCGACGGCTTCGAAACCTTTCGACCGGATCGTCCGATAACTCGCGGACTTGACCTGAGTGTACAAATTGGGCCTCGGCCGGACTTGACTGGACTCGTCGGATTTGGCGCTGGAGACTGATACGGCGTCGGTGGGCGGATGTGGTGGTTTGGGATCAGATGCGAGGCGGTGGATAGTGGAGGGCGGGGACGAGGACGCGGACGAATCGGAGTCGTTGAGGATTTCGTCAATCGTACGGTGAGGGACGGAATTAAGGTTGTCGTCGTCGTCTTCGTCGGAGAGGGAAAGGTGTGAGTTGAGGAAGGAGTCGAGGTCGAGTTCCATGGCAAGTGAGTTCCATGGCAAGTTGTGGTTCGAATTGAGTCAGCTTCTTGGTCATGCTGGTGCAGCCAAGCTGCTGCTAACTGTTCCTAAACTGTTCCTAGACTGTTCCTTAAATGACGTTTGTGCCCTTGCTTAACTGGTTGCCCTCTTAATTATGGTCACTAATGAACAGTACAATGGCATTTTTGCCCTGTTGAACAGCTACATAGCCTTCTTTCTCAATTCGCTTCTTTTCAAAACTAAAGCCCCTTCAGCTCTCAAACCCGCGTTCACCGAAGAGAAGTGCGAGAGAGAGAGGCCTCAGAGATCATAGTCGTCTTCTCTAATTCTCGGACATGGGTACTTTCAAGGTAAGCCTGCATAGTTCTCAGTGGGTTGGTTTTTAAATTTCCCGTCAAATCATTTAGGATTAGGGTTATTTCTTACCCTCCGTCCATCCCTCAATCTGGCACAGGTCTCTGTAATTTTTTTATTCACTTAATTATGATTCAATATGTATAACATTATTATAGTAGCTGTCAAATTAAAGTATGACAGTACAAGTATAGGATCTTCTTTTTTGTGATTTGAAAAAAAAACAGTGTGATTCAGTGGACCGAAACTATCAGGTCCATTTGGTTTAAGATTTAGAAGTTTATGAATAGATATGAAATTGCATTTACATGTTTGAGCTGTAATTAACGGTGTCGTTTTTGTGTTGCAGTTTCCACCAGTACCAGGTTGTTTGGAGGAAGCTCCCTACGGCATTTGATGAGCTCCCTAAGATTTACGGAATGAAGCTCTGGGCATAATCCTTCAGCTCAGCTTTTGTGATACCAAATCTTCATTAATATTGTGGTAAGTGCTTGCCATTAATGAGGTTTGTTCTCTTTGCCGTTTATACTTTATTTTTTCTAATTAATAAATTTGTACCCATTTTGATTATTTATCAAGTACGTAATTTGTTCAATTTCTTGTTGGTAGAATGCTTTGAGGAAACAAGTGAATCCCAAAATGCTGCAACCCCAAATTGTACAATCCCCAGCTAGGTTAGGCCTAACAAACCCCACTTCACCCTCTCTTCAAAACCCTACCCCTCCGAAACTCCCTTCACAGCAACCCAGTCTCTCCCCAACCCTTCTCTCTCTCCTTGCACCCCTCCCTAGAGCCCAATCCCTTCTCATCCAAATGGCCTCCCTTGCCTCTAAACTCTTTGAAGTCTCACCGAATCGATCCCTTTGGCTCAATGCATTCCGTGGGTCCTTCCCAACCTTTCTTTCTTCCCAATCCCAATCACTGCCCTCAACTGCACCTGACTCTTCTCCTTCCTCCACCAAAGAGATCCTCTCCCAGTTCACTGCCCTTCAAACCCAACTCTTTGAGGCTGTTGCTGAACTCCAAGAAATTCTTGATCTTCAGGATGCTAAGCTGAAAATTGCACGTGAAGTGCGGTCCAAGGATGCTGCACTTCTTTCTTTTTCCAAGAAACTCAAGGATGTCGAGCAGGTTCTTGATAATCTTGTTGATGATTACTCTGATTTTAGCCGCCCCAAACGGACAAAACAGGAGGATGGTGCAGAAGATGATTCTTCATGCACCACGACAACTGTTGCATCTCAGTTAAATTTATCAGATATTTTATCATATGCCCACCGGATAAGCTACACAACCTTTGCACCACCAGAATTTGGGGCTGGACAAGCTCCTCTTCGCGGGGCACTCCCGCCGGCCCCACAGGATGAGCAAATGCGTGCTTCTCAGCTATACAATTTTGCAAACCTTGATGTTGGTTTACCTAAGACAGTCGAGAGGGAGGAGGAAACAATTCACACAATATTAGAGCCCCCGCATCCTGATCCAACAGAAGCCAATCAACTTCCCAAGCTGGGTGCACTTCAGGGTCTACTTCCTCCAAATATCACGGTTCCGTCAGGTTGGATACCGGGGATGCCTGTGGAGTTGCCTGTGGAGTTGCCAAGCGATGTACCTGTGCCCCCACCTGGATGGAAGCCTGGGGACCCAGTGCCTTTGCCCCCACTTGGATCTGCTCCAGCTCCCAGGGTCGAAGAGCAACAATTACAGCCTAATGCTCATCAACCATTACATAGAGCGCCAGCGACAATACAGGTTCAGCATGTTCAGCTGGATATTCCAGACCAAGACGATGATAGTAGTGATTATACTAGCGATGATGCAAGTTCAGAAGATGAGGATTGACAGTCAGCTATGGTACTATGGTAGTGCGGAGAATTTTATGTGATTCCCTTTCTGCTTGATGTATATGCAGCAACTTTGTAGTAACTTTGTAGTATCAACTTGCATTTCCTTTAAATCAATGTGGGCATTTCCTTCTCATTTCTAAGTTGGTGAATTTTGTTTGGCTTTACTTTTCAACAAGTTGATTGGTAAATCTAATTGTGCATTGGCAATCTTTGAACTTGAAGGAGCGAAAGAAGCACATTTTCTGATGGTAGCTTTTACAAATACCATTAAGCATATGATTTCTACATGACATGCACTCTTCTCTAGAATCCATCTTAATGAAGTTTTAAAAAAAACATTAAGGAAAACTGGTGGATTGTGTTGGCAAAGGTGTAAAATCCGATGTTTGTAGCACCAGATTTTTGTGCCTTAAGCTTATAACTCAAACAGCATATCTGGTAGTCACATGAGTTGATAAGGTTTCAGCAGGATTACACTCGTATAGTTTCCATGAATTTAAGCGCCTGATGGAAATAATCTTTTATCTGATTGCTCGAGGAAAAATTAAAGCAACGAACATATATGTGAGAACTTCAGCTAAGGCTCACAGACACAAGTTTGTGTTTGCAATAACTCAATTTAGTATATGATCCATTTGTTGTGGATGAACAAATTAGGCAAATGCTAGTCTGGTTTGTCAAGGCATCTTGAAATTGTTTTTTGGTGTTTGCTACTTGCTACTTCTTTCAAAATATTATTCAAACAGTCCTGAATGAATCCGAGCAAAGTTGAAAATCGAGAATAGGTTGCCATTTTAAGATACACAAAGACGCGTTTATTTAAGCAAAATGAAGCAACTAGAACAAATCAGGGTCCATAGCTCAGTGGTAGAGCATTTGACTGCAGATCAAGAGGTCACCGGTTCGAACCCGGTTGGGCCCTCTATAACTTACTTTTTAAAAAATTTACATTTTAAAATTTTATGTTGTTTTTTGTTTGGTTGGTTTGGTTGTTTAGCCTGTGAGTTTTGAAATCTCAACACCATATTCTTCTTCTACCTTCTCTGCGTCTTAAACCTTTTTTTCTTTCTCCTTTAAGAAAAAAGTTTTCGTTGATCTGCGTTAGTAAGAAAAGAATAATTTTTTTTTTTTTTTTCTAAACACGACCACTAAAAGTTAGCTCGTTTTAGGCCTAAAGAGAAACGAGCATGCTCTATGACAGACCAAATCAACCATCCAAGATAAAATACTTCTTCATTACTGATGGATTGTATTTTGATTTCACTACAAATGCCAAGTGCCTTTCTATGAATCATATACAAAACTGGTACCACTTTACAAAGTAATTACAAGTTTACAACAGCTTTAAGTACAGACACAAATTAACATAGAAAGAATTACATGTAACAGAGGAAAACGAAGGGGTTAAAAACTCAGCTAAAACGGTACTTAAAGATATCAGTTATTGTATAGCCTCTGCAGAATTCCAACTCTAGTGTTTTTGTTAGTTGTGTACATGACAATAATGTCACCGCTTGCTGGTCTTCTCCTTGCCTGGAAAATGAATCCACGCGTTAAAACTGGACACCTTCACAAATTTGAGAACAATCACACGAGAATGAATGACATACGTACCATTACCGAATATGTTTGACTTTAAGGGAAACCGGAGAGATGACCCCTTTACTTTTAGCTCCTTGAGTTGCTTGGTTTTACTTTGTTTCCCTATTCTCGCAAGATCACTGCTACTTTCTGCTGGTGAAAGAACAGTTCCTTTCTGAACCTTTTCATGATACACAGCTGGAGGTGCAAGCCTCAGTTGAGGCATGTTTTCAATCTCGACCAATCCTCGGTCTCTCTGCAAATTGGTCAACATCTCAAACTGCAACATCCAGTTTTTCATTAGTTTTCAATGTAAGACCAGTCCACAAAATAGAAATGACCATGATAACAACAATGATAAAACAGAATGACGATCATGACAAAAATGATGACATTGCCATACTCGTGATATTTGGTGAAGCCCATAGGTATTATCTGATGCATTGCTTTCATGTGGGTGGACAGTTGTTCCGTGTATTTGTTGGGTTCTTGAAGAAAACCCCTTCACTAAACTCTTCTCTGGAAGGACCGATTTGTTTCTGGACCTCTGAGATTTCTTCTTAGGCATACAAACAGGGCATCCGGAGGATGAGCTACTACTTGATGTGCCATTCTCCAAAACTTCGCATTGAAGATGTGTTGCATGACCGCAATTGAAAATGCGAATGTAGCTAGAAGAGTTCTTGTCAAGAAGACAATCACATATACAACATATTTGACTCCGAGGGCATACCCATGAGAGGCCCCTTTCTTGAGTATGCTCATAGTGTAGAATGTATCATCTTCTATCAGGGACTTGGCAGTATCCTACATAACAGATGAAATTATTTAAATGCAATGAGAAGAATGAAGAGGAAGTTGACTGAACAACAATAGAAAACTTCACAAGAGAAAAGGAAAAGTCACATATCAACCAAGTCATATGAGATATAAAGATGATATACCAGAATTCTTCTTTCGAAGCCATATGTGCTAAGCATCCCCAATATTGTGAATTTAAAATCACCAAATTCCTGGCTACCATTATCAGAAAGGAGTTTGGACATGATGGTTGGAAGGCGAACATAACCTATCATGCCCTCAACAATCTCTTTGATGAACCGAGAGAACACTTTTCTTAATATATGAGCGCCTTTATGGAGCTTTGAGATTCTCCACTCTATAATAAAAGCCACCTCATCCTCTTCTGATTCCAATGACTCAGCTACCACTGTTTTAAGATCGTCTCCTTTAGATATTCTTCCAGCATTAAGGGAATCCGTTAAAGGCTCACAAAACCTGCATTGAAATTTGGAGGGTTATTAGTCTTCAAAATATGCACGATCATGTATTTTAAGACTACAATAATGCTGAAATCGGGGAGTGTAAAATAGTCAGATAATCGTATGCAAGGAAAACTTGGTGGGAAAGAAAATTGAAATTTTGATTTTGAACTTACGAGTCCAGTAATCTAAACCAGAGTGCCTCTGATTCATCAGGATTTAAACGATGGGTGTTCCGTTGGCACAATCCAATACAGGCATGCAATGTACTGTTAATGTCGCTCACCTACACGAGAAAGGTTACGAATAATATATAACTATTCAGTGAATCTATAGAAACAAAAAAAATTAAAACTTAATCACATGCTCTGATTCAAATATGATATTCACAGACCTCCTCCAATTTTAAAGCATTGCTGAAATGCTCAGTACGTGCAGAACCACTTGATACCAGCCTTCCCACAGCAGTATCAAGCTTGATAAATTTTTCATTGAGGGTGGAAAGTGTAAGTAAAAGAGCACTGCCAACATCACCAACCCTTTCCAACAAGAATGATGCAGCATCTGTTATCCCATATTTCTGGCACAGGCGTAAACAGTGTTCCACGCGATAGCTATCAAAAGTCTCTAGGAATTTGAGAACTGAATTGCGCTCATACTGACATAACAGCTGCAAAAGTAAAAAGCAAAACATTTAGGTGGTATCATTGTGATTTCATCACAAGTAGTTGCTGAACATAATCAAATCACAAGTAACACACTAAGAGGGCAATGTCATGGACAAGCTTTATGGTACAGAAACCAGGGTAGCCACGAAACACACTCGCTCAACTTTTTCAAGTCTTGTATTGAAAATTTGGCCAAAATGAATATACTGACACAATAAGAACAATATTATCTCCCTCGCCCGAAGGAAGGAATAATTGTTCAACTGAGCACTTGACTTGACAATATCCAGGAAAATAAATGAATCACAAAGAGAATATGATGCAACTGAGACACAGATTCATTCAATAAAATCAAATTAGAAAGGAAATTATAAAAATAAATAAATAAATAAAAGGCTTATTATCATAAAAGGTCCCTGAGGTTTACGAAACTATCAGATTGCATCCTTAATGTTTTTTTGTGTCATTGGTGGTCCTCAAGGTTAGTATGTGTAATCACAAATGGTCCCTGCCGTTAGGTTCCGTCAAAAACTCCGTTAGTTTGCTGACATGACATATATACATATCACAAAACATCCCTGAGGTTTACACATCTATCACAAATGGTCCCTGCAAATTTTTTTAATTTTTTTCATTTAAAATTCATAAAATTTTGGTTTTCTTTTTTAAATCTTATGAATTTTAAATTATTTTAAAATATACATTGTATTTTAAATACACATGACACTATATTATTTTAGATGTGAGTTCCACATATATGCCACATCAACAAACTAATGGAGTTTTTAAAAATTAATTTAGAATTCATAAAATTTAAAAATGAAAAAAATCAAGGGTTTAGGGTTTATAAATGGTCCTCAAGGTTAAAATCCTTATATAAATGGTTTTTTCATTTTTAAATTTTATGAATTTTAGATTATTTTTTAAAAAAACTTCATTAGTTTGTTGGTGTGGCATATATGTGGAGCCCTTATCTTCAAAAATATAGTGTCATATGTATTTAAAATACAATATATATTTTTAAATATTATAAAAAACAAAAACAAAATTTTATGAATTTTAAATTAAAAAATTAAAAAAAATTGCAGGGACCATTTGTGATAAATGTGTAAACCTCATGGATGTTTTGTGATATGTATATATGCCACGTCAGCAAACTAACGGAGTTTTGACGAAACCTAACGGCAGGACCATTTGTGATTACACATACTAACCTTGAGGACCACCAATGACACAAAAAAACATTAAGGATGCAATCTAGAGTTTTCGTAAACCTCAGGGACCTTTTGTGATAATAAGCCTAAATAAAAAGAAGATGTAATTGTACAAACAAAGTGCTCACCTCCAGATAAAGTTCAATCATATCATCAGTCACATTAACAGGATTGTTACGCAAAAGCTTTGGGAAATCACGGATCCTTTCCAAGTAAGCCTCCACTGCTTTTGATTGATCCTTCACCCTCACAAGATCATCTTTTCTTAAACTTGAAAAGTCAAGGGTACCAGATAAGTGAACCTCAATCACCGTTTTTAAGTAAAGGAATAGGCTTTTTGGATGGGAACGAAGTTCAGAGAGGATATGTGAACCTTCTTCACTAGTAAAATGGTCGATAACCAAAACGAATGTGCCTTCTCTGCATAGAATAAGAAAATATTTGTGATCAAATAACTGAGAAGGAAGACCTCCACTGAAGAAAATAACCAAAATATTACTTAACATGTGAAAAAGGAAAAAGAAAAGAGAAATTCAAGATAACTAAGGGATAACCTGTTTAAGTCAAAAAGCTCTGGAATTCGAGAAATTACTTCTGATCGAAAAGCGGCGGATTCATTGTCAGTCAACTGTAATAATGTTTTGTTGATAAAGGAGAAGGCATGAATGGGTTCATCTACATCTTTCATGTAGCAATCCAGAGCAGCAAGATACTGATGCCTGCTGTTATGAATTAGGCCACAAACCTAAAAAACTCCAAGAGACCTTCTAGTGAGCAATCTCAAACTGAATGAACTGTAACAACATGATACTGAGACAACATCATAAGATATTGGTAAATTTACCTGGTAAAATCGTGCTTTCTCACATAGCTGTAACACATAAGATGAATCCCAATCAGTCTCAGGCACTACCTCAAGAAGGCCAAGAACCTGCTTCTCTCTTTTTTTTGAAGTTATGGTATCTCCAGAAACCCATGATGGAAAGTTATTCTGTGACGTCAAGTACTCCAAAATTTGAGACAGTACATGTCTCGAGACATTAGCTTTTCCACATGCAACATAGTACGCAATAAACTCAAACAGATGACCAATGTCTTTCTTTGAAGGCCACTCTACTGTTGATGCAGTTTCATCATTGCTAGGAGATCCATCTGTTTGGGAGATGCCCTTACTAACAATATGAATGAGAGTATCTACTGTACTTTGAACCATTGAATTCTGACTTTGAGCCATCGAATTATTCCAATCTGGCAGCTCCATATTTGCATCAGCTGAATCATGAGAAGAAACGTCGGGTTTCGAGATTTCATCTTCAATGAACGCACATCTCAGAACGTCTAAAGTAGCTTCAGTATCTAGCTCCAAGAGAAAATACAGGTTAAGATATTCTCCTCCTGCTGCCCTTGAATTAGGAGCATCAGAACCCTCTAATAAAAATTGCAGAAGTTCTGTTCTGAGAGATGGCAAGCGTGGAGGAGGAATTGTTCCCTGTCCTGCAAATTGAGATAATTAACGCAAACTCTCTTAATCAGATTACTTGAGTTAACATCCAGCAAGAAATGAAGCTATGCAAGTGATTCAAACATGTGTTCCAGTAGAAAAGAATGTTAGTCTTCCTTCACCACTTCATGTACTGTAAGATTTATATCTCTTTTCTACGAATTACTTATTTCAAGACCCACACAGAGGGATATACTTTGACATTCCAATTGAACAACTCCAATAAGTGAAGTCCATACCTGGTGGAAAAGCAAGGCCTGAAAAACAGTACTTCAAATAAACTAGCATCCGGTAACTGTAAACAAGAACAAAATAAAATAAGACCACTTAAAAGCCTCATTGGAAAACTGACAAAATGCAGCCAAGAAGTAACATGAAATAATGTGATACGACTCATTATATTCTTTCAGTAGGATAATAATAAAGGAGTAGGGATGATGCATGATCGAAGGACAAGCAAACTAAAATAGCACGATAAACTACATATAAACTTTTCAAACTCAATAGAACACAAAGGAAACATATAAAGTCAATCATACCCAAGGGCAGTAGCACCTTCTTTTTTACTATTTTGCAAGACCACCAACAGTTCCTCTAAAGGTGACCTGAAATCATCCAAACCTTTATTGAAGAGATACACCAGAGCACTATACAATCCATGCTCCCGGCATAACCTAACAACCTACAAGAAAACATAATACATTATCAGTGAGTCAAGGTGAAAACTACAACAAACAAAACCAACGCAACATAAAAATGAAAATAAAAAATTAGAAGCAAAAATCTGAGAAGTACAGACCTGATTGAAATCCAAGGATGAAATATCCATGTGGAGAACACATTGTTCAACACGCTGTAACCATCCTTTGCGGCTATAATGCTCTACCAGTGCTTGCATAATCTTCAGAAAAGGGAGAAGGGAAAGAACATTATTATGTATAACATAGCTGCCAATACAGCCAAAATGCTTGAACATTATGCAATACCTCAGGTGGAAGAGAACCAAGCATGTCCTTCAATATATATGGCTCCAACAGCTCCAAAAATGTGTCTAAGAAAATTTTAAAAGAAAAATATTGGTACCATGCAATGATGGATAAAAATTATATGTGTATGTAGCTTCAAGCTATGAAACAATGCTGCAAAACAACAGCTGAAAAAAGCCAAAAAGAGATACAGCAGTCCTAAAACTTAATTGCATTGATCTATCATACATCAAAGTATTAATCCAAACACCCTCAAAACATGAAAGAAAGTTAACATGCGTGATTCTGACTACTTCCAATAAAATTATTCTAAAAGAAGAAAAGTTCAAGCCTATAAAGCAGGACATATGTTATTCACTTCATCCCTCTTTCAGAAAAGAATAAAAAATGCCATTCACTTCAGTGTTGAGCATGACACTTATTATGAGTTGTGGTAAGACAATTTATTTTGTGTCTTGTTGATGCGACACAGTTACACATTTTAAAAGGTCATTCTGACTCAACCATATGTGTTTAGCAACATGAAGTTTCCCTCTTCATAAGCATATGAACACCAAAGGATGACTCTCATATTTATTTTTTTCATTTCAATAGAAAAAAATTTGTAATGCAGAAACCCAAACTTCAGCTACAAAAACGCATGAAGTTAACAGAAGGATCAAATGCAAAAACACACTGGATTGAGAATACCTCTCTGTTGAACAGCTACAAACTTGGAAAAGATTTCATCAAAAAGTATGTCAGTCCTCTTGATATGGACACAGAATTCAACTGCAACTCCACCAACACGGGTGTATTGCTCTTTTATTTCAGAGTGCACAGAACTGCTTTTGCTCTTTAAGTCGTCAACTTGATCCATAATTCCAATTTGGTTGCCTAAAGCTACTGATATATATGAAAATACTTCCTCTACATATGACAAAAGTAACTCAACCAGGTAGGACATTATGGCCTCCTGTACAGCAACCAGAGTTCTAGGAAGGTCAACGACACCATGAGCTCGGCCATCATAAATTGTCATTGCCATGTTCAAGGCACCCATCCAATCACCTGCTCTCCTTAAAACTTGAATTCGTTCCTTCCATGGGAGAAGCCGGGAAACAATAAGATGCATAGGTCCAAGTACATATACAGAAGCTCCTCTTACAGCTACACAATTGTGATAAGCTTTTTCAGGATTCCCAAATATATTAACGAAGTGAGTATGATAAGCAATAAGATCGTCCCCTCCAAAACCGTCTACAGAAAAACTTGTTTGGTGAATTACAGTTCCATCCTTTGCAAACAAACAAAGTTGTCCAGTCATCGTAAGAACCACCAGCATCTGAAGCCATAAAACCTCAAATTATGCTCATTCTATTGTGAAGTAAACAAGACTCCTCAACCAATTCAAGGGCAGAAAAACATAAAGTCAGTATGACAGAAAACAAATAAACAAGAGCATACCTGATCATCCAGCCAAGCCACACCTATGGCTGCACTTTCAAGAGACCATTTACCATATACTTTCAGCTCCGATTTGACCAACTTTGCCACCTGAACTTTTCTATCCCAAGCAATTGCAAGTAGCGAAACTCTTTCAACTACTTCAGCGGGCATATTTTCTACCCAAAAAAAAAAAAAAAAAAACCCTCATCTTTGGAAGCCGTCAACAGGAAATTTAACAAAGAAACTCAATCCTTACCAGTATTAGCAGGTAAACGGCGTGATTGCGTTGTACATTTCCAAGCAGTACAAGGCATGGCACCCTCCCGAACCCCATCTGGTTTTGAAAGTTGTGCATAGACTTCCAAATTGGGAGTTAGTCTTACCTGCAACAAAGACACATGGCATTAACAAACTGTGAAAGAAAGTATTTTACAAAGAGGCAAGCATTAATTCCCAAAATAAAAGGTACATGGAATTCACGCTATCATCTGAGGGCTTCATACCACCAGAGCAGTTTGATGGGTGACAAATACGACCACACCCTCTTCAACCAAAGAAGATCCCTCATTGAAGAGTTTCCAACTTGCATCTCCCCCCATCATACCACCAATACTGCTACCTGTAACCGTCCCATTTCCCTGAGCAGATTGTGAAGCCCCTCCAGAGAATTCATCAAAGAGGAGGGGTGAAGCTGACAGCACTGTGCCCGTTCTTTGTCCATCAAGAAGGCACTGTTCCAATCAACATCCACAAGATCAGCAAGTTTGATAGAATTGCATTGTTGAACATCACACATCAGCTCAAAAGCAAGCAATTTTAAACACAACGCTACAGGAATATATCTAAAAACAACGCAAATAAAAAGGTTTACCTGTGTTTTAATGGAGAACCTATTAAGCAGGGGAACCACAGAGAAAGAATGTAACAGTACCAGACCCTTACTATCACCGGTAACTGCCTTAAATTGACGTGTAACTTGAGAATCCTGCCCCAAAAACAATGTATGTACAACTGGAGCTGTATGTTCTCCAGTAATTACTTTAGCAACCGATGCCCTCTGTACGTCCCAAACTGTAATGTGACCATCAGCATAACCCGCTAAGAGCAGGTCCCCTTGCTGATTGAAGCATATAGAAGTCACTGCAGCATAAGATCTTTCTCCTTGCAATCCAAGAATTAGCATCTGGAACATATATAGCATAGTTTGTTAACATGTAGTCACCTATCTCTCTATCATAGGAAGTTAATACTAATACATAGGAATGGAAGGTAACCTTTGCATCCATGATATCAGCATTATGAGCAGAGTATTTACTAGGGATAACAAGAATAGCACCTCTTGCCATTCCTATTGCAATGTAATTACTATGAACCGCCAAGACTTGTGGTGAACCATGATCACACCGTAACGCTGGAGCTGAAAGGGTCCTGGTAATGGGATTGTTAGCATCGACATTGAAGTATCCCAATGTGGTGGAGCCTCTCCGAACACCCTCAAGCCTCATGGGTTGAGCAGCAGCACCCTCTTCCCAATGCAAAGCAGTAGAAGCTTGCTTCTTCTCTAGCTCTTCAGCGATTTCGAGTGGCTTCTGCAATTTCTTTTCCGCTTTTTTACTAATCCTCCTGCTCTCCAATTGCCCAATTCTCTCCTCCACAAGTTGAGTGATTGAACTTCCCAATTCACCATCATCATCACTATCACGATCATTATTATCGTCATCATCACCACCACCACCACCCTCACCGTCATTATCATTACCGCCGCCACCACCACCATCACCAAGACCCTCCTCCTCACTATCACTATGTTTGGAACCAGAACTGTTTTCATCTATATCTTGTATTTCTGGTTGACATTCCTCCACAACCTGAACATTATTGTTAAATTCATTATCTTTAACATCATTTGCATCTAAATTTGTCAAATTCTCATCAAAACTAACATTTTTCACTTCTTCCGGAGCATTCCCAGCACTTACTTCAATACCTTGAGACGTTTCCTCTAACTCCCTCTCCCTCTCCCTCTCCCAAACCCTACCTTTTCTCAACAATTCATCACCAAAATCCAGTTCTCCTTCATTCGAATTTGACTCAGCCACTTCAGAACTACCTACATTCGTATCATTATTAGAATTGGACCCTACCTCGGATTTATCATCCAATTCCGTACTCTCCAGAACCTTCTGGAAAACTCCACTCCCGGCGCTCCTCTTCGATTTGATCGCGGCCGCGTGCGGCGTAGGCATCGACCTCGAGGCCGCCGCAGCAGCCGCGAGCGCCGCCCCTGGCTTCGCATTCGTTCTCATGCCTCCAAGCAACCATGGCGACGGCTTCGAAACCTTTCCGACCGGATCGTCCGATAACTCGCCGGACTTGACCCGAGTGTACAAATTGGGCCTCGGCCGGACTTGACTGGACTCGTCGGATTTAGCGCTGGAGACTGATACGGCGTCGGTGGGCGGATGTGGTGGTTTGGGATCAGATGCGAGGCGGTGGATAGTGGAGGGCGGGGACGATGACGCGGACGAATCGGAGTCGTTGAGGATTTCGTCGATCGTACGGTGAGGGACGGAATTAAGGTTGTCATCGTCGTCTTCGTCGGAGAGGGAAAGGTGTGAGTTGAGGAAGGAGTCGAGGTCGAGTTCCATGGCAAGTTGTGGTTCGAATTGAGTCAGCTTCTTGGTCATGCTGGTGCAGCCAAGCTGCTGCTGCTGCTGCTACTGCTTCGTCGTCGTCGTCTTCTTCTTCTTCTTCTTCTTCTTCTTCTTCCTCTTGTTATGACTATGACTGGTAAGTCTGCGAGTATGTCTGCCATGTCGTTTCGTCAAACAAAATTGGGATGGAGGGTAAAATGACGACATGTCGTTTGATTTGGAACAACGTGGCAGCTGCCTAACACTGGTTGCAGACTTGCCGTCACTTTGGTAACGATGCGCGGTTGTTGTCAAGATAGGCTTCAGCCAGAATTAGCAATAACCACAAAATTATATCTTTACGCATAGATATTAGGCCAAATAATAAAAATTTAAATTCAAGATTTAGAGAGAAATTATAATATAAACTTGAATGATTTGTATTTCTAGAATATTACTTATTAAATTTGTTCATCAAATTATATTATCGGTGTATTATTTACTTAAAATTAAGATAAATACGGACTCGAATCTCATATATTTTTAACACGCGTATCAGGTATATACATGTCCAAGGCGGCAAAGTAGTGAGATGGGAGACAAATTAAAGCTGTTTCCTCGTCTTGTTGTTGGACTTTAGTCCAATGGTGGATTTGAGAATTGAGAGCAATTTGCAGATGAGAAAAACAAATATCTTTAGGCATATTCTGCTCTGATCTTTTATTATGCAGCTGGTTGGTCCCATGAGTCTTAGTCTCTCGCACTGTGTACACCGCTAATGAATCTTGAGGTTCTGGGCATTTCAAACCCCTCCACCATGAGTTCAGTGACCTTTTGCAAACTGGAAAGTACAACTACACCCTCTGGCTTAATTGCTTAAAAACCACCGCAAAGTGCAAGTGCAGCTCCTTCCTCATCATTTTCAGAAGAAGAAGAAGAAGAAAGAACACACTCACTGCAGCTTGTGGCTGGCTAGGTACTTAATTTTGCTTTGTTTATTGCTTGCTTCTAATCTTGTTATTGGGTTTGATTTGTTATGTATTTTTTGTTTTATGTTCACTCTTATACAGAACATAACATCACCAATAATTAATAATGGCAACTGTCACTGCTTCAAGATTTGCCTCAACAAGTTCCCATGTCAGCTATGGCGCTGTATCTTCTGTACCAGAGCCTAAAACGGGATATAAGAAAATGGGTTTTGGAAAACAGGCCATGACTCACAATGGGTTAAGAGCTTTGAACACAGTGGACGAGCTCCGCGTCAAAATCATGGGAAATTCAATTGCAAGGCAGGCAAGGAGCAAATCTTTCAACAGTACTAGGACTGGTTCAAGAACGGCAGGAACCATTGTTTGTGGAAGTGGGATGAATTTAGTGTTTCTGGGAACAGAAGTTGGCCCATGGAGCAAAACTGGTGGACTTGGAGATGTTCTTGGAGGCCTGCCACCAGCTATGGCAGTAAGCTCCTGCTTCCTCTCTTGCCTTATAATTCATTTCTTATAATCAATGAGACTATAACAAGAAAATTAATTCTTCTTCAGGCAAATGGGCATCGAGTGATGACTGTTACTCCGCGATACGACCAGTACAAAGATGCATGGGATACAGAAGTTACAGTTGAGGTTGTGTATATTATAAATTGTATAACTTTCATATTTAAATGGGAGGACAATGAATTTTGTTTGGTTATGGTGAAATGATTTATTTCTCTGCTATTTAGGTTAAAGTGGGAGAAAAAACTGAAAAGGTTCGCTTCTTTCATTGCTACAAAAGAGGAGTTGATCGTGTGTTTGTGGATCACCCACTGTTTCTTGAAAAGGTTGGTCTTGTGAATCAATGTTCTTCCTTTCCAATAGTTTTTATTAGCTGGAAAAAGGGAAAGTTATCTGCTTGATGACTGGTGTTTCAGGTTTGGGGAAAAACTGCATCCAAAATCTACGGACCCATTGCTGGAGAGGATTTCAAGGACAACCAACTTAGATTCAGCCTGCTATGCCAGGTTAGTAATCTCCATCTTTTGGGTTGCTTTTTCTATTCAAGTTAATCCCCTGGAAATTATTTTGTAAATTAAGTCTTAGATCAAATATGCACTTAGTTTCCATGTAATCTTCATTTGTACATCAGTCGGTCCTTGCATCCTATATTCTTATATCCTTGCATCAGTCTAGCCATATTTACTGATTCTTCTCTCTTTTTTCACCCCCGACAATTTTATGCCTATATTCTCATGATTGTATAAATTGTATGTTTTAGGCAGCTCTAGAAGCACCAAGAGTTCTGAACCTTAACAGCAGCAAATATTTTTCGGGACCATATGGTAGGCAATCTCATCTGCAGTTCTCCAAACCAACACTACTGTTTAAAATATTTGTTACATTGATACTATGGCATTCCTGCACGCAGGAAAAGAAGTCGTTTTCATTCCCAACGATTGGCACACTGCCCTCCTCCCATGCTACCTGAAAGCCATATACCAACCTAAAGGCATATACAAGAGTGCTAAAGTAGGTGACCAGTTCATTTGTTTTGAAACTAATAAGTATTCCAGTCAGCTGCTGAGTCCTTGAAAACCAGTTATTTTGCCAATCTTGTTGACAGGTAGCCTTTTGCATTCACAACATTGCTTACCAAGGCAGATTTGCATTTGCGGACTTCGCACTTCTCAATCTACCAGATGAATTCAAAAGCTCCTTTGATTTCATTGACGGGTAGGGTTTCTTTGTACAGAATATAGCATAGACTGCATACTATTATATGATTGAGCCTTGAGTATGATTGGTCCAATTCCACAGCTATGACAAGCCAGTGACGGGGAGGAAAATTAACTGGATGAAAGCTGGAATCTTAGAATCAGACAAGGTCTTGACTGTTAGCCCATACTATGCCGAAGAACTAGTTTCTACAGTTGAAAAAGGAGGCGAATTGGACAATGATCGGTGCATATTTACATATCATTTTGTACCATTTTAACTTATGATTTGGTTATGTTTTTGAGTTAAACTTGTGCTTTTAATAAGTTTTGTGTTTGTTTCAGTGTTATAAGCTTGAGACTCACTAATTGCATTTTGGAGACAAATTAGCTCAAAACGGTGTCTGCAGATCAGTCAACTTCACGGATTGGACTGTACTTACTCAAGAAGAACCAGATGATGAGCCATACATCACTGGAAAGATACGGAAGTCTAGTTTCTGTAGAATTTTACGGTTCATGATTCCGAGTCTTCTAGAGAAAGTTATACATGTTTTGGCAACTTAAGGTCAAATTCGACAGCATCTGCGTTCCTGGGCCAAAAATCACATTTGAATGCCTTCCGGATTTTTCCTTGAGTTGGGCTGCATATGCTTGGAAAGATAATTCAAAGAACTTCAAGATCCATATTTTTCCAGATTTTTCAGATTGAAGCCACAAGCCCAAAACGAGCCCACATGCTGGCTGCAATGCATTGTCATGCATGACATATGCATGATGAAGTGTTGTTGATTGTGGGAAAGTTTGGTGAAGCATATTCAATACCTATTGTTGAGTGGAATTTTGCAGCAGCCAAATGAATTAAAAGATGTTGAAGTGGATGATGCAACACTAAGCTTAATGACAAGAAGAATTGTTTTCAAATGCAATAGTGTATTAGGTGATTTAAGTGTTGTAAGTTGGTTAAGTTAGTGTGTTTAGAAAATTCAATTGTATAATTCAGATTTTCACTTCCCCTAGGCCTATAAATAGGGAAGTTCTCTAAGCTTGTAAACACACCCCAAGGGGGGAGCTCTCAAGCACTTCTCTAGAGCTCCTTTCCCTTCTCTCCCTCAAATTCTCTTAGTTTCCCTTTGTATAGTTCTCAATTGTTGTAATAAGATCATTTTATTAAATTTTCATTGTACTAAATATCAAACACTTTTCCTTTCTCTTCTTCTGAATTCTTCAAATACTCTCTTCTCCAAACCCTTCCCAAACACTTCTCTCATTTCCTTCATCAAATTCTCTAAAGCTTTCAAACACATGTTCTTCCAAAATCCTCAAAGTTCTCAAACATCTCTCTACTTTCTTCTCTAAAAGTCTCCATGTCTCAAACACTTCACAAACACATTTCTCTTCCTTCCCTAAGTTCTCAAATTCTCCAAGTTCACAAACATCCTCCAAGTTCTCAACCACTCTCTTCCAAATTCTCAAAGTTCCTAAACACATTCTCTTCCAAAATCCTCAAGCTTCCCAAACACTTTCCTTTCTCTTCCAAATTCCCCATGTTCTCAAACACCTCTCTCTTTCTCTCCAAAAACTCTCAATGTTCTCAAGTGTTGTACAAAATCCTTGTTTTATGTTCTTTTGTTTTCAATTTTGTTTTGTGTAGGAAAACCGAATTGGATCATTCAATCATCAATCCTTATGGAATCGACATCGCACTTACATACGCTAAACTACCAACGATTCGTGCACTTGCGAGTATCACAAGTTGAGGATGCAGCTGAATCTATTTTGGTGCAGCTAAATCTACGCAACAAGTTTTTGGCGCCGTTGCCGGGATCGGTAACATTGTTTGATTCTATTTGGCCTTCCTACTTTATTTTATTTTTTTTAACTGGACAGTTTCATGTTTTAAAGTTAATGAGGTTAATTGATAAGTTGTGTTTGTAGTCCAACGGACAAGGACAATTGCCTGACAAGCAAGAGAACTGGGTTTGAGTCCCAGCTTACACAACACCCGAAAACAAAAATGTTCAAGTAGCATGTTGATTATTTATAGTTTATGGTTTCATTCACTTGCTCTTAATTAATTATCTTATTCAAGTTTACATAAACACCATATGACTCTTGGACTGATTAGTGAATGAATGGGTAGTTATTGAAGACAAACATCATGTTTAAATTCTACTTGGTTCTTTATTGTTCTTCTTGTTCTTAATGGGTTCGGAATTTGTGTTTAGACTAAACACCATAGCTAAATGCTTTTTCTGAATACTTGATTAAAACCACACACCATATGGATAATCATATTTGAGAAAGAACGAACTTCATAAGCTAGTTTGATTACTTTGTTGCTTGTTACTTTGAAGCATGAAATTGGATGTGTGTTGATTTTCCTTTCAATTTTAGTTTTTATTTCCTAATCCTTTAATTCTATTTCAAGTTTTCTATGTTTGTTTTAAGCAATTTATGTCAGCTTAATAAAAATGGAGAGAGATGGTAACCTCAATCATAAGAATGGGGAGTGTGGAGTAGTGGGAGAAGTCGCGACCTCCAAATGCATCATGCTCGACCTAATCGCTTCAAGGAGGAGTATTCCAATCCTTTCTCTTTAGTTGTTTTGTTATTATTTCAGTAATTTTAATTTTCTATTACTTGTATTTAAAAAAATTAAAAAGATTTTTATATTAGCTAACTCGTGGTAACTCCAGTGAGCGTCTCCGTCAATAGTGTCTAGGAGTTCTTTAGGCGGCACCTTCGGTTTCTAAGAAGTTTGGGTTTTAAGTGGGACCTTTGTGACCCCTCCAACCTTCCCGGATCCCCTGGCTGTATTTTTTCTGAGGCCCTTAACTGGTCATCCATGAGTTGCTTGTATATTTGTGTGTTTTAAAAACAAAAAAAAAAACAAAACAAAACAAAACAAAAATTAAAAAAAAAATTGAAATTTGAGTTTTTATTTATTTTCCTTGTAAATTGCAATTTGGAACTTCTTCTTTTTTATTTTTTTTTCTTTGTGTGGTCAGTTAGTTGTAAATAATAATAAATTAAAAAAAATCAATTTGGAACTTTTTTGTTTTGTTAAGTTAGTTTATGTATTTATTTACGTGGTATGGTTAGTTAGTTTATTTCTAAGTGTTAAAAACACATTTTTATTTCATTTCAAACGTTACAAACAAAGTTAAAATAAAAATAAAAACAAAAAACAAAAACAAAAAAACATTCAAGTAAAAATAAAAACAACTTCTTCATCTTCATCTTCATCTTCATCTTCATGGCATGCCTCTGTTATCTCTTACTTGCAGAATCTCCAGCAGCTCCACATGGTCCTCATTTTTTCTCTCAGTGCTTCCACGTGCTGATTGGCACAGGAGAGCTGCTTCTGCAAGTCCGCCACCATAGCCTTCAAGGAAGCTATTTCCTCGTTCATCGCGGCACACTCCCGTGTTCTCGCCAGGAAACGCATGCCCAAATTGGTAGCCGAGACCGCGTGGAGCACCGTTAAATTGTGGGACTCCTCCACTGTTGCCTTGTCAGACCTCTTTGCCACATGCAGATGATCTGTCGATGTGAGCTTGCTGCTAATCATGCCTTCCAACAGCGCTGCTCTCTGTTCGGCACGCCTCAGAAAAGTTCGGTATTACCTCAGCAAAGTTTGAGGCCGTACCGTGATGATATGTGGAATTTGGGAAGACAGGGTTCGGACGAGCCCTTATCCGCGCATTCGGTGGCGCAAGGGTCAATTCAAGGTTAAGATCATCAAGGTGAGTGCATGAGGATGTCATTGTTTAGTTTTTGGATTTTTTGATGTTTTTCTCTAATTTGAGGAACAAATGCGGGGTGCTCTTCTACTTCACCGAGATGAGTTTAAATAGACTTATACAGACGAGGGAGCCGAAAGCACTTCGGATCTCGAGGGGTGCTATCATGTGCTCCTTTCTCTCGGATCCCTTCATTTCTCTCGAGGGTGCTATCATTTGCCTCCCTGTTTTTCTGATGTTTGTGTTTTTACTTTTTCAGTTGTTATTTTATTTTATTTTATTATTTTTTTTTTTCCAATTGTTTTCTTCTTGTTTGTCAGGTTTCTCAAGAATTTAATTGGAAGAAGAGACAAAATTAAAGATGCGTCTTGGACACCTGGTGCAAGAATCCCATCTCTTCTTTTAAATTCTTGTTTGAATTGCGTGTTTATTTCAGTTTCTATTTATTTATTTTGTTTTTATTTAATTAGGTTTTACAATTTAAAACTCATAGGATATTCTTTGAATGAGCTAAATTTTTGGTAACTCCAGTGAGCAACCGCAGTCTATACAGTGTCTAGGAGTTCTTTAGGCGGCACCTTCGGTGTCTAAGAAGTTTGGGTTTTAAGAGGGACCATTGTGACCCCTCCAACCTTCCCAGATCCCCTGACTGTGTTTTTCTGAGGCCCTTAACTGGTCATCCTTAAGTTTTTCTCTTAAAATAAGCAATTACTTGTGTGTTTACTTAACTAAAAATAAAATGCATGTTTGGGTTTTCATGTTTTTGTTTGATCGTCGTTCTTTAAATTTAGGGTCAATTGTCTCTTCGAAAATAGCATAACTTTTTTATTTCCCAGTTAAAAAAACAACAAATACATTTTAAAATTAAATAAATAAAAACCGAAATCATTTCTTCTTGGCCTTCGGTGTCTCGACCATAGGAGCTTTGAGTTTGGCCCTCTGGCTGTCCTCTTCTGGGCTTCACGCACAGCCTCTTGGGGCTCATCACTTGAGCTCCCAAAGATCGCCATCTTAGCTTCAGCGTAACTACTCTCGCGATCCACTTGCTTGCGTTTACCCTGTCGGTCTAGGTCCTCCAGCTGTTTTCGCATGTCGCGAGAGTACAACTCTACCATCTTTGATAGGCTTTTATTCTCGTCCCGCAACACTTCTAGCTGGTGTCGATTCACCTCCACTATCCTGGCCCTCTCCCTTTTCAAGCTTTTTATAGCACTCTAACACTCTTCAACCATACACTCTTCACAAACATCCTCCAAGTTTTTAACCACTCTCTTCCAAATTCTCAAAGTTCCTAAACACATTCTCTTCCAAAATCCTCAAGCTTCCCAAACACTTTCCTTTCTCTTCCAAATTCCCCATGTTCTCAAACACCTCTCTCTTTCTCTCCAAAAACTCTCAATGTTCTCAAGTGTTGTACAAAATCCTTGTTTTATGTTCTTTTGTTTTCAATTTTGTTTTGTGTAGGAAAACCGAATTGGATCATTCAATCACCAATCCCTGTGGAATCAACCTCGCACTTACATACGCTAAACTACCAACGGTTCGTGCACTTGCGAGTATCACAAGTTGAGGATGCAGCTGAATCTATTTTGGTGCAGCTAAATCTACGCAACAGACAACTTTATTCGGAAAGCTGGAATTCTTGGAATTGTGAATGGCATGGACGTCCAGGAGTGGAATCCATTAACTGACAAGTACACAACTGTCAAATATGATGCTTCAACTATAAGAATATTAGTTATCATGCATTAACTTCCATGACCAGCACTCTGTATTATGGGTGGGCATTATTACCGAAAACCCGACCGAACCGCCCGAACCGGACCGCTTTAGGTGGTTTGGTTCGGTTTTTATAGTTAAAAATTCAAGAATCGGTAAAAAAACCGGCCGAACTGGCCATGAACCGGTTTAATTTTGCTCAAAACCGGCGAAAACCGGACCGGATGAGTGTTTTTTAAATTATATTATTTAAAAATAAATTAATACACATGGCAGCGGCTGATTCGTCCATTTTATCCCAAGTCTACTCCTTGCCACACCCGATCACTCGCGAAACCCTAACATTTCAGCCGCTCCAAATTTTTTTTCCCTTCACTCTCTCTCTCCTCTCTTCTTCTTCGAGTCTCTCAGATCTGCCGCATGCGCCTCTCACTCAACCTCCTTTCCCCAAACCAAATTCGTCGACTTCTTCTTCCAATCTATCTTAGTAATTGTCGTTCCCTCTCTCTCTCTCTCTCACGCTCGCTATCTCTCTCTTTCTCAGTCAATCTCGCTCCCTCTAAGTCACTCAGTCTCTCTATGAACCACTCTCGCTAGCCTCTGCCTCTCTCTCAGTCTCTCGTCTCTCTCCTCTGTCGTTCTTCCTCTCAGTCACTCTCTCTCAGTCACTCATTCTCTCTCTCACCTGCTCTCTTTTAGTCACTCTAGAATTAACTTAGCCTCTCTCTCTCTCTCTCTCTCTCTCCAGCTTTCTCAGGTACTATCTCTAAGTCTCTTAGTTCTTTTACTTTGTCAATCAAGAATTCTAAATAGTTCTAATAAAAGCCCAGATCTGGAGGTTCCAGGTATTGTTTTTAACTTTTTCCAATTTAATCTTTTAAGTGCGATTTGGGCATGATTTGTAGGTATTCGTTCTCTCTAGTCATTCTCAGTCTCCCTCTCTCGATTTTTTTTCTATTTCAGGTATTAATTTATGGAAACGGTGCATATCAGAAGCTTTAAGATCGGTGGAAGTTTCAGGGTCATCTTGTTCAAGAGATAAGATCTTCTCAACTGGGATTTTTGTGATTTAGCTGTCTGATTTTTGGTTGTTTTTTATTGTTATTGTTTGATTTTGGCTGCTGTCATTTAAGCTTTATTGATTTTGGTTGCTGTTTGGTCTTGATTTTGGTTGCTGTTTGATTTTGGTTGTTGTCATTTAAGCTTAGATATTGAGTAATAATGTAAGCACAGTAATAATATTGCTTCCTTGTTTCCCACCTCGGATTTTCTCAGTTCATGTCACTTGTGCAAGAAAAACCTCCATGGCAATGACATACATGTACAGGTAAAACCACAATCACTTTTTCTTGTTTACGTTTCATTGTAAATGTTTGGTTCAACCCATGTTGTTTTTTGTTGTTGAAGTTGATGTTGGGTTTGTGATTAATATATGTTTTCTGTGTGGTTTGCAGAGGAGAGAGTGTGTTTCCTTTATGTCTTATTAATTCATATATTTATTAACTGTTTTTTTTTCTTTATGCAGAGGTGCTGATTTGAGGAGTATGAAACATTGAAACTCATGGAATTTTATTTCTATATGTAATGGAAATTTACTTGTTTTGATTTGATTTTCTATAATGGTTGTAAACACGAAAATCCTGCAACAAATGAGACAAGAACACGTGTACAAAATAATATTTGTATTAATGAAATTTAGGGTTACAATCTCTGTATTGAATCCTCTATTTCGATCTCCAAAGTGTACAAAATAATATTTGTATTAATGAAATTTAGGGTTACAATCTCTGTATTGAATCCTCTAATTCGAATCTCCAAAGTGTTTAAAGAAAATTTGTGTTTGATACAAGGGTCGTAGAGACTTGATCTTGATCAAACGGGTAGCACAAGGCTTGTTTGGCGATTGGATTTTTCTAAGGTGGAGGAACCGGCAGGAATTTGTTGTGCTTGATGGCTCTTCCAAAGTGTGGTGAAGAATGCAGAGAGTTTTCTGTTCTTCTGAGTGCTTGGGTCTGTCTAAGCTTTTCTCTCCTCCTTTCTCCCTTCTCCCTGTCTTGAGGCCTCCTATTTATAGGCTCCTGATGCTTGACCTAAATAGCTTTCCTTCTTTAGGACCTTGCTTTGTGGGATTTTGATTTGATTTAAAATCAATTCCAATAATTTGGCAATTTAACCAAATTATCCTTGATTGATCGACTTGATTAATATTTGATTTAAATCAAAGTCAATCACAGAAGATTTTTCCCTTAATTTTGTCTTCACTTTGAACCGTTTGATGTACTCCGTCGGATGTCAACACGTGTCACTTTTGACAACTAATCCGATTTTGATGAGTCGTACACCACATGGGCAGATTATGGGGGCCCACAATTTAATCCACCAAACCCTAATTATTTCTTATTTGGTGGAATTTAATTCACCAAAAATTCAATGTCTACAAATGCCCCCACTTCAAGGTGCGTCGTAGATGCGTATGTATCGAAGGTGTGACTTGAAGTCCCTCTTGATGGCAAATGTATTCTGTTCATCCTGTCAATTGCAAAAGTTGATCTTGATTTGATGAAGCTACTCTTGTTCGCGATCATCTTTCTATTGTTGCAATGACCTTTCTTGTACAAGGTTATTTATTTTTATTTTATTTTTTCACTTGGCTGTATCAACTCTTGGCCAATAATCATTTGCATATGCGTGCATTGAACATGGGTTTTAGCACAACTGGACCCTAGACCATCAAACCTTCAGATCACATAGTTTCATATGGTAAAGAAATCCTTGTATTTTGAAGAGGCCTCCAACTAAATCAACACTCTTGCGTGGTGGTGAAGCAAATTCCATATTCAATGAGCACTAACAATTGATGGCTTGATCTTGTATCATCACATAATTTCCTTGAATGCGTTGGAAATTAAGGGGAAAAATTTTCGTGGTCAATTTTGTCTTGCTACTTTCGTGGCAAATAAGCATGGTCTCAATCAAAAGGGAATATCATCTTGAATGCTCTAAAACCAAAACGGAAAGAATATGCCCCTCCTGATTTGTTTATTAAAATATTTAGGATCCAAACAAGGGAATTCCCTATGCATCCTTTGCTTGGGCTATGCACCAAAGCTTCCACTTCTCTTTTTCAATACGTTGGCAGCATCCCTTGGCAACTAGTAATCACATGGTTAGTGGTGCTTCTCTTGCTTGAAGTCTGTACTTCTTAATATATGTACACTTATATATATATGCACCTTTGAATTCCTTTGCTCATGTTGCCTGTGTCTACACAATTCTTCTTCTTGCGTCTGTTTTTTTTTTTTTAATACTGCCAGCGTTAACAATCAATCTTCTTGTGCAGATTCTTTGACAACACAGTGCTAGGTAGACTGGTATCATAAGACGACACTACCATGACTTTTATGGAGATTTTTTTTGCTTTGATTGGAGGTACCAGGCGTGCATCTCATTCTTGGCATGCATGACTATCTCTGCATAGCTTTTGCACACGCATATAAATCTTCTTTTCTCTCTTTATATATATATATATATATATATTTTATGTCTAGTACTTTTCCAATCAAAAATTTATGGCAGCAACCCTTTTAAAATAGGTATTCTGAAAGAAAGTGAAGAACGTAGACGTCCTATACCGCTTGGGTTTGATCCATCTCTCTGATTTGGTGACAGCCCACTCAAGCGCTTAGGCTTTACGTAGTGGAGGACAAGTGAAGAACGTAGACGTCCTATACCGCTTGGGTTTGATCCATCTCTCCAATTTGGTGACAGCCCACTCAAGCGCTTAGGCTTTACGTAGTGGAGGACGAGTGAAGAACGTAGACGTCCTATACCGCTTGGGTTTGATCCATCTCTACGATTTGGTGACAGCCCGCTCAAGCGCTTAGGCTTTACGTAGTTGAGGACAAGTGAAGAACGTAGACGTCCTATACTGCTTGGGTTTGATCCATCTCTCCGATTTGGTGACAGCCCACTCAAGCGCTTAGGCTTTACGTAGTGGAGGACGAGTGAAGAAAGTAGACGTCCTATACCGCTTGGGTTTGATCCATCTCCCCGATTTGGTGACAGCCCGCTGAAGCGCTTAGGCTTTACGTAGTGGAGGACAAGTGAAGAACGTAGACGTCCTATACCGCTTGGGTTTGATCCATCTCTCCGATTTGGTGACAGCCCGCTCAAGCGCTTAGGCTTTACGTAGTGGAGGACAAGTGAAGAACGTAGACGTCCTATACCGCTTGGGTTTGATCCATCTCTCCGATTTGGTGACAGCCTGCTCAAGCGCTTTACGTAGTGGAGGACACCCAACTTGATTGAGCACAAATACTTTCCCAAAGAGACTTCCTCTTTTTTTTCCAAGATTCACCAAAGAAATGATCCATAGTGAAGCTTCAGGTCGATGTTGAATGAAAGATGTTAATGTAGCCATGACGAAGCGAATTGGAAGTCGAATAGTGCCAAACTGATGAGAAACTCCAAATTTATTTTATCATGTGACTGAACTCAAAGTGGTCTTATGAGCTGCCTACGTACCCTTCTAGGAAAAGAAGAGATCAAGTCATGGCGTAGTTCAATGGGATTTTTTTTTTTTTTTTTTTTTGTTTTGGTCCTAACTTTTGCTTGAGCCGCCCTTTCGGGTTTTCAACTCAACGGACTTTCTTATGCTCTAACTTTTGCTTGGATCGCCCTTTCAGGTTTTCAATCCAACGAGCCACCTTTTTTTTTTTTTTTTTTTTTGGTGCCGTACGGGTTTAGGCTCATGCGGGCCAGGAGCTTTTGGTGCCTTGGGCAGTTTCGGCCCGTGCAGGCGAAGGAGCATTTGGTGCCTTGTGCAGTTTCTGCTCGTGCATGCGAAGGAGTATTTGGTGCCTTGTGCAGTTTAGGCTCGTGCAGGCGAACGGAGGAGCGTTTGGTGCCTTGGGCAGTTTCGGCCCGTGCAGGCGAAGGAGCATTTGGTGCCTTGTGCAGTTTCTCTCGTGCGGGCGAAGGAGCGTTTGGTGCCTTGGGCGGTTTCGGCCCATGCGGGCGAAGGAGCGTTTGGTGCCTTGTGCAGTTTCGGCTCATGCGGGCGAAGGAGCGTTTGGTTGAATTTGTGTCAAGCGAAGTGAGAAGTGTTCTCCTTATGTTTTTCACCGCGGGAGGTGTTCAACACATTTTTCTTGAAGAATCCTTTGGGGAAGAAGTCATGTAGCATGATGGGGCTAGGTGACCTTTGTTTCAAGAGTTCATCTTTTGGAACTACTTTGTTCACCTTTGGCAATTTATTTCCTCTATGTCTTTTAGGTGGTTGAGGAGAACTTCTTTTGTTTACACATCTTTTTGATCGAGCAGTTCTTGGCAAAGATGCATTCTTCTTATGTAACTTCCTTCGAGTGACCAATGTCCATCCTTCATTATCGTCATCGGATGAATCGACACTACTTTGGCTTAACACCCCAACACACTCATATGGCTTGAGTTGATGGGTTCTAGAGAATGCCCCCAGTTGTTGAAGTGAGGGCGAATGTGCCGAATCAGAGAAGACAAACGAGATCGTAGCATGGTTCGACTCTACCACCTTGTCAAGATCCACCTCGATTCTTCCTTGTTGTGCCAGCTTCATGATGAGATCTTTCAACACGAAGCACTTTTCCACTGGGTGACTGATGACACGATGGTACGTGCAGGATTTCGGGTGGTTACTATGATTCATCTCTTCAGGGCGTTTGCACTCGGGTAACTCAATCACCTTCTTCTCGAGTAAGTCTTCCAGCATGCCTTCTACATCAGAGTCTGGAAAAGGATACTTCTTCTCCTTCATTTCTTTTAGGGTGTGTCGTCGTGGTTCTTGATCTTGAGTCGACCCGGCCTTCCTCTCATCTTTCTTGTCTCGGGCAGAAACCTTCATTGGAGCGGCATGATCGTCATTGACTCCAAGATGCATGTCTTCAAAGAGTCTTCCCCATTTCTCGACGACTTATCATTTCGATGATCACTCACCATTTCCTTTCTTCCATCATGACTAGCGATACTTAGCTCTATGTCATGCGCACGAGTGGCCAATTCTTCAAAGCTATGGGGTTTGATCCCTTGAAGAATGTATAGCAGACCCCAATGCATACCTTGAATGCACATCTCTACCGCCGATAACTCTAGACTCGATCTTTGCAATCGAGGCTTAATGAACGCCAACAATTGATGTAGTCCACAACAGGTTCATCTTTTCGTTGCTTTGTGCTAGTGAGCTCTAGCATGCTAACTGAGCGACGAGTGCTATAGAAGCGGTTGAGGAATTCTCTCCATTTGTTCCCAGTTGTCAATTGACTCGGGTTCCAAGTCAGTGTACCAATTGAATGCAGTGCCTCGAGTGAGCGAACAAATTGCTTCACAAGGTAATCGTCATTAGTGCTAGCGCTGTTGCACATCTCGATGAAGTGGGCAACATGTTGTTTAGGGTTACCTTTTCCATCAAACTGCATGAACTTTGGAGGTTGATAACCCGTTGGCATTCGAAGGTTGTCTAACCTTTTGGTGTATGGCTTGGAATATATAAATGTATCTTGAGAAGGCCCACCATATTGAGCCCTGATGGTGTTCACGATCATGTCCTGAAGTTGTTGGACCGATAAAGAACCCACTGGAGGCAGTGTCGCCTTTTCCGTGCAACTTCTCACCCGACTCTCTTCATGACCCAATCCTTTCTCGTTGGATTCAGCTTCATGATGTGGTCCTTTCTTGTGCATGTCTTGATCAGGCTCCTTATCCTAATGTGCCTCCCACTTGTTAATGAGAGAAGCAATCTGCGCATCTTTCTCTTCGACCATCTTCGTCAGCTTCGTGACCGCTTCGCTCATATGGGCTAGTTGTTCTTCAATAGACATCGCTCCTATCACCATGACCTGCATATCCATAGAATAAGACTCACCTATGGACACCGAGGGATTCATGGCAATCTTCTTTGGTTGGTCATCAGATGAGGATCCATGGTATGAGCCTTGTTCCAGTCAGCTGCCCTGAAACAAGCGAGAGTGAACGTTCTCTTGAATTCTTCGAGCCCGAAAAACTCCTTTCTTCGTTCCGAGAGTTCCTCGCATCCGCTCGGAGGGTATTCTTTTTTGCCCCCAAGGAAGCCAAATTGATAATCGTTTCACGACTTCGGTTCACGTTTTTCGCCTTGGCTTGAGTCGGTATGGAAGTGACATGTTGAGTTGTGGATATCACCTTGGACTTGCTCCGGGTGACGACCCCAGCAGAGTCTCCGCTTGAGAAGGAGGGGCTCGCGCTTTTGCCTCTCATCACAAGGACGATTTGAGTCTTCTTGGAAGCCATCATTTTTTGGTGTGTTGATTGATTTTGGAACTGGAGAAAGAGATGAGAGGTAGAGATGGTCCCACCGGGCGTGCCAAATTTGTAAACACGAAAATCCTGCAACAAATGAGACAAGAACACGTGTACAAAATAATATTTATATTAATGAAATTTAGGGTTACAATCTCTGTATTGAATCCTCTAATTCGAATCTCCAAAGTGTTTAAAGAAAATTTGTGTTTGATACAAGGGTCGTAGAGACTTGATCTTGATCAAACGGGTAGCACAAGGCTTGTTTGGCGATTGGATTTTTCTAAGGTGGAGGAACCGGCAGGTATTTGTTGTGCTTGATGGCTCTTCCAAAGTGTGGTGAAGAATGCAGAGAGTTTTCTGTTCTTCTGAGTGCTTGGGTCTGTCTAAGCTTTTCTCTCTTCCTTTCTCCATTCTCCCTGCTTGAGGGCCTCCTATTTATAGGCTCCTGCAAGATGCTTGACCTAAATAGCTTTCCTTCTTTAGGACCTTGCTTTGTGGGATTTTGATTTGATTTAAAATCAATTCCAATAATTTGGCAATTTAACCAAATTATCCTTGATTGATCGACTTGATTAATATTTGATTTAAATCAAAGTCAATCACAGAAGATTTTTCCCTTAATTTTGTCTTCACTTTGAACCGTTTGATGTACTCCGTCGGGTATGTCGACACGTGTCACTTTTGACAACTAATCCGATTTTGATGAGTCGTACACCACATGGGCATATTATGGGGGCCCACAATTTAATCCACCAAACCCTAATTATTTCTTATTTGGTGGAATTTAATTCACCAAAAATTCAATGTCTACAATGGTCTCTAATAATTTTGACTTTCTTAGGTTTTTAACTTTGCAAGTATGCAAATTGTGATTGAGATTACTCTCACAATTTGCTTGGTCTGTAAATATATATTTATGTGAATTTGGACATGTGATGTATGATGACTTTCAGGTTTTTATTTGTATTAGAATGATATGTGCTAAAATTATGCAGAAGTAGAGAAACTGGAAATTATAAAGGAATCCTAAACTTGAATGGGCCTGGAAATTTGACCCAAAAAAAATTGGCATGGAAATTTTTTTTTTAAAAAACCACCTTCAGTTGTTGCTCTTTTTGGGCCTCGGCAAAAACCTCTACCGACTCGACTTATTCGGGTTTCGAACTCAATCGAAATTGGGCCTAAAAATGAGGTGTACGGTTTGCCCATTGGGCCTGCCGACATGACCCGGTTTGATGAACGGTTTGAGCCTATACCCGACCCGAACCGACCCGTGTTCACCCCTACTTCTGTATAACTTCTTTGATTTATGATGCAATATAGTTTGAAAATTTGGCTTTGCTTAGGTGACTGATGCAAAGCCTCTGTTGAAAGAAGCCCTCCAAGCAGAAGTGGGATTGCCAGTGGACAGAGACATCCCTGTCATAGGTTTCATTGGTAGGCTTGAAGAGCAGAAAGGTTCAGATATTCTGATAGAAGCCATTCCCCATTTTATCAAAGAGAATGTTCAGATCATAGTCCTCGTAAGTACTTAACATGGAAGTTGTTTCTCATTCTCTTGCATAATGCTTGTTGTATCACTGAAACCAACCTGTATACTATCCTCATGTGCATTCTGCAATTTCCCCAGGGGACTGGCAAAAAGCCAATGGAGAAGCAGCTTGAACAGTTGGAGATAAAATACCCCGACAAGGCCCGGGGAGTAGCAAAGTTCAATGTTCCTCTGGCCCATATGATAACAGGCGGAGCTGATTTTATGTTGGTTCCAAGCAGATTTGAGCCTTGCGGTCTCATTCAGTTGCATGCCATGCGTTATGGAACTGTAAGATGACTGCCTCCAACAACTTATTCCTTCCAAAATCTTCATCTTCTTGCAATAATACTAACTCACTGCTGTGCCTGTGCTTGTGCAGGTGCCAATTGTTGCCTCAACTGGTGGGTTGGTAGACACTGTTAAAGAAGGATTCACTGGATTTCAAATGGGAGGTTTCAATGTGGAAGTAAATAAATCGATTTCAACCCTTTTTATCTGTACATAAAAACTTCTCTACTTTTGTGTGAGTTCAAGTTTCCAAAATTTCCTTTCAGTGTGAAGTTGTTGATCCTGCGGATGTACAAGCGATTGCAACTACTGTCACAAGAGCCCTTGGAACTTATGGAACCCCAGCTTTTACTGAGATCATAGGCAACTGCATGGCTCAAGATTTCTCGTGGAAGGTAAGAAACCTTTCTAAACACGATAATCCTTTTAACAATGAATCACATTCTCATATTCTTGAACCATTTGAATCGTAATGGCACAGGGGCCTGCCAAGAAGTGGGAGGAAGTGCTGCTAAATTTGGGTGTTGCTGACAGCGAACCTGGAATCGATGGTGAGGAAATTGCACCACTCGCCAAGGAAAACATCGCAACGCCATGAAAGACGCAAGTTCAACCTGCAGTTGATCAGTTTTGTGAACTAACATAAAAGAAATCTGCTGCACACCCAAAACAGACCGCCTTGTGTGCATCATATGAATGTAAAAATTCTCGACCAAAATAAGTGAAACCTTCTGTGCAATCTTGTTCATAGGCCAATTGTGAAGACCTTCGGTGATAGTTGATGAAAAAAAAAGGCAGCATAGCGAACGAAATCAATAGAAGATTGATACGCACTTGTGCCATTTTCATTTCTTCCAATGATGATAAATCCTGCCCATGTAACTAAAATCTCATTTTAAAATGAGCAAAATGAAAGTAGCATCCACACCACTCACCCCAACAACCCTTCTGCACCAGAGAGAAGCATTCACCTCACAATCTCTTCTTCAATCTCAAAGGTTGCTCCAAATAAAAGGCAAAAGAAGTTCCATTTCTAAAAAATTTAATGGCATTTCTCAGTGATCAAACAAGACCCAGGTTCGCAATCGAGGCCAAGAAACTCAGCCAGAGTTATACCATCATCCGACACCAAACAAGCATAACACATCGAACAAAAGAAATTTCAGAAACCATTGCAAACCATTCAAATTAAGATTAAATGGGGAACATACTTTTATATCCAGAAACTCAAAGGGAGATCGTTCAAAATTATAGTGCTCAGCAGGAAACCCCAGACTCTGAACAATTTGTCCATCAGAAATACATAACAAAAAGCCAAAAATAAAGAAAGCCCTACTACATTGATAAGGTTAACTAGTCTCAAAAGTACTAAAAACCAGCAAACTGAAAAGTGGACTATATCTTGTTTGGAAGGAGCTCCTAATCAAACAAGCTGAATCCCATATCGTCATCACTTTCTTCCTTGGGTTCCTCCTGTAAAATCAAATTAGAAAACAACAAAACGAAAATAACAAATCAGATAACCACTAAACGATCAATAGAAACGCAATTGATGAAAAACGATATGATGATGCAATACCTTCTTCTCCTCTGCTGCGGGAGCAGCAGCGGGGGCTGCGGGACCTGCACCTGGGGCGGCAACAGAAACTGCACCACCACCACCTCCGGCACCGACATTCAGAATAAGGTCCTCAATGTTTCGCTTCTCGGCAAGCTTAGCGAACAATCCAGGCCAGTAGGACTCAACTGTGATATTGGCAGCTTTCACCAATGTTGCAATCTTCTCAGCCTATTACAAACCAATTAAGGAGAACCACAGCTTCCCAAAACAACATTTCTACCCTTAACAATTTAACCCACTAAATTAAACCCAACAGAAATCATACGAGAAAAAGTCAAAATCTATTCTCCCTGCGTATGCTCTCAGAAATACACAAGTGATTCAAACAAAATCAAACCCATACTAATTTAACACATAATAAGACTACACATGAACACACACATAAAACTTTTATTTTTTTCCAGCTTAAAATAAAATGTAAGATATGAGAGGAAGCTAAACACAAATACATAAAAACAGTAATAAACGAAGGATACAGTAATGGCGATGCCATCGTCATGGAGGACTAGGGCGGCGTAAGTGCAAGCAAGCTCTGAGACTGACATCGTATTTAACTATAACCAACAAACAACACCCAAAATTATTTCTTTTGTCATGAAAATTGAATATTGTTATTCATCAGAGTTAACAGTGGGTTCCAGTTGAAAGTAGAGGGAGGTACAGAGAGAGGGAGAGAGTTACCTGAGAGAGATGAGATCTGAGATGGACGGGTTTCTCTCTGAGCTTAGAGTCCTGCGCGGCTGCAAAACCTCGACACTTCTCTTCTAGGGTTCCTGATTTTCTAGTGAGGCAGGGTTTTTAAAGGTACACTGAAATGGGCTCGCCTGATTATTTAGAAGCCCAATAATGGGCTTCACCACGTCTAAGGCCCAAAAATCTAGTAGCAAACTGATATGGGGCAAGTAAGCCCAGCCCATCCCAGCCCAATTCTTCTTTGGACGATTAGTGATTTTATGGAGAACCCAAGATGATATCTGGATCAGACCCAAAAAAAAAAAAATAAAGATGATATCTGGACACCCACTTAATTTTGTTTTTTAAATTACTACTATTGTAGAATGACTTAAAAGCCCTTCAACATAAACAATAACACGTCTTTAAAAATTTTAAAGAGTAAAGATGGGCTAACTTATAGTGAGAAATGAAAATATTAAAACGAACAAATCTGGGCTGAGCTTTACTCCACTTTGAACCTTTTATTTGGAAAATATTTGTCTTGCTTTCCAATCAGTCAAAGTTTAATATGAGTGTATAAATTGTTGTTTTTATGTTTCTGATAAATTATTTTTGAATGTGTAAAATATATTAGTCGTATGAAGTCAAGAAGTGTCTCCTCTATACACCCTTTGGTAAAGTCTAGAAGTTGAGAGTAGAAGTTATTATGAAGAGTGTGAACTTTTGGACCCAAAAAAAAAAAAAAAGAGTGTGAACTTTGGTTTATTGAATCAAAAATTGACTTCAAAGGAGCCAAATGTAGATTTGTCAAGCCATCTTTGGAAGGTGGCTCAAGTTTCATGGTTAAGGAGGACGATTTGTGTTAACGAAGTCTAGTCGAGTGGAAAAGAACTAGTGGTTTCAAGTTTGTACCCCACATAACACTTTAGTAGTGTAGTGTGTGTGACACTTTAGTAGTGTAGTGTGTGTGAGAAACCCCTCTTTCCTTGTAGTTTAGACTACCGTTTGTTTGTTTTTTATTTTCAAAGGAGGAGGATTTGTTGACAACAGTGTTGTATATGCCAGTGCCATTAGCTACCCTTTTGAATCATGTTCATGTAATTTTGGGCAAGCAACGAAACATATCATCATGATTCTTATTACATAATGTGAGTGATTTTGTGTGGTACATGAAACTTGTTCTTGAGAAGGTTTAAATCTTCTCTTTCTTTCATTTTCCTCCAGATCAAATCATGCACAACCAACCAGCATGACAAACTTGCACACAGTAAAGTTACTAGAGCTCATTAGACCCCCTTTTTCTGTAAGATGATCCCCTTGGATTCCCAGCACATTATTCAAGGCCCAAAAGTGATTTGAATTTGATCATGCAAAAGAAGAATCATAATAAACATTGCCAAGTTGCCAAACTGACAGCGAAAGTATCTGCGAAGAAAAAAAGTTATAAACGAGAGAGACAGACAATCTTCTATTTTTTCCAACTAATCCTATCTTGAAAAGTATCAATCATGAACAATGACCAAAACGAAGAAAATTACAAGTTAATGGCCAGTTAAAGCTATCCGAGAGCTTTGACCAAACTGGGTTTCAAAGATACAAAACCAATCTTTTGAAACCCGATTGCTTTCCAATATAAACAAGCGGTATTATGTCATTGGATGCTCTATGCACCCGAGGCACATAACCCAACTGGTAATTAGTGTGTGAGGCAGAATCCAAAGCCCAATATTTAGCTTCCACCCCATGATGCCAATACATGAATGATTAAATTATGACTCTTAATTCTCCTAATGCTAACAACTACTTGAAAATAAGACTCCCCTATTTGTCTTAACCCACCCATGTATGATGATGAAGATGAAGATGAAGTTAGTGTGGAGCAAGCAATGAACCGTCCAATGCTGATCACTTGGATGCCCTTTGATCTCTTCTTATGGCAGCTGATCTGTATTCTGCAGCAGGCTAGGCACCCTTTTGAAATTGATAGCTTATTATGGTTTTGTTATTGACATTTCCCCTCCCCTTTTGCACTTTGACTCTGTAACCCATTATCAGTGTGGTTAGCCTTGTAAAGAAGACATTGTTTTTTTTTTCCCTCTGTCGACATTTAAGTTGAAGAATTCTGTTCAGAATTGGCTGCAGAGGCTTGTGAAGAAGCACCAGCACCAGTTGCTGCTGCTGCTGCTGTTGCACCTGTGACATTTTGCATGTAATTTGTAAATTCTCTGGAGCTTAATGTTTGCCTTGTTACTCTGAAGTAATTTTCTGGGTATGGTTAAAAAAAATAACATTTACCTGTGGTGGTAGTTGTGGTGGTGGTAATTGGCATTGAAGAAGGAAGAGAGAGAATCCCAGCTGTGGAGCCAGCGGCATAGGGCTGATGAGGCAAATATGGATACTGTACCATTTGGGGATATTGAACTCCAAGACCATGAGCCTGGCTACTGCTCTGTGCATACTGAGCATATAATGGGTAAACATTTTGGTACATGCCAGTTGGCCCTGATGCCCCAGTGGTGGTGTAATAAGGTGAGAATTGTTGACCACCATAAACACTATAATAATTCTGCAGCAAGCAACAAGCAACAAGATGCATTGCCATCAAAGTCAGCTTAAGCAACTCAATTCAATGAAATTGTTAATGCATTGGTAACATGAATCAACATTGCAACATTGAGCTCCCCCAAAAGAAATAAAAATAAAATAAAATCTATGCAATGTCACTTAAATGATAGAAAATTACCATGGGATACATCGAATCTTGTGAATATCCAGTGTACCTGTAAATTATAATTTCATACACAAAAAAAAAAGAAAAATCAGACATTGAACAGAAAAGAAAAGGGGATTTTGCCCATCTTTTATTCCTATGATGATTTTGAATCTTACCCATAAGATGAATAAGGAAATGTGTATTGACCAGTTGGTTGATGGAAGTATGGTGATGAAGAGCCATGATAAGCAGGTGGAGCCACCAACCCATGTGCTGGTCTGAACTTTCCTGCACCTGCATTAGCATAATAAATGAGCACATACATTATTTTCTTTTCAATTCCTACCCCATATTTAGATCCACATTTCAATTTGGTATAAAATGAAAATGGGTTTTAAAATATGATCAATGCAATTTCACAAAAGTGGATATTGGAAGGGATTTATCAAAGAAAAAAAGCATACAGTATGAGAGAGAGAGAGAGAGAGAGAGAGAGAGAGAGACATACCATGCTGCTGATGAGGAGTTGGGGGACGAGTCTTTTGTGCACCAAGAGATGCAAGATTGCAATTTGCCCTCCTTCCATCAATCACAGGGGATGGATTTTGACATGCTCTCATGGCTGCCTCTGAATCCTTAAATGTAACCTAAGAAATTGAAAGATTGAAAACAACCATAAAAACCAGCAGAAAAACCAAGAAACAAATGAACAAATAAGCTTCTGAAAATGAGCTTACAAATCCATAACCCTTGGACCTCCCAGTGTTCTTATCTGTAATCACAACAGCCTCCAAGATCTCTCCAAACTGTTCAAAATACCTTCTCATAGTCTCCCTCTGAGTCTCCCAAGCCAACCCACCAACAAAGATTTTGGTGAAAGTTGTGTCATTGTACTGGCCAGGATTATTAATGTTACTACCCACCATCTGAAATTGCCTTGGTTGAGACATCAGAACAAACAAACCAACAAAAACAAACACCCCAAACAAAAGCAAGAAAAGGGAAATAAAAAAGATGGCTAATCAAACAAAAAGAGAAAAACCCAGAACCCAAATACGGAGAAATAAAGAAAGATTTAGTCTTTTATTTCCAAAGATCACATCAATGAAAACACAAACACACTCGTGCGCTTGGGATTCTGTTTGTTCCTCTTCTTCTAATCCTCCTCCTTTCTACGACTTGTTTTTCAACCAAGGCTACTTGTGTAACTGCCTCTTTTTCACAACCAGGACAAGTAGCTCTCCTCAGATTCCTCAACAACGATACCCGTAACGAGAAAATCATTACTGTTGAGGGTGGAAAGGGGAAATGAGAAGAGAGAGAAAGAGAGAGAAAGAAAAAAAAGATTACCACCCTATCAAAATATTTATATGCAAAACAATAACACACACAGAAACATAGCCAGAGAGGCAGATAGGAAAAAAAAACAGAGGAGAAACAGAGCAATATTGAAAATTTAAAAGAAAAAATGAGAGAAGGGATCGAAAAAAAGGAGAAGACAAAAAAGCTGCTAGTGGGCACCCACGACAATAGTAGGCAGAGGTGGTGTCCAATGTAAAATGGAAGACCAGAGACCAAAGGACCAACCTTTCTTGCAGTATCACCACTTTCTCTCTCTCAGCTATATGCAATTATATATATATATATATAATATATACACAATATCAAACAAGACTATAAATATTATAAACAAACAAAAAATATTGGTTTAATAATATTTACATTTGTGGGCGGTGGGTCTGCATGAACATTTGCTTCGCTGTATTCAACCTTCCATTTCCTATTCTCTCTCTCTTTCTCTGTTCCACCTCTTGATATTGCTTGCTCTGTTTATGGCATTTGGTGGGTCTCTGAGATATGATACCTTGAGAGACTCTCTCTCTCTCTCTGTTCAACTTCAAAACCCTCTCTTTCTTTCTCTCTCTAAAGCTGCAGCTATTCTCTTAACCGAAAAAGTACAAGAAATGGGATTGTTTTTTGGTGGGCCTAAACTTTCTGGCACAACCTTCTAAATCTTTTCTTTGAAAATTATTAAGGGTAATCAATAATAATAAATTTGGACACTAACTAAATAAATGTGGGCACCTCTGTTTTTGTTAACAACACCCAACTCTTCTTCCTAATTGGAGTCTCATGAAAACCCATTTTTGCCCACCATTCCATTTCTGCATCAATGCATGGACAGATTATTTACAGTCTATAATTCCACCTCCACTCTCTTGCTCTTTTGGCTTCCCATTTTGACAATGTTGGGTCCCCTTTTTTTATGGATCAAACATGGCAGAAGAAATAAGGGGCACCCCATGTCATTATTCATTCTTAATTTGGTGTTGAGTATCATTAAAAAGGATTTTATTATTTGTAAAATAATTACAATGATTAAAAAAAGAAGAAGAACCAGTGGTAAGCGTGGTAAGCGGCGTCTATGATGGTCAAATGGGATATATGAGAGAGAGAGAGAGAGGGAGAGGGAGAGAGAGAGAGGGTAATATAGTGGGGGTAATTAGATCCACCAGATATATAATTAAAACTCTGGAACCGAAATCATGACTGTCTTCTACCACACAACGGCTTTGGACTCTCGAAGAGATCGCGGTCAAACCTCTGTGTATTTTTTTGGCTTTTCAATTTATTTTTAGTTGGGAACAAATGCTTTATTCATTTGAGTTCATTTTTCTTCTCATGTTTGGTTTCATTGTCGGCTCTGTTGGCGGCTAGTTCTAACAAAGCTGTGGGCTTGAGAGAGAAGTGGGTGAGCTGAGCAAATATTTGATTGGCTAACATTCATGGCCATGCACATACACATTCACAGAGAGCTTAAGATGATAAGATCTTCAGTATCCTATAAAAAGAGTTAGAAAATGACATCTACTTGCCCCATTATTGGTTCATTGGGAAAGATTCTTGCTTTGCCAGCTTAATTATCATCCAATCCAACTGTGTTACAGCTTGTGCATTGTCTATGATCGAGTAAATAGCTACGAACAAATTGATCGGGTCGAATCGGAGAATAGAAAGATTTGTACAAGTTATATCTTTCATCAAATCGTTAGGTATAAATATATTAGACACCTATAACTCGATTGATGAAATAGTATCTCTCTTCACGAAAAGCATTATTTTTTTATCGCTGCACAAGAAAATATTTTCTTACGAACTAACAAGATATTAGAGAATTATCCATAAATACAATCGTAATTATTGCTTACTGATAACTTTTACCATTAAGCAATCACTAGATTTGTTGTGATATAAGAAAAATGTATTAGAAGCATGTGGTTTGTTGATTAATCAAATCGCTTTAGAAGTCAACAACGCATATATATACACCTAGAGCTAGCTGATGTTGATACAAGTGGCAATTTATTGCTGTGCTTGTTTGTGAGCTTGGGCTGGCTTCAACATGTAGTACTTGAAGTAGATCATGTTTGCTTAAATTCAATATATTGGAGATTTGGGGTGGTTTATTATATTATGTATTGTCATTGTGGATCACATGATTGTCATAATGCAAACAAACATTGACACCAGCTATCGCTCGGGTAGGGAGTTTGATGTGAAGGATTTGGCAGCTGTAAGTCAAAAACTTGGGATCCAGGGGCGGATCTACACGAAGGCCTGCCGTGGTCCTGCAATCCCTTGTAATGCATTACAATACATATAATAATATGATTTCTACAATTAACTTAGTGTTGATCCTCTAGTTGACGATGAGAAAGCTATGTGGAAGTGATTTTTAAAATTTTGGTCCCCCACACTATCCTAACTTCGGCCCTGTTGGGATCACAACAGAAAGGGAAAAAAAATACTGCTGAGAAAATAAAGATGTCTATGCTGAAAAGGGTTACATGCTGCATTAAGAAATTACAGTGCCTCAGCACATGCAGGATTCAAAATGTGTTTTGACTCATGTTCTTGTTTGCTTGCAATTTGCAAACTATATCTATTAATTTGAATCCTACCAAATGAAAATGGAGAAGATAAATATGTTAATATTAAACTAGTAACTTACACAAAGCCTTTGAATTGAAAATGATGCGCATGCATGTTCTCGGCAAAAAGAGAAAAGTAAAACCACATGTTACCAACTAATTACCATAACATCTCACAGTTTTTAATTATTTGTATCCAGAGAAGTAATAACCAGAAACTAAAAAACAAAAACAGCCATAAAAATTCGAGTCAGAGAGGGAATGAAGAAGGTGACAAAGCTAGCTAGGCTGGCTTGAAGACAAGAAGCAAAGCAAGCCGAGCTGAGGAGATTGAGAAAACCCATGAAAAGAAAAAGAGAGAAAGGGAAGGGAAGGGAAGGAAGGGGGGGGGGGGGGGGGGGCCCATGAGAAAATGTGGAGTGTGTCGTACTATCCACATGAAGGCTGCAAAACCAGGCAGGCAAGCAGAAACCCGTCAGAGCCAAAGCACATGCCTCTTGCCAGTGCCTTCCTTTCCATTATTATCCTCAAAACCCTAAACCCTCTTTAGGCAACTTGTGTATGAGGTATCAACTACCTCATCCAGCCATCATCAAATCCTAGCCTTTGGATAGCGCTTGCACAACTCTTATTGGGACATCCAACGGTGGAGAGACGAAGAAGACCTAGTCAAACGTAGGGTTTGTGAAATTTTTTGAGACAATTTTGTTGTCTGTTTGACTGTTTCCTTAACACATTGGGTATCTATATCATCGAGTATCTAGCTTCATCAGAGCTTGGCAGTCTCTCACTCAGTCGGCTCCTCCTTACAACGTGGCAAGGCAGAAATTCTGATGTTCTGGCATGGCATGCACTGCACGAACCTCCTAATTTGTTTTCCTTTAAATTTTTAAAAAAAAGAGAGAAAAAAAAAGAAGGGAGTCCCCACAAACAACTAACCCACTTTCTCCACCTTCCCACCCATCCCATCCCAACTCACATCATCACATGAATGTAATAGGAATTTTCTACTATACTTTTGTTTTGTTTTTTTATCTTTTTATTTTGCTAACATTGGATCCATGACTTGTCATTCCCTGGGGTGGCTATAGCGGCCCAGTAAAGTTAGAAAAGATTCAAGTCTTGCACTTGTAGGAGATATAAAGAGCCTTGAAACCCAAGAAGGCAATAAAGAATAGGCCCATCTGTTAATGAGGCCCAAATAAATATTAATGAATTTTTCACAATTAATCAAATTGGCCATGAAAGAGTGCTTATAATATCCGTTATCTTAAGACGAGGTCGCAAGGGTTTGTAGTATAAGTAGTTAAAAGCATTTATCCTTACATCCGATGTTTTAGGTTTGACTTTCCACTCCCCTAATATCGCTCTATAAAAAACAAAACAAAAAACCTAGTTTTTGCAAATTTCTTTTTTAATAAAATTTGGGATAAGTCCAAAATGGAGAACATAAGTTAGGTTTAATCCTTGCATTTATTGTCATTGATATAAGTCCTTTAACTTTTCTGCTAATTAGGATTACATTCTTTTTTTGTATTTTATGATGTAGATATATTATTATTATTTTTTTTAAATAATCTAGTTGTTCCTATTATACACCTGAAGTATAAATCGTGTAAAAATTAATTTATAGCACAATAATTACGACATCTACAATAATTACGTAGATATATTATTATGATTATATACTTTTTACATATATTATCCCATGGTGGTAAGTATATTGTCCTATTGCCCATTACATAGGTATATATATATGTGTGTGTGTGTGTTTTCATATTTTCGACAATGTGTAATAGTATTTTATGTACTTTTTTTTTTATAGGTAACATAAAATTTTATTTGTGTATCTGACTTATAGGTAGTCTTCTAATTTAGGTTCCTAACTTATAGGTAAACACAATTTATCACTAAGTTTTTTTTCATTGCTAATAATAACACTATTTACTTGTATGTTAGGTACATAATTTCATGTGGGTGCTTGTCTAATCGATTGGTATAATATGTACACTACAAAAAAAAGTGGCAACAGTTACCACTATTTGGTGACATTTGGTGACTGTTGTAGGGGTTACTAAAGGCTTTAGTCACTAAAAAAACAAAAAAGTAATTAGTCAAAAAAAATTGACTAATGCCTTTTGTCATGACCACAAATGTCACCAAATAATGGTGACTGTTGCAACTTTTTTTTACTAGTGGTGGATCTTTACTTATCATTGATTAAATTAGGTAAGAGCACTTCCAGGAATTTGTCATTTGCCATGGCAGGGGGGGTGGCTAGGGCAGCTACTATTTATGTGAATAGTAGCTGCCCTTGCAAAAGGTTGTGGTGTTTCCACCCATTGACATGACAACAACTATTGACATGAGATATAAAAAGATAAATTTGTATAGAGTTTTGGTGTGGAAAGTGAAAACTATGACTAAGTATTTATTTTTTTAAAAATCTGAAATTTTTGGTTTTTTTTTTTTAAAAAATTTATTGCTAATGTCAGCAAACAGGAGCTTGCCTGAGGGATGGCCTGGTTTCGCGGGCCCCAACAGCTGCCTTGGCCAACCCTTGCTGCTGGAAATTGTTTTTTGGCCCAAACAACCCCCTCCCCCCCCCCCCCAAAACTCGTGCTGGCTGGAAGTGCTCTAAATATGATCAAGAAAAAAATTCAAAATTTAAATTCTGAAACTTATTTATAAGGAAATAATGCATTAAATTTAGATTTTCAATATGTTTTCCTTATTTACCTCAAAGGGTAAAATCGACACAATAAAAAAGTAATAAATGTCAAATGACTTACCTTTAAAACAAAAAACGCGTGGACTAAACCCAATAACAGCTAATCTAAGATACCCTTGTTTTTTTTTTTTTTTTGTGGTCAGCTTTTTCAAACAAAATGCATTCAAACCCATAGTTATGAGCCTGGGACATGTTAGATCACCAAAAAAATAAAATAAAATAAAAGCCTGAGACATGGATCATATGGTGAATAGTTGCTAGCCAGAGATTTACTGGTTTTTCATAGTTCTTGTCCAGCTAGTAGCAGTACTAGTACTAATTGCACTTGCTAGCTAGTGAATCTAAGTAAGGGAAGGCCTCTGGCTTTTTCCCCCTTTTATTCCTTCTATAGGATATATACATATATAGGTGTAAATTGAAGACTCATTGAAGACTCAGTCTTTATCTAACTTCGGTGCAAATTGAAGTATTTGCCTGTTGGTGCAAATTGAAGACTCACAGTATTTATCTAACTTTGGTTCAAATACTCCATTGATATATATCTACTATCAACAACTGAAATTTCAACTCATTTTATTCTATACATATCCATCAGTCTGATTTTGTTTTGATTCAAACTGTACTTGAAATGAAAACAAAGAAGATTTGCAACAAACTTTATATTTTTAGTAGCTTACAAACTATGCTCATGTTCTTCTTCTTTTTCTTCACAAATGGTGCTTAACATCCAATTGCTCCTTGCATATTTTGATACCTGATCACCATGATTCTCAGCTGCAGCAACAACAATACCAGCAGCAGTAAGCCTACCTTCCAAGCATTCTTGCAGGATCACGCGGCCTAGCTCCTCCGAATTTCGATCTTTCGCCATGTTCATCATGTCCACCTGCGCCATCAACTCCTTGAGTTGCTTGGTAGTCATTCTCACCTTAACACTCAAGCTGTTCGGTGATGTACTGTGACGAATTTCTTTATGATCTTCACTTGGACGCGCTAAACCGTTGTACCTCCCAACCCAATTCCCCATATTTGCTCTCGAGCTCTAACCCTTGTAACAAATTATTAATTAAACCCTTCCCATGAGTTTGAGTACAAACTAGTGGAAGTGGGAGTCTTTTTATATTTGTTGGAAAATTAAAGAAACATGATTCGCATTAAAAACACATTCCATGTCACCACAAGATATGCATGGTTTTTGTTTTTTTTCTCTGGGTGACGTTATCTAGAAGGATAATAATAATATAGATACCAAAGCTGGTCAATTAGCAACAGCACAACTTGGAAAATTGTATTGGTCTTTACATATATAGATATACGTCACTGCATGCTTGCTTGTTGAACCTCGTTTCTAGATGTTTATATTTTAGTGTTTGTTGTGATCAGTTTTTATTTGGTGAGTCGCTTCTAAATTCTAATAATCTTTTGCTTTATTTGCTAATGGCTTATTATCACAAAAGGTCCCTGAGCTTATTATCACAAAAGGTCCCTGAGGTTTATTGAAAACTATCAGATTGCATCCTTAATGTTTTTTTGTGTCATTGGTGGTCCTCAAGGTTAGTATGTGTAATCACAAATGGTTCCCCCGGTTAATTTCGTCAAAAACTCCGTTAGTTTGCTGACGTGGCATATATACATATCACAAAACATCCCTGAGGTTTACACATTTATCACAAATGGTCCCTGCAATTTTTTTTAATTTTTTAATTTAAAATTCATAAAATTTTGTTTTTGTTTTTTATAATATTTAAAAATATATATTGTATTTTAAATACATATGACACTATATTTTTGAAGATAAGGGCTCCACATATATGCCACACCAACAAACTAATGAAGTTTTTTTAAAAAATAATCTAAAATTCATAAAATTTAAAAATGAAAAAACCATTTATATAAGGATTTTAACCTTGAGGACCATTTATAAACCCTAAACCCTTGATTTTTTTCATTTTTAAATTTTATGAATTCTAAATTAATTTTTAAAAACTCCATTAGTTTGTTGATGTGGCATATATGTGGAACTCACATCTAAAATAATATAGTGTCATGTGTATTTAAAATACAATGTATATTTTAAAATAATTTAAAATTCATAAGATTTAAAAAAGAAAACCAAAATTTTATGAATTTTAAATGAAAAAAATTAAAAAAATTTGCAGGGACCATTTGTGATAGATGTGTAAACCTCAGGGATGTTTTGTGATATGTATATATGTCATGTCAGGAACTACTAACGGAGTTTTTGACGAAACCTAACCCGGGGACCATTTGTGATTACACATACTAACCTTGAGGGCGAATGACACAAAAAAACATTAAGGATGCAATCTGATAGTTTCGTAAACCTCATTAACCTTTTATGATAATAAGCCTTTGCTAATTAATATCTATTGGAAACCGTGTGGCAAAGCAACATAAAACCTCTGGCATCTACATGAACCACCTATGCTTTTGGCTCACGTATTGGTGGTTAGAGACACACCTGGATCCACACTCAATCCGTCCAACCCAAATATAAGTTGCTTAAACGAAAATTAATTTTTTTAATCTTCTAAAAATGGGAATTCAATTCAATTCTGATGTTACCGAAAAGATACATGTTTGAGAGTGCTTTTGAAATGACTAAAGGTGTTTTTTCACAACCAAATACACTTTTAAATGCATGCATGTCAACTACCCATAAAAAGATCCATTGATTTGTCTCCATAGTTTGCTTGTTAATCCAAACTCACATAAATTGAGCAATTTACAAGTGATATATATGTACTATCTCAATAACTGATAATCAGAATTATTAATAATAATCGCAACAGTACTTATTACAAACTATGATCATGAATGGTGCTCAACTTCCAACCCCTTGCATATTGCTCATGATTCTCAACAGCGGCAACAACACGAGCGCGGGACCTACCTTCCAAGCATTCCCGGAGGATCAAGCGGCCTAGCTCGGAATTCGAATCGGGGCTTTTGGTCACGTCCACCTCCGCCATCAACTCCTTGAGTTTCTTGGCAGTCGTACGAACCTTAATTCTCAAACTGTTTGATGACGATGACGATGAAGTTCTATGTCTTATTGCTTGATCTTCAGTTGGGTGAACACCTTTGTACCTCCCAACCCAATTTCCCAGTTTCCCTTTGAAGCGCCCTAACGTTCCCTTCTATCAGGGTTTAGGCGTGTGGATACAAATGACTGAAATGAATCCGTACGTACATGTGTATCTCTTATAATTGGTTGTCATAGCAACGTCTTCATTAAATACACACATCCATTTTCACCACAAGAAATGTATGGTTTATATAGCAGCAGCCGCACGACTTGGGAGTATTAATTTGTGTTAGTCTTTTTATTCTGGCTTTATTTTAATGAATGTGTCATCGTCCTATTATTCATTGACTATTAGTAAATTATTGCGACATGTAATCATGCCTTTTGACAAAAGAAAAGAAAAAAAAAATTGATGCATGACAATTAGAGGAGCAGTTCATGGAATGGAACCGCAATAGGCGTTAATTAAGTTGAATTGGAAAAATACCATCGGAAAACTTCTCAAACAAACCACCATTTGTTAATGAGTTACATAAAACTCTGCGGTACCAGTTTAGATATGACAGAAATCATAGAGGCCGTGGATCAAAGTCAAGATTAGTAAGGATCGATGGCGGCTTATCTCTGGTCCAATTAGATTGATGGGCACACAGAACTCCATTTCAAGTTGACATGGAGATGGAGGGAACTCAGAGTCAATCAACCAATGCTCATCTACGTAATAATAATTGAGAGTTTCGGTGTGCTATAGCTAAATGCAAAGTTTAATTGTATAAATAATATTAAAAATAATAGCTACCAGCCTTGGTATGCCCTGGCTTTGAAATGGGGTAGCCTCCCTTCCCCTTAAACTTTTTTTAACCCAAAAAATATATATTAATAGCCATCAAAATATTCCTATGAAATACAAAATAATCTTGTGTAAATATTATATCTAGGATTTCTAAGTTATTTATAATACCAAACAAAGAACATCTAAGATTCGATATCACATTCACATTGAAGGTGCACAATCAACTATCTAAAGCAAAAAATAAAAAGTGGAAACTCAGCCTAGAAAGCTATGCAAAGAACACAAGAAAGGAAAAGGAAGCGTATGCTTGGGGAAATGGATATGATATAATCGTGGCAAAATAGGCTAAATGCATGCATCTCACCAGAGTTTGCTTGGAAATATGAAAATTACTCACATGAATTCAAGAAATATAAAAGTATTCCAGAAATCCAATATCTCTGGATCTACTTCAACAATATTCCACAATTCCGATCTAAATTCTATGTGAAGTAAAACCATGGATATGCACTATCAATAACTGAAAGGATACTCTTGCCTCCTTTCCTGAAAAAGAGATATTATTCCTGCAAATCACGGTTTAACACAAATGTAAAAATAATTCATCCAAAATACAAAATGAAAAACTTCTTTACTCATGTTAAACTGTTATTAGCACTAATGTAGGAGTTTTTAAGAAACATACAATTATTTTCCTAGCTGAAAACAAAAATAATGTTGCAACACTTATTTTACTCACATGAAAACAATGCAAGTATTGTACATTTTTAATGAGTTCTTATTACAAAATATGCTCATGTTCTTCTTCTCCTCCTTCACAAATGGTGCTTAACTTCCAACCACTTCCATATTTTGATACCTGATCACGATTCCCAGAAACAGCAACAACAACACGACCTGGCGGCAAGCCTACCTTCCAAGCAATCTTGGAGGATCACGCGGCCTAGCTCTGAATCGGGGCCTTTGGTTATGTGCAGCTCCGCCATCAACTCCTGGTTGCTTGCTAGTCATACGCACCTTGATTCTCACACTGTTTGTTGATGTTTTGTTTTTACTTCCTTGATCCTCAATTTGGTGCAACCCTTTGTCCCTTCCCACCCAATTTCCCAATTTCCCTATCAAGCTCTAATCCTTCTATCAGTCCGTCGCCAAATTTGTGCATATACCTGTTTTACTTTTGTTAAAAAAAATTCAGGGATTTAATTTCTGGGGTTTTGTTTGATTCGGGTTTAATCGGACCCAGTCAACTGACCTGCTTTAATACCATGTTTAAATTTTAGAGAGATGGACTTGCATCTCACTACTAGCTGTTGTGTGGATTCAGCTGCATCCTCAACTTGTGATACTCGCAAGTGCACGAGCCGTTGGTAGTTTAGCATATGTAAGTGCGAGGTCGATTCCACAGGGATTGGTGATTGAATGATCCAATTCGGTTTTCCTACACAAAACAAAAATGAAAACAAAAAAAACAAAACAAGAAGAAAGAATGTACATTACAAGAAAAATAAATTACAACTAAGAGAACATTAAAGAGAGAATTTGAGGAAGGAAGGAAAGTGTTTGAGAGCTTTGAGGATTTTGGAAGGGTTGAGACATGTGTTTGAGAGATTTGGAGACTTTTGGAAGAGTAAGGAAAATGTTTGGGAAGCTTGAGGATTTTGTGAACTTGGAGAATTTGAGAACTTAGAGAAGGGAGGAGAAAGTGTTTGAGAAGTTTAGAGAATTTGATGAAGGAATGGGAGAAGTGTTTGGGAACTTGAGAATTTTGGAAGAGTAAAGAAAGTGGTGTTTGGGAACTTTGTGGATTTTGGAAGAGAGTGTTTGAGGACTTTGAGAATTTGGAAGGGAATGTGTTTAAGAACATGGGGAATTTGGAAGAGAATGGGAATTGTTTTTTAGAAATGTTTTAGAGCATGGAGAACTTTGAAAGAAAATAGAAAAGTGTTTGGAGAATTTAGAAGAAGAAGAGAAAGGAAAAATGCTTGAGATTTATAGTACTAGAATCTTGTTACAACAATTGAGAACTATAAAGGGAAACTAAGAGAATTTGAGGGAGATAAGGGAAGGGAGCTCTAGAGAAGTGCTTGAGAGCTCCCCCCCTTGGGGTGTGTTCACAAGCTTAGAGAACTTCCCTATTTATAGGCCTAGGGGAAGTGAAAATCTGAATTCAATATGGCTAATGCATACAACACTTGTTTTATAAAATCTGAAATGGTTGATGCACTTGTATTAGAAAATCTAAATTGGGTGATGCACTTGTATTAGAAAATCTTGAATGGTTGATGCACTTCACCAATTAATCCCACCAGCAGCCCTAGCTCATCTTCATGTCACCATGACCAAGCTTCCAACCAGAAATGATAGCTCATGCCTAGCTCACCATGACCAAGCATCCAACCAGCACATGCTGAGGTCAGCATGACCAGGAACTTCAAGGGCTTACAACTTGGGCTTCTCTTAATCAAATTAGGACTTTAAGCACTCGAAATTGAAGTTCAGAATGTCTTCTTTCCAGCCATATGTTATTTGGGCCAATCCAAGGTCGGAGGAAGAAGTTAGGGCCGAAACAAATTGCTAACTCATTTTCCGCGCTGATAAGATCCATCCTGAGCATGGTTCTGTGTTTGCTAGGTAACGGACTCCAGATTTATCCAATGTGGCTGAATTTTGGATATGTTATAGTACATACCCATTGGAACAACTTTCATGAAGAATGCTGCCTCATTCGAGCTGTGTAGGTTGCTGAAACAAAGCTTACAATATGACCTACGGAACTGGACTGACAGGGGGCTGTAGCCATAATGAATTTGTCTTTAAGCTCTTCATCAATTCATCCAAATTAGGCCTTAACATGCTTGAATTGCATGAATTATGCTCTCCAAAGCCATCATTGTTACCTAAAGCTCAATTAACTGAAAGATAAACACAAAAAGGATTAAAAGCACAAGTTTAACTCAAAAACATAACAAAATCATAAGCTAGAAGGGTAAGAAATAATATACAATTATGAACCGATCACTAGCAACATCGATAATATTAGTAGTTGAACCATTTATTATATTATGTATTTGATTTTGTCAAGTTTCCGATGTGGGACTTCGTATTCTTCAACAACAACGACTTGGAAATTAATTAATCTGTGTTGGTCTTTTTATATTGGGATTTATTGTAGTTATCATCCTCGTATTATTCATTGACTTTTTTTGTTAATCATTGTAATATGTCTCCTTCATTTTTAACAAAACAAAACAAGAAATCAATTTTAATAATTTTTTTATGACAAAATCAATTTTCATTTTTATATTTTTCCCCAAAATTAGGAAGGGAGAGGGGGAAAACTCACACACACGGGGACCATGAGAGTTTGAATCCAAGATCACTTTGAAGCACATCAAAGACCTAGATCAATCCAACTAACACCCCGTTATTCATAATCAATTTTCATATTGAAATTATATATTTTGAGTAAAGATTATAACATATCATATTGGTCTTCACTATAGGCTACAGAAAATGCCAATTTGTTGAGTATATAATATATGATCTTGGTCGATCTTATCGACACATACCATACAAATTGGCATTTGTAGCCTCTGTTGAAGACCAAAATGACAAGTTACAATTTCTAAAGTAGGTCTAAGTATACTTGAATAATAATGGTAGGAGGAAATTTCTAAGATATGTATACCAATCTTTTTGTCTTATTTTTGTTTTGTTGAGTTAGAGGTCTATTCCCTTTCTATTTATGATTTTAATGCATAAGACAGTTACGAGTTAAAGATTAACCAGTATAACTCATAAAAAAAAAATGGTGAACAAAAATATATAACTTGGGTAAATTATCCCAATCCACGCTTTCAAACTTCAAAACATTTAAAAGTATTTTGCCACCCTAGTTTAAATCATTACCATGCCGTTATCTGCATAAAAAGTCATTTGATGGCCATGTAATGATCCCTTGTTTCAAAATTGAAATTACTGCCTCTTCAAAGTCACCTGGGCAGGCAAGGTCTCCACTTGGACTTGCTACATATATTATGCAAGCCCACATGAATTCATGTTTTGAGTTGTGTCTGAGATCCTTTGAATTGGGCAACCCGTGCTGAGCAGAGTAAAGTGAGCTTAGCTAGCTAGGTGCAATCACAGCTCAGCTAAAAGAGGGGCATAATGAGTGTTTTCTTTGTTGTTGTTATTGTCACTAAAAAACACCATCCTTTGTAGGAAATGACGTCTTTCTCACCCCCTAGCTAGCATTTTAAGTTTAGGCATATTGTGCTGAAATTGAATCCCAAATTAACAGAAATATTCCACCTTAAGTTTTTGGCCAAAACTCCCATTTCCACTTTCTTTTTGGCTGCTTGCTTAGAATACCAAACCACTTAAAAGTTATAATGCAATCATCACCAAGGAAAACCAAATTTCAAAATGCAATTGAGTGAAAACCGAAAGCTGTATGTGCATGGTGGTGGACAAAAAAAGCCTTCTATCTAACTGGATCAACTCTTTGACTCACATCACATGTCGAATCAAAGAAACCGATGACAAGTTAATGCCACCAATTACATTGCTGCTGACCAAATGTACTCCAACGGTTAAGTAAGGAGAAACACTTGTGTGCAACGGGAATAACATTGTTTTGCCATTTTTGGTTAGTCAAGTTATGTCATGCGTGATGAATTTTCTACTTGACATAGCGTGATTGGTCAAAAAATAGCAAAAAGCAGTGCTATCTCCGTTTCATATAAATTTTTATGCTATAAGTCAGAATGCATGAATTTTTTTATATTTTTTGCTAATTATGAAGATGAGGTGGGGTTTTCTCACGCATTGCCAATATTATTAGGGTTCGAACGTTAGGTTGTGGATTTGCAAATTAAAGTTATTTTTCACTAAGTTAGACCTCGGTGCGGAAATTGTTCATCGCACAACGATGTCGTCTTCAAGCTAGCATATGATAATCTGGCGTAGGGCCTACAGCCTCCCAACATGGGATCCAAATGATGAAAGTAAAGATCGAGAGGTACAGAGTCCACAGTACACATGCTGTGTGGCATCACCATGAGTTAATCCACCACCAAGAGGGTCAATTTGTCAAAATTCTCCCCAAACGTTGACCCTCGCATGCCAACAATTACAACACAACAAGTACCTCAATATCACTCCAACGAATATATACATACAAGTTTTGTTTCACTAAAAAAGCCATATGGGCCACATCAACTATTCGTTTCTTTGTGTGATGAAATAGTATTGATTAAACTAATTAATGACCAATTAAGCACCAACTATTGTCCCTACAAGAAAAAAGGTTGCCTTTTTGGATTGTAAAGAAATTAAAGCATTCTTGTGTCGGCTGTCGACCTAATTAATTAAAAACCCTCAAAAAAATTAAACACCCTATATCCCAAAAAATTCTCCTTCCATACACATTCGCATATGAGATGGGAAATTGTGTGTTCAAAGGGTTTGGAGAGGCAGAGGAGATGGTGAAGGTGGTGACTTCCAGCGGGGGAATAATGGAGCTCTATGCCCCAATTACAGCCAACGCCATAACCACCGAGTTCCCAGGCCACGCCATCTTCAAATCCCGCGACCTATTCGCCCAACCTCTCCTCCACAACGAAGAGCTTCATCCCAAAGAGCTCTACTATCTCCTCCCTCTCAACCCCTACAAGTCCACCCCGAAAGACCACGAAAACATCAACGCAAACCCCAACGGGGCCGCTTCTACGCCGTACCGCATGTCGTGCGACAGCCAAGGGTTGCTGAGGAAGAGGGCAGACCCCGAAGTGTTTCCGAGGTACAACAGTAGCGGGGTTTGGAAGGTGAAGCTTGTAATAAGCCCGGAGCAGCTGTCGGAGATTTTGTCGCAGGAGGCTCGCACTGAGGCTTTGATTGAGAGTGTGAGGACGGTGGCCAAGTGCGGCACCGGAGAGAACTCGTCCGCGGCGGGTTCGGATCAGTGGAGTGTGTCTAGCAGTTGGAAGGAGTCGGCATCATGAAAAAAAGTATGATCATGTAGATATAATATATAATTAATGTAATGTTGAGATCATATATTTAGAGCCCCCTTTTTTTTTTTTTTTTTCTTTTTTATTTATGTTTCAATCTTTTGGGTTGTTTCTTTTCTCGATTTGTTGCATTGTGTATGAATTATGAAAGGGCCATGCATATGAAATGTTTCCTTAATCAGTGTAGATTTATTGGTTTTTTTTTTTAGTATTTATAATATTTTCTTGAAAAACTATTAGGTTTAAATGGGTGCACTTTCTACTTTCCCTTTGTTTGTGTTCTTTGATTGGTTAATTAGTGTAAACCCCGTTAATGTTAATGAGAAAAACTTTAAGAATCCAATTATAGAAAAGAACTCTCATTTATGTATTGATAATTAGTGCAATAATAGCTGGGTCCATGTTTTTTTTGTTCTTCGAAACATTGCTTTAACTTCCTTGATGCATGGAAGGGAGTGGAAGGGAGTTTGAATGACTTACTATTTTCAGGTTTTCTCAAAGCATTTATCCAAGCGCTTGTAACTCAACTGTTTAAGAGAATTATCATGCATGCACCCGATCGAGGTTCTTAATAGAATCCTCATTTTTTAATATCGCTTGTATAAAACAAACAAAAAACAAACATCAAGTTAACAAAAATGAAAAGGAGGAAAAATTAATTGAGTTAGAACTAGGATTGAGCACGGGTCGGGTTGGGTCGGTTATGGGCCCAAACCGCACGCCGAACCAAGCCTTGTCGGCAGGCCCAAATACTAAACCGTGGACTTCTTTTTTAGGCCCATTTTTGACTTAAGTCGAAACCCGATTTGATCGGGCCGGGTTGGTTCGGTTCGGGTATTTGCCGAGGCCCAACAAAGGCAACAATTGAAGGCCTTTTTAAAAAAAAAGTTTTCCAGGTCCATTCTTTTTTTTTAGTCATATTTCAACAATTCAAATTTTGACAGTTTCTATATAGTTAGTTTTTCCAGTTTTGACAAATCTGCATATATGAAGTTTTTATCATTCAAATACTTAAAAAAACCTTTAAACCATAGCAAATCATCATCCACCACACATCTCCAAATACAGAAATTAATTATTATTACAGTCCATAGCAAATTGTGAGAGTAATCTCAATCACAATTTGCATATTTGCGAAGTTCAAAAGAAAATCCAAATAAAAATAGTTAGTAAACAGATGAATTAATAACAGAGTCAGATTAGATTTGCACCTCTGTCCACCAAAAATCACAACAGAGTCAGATTAGATAAATACACAGAATTAACAAAAATTGTCAAATCCCCAAATCACATTATTGAATGATGCAAATTTTCAAAATCCGAAATGAAATCATAAATAACAAATAAAACTACTAAAATGTAAGTTGACATTGACCAATAAATTGCAATGACTCACCTTTTCTTTGGTTCCAGCACTACCAACAACAAAGCAACTAGACAACTTTGCAAATTGGCCAACAAGCTGATTCAACTTAATATCGTAGAGGTCACAGGAGTCAGGGAGGATACAACTAGAGATGAAAATATACAAAAATCCTTTCATCATGAGGAAATACCATTCAACAAAAAAGAGGATTTTGACACAATCTGTTCACTTCTAACTTTAGCATGAGAATAGTCTAAAAAAATAAAAATTAACTAGTGTCAGGAGACTGGGGTTGGTACTCAACATAAAAGATTGTGGACAGGTGCTTGTAAATTATTCAAAGAAGTAGCATACCTAGAATTCCAGTATAGTAAGAGAGGGGTACATCATGTTGTGAATCTTAAAGAGAGAGTCTGTATACGCATGTTCAAATTGTATACGCATGCATCTATAGATAGATAGATATCAACTGCCAATGTAATGCTAACTAGTTGGACATTTTCAATAAAAGCATGTTCAAATTGAGAAATTTACTGTAGTCGAGTTGTCCATCTCTATGAACACAGCTTGCATTTTTCCATAGATTTCAGAGTTGCTAGCTTTCTGTTTTATGCTTTCCTTAGCACTCTTCACCATTTTCTTTCTCAAATCAACTGCATATAGATTAGATGAATTAAGTATCTAATTTAGCTGGATGGCTAGCAAGAAAGTTGAGAATTTTCACTGACATTCATTCACTACACTCACCTGCCTCTTAAGAACAGCAAGGCTCTTAGTGTGCATCGGTGACTGTGGCAGGACGGACCCGTTAGAAGGAGGAAGCCCAATCAATCCACAAAGCGGTGTTTGGGACCAATTTTTCATTAAATAGAAAAAGTATTAATTCTTGCTTGAATGTGACAGAAACAAACCTTCATTGATCTTAATATGGTTGTGACACATACCATAAGTCCAAGCAACAACATATCATAATGGTATGCAGAAGGCTTCTTTAGATTGAACTCCTGTTGTTGTGCCAGCTGTGAAGCGATACTATGGTCAAAAAAGTAAAGTACCGCTACCATCACAGCAGGTATAATAGCAGCAAAGACGTATGCAGGAGGAACCTTCCCCATATCCTGCAGCAGAAAATGAAAGGAAATACTTTAAACTGCAAGCAATTATAAAAACAACTGCAAAGACTTGATTACTACATTAAGTCTTAGGTCGAAAGGTCAGGTAAACAAAGAGCTTAAACAACAAAATTACAAAATATTAGTTTACCTTCAAGACAGTCCAATGGTGTAAAGATGCAGACTCCCAAGCCAGAGGGCTATAGAGCCTTCTGGGAATATCTGAGGGAACATTGCGTGGTACACTAAATGATAGCGCAGTCCAGGAATACCATTAAAGGAACACCATAATCTGCAATGAAACTTCTGAACCACCCTGGACAACAAAGAAAATATCTTTAAATTCCCCCCCAAAAAAAAATTTAATCCTTAAAATAAGAACCAAGTCTCTCAAAATGTTCTTGACAAACCTGTTGCATACCACCATGACCTTGCTTTTCTGCTCTTCAGAGCGGTATATAGGAGGCCAAAAGTAAATATGACCCCCAGCAGTCCATTTGTGTAAAGCCACTGAAATTGATGGAGAATAGGAGCATCCAGTTCATTGTTCTCCAACTCAGACTTTGTGTTTTTCAGTAAGATATATGCCATAGGAGGTAGGATTTATGATATGCCATCTACACATCATATGAGAAATATTGACAAACCTGTATCTATGCTTCAGTTGCTCGCCAAAAGCTATAACAGGAAGAGCCAAATGTTAAGGTCCAAGAGAAAAGGAAGCAGAGGTTGGAAGATGCAGAGGTCAAATGAAAAGACTTACAGATTAGATAAATAGAAAGTGACTAGAGATCGGGTGAGAGAGAGAGTGACTGAGATCGGGTGAGAAAAATCGTCTGAGAGAAAGAGAGAGAGAGAGAGAGAGAAAGCGGGTGAGAAGGAGAAGACAGGCAGAGCCGAGAGTGATTGAGGATTGAGAGAGGCGGAGTCGAGATGGATTGAGAGAGGCAGCGGCGAGAGAGAGTCTGAGAGGAGAAGAGGCGAAATGGAGAAAAAGAAATCGATTCAATGTTTTAGCTTTTAGGGTTTCGCTCTATCCGGTGTAACATAGAGTAGGAAATGACTTTCCCTCGGCGAATCATCACTTGACAAGTGTATTGATTATTTTTTTAATAATATAATTATATTACTTGGTCCGGTTCCGGTTTTCGCCGGTTTGCAGCTAATTTAAACCGGTCCAACCCGATTCTTGGCCGGTTCGGGCGGTTTTTTTATCGGTTCTTCAATTTTTCAATGTAAAAACCGAACCAAACCACCTTTGGCGGTCAGGTTTGGCCGGTTCGGTCGGGTTTTCGGTTAAAATGCTCAACCCTAGTTAGAACATCAATTGATGGTTATTGTCATTTCCCTTTGCAATACATTGGACAAGACATATAGACATTAATGCTCTTTTTCCCACACAATCAACCCATCATTTGACCAATTAATGAACAATATATATTGTTAGCTGAGTAGATGAAAAGAAGGACTGCCTCACCCCCAACAAGTTTCTTTATATTTTATCTACCCGTCCTTCTCCCAACGAAAGTTTCATTGTATTTATTTCTTTAATAATCCAGTTCATTGTCAATCTATCTTAATTAATCTACCCCATCAACAAAGGGATCCACTTTTAAGAGGGATCTTGTCGATTTCAATTTTTTACCTCAAAAAACCCCTCGTGAATGCAATGTGAATGATTACTTTGGTAAATAAGCATTTCTTATATCAATAATGTTATTTGTGTCAACTTTACTAACCACTTTGCGGATCTTTAATAGAGGTGGACTCCACTAATATATATATGAGATCCACTTGTATTAGAGAGATGGTCAATAAAAATGATAGAATGGCAACATCTGGATGAATTATTGTAGATTAGACTCCAAATATGCAAGAGTATTCAAAAAGAAAAGAAATGTACCAATTGTTATTATTGCCAACAAACTACCTCAAATAATGAGACAACATGAACCCTTTAGAGCAAGGTTCTATAGAGTTAGGTTCTCCTCAAACATAGAGCATTTGGAAGAAGAAAGAATAGTAGCAACCTTATTTTAAGGAAAGAATCACACCAACAGAAGTAATCTTAACATACAATAAAACTGTGGGAACCTTTATTCCTATTGAGGACGATCCTAAAGAAATGAAAAGGAGTCAAAAGAAATGGAAACAGTGCATAAAAAATATAAACATACCATATCAAAGAGAGTTGAAGGAAGGATGTTTTTCATTTGGGGTCAAGGAACTATATAAGAGGGATAAATCTTGAAGAAACAAAATATATTAGTTAGGTAGGCTAACTACGTGGGCCGTATTTCTTTTTCTGGTATGGGTTCGACAAACTGCTAAGTAATGAGATGGACCAACAAGAATTGAGCCCGATCACTTTTCGCAAACCTTGGGCTTTCAAGGTTTTTGCATACCTTATTTTTGTTTTCTTCTAAAATATTGTAATTCCGGAAAAAAAAATATCTTGCTTAATGAGAAATTATTGTATGGTACTAAAACATCATCACGTTAAATAATCAATTCACATAACGAGTTATATTTCAAGGTATAATATTACTACATAAAAACATGTATTATAGCCTAATGGGTTTTTCTAATGCATAAAAACATAAAAACATGTTTTTTTTTATAAAAAGAAATTGGGAAAGAGGTTTTTCTATTTTTTTTAAAAAAATACTAGTGTTGTGCAAAAATATTTCATTTTCATGGAATTTAATAGTAGTTGTCAAGAAAAGTTGATTGAAGTCGATTTCAAAAACTCCTTTACAAGATTCTCCTTACATCTAATTGCATAAATATATAAGTCTCCTAATTGCATAATGTAAAGTGAGTAGAAAATCAATTGGTAATTTTTTTTTGTTTCAAGATGTTTTTGTCGGGAATATATGCTTTACAATTCTTATCTATTCACAGTAAAAAAAAGTTATAATAATTCAGGTATCAATGTGGGGTTAAAAAGGGGTTCCCGATCACATAAAGTGATTGAGGCTTAGGTTTAAGGGGTAATTTACTCATCATAATCCGTGTTCAATAGGATACATAGACAAATCAAGTATTAAAATATCACAATTAGATATGCTAATTGCATTGATTTTATCAAGTGGCCCTTTGATGTGTGAAAAAGGAAAGGTGAAAAAGCTGAAAGAGAAATAAAGAGTTGCTATTCTTATATGATATACAATAAGGTCAAAGTGCCAGTGGTTTGAAATTAATTAAAGGGTAAAGAAAATTAAAAAGAAAAAGAAAATGAAGAAACAACTTGAAAAAGAGGAGGCTTATACTTTTTTTTTTTCTTTGAGAAGGAAAAAGTATCAAACAATCTTTGTATCTTCTTCCATCATCATGTATGTGTCGTGCAACTTAATTGTATGATCGAAACCGTCCAATTTCTTGCCACTATCTAAACATAGTTTTTACACACACAAAAAACCAAACTAAATTGAAAATTGTACATATATATAATTGTAACAGACACTAGTTAATTTGGGATGATGATTGTAATCCGTGATCACCATCTTATCGAGTGCCCATCAGTCGGGAAATGGTCTCTTTTCCGGAAAGGCCAAAAAGAGAGTTAGGCCGGCCGTCGGGGCCAGCTTTCATGCATGAGTGCATATTTAAAACGAGAGGGGGGGGGGGGGGGGCGTGTGGAACCTTCAGTGTAAATTAATGTAATTTTACGTGAAATAAAATAAATAAGAATGCACATATATATATATATAAAATGCTAGGTTTATCACATTTGTATACCATAATGTGTATTACCTCTCTAGTAGAGGTGTGCCTCATTGTAGAGGCGGCCCATGGGGTGTGCGAGCTGTGCGACCGCACAGGGCCCCCAAAATTTAAGAGCCCAAAATTTTTCCGAATCAGCGCATTCAATTAATTAAAACATGAAAATAAAATTGAAATATTAAATATCACTGCACAACGCCACATGCAAGGACCCAAAACCAAAACTAAAACCAAAATTGAATTGAATATTAATTATCAACAACTTCCACGACTTAGAGAGTAGAGGCCCTAATTTAATTCGTTTTCCTCTTCTCATTATAATATTCTTCTCTTTCAGGAAGTCTCTCTCACTCTCCTCCATCAAAATAAATCATTTTCTCTTTCAGGACCAGTGTACCACCCTCTTCCATCAAATTTTGGATTGTAAAAACCCAAGCTTTAGCCCTTTTCCCAAAATCGTAGTTCTTTTCTCCATCCCTCATTCACATGAGAATTCACCGAGCATTGAAATTGGAAAATCAATTTATCTGCTATGTGATTTGGAAGAGTGACTAAAGAAATTTTTATGGGAAGCTCTTTCCGAAGGTGTTCTTCCCATGTCAGAAAATTTTGTTTCTATATGGATTTTTTTTTTCCTACTTGTATATGTAGGGCCTCGACATCCATATTTGCACAGGGCCTCCAAAATCAATGGACCGGCTCTCTCATTGTATTGGTGGGCTTCACCTCTATTAGAGATGTGATACATAATGTGGTATAAAAATGTGATAAGTCTAGCATTACCCTATATATATTCTCGAGACGTCAGTTTTTCGGTGTGATAATGTTCGTTTTTCCTTTGATGGTGCTCTAAGTTTTTTGCTATTTTCATGATAAGATGTCTTTTATTTTTGTAGCCTCGAGCCTAAAGTAATATTCATCTCTTTCTGGACCTTGTCTGTTCTTACTAATGCAAACATGAACTTGGATTTATCGATGTTTACATATGTAATACGAATTTGTCAAGGTCATTTTCAGGGTTCTGTTTCCCAGTCAATATTGTGATTTTTGTGCAAGAAATAATTGGTGGTGTGGTACCCCTCTAGACTCTCTTTTGTTGCATACAATTTTGACCTAGGGGACCCTCTAGACTCAACAAAACATTATATTCCTACCGCATGCTCAAAATCCATGCAATATTATATAAATGTCCAACTACACCAACTTTATTATTATTGATAGCTAGTTCTTTAATTCCATCTTTCTATATCGAACAAAATGACCAGTATATCTGTGAGTGTGAATGGAGAATGCAAAGTTCCCCCTGGCTTCAGATTTCAACCAACCGAAGAGGAGCTCTTGCTATATTACCTGAGGAAGAGGGTCTCATGTAAGAAGATCGATCTAGACATAATTTGTGACATTGATCTCAATAAGTTTGAGCCATGGGACATCCAAGGTACGTAATGCATGTATATATGTTCATTTTCATTTGATTTAGGGGTAAACAACCCAAGTTTTGTGTACGTAGCAGAAAAATGCAAAATAGGAAGCATGCCTCAAAACGACTGCTACTTCTTTAGCCACAAGGACAAGAAGTACACGAGTGGGACGAGAACTAATCGGGCAACCATTGCTGGGTTTTGGAAGGCCACAGGGCGTGACAAGGTCATATACAGCAATGGCAGGCGAATTGGGATGAGGAAAACTCTTGTGTTCTACAATGGCCGAGCTCCACATGGAGAAAGATCTGATTGGGTCATGCACGAATATAGACTCCACATTGAGCTTGAGGAAACCAATTTTGATAAAAATACTGTAAGCCTATTTGTCTTTCTAATTGCTCGATGGATGAAAAAACTAGTATTGTAAGAACTATCATTACTAATTGAATTTTTTGAAATAATCACGCTTCTCATGTTTTGTTAAGAGAGAATCTTAAATGTTGTCATACTCTGAATCTGAATTATTGATCAAGTTAATGCTTAATTGGAATATATATGAAAAGAAGTACCGCTTTCTTACAACTTTTGAAGGTACCATACGTTGATCTATAATGATCATATGTTTTTCCTTTTCTTTTTTTAAACCAAGGTCTCCAATGCTATGGGAGGGGCAGCAACAGAGGAAGAGGGATGGGCGGTGTGCCACATATTCATCAAGAAAAAGAGGAGAATGAAAGCCTTAAACAACCCTAGTAATTCGTCCCCCAACTATCCCATTAGCAACCAGCTGAAGATTGGCGCCCCTGATCATAACTCCTTGCATCAAATCTCAGGGCTCACCAGTTGGGCAGCCTTTGATCGCCTAATTGCTTCCCAGCTCGATGGCCACACATCATCTCCAATTGCCACACTGGGAAGCCTTTAACATCACTTATCTTAATTACCATGCTACCGTATGTGCAAGAACTGACTTGTGTGTAATGTACGTACATACATATGTGTATATGCACAACAAAGGTATGTCGTCACCCGAATCTTGAAATATGACTTAAATGTTGGATTTATCGAGTCAAAATGTGAACTTTGTTTATTCCAATATTACTATAAAGAACTATAAATTTTCCATTTTCCCAATCAAATCTGTTAAGCAATTCATAAACCATAGTAAACACTTTTTTTATTGAGTGATGCTAAACGAACCCTAAAATTAACTGAGTACACCCTATGATCTAAGTACACCATAATATTTAAGTTATTAATTTCTAATACAAGTAATTAACTAGTTAATTATATACTTAGGTGTTCAAGCACTGTCAACTACTAACTAAAACTATTAATTTGTTGTTGATGGCAGTAATATTTCTAATTGATCACCTGAATCGCATGCTTCTCCAGAAAATTTTAAAAGTGATCAATATATTTATAAAAATGGATATTAATAATGGGGTCTTTGGGTTTTGGTGCAACAACATGTATTTCTCTAATCCCACGATCTCACTCACTTGATATGTATAAGTGTACACTTAAAATTTTCCCTTAATTGGGATGTAATTAATCATTGAATGATGAAAGAGGCGAAAATGGTAAAAAGAATTTGATGTATTCACTTTCAAAGGCATGGATGGCGAACCTCTTGGTTCTTACAAAAGGGTAATTGAAACCGGTTGTATCATGAAGAGAATGTTAAATTTACACCATTTGATTGATCATCAAGGGAACCCCTGTAATAAACCCTCGCATAAAAGACCTCTCATTATAGCCCGGTCCTATTTTTAAGTGGGAAGAGACATTTTTGGGTTTAGGGGCATTATTCATAATTCAAGTTTGGGCTTAGCAATAGAGCACAGTTCATAATGCATAATTATGTGCACGATATTGGAGGCATAGTTTTGGAGTCTTATATCGTAGTGGAGTAACTATTTCTTCCTCAGCAGCAAAGTTTTTTCCATCGCCATTCCAGAGATCTCATCCACCTTTATCGTATCTTCATCAAAATACACATGTTCAGGGTTAAACTAGCATAACATTTCCTCCACGCTGGAAAGCCTACATGTGGAGGAAATGTTATGCTAGTTTAACCCTGAACATGTGTATTTTGATGAAGATACGATAAAGGTGGATGAGATCTCTGGAATGGCGATGGGAAAAAACTTTGCTGCGCTGAGGAAGAAATAGTTACTCCACTACGATGTAAGACTCCAAAACTATGCCTCCGATATCGTGCACATAATTCATGGCTTTGTGGTGGGAAGATGGACGAAAAATTCCACGGCTTTGTGGTAGGAAACATCCCAACTGGCATGGTTTAACTAAGCGGAGCCGTTGTAGAAGTATTCTACAATACCAAAAAGGAGGAATATTTTATGTCATATAAACCTTTTTCTCATGAACTTAACTAGAAGCAAAATGCTTTTCTCATGAAACTAAAATGTACATAAATGTTGGATGAAAAACCGTATCATGTCTAGTTCCAACTATCTGTTTAAATTAGATTTCCCAACATAAATGTTACTACATCTGTCTCATGAGAATGCAATGCATTTTCACAACATCCAATGCTACTTCACCTTTTCTGTAATACCCCGAAAAATTTAAGGTGGATTTTCATATTTTAGTGAAAAAATATATAATGGTGGAGAATGATTATGAATATTTTATCAAGTGATTTTGGATTGAGATTATTAAATTAAGTGTGTTTAATTTCAAGTTGGACAAACATGACCAAAATACCCCTATGTGTGGATAATTACCAAAACACCCTTGTAGGCAAAGAAAAAAGTGAAACGTGGAGGGCATCAAACCATCATCCTCTCATTCTTCCCCCCTTGCCTCAAGCCTTCATATCCACCATTTATGAAAGGATGAGTCACCTAGTCTAAAATGGTGAGTCACCTAGCCTAATTAAGATTCTTAAATCATGAAATTATTCTCTTCCTTCTCATTCATTGTATCATCACTCTCTTCTAACTTGATGACTCACCTAGCCTAAGGCTCTTCAATCATGAATTTACTCTTATCCTCATCATTCATTGTATCATCCTTTTCTTCCTCATTCACCTTATTTTCATCCTTATTCTTCTTTTGTTCCTCTTCAAAATCCAAAATTCGTCACTTCCTTGGAGCAGCCGAGAACTCAAATTTCGGAAACTAAAATGAGAAAACTTTCTTCATAAACGTTGTTCATTTATGTGATTCCGATAACATACTCAAATTTCAGCTGAATCCGACTAGTATAGGCTCGGAAACATTGGTATGATCACAATAAGTTTACCATTTCCTGATTTCACAGCAATATGCTCGGTTTCAATATGTTTCTGTGATTTCCTGTACTCAAATGACTTTGGTTCCTTCATCAAAGTTATTTGAAATGCTGTCTATTATAATATATCAAAATTTTAGATTGATCGGACTTCTATAGTCACCTTGGGAACATTTAGAGTGGAACTTGTTTATAGTCTTCAACCTTAGTTCCTTCCCTCGTTTTCAGTCCAAAACACTCATTTCAAAAGCTCAAAACACTATGGTTTCTTCATGATAGTTACTCCAAATTCTCCTCTTTATAACATATCCAAAGATCATCCAAATGCAACGATTATAACTCTCTGAAAATTGGTATGAACAAAACTTGTTCAATTGATTATGTTGAATTTCTTGTTATAGATGTGTACTTTCTCTCAAATGGCTTGTTCCTTATCATTCAATTGATCAAATTAGCTACTATCATCTCAAGTAAATGTTTCTTTGAAGGCATGAAGCTCATCTTTTTATTGTCTCTTTGAGTACTAGTTATAAACCAAGTGTTGGTTAGAATGCCTCAAGGATATATATATCTTTCGAAGTGTGTTTTTGTGAAGTTCTAGATTATTTCAATGTGATTTTGTTCCAATTTCATTATGGGATTTTGTTAAATCATAATGAATATCTCAAGGGTTATTTCAAAGTTGGTTTTGTGCCGTTTGAATTTAAATTGATTTTTGTGAAATTTCAAAGTAGAGACTATCCTGCTGGAATTGTTTTGATTCTGCTGCATACCCTGTTTTGAATAAGTGTTTGAAAACTTCCTAAACTTGGATTTTCAAAAAAATTTAGTATGTTTTATTTTCTCGTATTTTCTTCATATCTGGAAAGTTTTATCTAGTTTGGTTGTAAATTGTAATTTTTGTGATTTTTCAAAATAAAGGGTACAAACCTGGAAAAAAAAACGTTATGCAGCCTAGTCTGTTTTGTTTTCTATTTTAACATGCTTCATTAACCCTAATTTTTATCAAATTTTGACATCTTTAATGTTTCTATGTCTAGTTGTGATCTGAAAAGTTTTACATTATTTTGATTTGAACTCAATATTTAGTGAATTTTCAAAGTTAACGTATTCCAACTTAAATGTTTAGCAACACTGAAGTTTTTGTTTTAAATTGATGTTTTAAATTTTCTTTAGGAGTCTAGAGCCGAACCACCTGATTTCAAACATCGCAAAGAGTAGAATTATTATAGGAGGTGAATAGATTAGTTTTTCCTTGGCGCTTGGTTCTATGCTTGCTTGGACATGAGGTTAAGGGAGTAACGATCGGGTCAAACAACTTGTCAAGTGTATTATAGGGCTTTAGGTCTACGTGCGCCAGTAGGACACTCAAACGTGTTTCCTTATTTCCAATGAATTTTAATCAATAAATTATGTTAATTAGTTGTTCTACTTTGCGTATTTTTCAGGATGAACCCGCACAAGGTTACGCTAGTTGGACTTAAGGTATGGTTTCCTGATTTCTCGATGATTGGGTTATGCTACTTTTAATCTTGGTGCTTATATATAGTATTTTAAATATGAATATTGTTGTTGTTTTGCTCGATGAATATTATTATTGATGTTTTTCCGTGGATATTATTTGATGTTGGGTGAATATTATTATTCATGTGATTAAGCCTGATATATTATTGTTATTATCTGTGTTATTATTCAGCAGAGATAAATGATGTTTGCGCTGCATTACATATGCATCATAAAGACAGTGGTGTTTGGGGTGTGTGTGTCGTTTGAGGTATATCTAAGGGTGGGAGAAGGCCTTAGATAAATCTAGGTAAATAAAATGTGGAATATATTCATGTGACTTGAGCAGAGCTTGAATATATTGAGGTGATGGGAGCAGGGCCTCAAATGAAAAGTGAAAGATGAGAAATTCGTAAACAAAAGAAAAATGGGTTAAGGGACGAATGGGCACTGGCTCATATTTTAGGGTATTCGGAGCTACAGTGGTAAAACGCATAGTATGAGACATATAGGCTTGTTGCCCTAAGGTATGAATTAGTGGGATTAGAAGGGAGTGAGTTCATGACATCATCGCATATGCAAATTTATTTATTTGGTCTGATTACATAATTATCATATACCTTGTGTTGTTTGATGCATGACACTTTGATTAACTGTGATAATTGACCTCGAGGGGTTTGATGGTACTCTCCTGGGCATTAAAATGCTCATACCCTAATAGATTGTGCAGGATTCAAGGTGAAGTTTGAGGAAGCGGGTTTCAACCAAGCTACTAGGCTTTTGTTGTTGATTTGTGTAATTAATATTTGTAAGTAGTCAACCGCTTGATAAAGATCTTAGTGTGTATTTAACTACAAGCTACTGCGACTCTGATTTTGGTGTTAAGTAAATTTGTATTATTTTGTGGCTCTATTTCTCATCATATCATGGTTGTAGGATTTTATTCTTATGATTATGGTATGACTCACACCATGATTCGGGAATATTCATTATTTTCGAATTGGGTCGTGACATTTTCCTTTCTATAAAATACTTGTATTGTACATAAATATGAAAATATTGGAGGAAACTAAAATGATAAAAAGCAAACTGAATAACATATAAGGTTATATATAGAATCATTCCTCAGAATGTGGATGACCTCATGGCTCGGAGTTTCGAAGGTCAGGACGGTCTTCTTTTATGAAATTTTGATGCTTATTGTATTCCGAAAAGAATGAGTATAATCGCAATATATAGATATGGAGATCTAACTGTTAGCTGGAGGTGTGAAAGCAATTAATGGTGTGCTTGACTTGTTAGCTGACATGATTTGTGGAGGTAGCAAGCTCAAGTCATTGGAAACACACACATGACATTGGACTCATAAATATGCAAACTTTGGTGTTCTTGGGATTAATAGATATGTTGTAGTTTGTGTAATTAGGAATAGCAAATAGACTTAGGAATAGTTAGCTGAACAAGCTATCATCTTTCTTTGTATAAATATCAAACAATATGGTAATGAAAATTAATCAAGTTGAAAACCAGAAAAATCTCCTCAATTCTCTCATATCATTCTTTCATATTTTCATATTTTATCATGGTATGAGAGTATCGATCTTGGAATTGCTGACTCTTGTTCTGAATCTTTGCTACCGTTCCATGGGGGAAAATATTTTTTACCCTACTGGAAGTAGCACTACCAACCCTTCTCAACCTACCTACCTAGAAGCAATGATGACCCCGTTCCCTACCCAGACACCGACCCCGACCTCCTGGCCTTATCTGGACTAGGTGTTGCCACCAACCCGACCAATTGACCACACCTGGACTAGGTGTTGCCCCATGGCAGTCACATGTCTTGAAATTACATGGTTGCGCTATATATTGCGAGACTTAAGAGTTACACAGAAGGGTCCTGCACTTTTGCATTGCGACAATCAAGCTGCACTACATATAGCTGCAAATCCAGTTTTCCACAAAAGAACGAAACACATTGAAATTGATTGTCACATTGTGAGAGAGAAACTACAAGCTGGTGTAATTTCTCCTTCCTATATTTCTTCACAAGATGAGTTGGCAAATATATTTACGAAGGCCTTGGGAGGAGATGCCTTCAATTACTTAAGTCGCAAGTTGGGACTTCACAACATTCACTCTCCAACTTGAGGGGGAGTGTTGGAAATCAAATCTTGTAATTGAAGGATTTTAAATATTGTAATTGTCTTTCCTATAATATTAGACCCCAAGATTTATGGGTCAAACCTAGATTGTAGCCTTAATTAGGAATTATGCTAGAATAGGAGATTGTAAACCTAGTATATAAAGGATAGTATTATGTACAGCAGCATATCAATAACTGAACCTATTATTCCATCTCTTTTATTTTTTACCAGAGAGGGGATGAACAAAGGAGGGGGTGGGTTTTTTTAAATAAAAAAAAAGTTATTTTATCATTTTATATAAATTTTATTAGGAAATGGTTGGTTAGTATGTGGGTCCCACAGAGACACGTCAGCATTTAACGATTGACCACACGGTCAACTTAACGGAATGATGAAATTGGACGATGTTGCAAATATAAGGGTGTAAATTGATAAAATTGATATCATGGGGTCCATATTGAGAACTACCCTAAACCAGCAGGGTGTCTTTTGTCATTTGCCCTTAAATGAATTAGATATCTTCACAATACTGATGCTAGAAGTGATGTGATGGTAGTAAAATTTTGGGCCTCCTTTTATCTTGGGTTATTTCCCCAAGTTTTGTTAACATTGTTGCGAAATGAACATTGCATTAAATTTAAGTGAAGTTACTGTTTAGATGAATATAATGGTTAATATAAAGATTCACATTTATAGTACATATATGACACCCTCACCATAAAACGAGCGACTCTAACATTGTTTTCATTTGTTGGGCTTTAGTCTCCGTTTGGGCCTTTCTTAAAAAATAACAATAGCCCTTCTAAATCCCATATGATTTTTTAGGGGCTTAGAAGTTTGGATATGAGGAGTTGATGTTGGGTTTCAATAGGATCAATGTTATTATTAATAATGGGCTCGTTCTAGTCATAAAATATATATTTTTTAAAAAAAATCCATAACTGATAAGACTACTTTTTATTGCCAAATACAAACTAACAATTTAATCACATCGCCTGTTTAAACACCTACGCAATTAGGATACGGACAGCTAAAAGAGAGAGGTTATGGTGTTTACTTTCCCAACTCTAATGCAACAAGTACTGTATTCTGAGAATATGTATTAACGAGGTTCACTAATTCAGTAAGAGTACGGATTGTGTTTTCTGAAGCTCCAAATTTTCTAGCTACTTGGATTTGGATTCCTTTCTTCTTTCCAACTAAATAACGCATGGGAATGATAAAACCTATTGTAATTAATTAGGATCATATGTACTACAGTTACTTCAAAAGGCTATATTAAGTTGGGGAAGGATCAAAATATAGCTTAATTAGGATAAGTAATTAGAAATATGCATTAATTTTAATTCCTAACTGCATTAGGGTTTAGGAAGTTGAATTAAAATCCTGGGAGATATCTATTTGACTACTTGTATTCCTATATAAATAGGAGGGCCGCATGAGCAATTGAGGACATAAAGCACAACATCATCCAATCCCTATAATTAATTAAATAGTAAATTGAGCTTAGATCCATAAAATTCAATTTTAATCACCTACAACCATTTCCTTTATTTTTCTATTTAAAATACCCATTTTTTTCAAATAAAACCCGATGACTAGGATCCAAGTAAGCAAGTTACCTTATCTAGCTTAAAATCTGATTTATTCTATTTTTCGGATTCCAAAACTACCCTTATTTACAAGATAACGTGTTATATGGGGGTGTTACTAATGATACACGTTGAATTTGGAAAGATTTTCAAATGGTTGTAATGGATATAGGAAATAACTTATTTGAAATTAAGTATTAAATTCAACATTAACGTATTAGTAATCTACATGTGATTAACGTATTGGTTTATTTAATAAAAAAATTATGTTGTTTTCCTTTTATGAATTATATTACTAATAATCTATTTTATTATAGTGTTATGAATAATAGTGTACATTCTAATTATGTTGAAAAATATTTTGATAATCTATTTATTGTTTGTTTTATGAAAAATATTTTTTTTAAATGAACATATTTTTTCTCTAAATAATCTACCTACTTTTTTCTCTAATAATGTACCTAGTAAAACAATGTACCTATTTTTTTAAACGAACCTATTTTTCCTCTCTAAATAATGTACCTATACACATTTATAGGTATATTGTAAAATAATTTACTTATGGGTAAATAATGTACCTATATTTTCTATAAATTATTGTGTACCTATTTTTAATTTATGACAAATGTACGGAAATTTCAATTATAAAGTACCTAACTTAGTTTTTTTTAACTTTTTTTGGTAAATAATATACTTACATTTTATTTAAATAATATATTTATATTTTTATATGTATATATTTATATTTATATTTATATTTTTCATAGGTACATTATTGGATATGTAATTTACATAATTTTTTTTTCTGGTTTGTAATTTTATGGGGCGATATATGAGAGGGAATGACAACCAAAAGAAATGGGGTGATTGATATGCTATTAATAGTGAGTATTAGTTACAATTATGGCAGTTAATGAAATGCTTGAAATAAATTATAAATAAAATATGAAGTCTGGTGGCAATGATGTAAAAACATAGGAATACTACGACTACTTATATCCTACTAGTCATTTAAATTTGAAATTGGGTTTTACACATAGATTTATAGAGTGATGGGTATATGTCTACGAAATAGAAAATGTAGGGATCTATATTGGACAAGCCCTTAATTAAACTCCAACAGTTCACGTACTTTGTTGAAGAGAATGAAGAGAATGAGGCACAACAACTACAACAACGAGAACAAGAAGCAGAAGAAGCCAAAGTTGAACTTGATGACAGACGTCCTACTCACAGAAATTCTTATTGATATTTTTTGAGACTACCCGTAAATGCGATTTGTTCATCAAATGTGTATCCAATACCTTGTTAAAGACGGTTGACAACCCTTTTTTGCCATACAACACATGCGGCGTCATTTTCTTACTAGTTGTACCACCACTGAAGTTCCTCGACTAATTCTTCGTACTGACTTTCCCGATTGTAGGATGCACCCAATAAAATATAATGCCAATGAGTTATTGACAAAGAGCAAACATACAATTGTTTCCGAATTCTTGAGCAGACAATGTTTGTATGTGCACAATTTTGTTTTCTACAACTTGTTTGGCTTTACTTACCATGGTGTTGATTATAAGAATGGAAACACATGCTTATTGTTGAATCCTTTCAAGGGAGAAATTCTAATGCTCTCAACAACGAGTGACGTACTTCAAGTTTCAGCCAACACTATCTCCCGACAAGATTCTTACGACATGGGATTTGATAATAAAACAAACACCTACAAGATTGTTCGTATTTCGTACCATCATAAGTACAAAAAGGGCCAACTGAGCGAACTGACGGCCGAAGTCCTTGTATTGGGGACAAGCTCATGGCGGGAGTTACCCTTAGTTCCTCCATGCTATGTAACCGGCAAGTCGGCATATGCACATGGAGACATGCATTAGTTGGCTAATGGAGATACAAAAGACTTATCTTCCTCGTCTATACGTATACTTTCTTTTGACTTCAAGAAAGTCAAGTCTTTGGAATTTTTTTCATGTGCTTAATTTCAAGGGATCTTTGGCCCTAATGGAATTTTCTTCATCAGAAGATAAATATATGAAGATATGGGCATTGAAAAATAATTATGGTAACAAAGAATGGGTGCTAAATTACAAAATAGATGCAAAACAATATCTTCTTTCTCTTCCTCTTGGGAATATTAGTCTCTCTGAGTGTGGCGAATGGGAGCACGACATATTTTTATTTTTCAACCAACAGAATTATGACAGTAACAATATATTCTTTGTGGATCTAACACATATTTCTATGAAGAATGTACTACTCAAAGGTCCAATGTATATATACTATGGAAGTTTTTAGTTGCACCGACAACATGATTTCTCTAAAGACTTATGGAGATTTGGTTGAACCGCAAGAAGAACAAGAAGGTGTAACTGAATGCCCCATGTCTCAAGAAACTGATGAGAATCTTACTAAGGCTAAAGAATCAAATGGAGAGATTTTGTTTACTTGAGAACACAGACGGAGCCAGCATGTGTTTCTGGCTCGGAAACCATGTTAACCACGTGGGAGGAATACACAGATTTCTTAGCCGAGGAGGAGAGTGAAGGAGAAATAAAATAAAGTGTCTGTATAGTAATGTACCTATCTTTTACTAATGCAATTAACCATTAACACATGCGGTTACTTATCTTCCAGTTTTCCCCTCATTCATTTTCCCCTCAATGATTTATAAAGTGTCATCTTGATTAAGGATATGTGGAACAATATTATATATAATTTAGTTGAAAAGTTGAATTTTGTATGCATTCTAGTTCAAACCTTATTTTATATTAATCTCAAAGGACTCTATAATTTAGAAACAAAAAATCTAGCTAAGACCCTGTATTCCTGGATTCGGGTATAAATAATCATATCGCATTAGCTAGTCGTTAAGCAGCCTTTCAAATTGCACCCCGAACAACCAGAGGGAACCAAAAAGTAAAATACAAGAGCAAGATCAAAAAAACCATAAAATACTTAAAACAATTGTAAAATATAAATTAAATCTGACACGTTGCTAAATCATAATTAATATATATATATATATATATAGGATCTATTTAGCTGGAATAATATTAATATTGTTGCTCTGCTCACCCAATCATTCTGAACTAGCTAAGAATAAGTACTGTTTCCCATGTTGGATTCTCAGGTATCAATTCAATCTTCTTACAAAAGAAAAATATTTATATGGGGTTTATTATCAAAGACGTCATTAATTTCTAATCTGCAAGTAATTAACTAGTTAATTATATACTTAGGTGGTCAAGCACTGTCAACTACTAATTAAAACTATTAATTTGTTGTTGATGGCAGTAATATTTCTAATTGATCACCATCTCAATATATTTATAAAAATGGATATTAATATTGGGGTCTTTGGGTTTTGGTGCAACAACATGTATATCTCTAATCCCACGATCTCACTCGCTTGATATATATATATATATATATATATATTTGTGTAATTTAAAGCCCATATATGATATATATATATATCCAAAATTAGGAATTGAAAACTTGATTTGAGAGGAATTCAATTCTTGGGTGGGAAGTGGTATTCTAATTCCTCAGAACTAACCCATTAGGAATTCATCTTTTTTACCCATTATATCTTCACACAATTTTGAAAATTCCAAATTTACCATATACTTTAACCCAACAAAGAGTATATTTTAGTAATTAGTACAACTCATATCCCAATTTCATATGATTTAATAAACAATTTCAATAGGAATCCGTAATCTAACTCTCCTCAATCCATATGGTTTAGTAAAACAACATTAATATGAATCCAGAATCTAACTCTCCTCAATTCATATGGCTAATTCTCCTCAATTCAATTCCTCCTAATCTAATTATGGATTAGTAAACATGTCTATCAGTGTATCTAAAAGTAATTCAAGACACAAATTGTGTCCTTAGTTGCGGAATTAAGGGCAGATCCATTAAGGGTCCAATGAAGGCATTTGCCTCCACTCAATTATGTTCTTCACTTATAATGGCAAGTTTTCATGAAATTTTGTTTTGAATGGGAGCAGTCTGTTTGATAAATACCTCAAAGAAGATTAAGGCAGGAAAAGGAGGGCAATCTGCTCTAGTCCTCTACTCAAGTTTTTCTTCTTGTTCTATGGACTCACTTTTTTCTTTCTTTTTTTGTGCCTTGCAATATGTAGAAGGTGTAGAGTTTGTGTTTCATCCAATTTGTGCATGATAATGTTTGACGTGTTTTTTTAAACATTGAAGAGTCAATTGATTCCTCACTATTAGTGATTGTTTTTTTTCTATTAAAGAAAATTATTGAATCCGTCAATGAATAATGATGTATCTATATTTTTAATTAACAAACTCGCCACATTAACATTTGTTAAATTAAAGAACTTTAGGGATGATTAAAAGAAAACTAATTAAAGAAGTTTAATTTTCTTGTCATACCACGTTCGTTTTCTGTACGAATAAACTATTACATACTGTTAGACCTTGAGCAAAGCTACAGCATATTAGGTATTTTCAGTCGTCGTTATCTCTAATCGTGTGCTAAACCAAAAATATATATGTTCATTATTAAGGTCTTCCATATTCAATACACAACTGCACAAATAAACCAAAAAAAGTTGTCGTGTCACCATGTTTTTTTAATGCAAACCAAAAAAGCTGCATTGCCTTTTAACCTGTCAGTCTATATATTATATCCTTCCCTCACAAATAGTTTAGAATGTGTACTTGTTAATTAACAAATGATTAGGTATGTATTTGTGTTAATCAGTTTCAATAATTTGAATTATATACAAACAATGGCAAGATATATGAAAACATCTTTCACATCCTCAACGATCAATGCTTTGACGTATAAATTTTATAAGAACAAAACAAAAATACATCGTACATGCATGCAATTAAATAATTTACTGGATGAACGCGTAATACATGCATGCAATTAGAAAACGATTATTTATTTTCTCATCTCCTCCCCACCACCCCAACCTCCCCCCCAAAAAAGATAATAATAAAAAGAAAATAGAAAATTAGAGTCTTATTAACATAGATCACATCTTCGGGTTGTGAGTTTCTATCATGGGTTTAATTTCTAGCAACTTGAGGAAAGAAAATCTTATTAGCTAGCAAAATAATAATTACAAGGGGTATACACATGCAACCCAAACAAAAAGGAAAAACAAAAACAAGGAGATACTCACTCCTTCAAACGCTATTATATCATGAATTGGACTAATGACATCTTCCCTACAACAATACAACTCATGTATAGAATGATTCTCTCACAAATTGATCGGTAACCTGATTCGTACTCAAAATTTTGTTAAATAACTTGTGCGTATATGAAGAATTTTCGCATGCCCTACAATATTGATAATCAGTTTTTTCTCTTAATCATGGCAGACAGCTACTGTTTTCTAATTCATAACTGTATAAAATAGGGATTAATCATACGTCATGCACGCAAAGCAAGTAATATACGACCAAGATTAGGTGAGGATCCTTAACTTGTTGCGATAATGAACATTTAACAGAGTCGTCCAGTATTGCAGGAAGCTGCATGGCATTGGAATTTCTCGGATTAAAAGAGGATTCCTCCCTCACGAAATCTTGTATTAAATAGAAAGTTGCGTGGTTATTTTCAGGCGGTCTTTTGATCTAATATTCTTCATCAACTTTCTAATTATGTCTTTTTCTTAAACTTTGTCGGAACTCTTATGTCCTGTCTACACAAAAAAGTGGCTACAATAATTATGATTTTCTTATTTATTTTTGTGGGCCGATCCTATTTGAACGGTATATGTAGTGAGTGAATTATTTTGGTTGCCATATTTGTTTTGGTACATTGACTAACACTACAAAAAAAAGTGGCAACAGTCACCATTATTTGGTTACATATGTTTCCATGACAAAAGGCATTAGTCACCTTTTTTTGACTTTTTTGGTGACTGAAAAGGCTTTTAGTTACCTTTTTTGCTTTTTTTAGTTACTAAAGCCTTTAGTAACCCCCACAACAGTCACCAAATGTCACCAACGAATGGTGACTGTTGCTACCTTTTTTTTTTGTAGTGTAAGCAGACAATGTATACATCAACAATTTTTTAAAAAAAAACCATCAGAAAATTCATATACCAACATGCAAATCACGACTGGATCTATCCTCACTAGCTGTCATTTTTGTTAGTGACAGACAAGTTATAATCAGATTTCACCTTGGTGAAGAATATATATAGTCGATAAATTATGGCCCATTTAATAACCATTTCAATTTTAGGGTCCGTTTGATAATCATTTTAATTTTAGTTTTTAGTTTTCATTTTTTTGTGCTAGTATATAGAGCAAAAAGAGGGAGAATGGAAGTGAGAATGAGAGTGGAGATGGGATTGAGAGGGAAAATGAGAGGAGGTGATGGGAGGGAGGAGTACAAAAGTGAAAACAAAAACTAAAAACTCATGAAATCTATTTCAAATTGTTTTCACTTTCAAGATTTTGTTTTCATTTTTGTTACTCCTCTCTCTCATCCTCCCATCTCATCCTCTCTCTTAATATCATCCACACTCTCATTTTCCTCTATACTCTAGCACAAAAAATGAAAACTAAAAACTAAAATTGAAATAGTTATCAAACGGGCCCTTAGTTTTTAGTTTTCATTTTTTATACTAGAGTATAGAGGAAAATGATAGTGAGAATGGGTGTGATGAGATTGAGAGAGGGGATGAGAGAGGAGGATGAGAGGGAGAAGTAACAAAAGTAAAAACAAAAACTTGAACGTGAAGACAATTTCAAATAGATTTTAGTTTTTAGTTTTTGGTTTCATTTTTCTTGCTCATCCCTCCCATCCTCCCCTCTCATCTTCCTTCTCAATCCCATCTTCACTTCCATTATGTTAATATTCACGGTTTTCTCAGACTAATAATGTTGACCATCCTTAAGAGAATTCCTAACTACGCCACTAAAAATGAGAGTAGTGAGAATGGGTGTGGTGAGATTGAGAGAGGGGATGAGAGAGGAGGATGGGAGGGAGAAGTAACAAAAGTGCAAAACAAAAACTTGAACGTGAAAACAATTTCAAATATATTTCAGTTTTTGGTTTCACTTTTCTTGTTCCTCCCCTCTCATCTTCCCTCTCAATCCCATCTTCACTTCCATTAATTGTCCATATTTTCCCTCTATACTCTAGTACAAAAAATAAAAACTAAAAATAAAAATTGAAATGATTATCAAACGACGGCCATTAGCTTTCACCACTAACTTCCTTGTCACTTCAAATTATATATGCAATGCATATATAATTTGATTTATATTTATCTACTGAGATGATGTGAAAGGATTAATCAAACAATCATTGCGAGCATATAACTTATAATGGCTTTTTATTGCAGAAGGGGAAATTTATTGAGTTCCTTACCATTTAGCTAAAGTGTGAGAAATAAGCAGCTTTCGTTTCACGTTATACGTGGTATGGTAGTCTGTATTAGAATTAGATGGAACCACTATAAATTGTTATGACATGGATTATGGAACACGTGCTGTCCTGTATACAAGTTAAATAAGGTGAAAGTATAAGCATGTACCAGCTAGTGTCCACAGTATATCACGACAATTCACAAGTTGTTTTTATTCATTGACATGCAACAAACATAAAAGTATGTCTTTTCTTAATGTATATTTTTGTTTTGGGGTTACAACTAAAACAATTGGCGTAGCTTAATTTGGTTGCATAAGTTGTCCATGATATATCTCACAACAGAGGTGTGGGATCTATATGTTTGTATCACAAATTTTGGATTGTATGTTTACATTTCAATATGGCATGAGAAAATGCCCCTTGATATCTTGCCGTTCACGTATTTAGCTTGATTGATGTTGTATGATGGGGCATATTAAGAGTTTGTGTCCTCTATTGAGAAATGAAGGCTTGTTCCCTCGTTTTCAATTGGTTTTGAGTTCGAAACTCTAATTCCAATTAAATTTAATACGAAAAACTACATTTTGGGTCACCTCACAATACAATTTCATATAATTCTACGAAATAACGTTGGTGTGATACATAAGCATGAATATTTATTTAGTATGACCCGTAACTTGCAGTCAAATGATCTTCTCTCTCTCGATAATTGGGTGGTCTTGAATTCAAAATGAAAATAAAAGAAATGAATAATTTAATGCAAAGAGGGAAATTTTTCTGCTTTATTTTCAAAGAACCATGGGAATTTTTGGGCTTTATTTTCAAAGAAGCATGGGAATTTTTCATTTGAAAAATTATTATTTTCTATAAAAGAATGTTATAATAATGACAAAAATGTATGACAATCTAGCTAGGTGAGATTTTATCTTCGTGCTGTTGGTATCTAATCTAATCTTCTGTGACTCAAATGTTGACATTTCACCTCTACCAAGACCATGCCAACAACATATAACATGCATGGCCACCTGCGTTTGCTTCTCAAGCAAACTTCCAGGATTTTGTTTACAGATGATGTCATATGTATGTAACCAATGAACTAGAAAACTACGACGCAAACTGATCACAACATGTATTTACAAGAATTAAATAATGTTCATGAAAACGTCTCTTGCTGTCACTCTTGGTTTATGTTGTCACATTTTTACCAGACTAACGATATTTTTTATTTTCAGAGAGTTGAAGGTCTTTGTCAAGGCTGGTGGGCTCATTATTTCTGCACAAGACTAACGTGAAATATAGCGAAATGCCACTATTGTTGTCTTCTAGTCCATTTCGAGTGGGGATTTGGAACTCTCAAACTTTTCTAAGCTCCAGTTGTCACTAAGGTTACGTAATTATCTAACTGTTGATGTGAGTGAGACTAACTCGTTTATATATGTAAGTTACTGTTGATGTGAATGAGACTAACTCGTTAGTACTTATAAGTTTAAGAGTAAGTCTTATGTACATCAACAATTAACAGTTATTCATGTACATGAGCGATAAATTAAACTCAACCCAGATATAGTTAACGCCTAAATTCGAAGATGAACTGATTAAATTTCTTATACAATAGTAGAATTAATCCGCTAATTTGTAAAACACGTCTTGGATAATAAATCCCAAGTTTGTACTTAATTAATAGTTAATTAGTTGTCTTTAATTATTTACCTCCATGCTTTCCGTCTTATGATTATATATGTGCACTACCGACACAGAAAGTTGTTTAATATACTATTGATGTATGTTGATATTCAACATATTACTTTCTCCAACGACAACCGCAATAGCAAAATTTGAAAAGGAAGGAAAAAGATATGGGTATCAAAACCCTAATAAAAATAAATGCCGGTTAGTAACTAAAGTATGAAGTGGTTGCTCTGTCATTAATCAGCGAAATATAATGATTAGAGTTAAGAAATTCAGAGAATTAGCTTCAAAATCATTAGTACAGAGACCTCTAAAAGTTTCCCTAACTAATTTATGGTTCAACCATTAGCTTACGATAGCAAGAAAGTGAAATATATAATAAATGAGTAGTGCTACTCTTATCAGATGAAGCGAACAGATCAATTAAAAAGTGTCAGTAAATTATTAAAATATATATATTGAATTAATTTTAATTGATGTGGCTGTCCACCTCATTTGCCACGTAAGATAATATGAGAATGTTGTATACAAATGTGATAAGAGTAGCATTATTCATAATAAATTAGATAGGAATTAGCGTATAATTATACTATTTCTTAAACTTTTGTAGTTTCTCCAAATTGATATTTTTGTTTTTCGTTAAGTAGGTAGAATGGTCATTTTTGTATGTGACGATGATTAAGTACTTAACATTTAAAACAAGGGAATTGTCAAGAATTTAGTATACGAATCATCACTAAATTACAGCGGAGGTCTCATTTGATTAAATAAGTGGGTCCATTCCATACACTCTCCAATTGAACAATGTTTGAACTCTTAAACAATAAGTCTACGATTTGAACGATAAAAGATTCCACCCTAATTACTTAATTATTTAATATCAGGTAGCACCAAAACAATCGCATGAAATCTTAGTTGGGGATGGTACTGTCAATATATATTTCGTTACCAAACTATATTGAAAATTGTTCCTCCACCAAATATCTTACATTAAAATTACACCTCCGTTTAGTTTTCACTAGTACTGTCAATTGCATCTAATCTTTTCAAAGTTAAAGTCAAATTAATGAACTGATTAGTTGGCCGATTCTAGTACGACAAGCGTGTTGAACTAGAATTATACGATTCTTTTTTAAAATTTGCTGGTGGCGGATGCTTATTTTATGAGTGATATGGGTTATGGGGTAAAAAATTAGGGAATTTTAATTTATAGTTTGAAGCTTAAAAGATATGTACACCGTATGATCCATCTTATTTTGAATTTACATATGATGTTAAACATATGGCTTAAGTGATAGAGGAGGAGCTGGAGCGACGCGCGCGCAAAGGCAAAACCGGCAAGTTACAAGTTTGGGCCCCGAACTCCGATGTGGGCCCATGACCCATCTTTTCGAAGGGAATAGCGCTACGAGTAAAACCAATTTTCGAGTGTTCGAGGTCGTTTAGCAGCCCAAACGGGCCTTTTAATATTTTCCAGATTTTTAGAAACTTTGGTTAATTTCTCTTTTAATTTCCTTTTGTAATCTGAGGGTTTTTAGGAGTATTTAAACCAATTTTAGTCTGTGACTAGAACATTATGTTATTATAATGAAGTTCATAAAATTAAGGTTTTCTCATTTATGATGGATTCCAGACTTGGTTCTCTTAGATAATCATTTGATTGCCTCATTACGATTATCAAACTGCGTCAACATCAATTCACATGTACATATAAAATTTGCAATATGAACATATCACACCTAACCCAACAATATCTATCCATATTTTGTATTGCAATAAAATTTGCTAGGGACAAAATATTGGAAAATTTCACAGCAAGAAAGGCATGTGATCACTCATGCATATCTATATCCATATTTCGTATTGTCTGTTGGCAATAACTTAAACCACATATGTTTCCTTTTATTTTTTATTTCTCAATCAGTAACCGAAATAAAAAAAATAAAAGCTAATTAGTAATAACTACTTAGCACTCTGGCCACGTGGATTTTTGTTCCTTTTGAAATTAAAATTTGTCCACGTGGGATGTTTAATTATCAATTATATATGGACAGAATATATAAAAGGTCGTCCGATGAGAGTACGTACATGCATTAGAAAACAAAAATATATATATATATATATCCTTAGAAAATATTGCAACGTTATTTTAATTATTTGTTTAATTTTGTGCATCCTTTTTAGAGTCACACAAGTCCATCGGTCTACCAATCGGTCTGCAGTGTTAGATAGACATTTACCTTTATGCGCCCCCAACAAAAGAAAAAACAAAGGAAAAAAAGCTGAGCCATGGTTATTAGTTTAAGTACTTGAGCTGTACTTCATTATTTCCAGCTCAAACAAAATAGCTTATTGGTTTTCCAGCCGATCGAATGGAGCCTCAGTATAATTCCTATTGTTGAAGATTAAGTTTCGCAACATGAATTAGTACGTGCGTTGACCGTAGTATTCATAAAATAATGTTCTTATCGTACCTATATTTGTGAAGAAAATATTTTACAGAATTCACATACATTACAGCAAATTAGGAGATTATATATTATAGGGCAGACAGAAACAATAATTTTATGCTCTTCAAGGGAAGACAAGTTTTGTGGAAATTAAAGCTTTTTTTTCTTTCACAAATTGCAAAAGGGTTTTGCCTCATGTGCAGAGTGCTATAGCTAAAGTAAGGTAGCTTTAGCCTCTAGAGACTAGAGATATTCAAAAGGAGCTTTCTCTAGAAGGCCAGTGTCATCTCTTTATGTCACATTTTCATCTCTTCTCATCTAACGGGCCGTGAAAGAGCTTTCCCTACGTACCCCACCATCTGTTTTTTTGTCGCGGTGGTTGCACAAAGCGGACAGAGAGAGAGAGAGAGAGAATGAGAGAGAATGAGAGCGTGGTCCATGGTTGTTTAAGAGGTGGTTTTCTAAGGAGATTTTAAGGTCGAGGGTCATAGTTGTGGATGTGAGCTTGCGCCCTTACACTACTAGTTTCACACAGGGTCCTCTCTGTGGGACCCTTTTATTGATACTGGACCCCACGACCCTCTACATCTTTGTAATGTAAGGTGGGTGGCCCTTCTCGGAGAAACAGTAAAAATAAATAAAAATTCAATCTTGTGTAAACGCATGTCCCATGAGAACCAAAAGCTAGAATCCATTCATGTATCTTTTGCCCTTTTCGTCCTACAACACATATATATAGTCCTTCTCCTACATACTTGTTTGCGTACACAACCATTTGTTATTTGCTCCTCTCTCATTAGTCCTCTCTCTCTCTCTCTCTCTCTCTCTCTCTCTCTGTTGTACCTTCTTCACCACTAGTACTTCATTCATTTTGATCAGAAATCTTTCACTAATCAAAATGGCGCCTGAGAACATGAGTATATCTGTAAATGGGCAATCCCAAGTCCCTCCTGGATTTAGATTTCATCCAACAGAAGAGGAGCTCTTGCAATACTACTTGAAGAAGAAGGTTTCAAATCAGAGTATTGATCTGGATGTTATCCGAGATGTTGATCTCAATAAGCTTGAGCCATGGGATATACAAGGTACATAAAAAGACCATTTTCTATTTTCTATTTTCTATTGTTTGGTCCTTGTCTAGTAATGAAGTTCGGATTTTGGAACCAATTAATTATTCCTATATGACCTTATAAGTTTTCAAATTCCTTTGTTTTTTCCTTTTAGAGAAGTGTAAAATAGGAACCACACCGCAAAATGATTGGTATTTCTTCAGCCATAAGGACAAGAAGTACCCCACCGGAACAAGAACAAATCGTGCAACTGCCGCCGGATTCTGGAAGGCCACTGGCCGTGATAAGGTGATAAGCAGTAACTGCAGGCGGATCGGTATGAGGAAGACACTTGTGTTCTACAAAGGCCGAGCTCCCCATGGCCAAAAGTCCGATTGGATCATGCATGAATATAGACTTGATGACAACAACACTAGCAATTGCATCACTAATGTAAGCCACTTTGTGTACTTCAATAATCACACCATTCTTAATTATGTTCTATTTTGAACAACATGCATAGTGATTATGTTTTCAAGGAAATTTTCTTTTGTCAGATTGTGTTTTTGCCTGAATGTGCGGTTCAAATTTAAATACAAACATATGCTTAAGTATGTTTTATTTATTTTAGGTGCCAATGATTGTGGGAGAGGCAGCGCAAGAGGAGGGATGGGTGGTTTGCCGAATCTTCAAGAAGAAAAACCTCCATAAAATTAGTCCTGGCAGCACAATCATGAGCGCCACCACTTCATCCATGACAACAGAAACAAGAAGTGCCCAATCCCTGTTTGATTCATGCCCTGAGGGAGCTTTGGAGCAAATGCTTCAATACATTGGAAGGACCTGCAAGGAAGAAGAGAATGAAGGCAACAACATGAGCACAAGATTCAACCTCCAACCCATCAACACAGGCATCAACAATCACAATGGCTACAATGAGAGGTTCTTGAAGCTTCCAAGCCTAGACAGCCCAAACTCCACCAGCAGCCAAGACTGCTACCAACCCAATATTCATGAGGAGATGATGGGCGCAGAGAATAATATTGATGAGGATTTTCAGCACCAAATGGACTCGGGGCTCACCAACTGGGCAGCCCTCGATCGCTTTGTGGCCTCACAACTGAATGGCCAAGCCGAGACCTCTAGGCAATTGGCTTGCTTCAGTGACCCTTACGATTGCAATGATGATCATCATGAGCTCCAATTACCAACAACTCTACGATCAATATCTTCATCTTCATCCAACAAATCCTACCATGCCACCCAAGACTACAACAACAGCGAGATCAACCTCTGGAGCTTTGCTCGGCAATCATCATCTCTGTCGTCCTCCGACGCGCTGTGCCACGTGTCGAATCGGTCCTATATAACGGAACAACCCAATATCATATAAGAATGTTATCTAGTCCATCAAAGTCAGAGGAATATAATTACACGCACAGTAATATATGTTAGACAAATAAAGGTTAATTATTAGTTAACAAGTTTTTATAGATGGGTTGGCATTGTCAAGTACCATTATCTTAGGTTAATCACCATGTCTACTATTAATTTTTTTTTCACTGTTCATGTCTAGAAGAATATGTGTATATATTGGCAAAGTGTGTGAGCTTGTTGAGTGGAGTTCTACTAGCACTCATATCTCTTTATAATTCCAAATGCAATTATAATTCTAACTTTTGCATCTTCTGAGGTCGAGGATATTCAAGTTGGTGATGGACCATATACATATATATCATCATCATCATCATCAATTTATTATCTTTGAGATCACGTGGCTTGTCGGTTTGTTTGAGGAAGGTGCCGAGCCCATGGCTCAACCAATTAATCATCTCATCTCATCACACTCAAAACCCCAAGGCTACATGTACATGATCACAACTCACTACCCACAGAGAGAGAGAGAGAGAGAGAGAGAGAGAGGGCAAAAGGTTGCCCTACTTTTCAAGAAGTCAAAAGGGAATGGAATCATATAGAGAGAAACGCGCGTAAGCTTTGCATATTTGTCTCGTCATCCGAGGAAAGAAAAAAAAAGAATTGGTAATGAAAATAGGTTGACAAGAGGACTGTGTATAGTGGGTTTATAAGTGCACGATAGTTAGTTTAATTTTGACTATTTCCCTTTGATGCATGACACCAATATTGTAGCGTTGTCTTGGGTTATTGTCGTATTCTATGCCGATCATTGCTATGAAAGTTTCCAAATTTTTAGTCATGGCCGTGAAAAATGTACGTCGATCCTTGCAAGTAAACTTATGTGCATTCCTTTTGTTTGCATATGCTGTATTGAGATTGATATACGATGTTTGGTCCTAGTTTTTAGCTTATGCTCTTGGATTTAGCAGAATTTGATCCATTTTTGCTTGGATGATGTTACCGTCACACGTCACACTTAAATATATTTTTATTTGATCACGACTTCAACTTCATTTTTAAAAATAAAAAAAATTAGCAAGTTCGCCAGTCTAATACTTATTTGAAATTAACATGAATAACAAATAAGTCATGTTAATGTCAAACACGAATAACTCTTTTACCAGACAAATACAAAGAAAAATTGACCATTTCCTCATAGATAGACCATAAGCAAGTTGCCTTGTTTGAATGCCCTCCATCATACATGCATATGCATGCATGTCCAATGAGGCACACACGTGTGGAGGATTGGTAGTGTGCCATGTGATTAAAATGGGCAAAAGCCAAAAGATAAGATAAGTAAAGAAAGGGTGACGCATAAAAAAGGAAACAGGTTGCGGGATTCTAGGCCATGCCACCAACCATTGGGATACCTTGGAATACCTTTATCTATTATACTTACTAAACTCGATAACGACCTCCCACGTACAAACTACAAACTTACTTTTCTCCTTCTTAGTGTACGTCTTTCCTTATTCTTTAATTCATTACCTCAAGGCCCTACATACGTGGACTTGTACTCGTAAGCATAGTCTAAAATATTGATAATATTAATGAAATATTGAGAATATGATCGGTGCATAATTACATATCATTTTATACCATTCTAACTTATGATTTGGTTATGTTTTTGAGTTAAACTAGTGCTTTTAATAAGTTTTGTGTTTGTTTCAGTGTAATAAGCTTGAGACTCACTAATTGCATTTTGGAGACAAGTTAGCTCAAAATGGTGTCTGCAGATCAGTCAACTTCACGGATTGGACTGTACTTGCTCAAAAAGAACCAGATGATGAGCCATACATCATTGGAAAGATACGGAAGTCTAGTTTCTGTAGAATTTTACGGTTCATGATTTCGAGTCTTCTAGAGAAAGTTATACATGTTTTGGCAACTTAAGGTCAAATTCGGCAGCATCTGCGTTACTGGGCCAAAAATCACATTTGAGGGCCTTCCGGATTTTTCCTTGAGTTGGGCTGCATATGCTTGGAAAGATAATTCAAAGAGCTTCAAGATCCATATTTTTCCAGATTTTTCAGATTGAAGACACAAGCCCAAAACGAGCCCATAAGCTGGCTGCAATGCATTGTCATGCATGACATATGCATGATGAAGTGTTGTTGATTGTGGGAAAGTTTGGTGAAGCATATTCAATACCTATTGTTGAGTGGAATTTTGCAGCAGCCAAATGAATTAAAAGATGTTGAAGTGGATGATGCAACACTAAGCTTAATGACAAGAAGAATTGTTTTCAAATGCAATAGTGTGTTAAGTGATTTAAGTGTTGTAAGTTAGTGAGTTAGTGTGTTTAGAAAATTCAATTGTATAATTCAGATTTTCACTTCACCTAGGCCTATAAATAGGGAAGTTCTCTAAGCTTGTAATCACACCCCAAGGGGGGAGCTCTCAAGCACTTCTCTAGAGCTCCCTTCCCTTCTCTCCCTCAAATTCTCTTAGTTTTCATTTCTAGTTCTCAATTGTTGTAATGAAATCTTTGTGCTAAAATTCTCCTTAAGTCTTTCCAAGTTCTACTTTAATTTTCATTTTTATGTAATTTTTTTTCTTTAGTTTCAAGTTTGATTAGTTTCCAAGTTTCAATTATGGTTTTTGTTCTTATTCATTATGCTTATAAGTTAATATGCTTGTTTGAATGATTGATCACCATTTAGGCTTGCATGTTAGCTATCTTGGTTTGAATTAAAAGTATACACCATGCTTTAATTCGAATTGAACTATGAATAGGAAGAGTATGTATGGACATTCGACAACATGGATTAGACACATACTTGGTTGTTTAAATTGTTCTTCTATGCTTAATGGGTTTCCTAATGCTTAATTTTAGGTTAGACAACAAATGATCAAATTAGGGAATTAGGAACACAAGGTTTTGACCAAACACCATGGCTTAATCATACATTAGCTAGAATCAATCCGTTAATCTAATTGAACTTGAGAACTTATCTACTTGAGTTAGTTATTTTATTTCTTTCTTGTTTTATTTATTTCCTTTCTTTTTCATTTCTGTTTTGTGTAGGGAAATGAATTGGATCATTCAATCACCAATCCTCGTGGGATTGACCTCGCACTTACATATGCTATACTACCAAACGGCTCGTGCACTTGCGAGTATCACAAGTTGAGAATGCAGTTGAAGTCATTTTGGTGCAGCTGAATCTACACAACAAGTTTTTGGCGCCGTTGCCGGGATCGGTAACATTGTTTGATTCTATTTGGTTTTCCTACTTTTTATTTATTTTTATCTTTTTCATAACTGCACAGTTTCATGTTTTAAAGTTAATGAGGTTAACTGATAAGTTGTGTTTGTAGTCCAACTGACAAGGACAATTGCTTGACAAGCAAGAGAACTGGGTTTGAGTCCCAGCTTACACAACACCCAAAAACAAAAAGGTTCAAGTAGCATGTTGATTATTTCTAGTTTATGGTTTCATTCACTTGCTCTTAATTAAAAATCTTGTTCAAGTTTACATAAACACCATATGACTCTTGGACTGATTAGTGAATGATTGGGTAGATATTGAAGACAAACACCATGTTTAAATTTTATTTGGTTCTTTATTGTTCTTCATGTTCTTAATGGGTTCGGAATTTGTGTTTAGACTAAACACCATAGCTAAATGTTTTTTCTGAATACTTGATTAAAATCACACACCATATGGATAATCATATTTGAGAAAGAACGAACTTCATAAGCTAGTTTGATTACTTTGTTGCTTGTTACTTTGAAGCATGAAATTGGATGTGTGTTGATTTTCTTTTCCATTTTAGTTTTAATTTCCTAATCCTTTAATTCTGTTTCAAGTTTTTTGTGTTTGTTTTAGCAATTTATGATAGCTTAATAAAAATGGAGAGAGATGGCAACCTCAATCATAAGAATGGGGAGTGTGGAGTAGTGGAAGAAGTCGCGACCTCCAAGTGCATCATGCTCGACCTAATCGCTTCAAGGGGGAGTATTCCAATCCTTTCTCTTTAGTTGTTTTGTTATTATTTCAGTAATTTTAATTTTCTATTTCTTTTATTAAAAAAAATTAAAAAGATTTTTTATATGAGCTGACTCGTGGTAACTCCAGTGAGCGTCTCCGTCAATACGGTGTCTAGGAGTTCTTTAGGCGACACCTTCGGTGTCTAAGAAGTTTGGGTTTTAAGTGGGACCTTTGTGACCCCTCCAACCTTCCCGGATCCCCTGGTTGTGTTTTCTGAGGCCCTTAACTGGTCATCCATGAGTTGCTTGTATATTTGTGTGTTTTAAAAAAAAACAAAACAAAACAAAACAAAAATTAAAAATTGAAATTTGAGTTTTTATTTATTTTCCTTGTAAATTTCAATTTGGAACTTCTTTTTTTTTTTGTGTGGTCAGTTAGTTGTAAATAATAATAAATTTAAAAAATCAATCAATTTGGAACTTCTTTCTTTTTTTTTGTTAAGTTAGTTTATGTATTTATTTACGTGGTGTGGTTAGTTAGTTTATTTCTAAGTGTTAAAAACATATTTTTATTTCACTTCAAACATTGCATTACAAACAAAGAAAAAAGTAAAAAAGTAAATTAAAAAAAAAACAGAAAAAAAAAACAACAACAACTTCTTCTTCATTTTCATCTTCATCTTCATGGCATGCCTTTATTTTCTCTTACTTGCAGAATCTCCAGCAGCTCCACATGGTCCTCATTTTTCCTCTCCAGTGCTTCCACGTGCTGATTGGCACAGTAGAGCCGCTTTTGCAAGTCCGCCACCATAGCCTTCAAGGAAGCTATTTCCTCGCTCATCGCGGCACACTCTCGTGTTCTAGCCAGCAATCGCATGCCCAAATTGGTAGCCGAGACCGCGTGGAGCACAGTTAAGTTGTGGGACTCCTCCACCGCTGCTTTGTCATACCTTTTTGCCACATGCAGATGATCTGTCCAGAGTGAGCTTGCTGCTAATCATGCCTTCCAACAACGCTGCTCTGTTCGGCACCCGCCTCAGAAAAGTTCGGTATTACCTCAGCAAAGTTTGAGGCCGTACCGTGGTGATATGTGGAGTTTGGGAAGACATGGTTTGGACGAGCCCTTATCTGCGCATTCAGTGGCGCAAGGGACAATTCAAGGCTAAGATCATCAAGGTGAGTGCATGAGGATGTCATTGTTTAGTTTTTGAATTTTTTTGATGTTTTTCTATGAATTTGCAGGAAGAAATGCGGGGTGCTCTTCTACTTTGAGATGTTTAAATAGACTTATATAGAAGAGAGGAGCCGAAAGCACTTCGAATCTCGAGGGTGCTATCCTGTGCTCTTTTATCTTCGGATCCCTTCATTTCTGGCGCAAATTGCGAGCGCGTTTTTTTTAAAAGGGGGCATGTCTACACTTTCACTTACTCTTTCCTCCCTGTTTTCCTAATTGCTTTGTATTTTTGTCTGTTATTTCCAGTCATTTTGTTTTTCTTTTCTTTTGTTTACGTTTCGAGAAGTGTGTTTTCCTTTTTATTTTTATTTTATTTTATTTTTCTTTATTCATTGTTTTTCTTTTTAATTTAAAAATAACTTGTTTTCTTCTTGTTTGATAGGTTTCTTAAGAATTTAATTTGAAGAAGAGACAAAATTAAAGATGCGTCTTGGACACCTAGTGCAAAAATCCCAATTCTTCTTTTAAATTCTTGTTTGAATTGTGTGTTTATTTCAGTTTTTATTTTTATTTTGTTTTTATTTAATTAGGTAGTATAATTTAAAACTCATAGGATATTCTTTGAATGAGCTAAATTTTTGGTAATTCCAGCTGAGCAACCGCAGTGGAGTACTGTCCAGTGTCTAGGAGTTCTTTAGGCGGCACCTTCGGTGTCTAAGAAGTTTGGGTTTTAAGAGGGACCATTGTGACCCCTCCAACCTTCCCGGATCCCCTAGCTGTGTTTTCTAAGGCCCTTAACTGGTCATCCTTAAGTTTTTCTCTTAAAATAAGCAATTACTTGTGTGTTTACTTAACTAAAAATAAAATGCATGTTTGGGTCTTCGTGTTTTTGTTTGATCGTCGTTCTTTAAATTTAGGGTCAGTCATTTCTTTGAGATAACATAACGTTTTTATTTCCCAATTTAAAAAAAAACATACATTTTAAAATTAAATAATAAATAAAAACTGAAATCATTTCTTCTTGGCCTTCGGTGTCTCGACCATAGGAGCTTTTAGTTTGGCCCTCTGGCTGTCCCCTCTTCCAGGGCTTCACACACAGCCTCTTGGGGCTCATCACTTGAGCTCCTAAATATCGCAATCTTAGCTTGAGCGTAACTACTCTCGCGGTCTACTTGCTTGCGTTTACCCGGTCGGTCTAGGTCTTCCAGCTGTTTTCGCATGTCGCGAGAATACAACTTTACCATCTTTGATAGGCTCTTATTCTCGTCCCGCAACACTTCTAGCTGGTGTCGATTCACCTCCATTATCCTGGCCCTCTCTATTTTCAAGCTTTTTATAGCACTCTGACACTCTTCAACCATACTTCGCTCCGCCGCTAACTGACTTTTCAGCACCTCTACCTCATGGGACTTCGCAAGTAGGCGATGACCCAAACTTGCGACACATGCTGTACTCTGCACGCTCAGTGTCAGGGCATCGCTCGTGACCTGGTTGTTATCCTTTGTCCCGAACACACGTATATCTTTAGGAGTCACTAAATTTCTGCCCACTCCAATGTCAACATCGTTGTCCAGGAGTATTGAGTCAACTACAGTCACAGGCCCCCTTGCGGATGCAAAGTATGGCATCCATACTGGTGCTACTGCTTGGCCACGTGTTTGAGTCGGTGGAGCTAGGTTGAGATCCAACAAAAAGGGGTAGGAAGAAGCCATTTGATTTCTCACTTTTTTTCTTTTTCTTGCTTGTTTTCTCTTTTGTGTGTTTTTGCGTTTGTGTTTTTCCCCTTCTTTTTCTTTCTTATATATGTAGACTTTGACAAACCCTAGGCGCGTCTAGCATTTTCTGAATCTCCAGCATTCCTCCAGTCCCACAACCTTCTCTCTTTCCAACCACACCCAACTCATTTATCTCGACATGTCTTTTCTGAACGGACGCGTGTGAAATCGTCGCGCCTTTGACCTGGTTGTCCGCGCGCCTCTTGTGCGTCGACACGTGTCTCGCCCTGTCTGTTGGTCCCTTACACTTAACCGAGACAAAATTAGGACCCATGTTTCAGAATCCAATTCACGTTTCATCTTAAATTAAAAAAAATTAAAATTAAAATTAAAATGTGTGGGCTTCGGATTTCATTTTGGGTCAGTTTTTTTTTTTTCACTTTGTTTGGGTTTCATGGTGGGTTAATTTCATTGTGGGCTTTGGGGTTCAAAATATTTTTGGGTTTCAGAATTGTGTGATTAGGGTTTACTGTTTCATTTTTTGTTTGTTTGTTTGTTTGTTTGTTTTGTGTTTATTGATTTTATTTTATTTTTGTGTGTTTTGTAATTTTTATTTGCTTTAATACCTTTCATCTATTGTTATGACATTGTTTGTGGCTAATTTTTAAACATTGAGGACAATGTTAGGTTTAGGGGTATTGAAGTTTAGCATTTTAAATTTGATTTTTCCTTAATTTAATTTTTTTTTATTTGCTTGTTTTTATTTTTATTTTATTTTGTTTGAGTCTTGCTTTTATTTTTATTTTGATTTTATTCACTTTCAGAACACATTTGATGAGATTGTGATAAATGTTTGCATGACTTAAATGAAAATTGGATTTCATTCTATTTTATTAATTTTTTTTTTAAAAAAGTAAAAATTTAAATTTAAATAAATAAATAATTTGACATTGTTCTAGCATGATATGTTTGAAACCTTCTTTACACTTGCCATTAATTTCATAATTTTCCAATTAAAGGATTTGCATGATATAAAGAATTGTATGGAGCATAAATTAGACTTATATAACCAACCATATAAAGTGAGCTTTTGAGCCTTGTACTTCAATTCATGAGTGTTATATATGTACTCTTATTTTCTTGTTATCAAAGTTGTTGTTTGATCTCATTATTCATTGATTTGGTTGAACACTTAAAAGTCATTCATTCTTGTGCAATTTGACTTCATGACATTTAAGAAGTGATATTAAGGCCATCTTTGGATCGTTTGTGCCTTTCAAGCTAACCTTATGCATGCTTAAGCATGATTTTCCATTGTTAACCATTTTGAGCCTACATGTAAACCTTTTCTTTCATTTAACCAATTTTATTTCCCCGCCTTAGCCTGAAAAACAAATATTTACCTTTCTAAGGAACTCATGAGCTTTAATTGGGATGTGTTTTTCATACTAAGTTTGGGAATGGGTGTTACATTTCGAAGAAAAAAAAAATTCACACAATTGGTGAAAGAAAAGAGAAAATTTAAGTGGTGGTTGAATGAAATTTCATTTTTGGGCCTGCAAAATAAATTGGTGTTTGTTCAATTAAAGGAAAGGAGTATGAATCAATGTAAATGAAGGTATAAGGAGTTTTGATCATGTAAAAGAAAAAATCTAATCGTGATAATTCAAAGTCTTGTAAACAATTATTTTATGCTCTTACATTGCGAGTTCCTTGGACTTTGTATTATCCATACCTTTCATTTCTTACTCACCTTACACCCTTGGCCCAATTACAACCTATACTAAAGACCTAAATTGATCTCAAATGTCATGTGGTTGAATTGCATTCATTTTTCTACTTTTAAGTGTTTGGCATCCTTCTTGAGATCATATTAATGCAAGTTCTTCATCTTTCTATTTTGAGTTAAGTCCTTATGGTTTAACTCTAATTTCATGTTTATAACTGAGTGTTGCATTATAGCCCTCTTCTAAGTGATTCATTTGTGAGAGGACAACTTTGGTGAGATTTGAAGTTGAACTTTTGCTTTGTATGATTTTCGAAATTGTGTGAAAACTAAGATTGGGAAATTTGTTGCATTTGGCTATCACACTACTACACTTTGAGCATATTATGTATTGAACTTTGCCGCTTTGTAAAATAATGTCTAAAATTGAGCTTTTTGTTAAAACTTTTGAGTCATGTGCATGAGTCATTTCTCTTCAGAAAATGTTCGGAAAGATTGTTTTGAGTTCTTTTTATTTATTTATTTATTTTTGTTTTGTTTTTATTTTTGTTTTTGTTTTTGTTCTGTTTTTGTTAATGTAATTATGTTTCTTTTTGTTTTTGGTATTGCTTAAGGACTAACAAATCTTTTAAGTTTTCTAATTACTTTGTTTTACAGAGTTCGGTAAAACGTTTGTGGGTATCGTATCTGTTAAACCCTCAGGAGACACAACTCCTCCTACTAGGGATGCCTAGAGGTTTAAAGGCTTGTTGCATATGCTCAATGCAATCGAGTTACCTACGAAAGTGGTCTAGTTAACTTTGTTTTTATCTTTGTTTTTCTTTTGTTTTGCTCGAGGACTAGCAAAATCTAGGTTTGGGGGTATTTGATCGGTGCATAATTACATATCATTTTGTACCATTCTAACTTATGATTTGGTTATGTTTTTGAGTTAAACTTGTGCTTTTAATAAGTTTTTTGTTTGTTTCAGTGTAATAAGCTTGAGACTCACTAATTGCATTTTGGAGACAAGTTAGCTCAAAATGGTGTCTGCAGATCAGTCAACTTCACGGATTGGACTGTACTTTCTCAAGAAGAACCAGATGATGAGCCATATATCATTGGAAAGATACGGAAGTCTAGTTTCTGTAGAATTTTACGGTTCATGATTCCGAGTCTTCTAGAGAAAGTTATACATGTTTTGGCAACTTAAGGTCAAATTCGGCAGCATCTGCGTTATTGGGCCAAAAATCACATTTGAAGGCCTTCCGGATTTTTTCTTGAGTTGGGCTGAATATGCTTGGAAAGATAATTCAAAGAACTTCAAGATCCATATTTTTCCAGATTTTTCAGATTGAAGACACAAGCCCAAAACGAGCCCATAAGCTGGCTGCAATGCATTGTCATGCATGACATATGCATGATGAAGTGTTGTTGATTGTGGGAAAGTTTGGTGAAGCATATTCAATACCTATTGTTGAGTGGAATTTTGCAGCAGCCAAATGAATTAAAAGATGTTGAAGTGGATGATGCAACACTAAGCTTAATGACAAGAAGAATTGTTTTCAAATGCAATAGTGTGTTAAGTGATTTAAGTGTTGTAAGTTAGTGAGTTAGTGTGTTTAGAAAATTCAATTGTATAATTCAGATTTTCACTTCCCCTAGGCCTATAAATAGGGAAGTTCTCTAAGCTTGTAATCACACCCCAAGGGGGGGAGCTCTCAAGCACTTCTCTAGAGCTCCCTTCCCTTCTCTCCCTCAAATTCTCTTAGTTTTCATTTTTAGTTCTCAATTGTTGTAATGAAATCTTTGTGCTAAAATTCTCCTTAAGTCTTTCCAAGTTCTACTTTAATTTTCATTGTTATGTAAATTTTTTTCTTTAGTTTCAAGTTTGATTAGTTTCCAAGTTTCAATTATGGTTTTTGTTCTTATTCATTATGCTTATAAGTTAATATGCTTGTTTGAATGATTGATCACCATTTAGGCTTGCATGTTAGCTATCTTGGTTTGAATTAAGAGTATACACCATGCTTTAATTCGAATTGAACTATGAATAGGAAGAGTATGTATGGACATTTGGATTAGATACATACTTGGTTGTTTAAATTGTTCTTCTATGCTTAATGGGTTCCTAATGCTTAATTTTAGGTTAGACAACAAATGATCAAATTAGGGAATTAGGAACACAAGGTTTTGACCAAACACCATGGCTTAATCATACATTAGCTAGAATCAATCCGTTAATCTAATTGAACTTGGGAACTTATTTACTTGAGTTAGTTATTTTCTTTCTTTCTTGTTTTATTTATTTCATTTCTTTTTCATTTCTGTTTTGTGTAGGGAAATGAATTGGATCATTCAATCACCAATCCTCGTGGGATTGACCTCGCACTTACATATGCTATACTACCAAACGGCTCGTGCACTTGCGAGTATCACAATTTGAGGATGCAGTTGAACCCATTTTGGTGCAGTTGAATCTACACAACAGAATATTATCGTTTTTTCGGGTTAAGGATATTTTGAAACGTATCCATACACATATCGTATAAATATCAATAATATCATAAAATATCGATGTCTATAATTCATCTCACACTTCAATAATATTTGGCCAAAATATCGCTATAATATCATTATAATATCGAAAATATCGAGAGGATAAAGACAATAAAATTTTTTGAAGTGTTATCTTGAGACAATATTTCATATCCCTCTGAGGTTTCTTCAGGTCTCTAAAATTACACAAACACCCTATGAGGTTCACTTTGTTTTCACAAAACCCCTTTTCGTTGATTGTTTGTCCAAAAATTGATGACTTCATTGAAAAAACACTTATGCAAATGACAAAATTAACAATGTAGTATATGCAATCTAATCTCAAAGACCAACTTTGTTATTTGGAGAATTGTTTTGTATAAAATCATCCATCTTTGGATGAAAAATCAATGAAAATGAGTTTGGTTAAAACAATTTAAAACCTCATGGGATGTTCTTGTAATTTCTAAAACCTCAAGAAGTTTTGTGAAAAAACCGAAAACCTTAAGAGGTGTTAGTGTAAATAACTCAAATTTGAACCTTACAGGAACTCTATGTGGTACTAAGTCACTCATGTGTCTTACCATGCAATGTATAAAGTGTAAAATATTGTAGTAAATCATTATAATTAAATGATTATGGTTTGTTTAATCTTCTTTCATTAATTACTACATATTGTCTACATTCGCAGTGTTTGTCAGCTCGTCATATAATCAACTAAAATAAGTTAGACCCATCATGCAATGCATTTCCTTCCAAAAATTTTCGTGATAAAGTAATAGATAATTGACTAAATAAACATCCTCCAAAGTTTCAAGAAAAATTTTCAAATTTTTCTTACAATTTCCGTGGTTTTTATTCAAGTTTTATCAATATCGATAATATCCCAATATTTCTATCAAAATTTCCGTGTTTTTGGACTCCTGATATTTCCGAAACCATCGATATTTTAGACCTTACTCCTAAGCAATTCTGTTGGAAGTGTTTTTGTTAGAAGCGATTGAAGTTTTTATAACTCATAAACACTTTTAAACTTGGCCTACTTGAGGAAGAGACGAAGGAGATGATCAGTTTAAGGGCTGCAGACCCAGTGACTAGGGTCTACGCTCGAGCGAAAGCAAGTGATGCTCAAGCGACAAAATGTAAAAATCCGGGTGCTCGAGCAGACTTCGAGGCGCGCTGAGGGGCGGAGCCACGTTAGGACCAATGTAGTCCCAAGCCCCCACTGAGTTTTTATTATTTAAAAAAAAAGAAGAAGAAGTAGTATGTTGTTAGGATAATCCATATTAATTAACATATTTATTTTACCACATGGGGCCCTACCCCGCCAAACTTACGTTTCCTCCAAGACTACGCCTTCTTTTCCAAAGGAAAATGATATGCTTACCATATTTTTCATACCACATTGTATATCACCTATCTAATAGAGGTGGGCTCCACGTTAGGACCAATGTAGTCTCAGGCCCCCACTAAGTTTTTATTATAAAAAAAAAAAAGTAGTATGTTGTTAGGATAATCCATATTAATTAACATATTTATTTTACCACATGAGGGGCCCTATCCTGCCAAACTTACATTTCCTCTAAGATTACGCTATTAGAGTGTGGTATACAATGTGGTATGAAATGTGGTAAGCATAGCATTACCTTTTTGCAAACCCATTCCCAAAAGTTGACTATTATTATTATATTAACTTGTAACCCAAATATTACATTTGTACACAAATTGCTAAAAGGCAAAGAGATTTTAATCCAATTTTCTATTTTCTTGGGGGGACAAACTTTCTCATTGTTTGCTAGTTTTTCTCTCAAACTCAATATTATATTATCAAGTTTTAAAATTAGGTTAATTCATAGATGAATGATTGCTTGGTTACATATATTGAGAAAAACATTTTTAATAGTATAGATAACATGGTTGTTATGCAACGATTTCAAAATATGAAAACTAATCAAGGACAATTATGAATTGTAATGACTTTTTTTTGTTGTTGTCAAAATTATTATTGTAATGAATGGACAATATTATTTTTGATGTTTTGGTATGTCTTGAGTTCGAATTTTTTATTGTTTATATTTTGTGAGATGCCTTCACACACATAAAATCCTGGCTTTGCCACTAGGCGCGCTCAAGCGTAAGTCATGAGGTCTCGGATCATACTCATTTTAGGATGGTTTTTTCCTTGAGTTTTGGGGAGTTTTAGATTTTCTATTCCTTGTATTATTGTACGAAAGTCCTATATGCTATAAATATGCATATTAGTGCTGATTTTCATGATAAAGAGAAAATAAGGGCATCAAATTGGGTTTGAGCAAGAGTGAGAGAAAAGAGTGGGTTTCTTGTGAGAGCTAAGGGGGTTCTTCATTATAACCAAATTAAAGTTGTTCTAACATACTAGTGAATTTCTCGGGTGGATCACCAAGATGACTTAGGCACAACGCCAAATTTCTATAAATTCTTATGTTCTATGTGTGTGTTTGTTTTACTTGGGTGTGTGATTATTTTATTCTCGTGTGGTTTGTGTGTATTAATTAGAAAAGAGAGGATGGTGACCATTGCTTACTTTTTTTTGTTGTGGGGTCATATTAATTAGACCCAACTGGGATGGTTGGATAGGATTATGGGACTAATTAATCCCCCAAAGAATATGGGGCACAATTAAGTAGAGGTTTCATGTCCAAATCTCTGCTGGTTAAGACACTTATCCCATATATTCGTATCCCAACTGCTCCTTAAACTAATGCTTAGTTTTACTTGTCTCTTCCATTGTCTGTCCCTATAGCTTTATGCCGTACTTTAAAACCCAAAAGGTAACCAATCAAACATGACAGAGAAAATGAAATATAATCATATTATGACCAGCAGCTTCGAACAGACAAAGGTACAGCAAAAGGAAGGATTAATTTGGGGGGACAAAGAACATGGCATTTATATATATCGTCAAGTCGTCATCTCAGCCTGCAGATAAATTATTACTCATGATCATCATTAATTTCATAACTGGCCGATAGAGAGAGCCTTGTACCTTGTTTGTGGGACGTTATTCATAATCATGTGTCCTCCACAAAGGATAAATTCCTTGAAAGGGAACCTAAAACTGAACCATCATAGTCATTGGATTAAGTTCATATACTTATAAATTGTCAATTGTATTAAGTATTACCTTCCGTTATAATAAATTCCACGCTTAATTAGTTACCAAATAAGGGAATTGTCAATTTCTCCTTTTAAATTCCCTGATTTTTAGCTAAATTCCGAATTATTTTCCCTAATTCAAATGAAGGGTTAAGGTGCTATAAAATTAAGATTTGAGAATTAGATAAACCATGATATAAACATCTCATACATTCCCATTGATTTATTGAGCGTCTCAATCATTCATTTATGATTTAACTTGCGAATTAGATATTAAGGAATTTTTAAATTCATATAAACCAAATGGGACCATGCAAGATTTAGTTTCTTCATGGATCATGATATCGTTAGATTAGAAAGGAACAATTCATGTGCACATCTCAAATATTTCCATTGATTTATTGTGCATCTCAATCATTCATTTATGATTTAACGTGAGCATTAGATTTTTTAAACGTAAAAGCATTAGCAACAATAGAATTCAAGGAAATAATCAAGAAGAAAATCTTTCCCCTTTTTTGTTGTTGCTGAATATGGGATTGCCAAACTTGTATATCATTTATTTTTATTTTTATTAAATTGACAAACTATCAAGCTGACTTTAGTTCCAAAATCAATGATAACAGTAAGGATGCCCTTATTTTCTTTTCTTTTTCAAGGATAAGGAAATTCAATGCTGGAATGTAATTCAACGATCGGAACCGTTCAAATTTTAGATCTCTTTCAATGATTATTTGTGCAAAAAATCAGTTATAGATGTGATACATATGCGTACTTGGATATAGCATCATCAACTATATATGTAAATGCAGTTTTGTGTGCATGCATGTTAAGTCATGAGTTTATGCAAGATTAATCAGAATTGTTGTCACAATTGACATTACCTTTTCCATTTCTTGTATTGTATATGTCAAGTGAAAATAATTTTCGAAAAGAAAAGATTGAAAAGTCAAATTCAGAAACTCCTTTAGGAGATTCTTCTCCTTGCATAAATTTTTTGAATTCGTTTCACTTCGCGCTAGCTGCATCCAAAACAATGACTGATAGATTCTTTCGTACAAAAACGACAGCGAAAATGCAGCAAATTCTTTCTCCGTGTTTATCTTGATCTCTTGACATTAATCAGATTTCGGGTGATATTTTTCCATCAACTTTTTCATCAAGACAGGCCAACCATAGAAAGAAGGCCTATGTACGTACCTTTTTATCCATAGGCCAATCCATAGACGGCCTACCATAACAATTTCACTGGCCTCTTTTTGCTGATCAAGTACTCTAACACATGCATTGGAAGCTCATCGCCAATAGAAAACTTGTCACATTTTCTTCTTCGTATATTGTGAAGATATCAAATACATCACAAATAGGTAATAGGTACAGAAGAAAACCCAAAACTTGACACAAAAAAAATATAAAATTAACGCGTATAAGATCTAGTGGAGACAACTATTACTATACCAAGAACTATTGATACAGTAACTCAAAATTAACCAGATTATTAACTGGGGTTAGGGGATTCGCCGACATGCCCCACACAATAACAACTGGCTTGGCTATTAGTTATGGTTGATGCCATCATGCTCTCCAGGTATAAAATAGTTGTTGGGCAAGACTTTGGAGCGAGCCTCCATTGCTGTCGAGCTCATCCATGATCATTTTCCGAACTTATCATCATAATGAAATGGGACAACTAATGTAATGTCAAACAAACACCAGAAGAAAAAAAAAAAATTACTGAGGAAGAATCACGGTAGGTGAAGTGGGGCAGTCAAATGGAGCCAAGGTGTTACGTCTAGATCGAAATAGAAGCACATAAAATAAATATAATTTGTAGATTGATCATGAATTGAGAGGTCAGCTCTAGAAAGCCATTTCACTTTTTGAAAAACAAGGCCATATGTATGAGAATCAAATCACAAAGTTTGATGGGATTTTTATGGTGGGAAACTATATAAAGCCTTCAATTTTCTTGGATTGATTATTTATTTTATATATCTAACATTTTCTATGCTGTTCATATTTTTTTTAATGAGTGTTGCTATTTGGACCACATTTAATTATTACATTGTTGATCACCTATCTAATACAAGTGAGTCTCACATACATCTTACGTTGGTAGAGCCCACTTCTATTAGAGGATGGTCAACAATGCCGCCAATAAAAGTGGTACAAATAACATTATTGTTTTTTAATAAACTTAAAAATTTAGAGACATGTATATATTCTCCCCTCACTAAGGGTTAGTTTGGCATTGCTGCTATGAAAATTATCGCGCGTTAATTTTGCGGTGAGAGAAAACAGTTTGGTGTTTGGTAAAATTTTGTCAAAAATGTTGTTGGTAAAGTAATCAATTTCTAAGTGTTTGGTAAGTTTTTTGTGAAAGTGTTGTGAGCTACATATAATGACTAAAAAGGGCATTATGTTAAATATGTTTGTATTAAATATGTTGAAATATGTTTCCATCACACCCTAAAAAATTTTGTAATTATAAAATAAATAAAATGTTACGTTGAAAATTAAATATTTGTATCAATATGCTATAAACTAATGTTTCAAGTTAAATCCAATATACTTCATTAAAAATAAATATTATGTCAAAGGAAATAAAGAAACAAAAACATGAACACCCAAAAAAAAATACAACAGCAACAACTATTGAAGTTAAAACCTTAGAAATTAAAAAGAGACTGAAGAATGAAATTTATAGTTAAAACTCTAGAAATTAAAGAGAAAGAGGGAAGAATGAAATTGAGAAGAAATAAACATAATATGCCTCTTACCTGAGTCTTGTGACTTCTTAGGAGTGTGCTTTAATTGATTCAACAAGACCAAAAAAAGGGATCTGATTTTCCCACTCTCCATTTTATCCACTTACACTCCTTTTTGTTTTTTAATACTTTTAATCACTGTTGTTCTTTTTTGTTCTTTCTCTTTCCTATTCTACACTTACCTTATAATCCTACCATCTGTTTTTTGTTCTTCGTATATAACCCAAATTACTAACCCCTGGCCACTCTTTCTCTTTTTTGTTCTTTCTCTTTCTGCATAGCTCCTAATGACAGTTTGGTTAGTAGCATTCTTTGGTTCTTCTACCATATTTATATATTAGCCTAAAAAATTTATTATCTATTAACTACAACAAAGATAAATAGTACTCACATGCCTGGTAAAAAAAACTAAGAATTTGATATACAAATACTCACATTTCTATCCATTTTCCAGATTTTTTTTGTTTTTTGTTAACTTTTCTTAATTTTAGTTATCAAAACCTTAATGTAGAATAAGAGTATAATAGGAAATAGAGAACAAAAAAGAACAATATTAATTAAAAAGTATTAAAAAGCAAAACGGAGTCTAAGTGGAGAAAATAGGAGTGGGAAAATCACCTCCCAAAAAAAAAAGGAAGAATATAAGAAACTCAAGAGAATGAGAACTATGTGGAAGAGATGGCCGAAGAAGTAAAGGGATGCGAAAAAGAAGACACACAAAGAGAAGAGATTGCGTGAAATAGATTGGGGTATTTTTGGAAGTTTGGAAATTTCATTAAACTCAGTCCCTCTTCAAAACTAATTCCCGCATAGATTACTAAACGGGCTAGGCTTCCTAAACTTTTTTTAAAATCACTTATCACTCCAAATAAGTAAATATCCAAACAAACACCAACTTCGAGACCACAAGAAAACATGAGGTGTAGTTGGAAAGAGGGGACATGCAGCCATGCCCTACAACAATCTACACGTGATTTGTAAGAGATTCCTTTTGAACTTTATGAGCTGATTAATGTTTAAGAAATTCATAAATTTATCATCAGGTCATCAAAAGCGAGAGCGACTCCAATATTTATTTCGCGATCATTTGCAGTTTTTCAATCTTTTGTGATATATTCCTTTTTTTTTTTCTTCTTTTTTCTGTTCTTTCTTTCTTCACCCACTTTTTTGTTATAATATAACGCTTTTGTTTTTTTTATATAAGATTTTCTCATTTTTCACGGAGCAAATACTATAAACGAGTAATGGTTTTGATTTAGGATCATAATCTCACATTGACATTAATGGGTGGTGAGGTGACCTATATAATTCATATGCATGCATGGGCCGCCTTGGGGTGGTGCAAGTGGCGCCGATGCATAAGGACCCCAATATTTGAGGTCTTTATAATCGTTATAATTATAATGATCGTATTTTTTATTTATTTGATTTTTGATTGTCGTTACATGCTAATTTATGATGAATTTTAGTTATAAAAAAATTATTTATGACATTAGGTTATGAACTTTTTTTGAAAGTATTTTCATGTTTAAGGTTCGCACAAGGCTCTCAAAATCTCAAAAACTGCTTTACATAGAGATGAGAGTTTTTAACAGAATTTGTGTTGCTGCTGATAAAGGGAAACATTTTTTCTTCTAATCGGAAAGGATAAGGATTTCTGAATACAAACAAAAACTAGAATCCAAAGAATGTTTGGTGCTTGTTTAATCTATGGATGGAAACTAGCTTTCAAATTTTGTTTTATTAAGTGCATGTATCTATATCTGTACTATGAGAATTTGGCCACAGAGGGAGAGACACAGATAGAGAGAGGACATGTGGGTGCTGCATATTATATGTTGTTGTTAATCACTCAATTGACCTCCTGTTTGACCTAATCATTCTAAATTCAAAGGGGTCCAACCAACTTCCAAACACAGAGGAGACTATTTGGTCGTGCCACTTTTTTTTGTTTTTATTTTTGTTTTTCTGATTTGGAGTTGGAGACCGAGGCAAGCCTCTCATGGCCTAAAATTGCTAGGCCCAAGTAATAGGGTGGATCTTCAGGGCTTTTTAAGCAGTAGTTCATTCTTTATTCTTTTCCTTTTTTTGGGCCTAGACTGCCTTCAGCTCATGACTAGCCAGATTGGGTTTCTTCATGAAAAGGTTTGGTAATTGGATACAATACAACTGATAGTCTGATATTGACAGAGCTTGGAAGATTTCCTTACTTTGTACTAACTAGAGTTCAAGGGAATATTCTTTGAGCTTGGTTGTTTATTTTTTCTCTGAATTTGAATCAACTATTTCAAATTTTCAATCTAACAGAGAGAAATAAATGGTTTTACAAATTTCAAGGTTACACATGGATATAAATAGTATTACACCGTCACCGTCAAGAAACTTGATCCCAATGCCTTCGAGAGTTTTGCAAATTTCTGGCACCCAATTGTCGTTTGAGTTTCTATTGTTTTTAAGAATTCAACCAAACAAATTTTGAATCTTAAAAAATGGATTTTAGAACACTTGGTTTTAAGAAAAATAGAAGTTTTTGCGTTCTTTATCCAAATAGGATACTAAACGCCTCCTTATTTTCTTTCTTGAACCCACTATTTCAAAATTTCAATGTTCCAGAGAAAAATAAATGGTTTTGGGAGAGTTGATTTGCAAAACTGTAATAGCTTCTTTCTACAACAGATGTCAAGATTGTTATTACTCTCCTCCCGACCTAACGTACCTTTCTCACTTGTGTTTTAAGAAATATTTTTAAAGAGAAAAGGGACTTTCAATTTTATTGCCAGATGCCTTTACCTGCAAGCAATCTAGCTGACTTCCCTATAATGCAAATTTCATGATCTTTCTTTATAATATTATGTCAAGTGGTCCATCCTGTGGGAAAAAAAGGCACCAAAATGTCTCCTTATTGCCGGGGAGTTGTGGTTTAAAACTTTAAACTCACATTTTTCTTGGCGATCTTCAAGGAGAAAAACTCATTCCATTTCTAAGTGAATCTTTACTTACAGTTTCATTCTGTTACTTTTTGTGTACAGATGACCAAAGAATTCAAGAAGATTATTGTCCTCTCTGAGGTACTGTCAAGCTTCTTCAACAGGGGCAGGGGGCAATCAGAGAAGCAACAACAAGAAATTTCTAATGCTGCAGTTGAACCAAAAACAGAAAAAAGAAACAAGATGGAACAAGATCTATAAATGCAATAGGTTCAATCCCTTTGAACCAAAAACAAAAAAGGAAACAAGAACTCTAAACAGTGGTTTTCTCCAAAATCTTTGTACTATTTTGTGATGGTTCTGATGATATCATTGTGACTAGATGCATACATAAAAGGATAAAGAAAAATTAAATTTGGTATTTACAAGTTACAGCTGTAGGGTCCATATATAATCAATCACCAACCAGAATCAGAATGACAATCTGACACAACCCAATAATTCCATATCATACTGGCTTTTCCCTGTCACAGAAAGGAGCTGATGGAAATTTTACTGCATATAATCCTCATGGGGTCTCTCTTTTTTACATTAATGCAAAGCACCACTTATTTTTCTCCACATTTTTCAGCTTGCTCAAGTAACAAGTTTGATATCAGCAGAAATCTTGTAAAGCTAAACACCAACCACAAATTCGTCCCAAAAAACACACCAACTATAAATTAATCACAAATTCACAATAATAGATAAATACTCAAGGTATTGTCCAATGATCACAAAAGCAAAACCTTTGTGTAACAAATCCTACTATTTATCTGCAATAATTTTAATCCTCTCTGTACAAAACTAATATGAAGAAGTACAGGACAGACACTAGATCCATATGCCTACTATAAAATTTGGGTTTCTGGAACAATGAGGTCACAAAACAGGAACAGAGGAATCAAAATCAGAAGTTTGACTGGTCTTCCAAGAGTTGAAGACTCTGAAGAAGACCATGTGTTTCATTAAGCTCTATAGCCAAACACAGTCAAAACCCAGTACACCTACAGCCACAAGTGTACCAAGAGTTGAAGACTCAGAAGATGCAGTTTCCAGCTTACTAAAAAAGATGCTCAATGTTAATGCAATTTTTAAGTTGGGAGTGTGAGGGACCACCGTAGTCCATCAACCACATTTTAACACCTCTCTACCTGCTGGCTGCTGCTACTGATACCACCACGTGACAGCATGAGAGGTTCATGCCCCAGTTGTTTATTTTTTAAAAGAGAAAAAGCCAGAGAGTCTCTTCTATTCTATTTCTATCCACAAAAATTGAGAAAAAAAGGCAAATTATTGGCTTAAAAGCTAAAAGCATTACTGTTGGTTCTTGTGCACCTAAACGTGCTCCCTCTTTCTTTCTTTTTCTCTCGGTCTTCAACATCCTCGATATCACTGTCACAGTATACAATTGCAAACACAACCCACACAGTCATTTTCTGGGCACATTTTGTCACGTCCTCTATATAAAATTTTAGATTTTTATAAAGTTTTATGGACGTACTTTCTGACACCACCCATTACCGTCCTTCAGTGCCCCGAAAAAGACCAAAGTTTTAACCTTTCAGAGAAAAAAGCCTTCAAATTTAATACCCTTGAGATATAATATTTGATTGAATCTTAAGCTTAGCTGAGCAAGTCACATTTCTTGGCCTCTCTCTCTCTCTCTCCTCACTTTCTTTTTCTGTCTTTTAGAGTTAAAGAGGTGGCACTTTCGTACAAGCCACGGTCACCCACACATCGCATTATCTGGCACTGTGCTCTTTCCTAGCCTCATACTTGCTGTAAATGCAGCTGCGTTTTAGTTTTACTGTATTATCTGATGGGGAAGAAGGGAGGCACTTCGTCATGGTTGACTGCTGTCAAAAGGGCTTTCAGATCTCCCACTAAAGACGATGAAGATCAAAAAGTATTTTCTTAAAAATCCAAAATCTTTCAGTTTCTTTGTTCTTTTATCTCTGTTTTTGTTACTGGGCAGATGAAGGAGATGGTAAAATTTACTTCTGTTTTCTGGGTTTTGTGCAGAACAGAGAGAAGCGAAGGTGGTTCAGGAAACCCACAAATTTAAATCAACAAGAAACAGCTACACAACAAGCTCAAGCGCCAAAGGCCACAGACCATGTATCAGCAGCCAACAGTTCAGCAGCTGCAGAGCAAAAGCATGTGCTGGCTGTGGCTGTGGCCACAGCTGAGGCTGCAATGGCAACTGCCCAAGGAGCAGCCGAAGTGGCTCGGCTAACTAGGCCTTCTAATCATGCTAGAGAGCACTATTATGCCATTGTTATCCAGACTGCTTTTAGAGGATACTTGGTAGGTGCACAGCAATTAACATGTGCATGTGTAGATCTAAAGCTCTGTTTGGTTGCTGGGAATGTTAAAATGAAAGAAAAGGGAACTGGGTTTTGATGGTTTTGTGTTTGTGTTTGTGTTCTAGGCAAGGAGGGCACTTCGTGCGCTTAAAGGGCTTGTAAAGTTGCAAGCTTTGGTGAGAGGTCACAATGTGAGAAAGCAAGCAAAGATGACTCTCAAGTGCATGCAAGCTCTGGTTCGTGTGCAGGCTCGGGTGCTTGATCATCGCACCAGGCTCTCTCATGAAGGCAGCAGAAAGTCTGCATTTAGTGACACCAATAGCGTTTGGGAATCAAGGTATCTTCAGGACATTTCCGACAGAAAGTCCTTGGTGAGTTACGTAGATTAATTCTCAAATACCAACCATTTTTTCAATCATCAACAATCAAGTACTGTTCATGCTTTTGAAGTAAGAAAGCAATTTAATTAGTGCATAATGTTAGAATAAAACTTCGTTGTTATGATTAGTCTTATAAATTGAACATCAGTGGAAATACTTGTCTTGCCCTTTGGTGCTTCCACTACCAGAACCAAATAAACAGTTACAAAATTAAAAGCATTTGGGTGTTGTTTGTAGCAGTCTAGAGAGGGAAGTAGCATAGCAGATGATTGGGATGAACGCCCCCACACAATTGAGGAGGTAAAAGCTATGTTGCAACACAGAAAAGATGCTGCAATGAAGCGTGAGAAAGCCTTGTCCCACGCCTTCTCTCAACAGGTTTATCATCCACTTCAGTCCTTGTGCTCTGTTTTTTTCTCAATGGTTTTATTGCATTCATGAGCTAATTGGTCTCAATTTCTCTGCATAATCAAAGATATGGAGGAACGGTAGGAGCCCATCAATCGGAAATGAGGATGAGCTTGAAGAGAGACCCAAATTGCTAGATAGATGGATGGCCCCAAAGCCATGGGACAGCAGAGGAAGAGCCTCAACTGACCATAGAGACCCCATCAAGACGGTCGAAATCGACACCTCTCAGCCTTATTCAAGTTTAGCACCTAACTTCCGAAGATCAAGTTCAAGCCAATACCACCAACACCAACAACTAAGACCCAGTTCACCAAAACAAAGACCTAGTTCACCACTCCATAGAGATAGAGCCCACCAAAGCCAACCCTTTCATCACCAGTCCCCTGTCACACCCTCCCCATCAAAAACCAGGCCTATCCAAGTCCGGTCTGCCAGCCCTCGTTGTGTTAGAGAAGATAGAAGTTCTAATGCATCTCAAACTCCAAGCCTTAGGTCAAACTATTTCTACAGTGGTGCTATGCACCAACATAGCAGGGGTGGTGGTACAAGCACTAGTGGAAATAGTGTTGCTACATTGCCTAATTACATGGCAGCAACTGAGTCTGCCAAAGCTCGGATACGCTCTCAGAGTGCACCGCGACAAAGACCATCGACACCAGACCGGGAACGAGGAGCTGGATCAGCAAAGAAAAGGCTTTCATTCCCAGCTCCTGATCCTTACGGTGTGGCAATGGGGTATGGCGGTTATGGACATAGCTTGAGGAGCCCAAGCTTCAAGAGTGTGGCTGCATCACATTTTGGTGTGGAGCAACAGTCTAACTATTCTTCTTGTTGCACTGAGAGTCATGGTGGTGAGGTTTCCCCTTCTTCAACTAGTGACCTTAGAAGGTGGTTGAGGTGATTAATGGCTGAAATTGATGGGGGAGTGTGAGCTGTAACTTTGTCACAATGTTAGTTTGATTTGAATTGTGATTAGGATGTAGTTTTGACCATTAAATAATGATCTAGAGGCAATTGGGATGTAATTTAGAGAGCAGAGCAGTGAGTATTTGGATAGATAGTAGGATGAATCTGATTGAAGTTTTTTTTATTTCTCTCTTCCTTTCTAATGATTGGCCTGTGGTTGAAGGTGTAAGTGTGTCCTAAGTAACAAACTCTGTAACTTAGTTAATTATTTTCTCACTCTCTTTGCACTGAAATTATATCAGAACTCTGTAATCTAAACCTGCTTTCTGTGTTCTACTTTTTACTCAATTTCCACAAACCCACATATCCGAACTCTTAAAACTTCCTAGGACAATGCATTTTGTGGGAACAATAAGTTGTTCAAATTTAGTATATATTAACTCATTCTTGTTCTACTGTGCAACGGTCATTTTTGAAGCTGAACAAAAATCATGTCATCTCAGATCCCATGAGGTTTTGCTTCTTGTTTTGAATCACTATGCATTTGCTTTTCCAAGCAGTTAACAAATTAGAAAAATGTCGTGTTTCCTGGAAGCTGCTGCCGTTGTTTTTTTTTTTTGGGTTGGTAATTTACCGAAAAAAAGTGTTTATGATGTTCAGCTCTTCCTCAACTCCCACTGAAAAAGTTAAGACACATGACATGTTGCAAAACAGTGATATCCCACTGAGAATAAAAAAACAGTTATGTGTTTCTAAACTCCAAGCCCACTAAGGTGCAATGACTTATCCAAAAACAAGCCTTGCCTCTGAAAAGTGACCTCTTGCTTATTCCTACTGTATGATTATGTCTTTCAACTCCAAGCCCACTAAGGTGCAATGACTTATCCAAAACAAGCCTTGCCTCTGAAAAGTGACCTCTTGCTTATTCCTACTGTATGATTATGTCTCTGCAAATGTGCTCTCAAGTTGACGACTTTACATAACACTCGTTGGAAATTGAAACTGCATGATGCCTTGATATTTTTTTTTTTTATAATTAGCGATTGATACAATATATTGGGGAGGGGCGCTGATCCTGGGGATCGATTCTTTTTTTTTTTTCTTAGTTCTTGGTTGATATATTGGGTACACTTGATTGTGGAGGGAAGAATTTCAAGACATACATACAAATTACAAGTAGATAAATGCTAGAGAAGAAGAAGAAGACTTTCATTTTCTTCTAGCCTGCATTTCTTTATTTTAACTTTTTTTCTGGGTAATTCATATATAGTAAGAAAAGAAAATTGAGAAGATTTGATGTAGGATATGGGTGAATTGAGTATTTGGGTAATTTAGTGGAAGCAAAAACAATGGAAAACAAAAATAGAACAAAAGGGATAGGTCTGGAATCACTCTAGGGATTTGGCTTCACACCAAGTAGTCTCCAATCTCTGGAAAATAAGCTTTTCTTTATATCTCAACAACTCAACTCCTTAAAGAATTGCATGAGAGGGGTATTTATAGCAAACTAAAACCTAGAGACAATAGGATAAAAAAATCTCTTGCTAAAACAGAAATTCTAACCTAAATAAAATAGGAAACTTAAAAATCTTACTAAAATCTGGAAAACTTAGAGAACAAGTTAGACACTAATCCCAGGAATTAAAAAATGCCCCAAATTAAATGACTTCCTCTTCCATCTCTTTCTTTTGTAAACCCTAATGGGGTTGACAAAGATGTCCTCATCAATTTGATGTAGGATATGGGCGAATTGAGTATTTGGGTAATTTAAGGGAAGCAAAAACAATGAAAAACAGAAAATAGAACAAAAGGGATAGGTCTGGAATCACTCACACCAAGTAGTCTCCAATCTCTGGAAAATAAGCTTTTCTTTATATCTCAACAACTCAACTCCATAAAGAATTACATGAAAGGGGTATTTATAGCAAACTAAAACCTAGAGACAATGGGATAAAAAATCCATTGTTAAAACAGAAATTCTAACCTAAATAAAATAGGAAACTTATAAACCCTACTAAAATATGGAAAACTTAGAGAACAAGTTAGAAACTAATCGCAAGAATAAAAAATGACAAATTTAAAGACCAAATTAAATGACTTCCTCTTCCATCTCTTTCTTCTGTAAACCCTAATGGGTTTGACAAAGACGTCCTCATCAATATTTGGTGTTATGTGTGGTGGGTGACTTGTATACACACACAAAGGAGTTTTCCTAATATCAGGTCAGAGATAGAATAGGTGTTATGTACAAATATATACGTATGATAGATAATACCCTAAATTTAGAGAAAGAAACAGAAAAACTCAAAATGAAAATGTTTCTCTAAACGAGCCTTAACTTGTCAAAATAAGTTTGTTTCTGAATATGTGTGGTGTTGGAGTACAATTCATGTTAAGATAAATAAAGGGTTGCGTATGGATTCTGCAAGCGATTGGGCTTTCTATCTATGGATTAAAATTATCAAACAAGAAAATCAGACATGGCTTGGATGGGGTGACTGCATTGAGCAAATTGTTGGGTGCATTTAGGAACCCCCAAACTCTGAGCTTTTTTAGTGACTAAGGTGCATCGAAAGCAGACATGAGTTTAGTCAAGTTGGTAACAGCGGATGTGCTTTCCATTCTGCACCCGAATTTGAATCCCTTTCCCCCATAATTTACTTTATATTATTGTTTAAGGTGCATCGAAAAATGAGATAGATATATGTATATATATGATTTATTGAAAAGGGAAGACAAACTAAGTGAAGCACTTCAGTCAGTGGCGGTTCTACAGCCCTGCCTACCCCCTACCCAAATTTTTTCACTTAAAAAAAAACCTATATATAAACAAGGTTATTTTTAGCCATAACATGTGATAGTGTAAACCTTTGCCTATCCAGCCCATGTAAAACTACCCACATATGTTAGCCCACTCAAATTTAAAAATAAAAGGGAAACAATTATAATCCAGACCACACTCTTGTGTCGATAATGCATAGATAATTGAGGAATTTAAGATTTCTAAGCCTCGTAGGGTAAAGTTTTAGATTTAAATAGTTTAGTTTTGTGTTGCATTGCATTTATTTGTTTTTTTTTTGTTAAGCTTTTATTTATGTATAGAGATGCATATTTGAGGGTAAGGCTCATTACGTCCTTCCTGACTAAATGTATCTTTTTATTTTTATAAATGAAATTCATTCGTACCGTCAAGTTTTTAAGGTAAATTTCGCATACCTGACTTTTGAATCATAGATCCGCCACTGACTTCAGTCACCGCAATTTCCACAAAGAACAATCCATCTGGTGCCACACTACAGAAACAACTAGTCTTTGTGCTAAGCCTAATCCACTAGCTTGAAAATGTGAGTTACTTTTGATAGAGATTAGGTTGAGTTGTGTTTAGGATTTCAACAGATGGGTGGCACAATACAAAACCAACACCTATATATGGCTTCCCTTCCTCCACTCTTTATCTATCTATTTACTTCAAAAAATTCATTCATTTTGAAGCTACCAGTGCTTGCAAGCAACAAACACTCCTTGATTTCAAGTTAAACAAAATAAACTGACCCACATTCCCCACACCTGTCAACTTGTGATCACGAGCAGCCAACAATATCAATAATGGGAAAAAAGATAGAATGATCTAAACCCAATGAAATAGCAAATCCCATTACCAATTTATGCAACCTAACTTTTCTAGTCCTGTTTTTTTGGTAGAAAACATAACTACTAGCTGGTCACTAATAATGCAGACTTGAAAGCATTCCAAAGCTTAAATTTTTTACATTTCTTGGAAAGTATATATATATATATATATATATATATATACAAGTTTTATATAGCCCAAACAACTATATGTTACAATGTCACACTATCAAGAAAAAGACCCATCAACCATGTTTTTGTTATACACAAAATCAGGTATGTTGGGGCTCCTTCTCCGATTCACTTGTCTGTTCTCATTGTCATTCTATGTCTGCAATTCAACTCCTCCAGAGGAGCACATCAAGTGTTCATCATCCAGCAACACAAACTGCACCATCACAAACTCCTACGGCATCTTCCCCCGATCGAACGGTGTGTAGGGCAGGCAGTGTAGCGTACCCTTCTACAGAGGAAGAACTAATATCAGTTGTGGCCAATGCAACAAAGAGCAAGACCAAAATGAAGGTGGCAACTCGTTTCTCTCATAGCATTCCAAAGCTGGTTTGCCCAGGGGGCCAAGATGGGCTGATCATAAGCACCAAGTACCTCAATCGTGTGGTGGAGATTGATGCTGAAGCAAAGACCATGACATTGGAGAGTGGGGTGACTCTCAGGCAGCTCATCAGTGAGGCTGCCAAGGTAGGTCTGGCCTTGCCTTATGCACCATATTGGTGGGGCTTGACCATTGGAGGCATGTTGGGAACTGGGGCACATGGCAGCACATTATGGGGTAAGGGAAGCTCGGTGCATGATTATGTGGTGGGGCTTAGAATTGCAAGTCCAGGAGGGCCTGAAGATGGTTATGTCAAGGTTCGGAGGCTCAATAATGGTGATAAAGATCTTAATGCAGCCAAAGTTTCACTTGGAGTTCTAGGAGTAATTTCACAGGTACTCTTTTTTATTTATTTAAATTAATACAATTTATAGTCGAGTACGATATGTACTACGGCATCTAACACAAATCATTAGACTCTAGGTTATATTGTTAGACTATAAATTAAGTCACGCATTCATGTTCATTTTGTGGCTACGTAGTTCAATAATTAGATTTTCACTTAAGTTTTAAAAAGTTACAATCTTATTGTTATAATTTGATTTAGTTTGCAATCAAAGACAAAAGCTAAATTTTGTCCAACTTTCTCTTTGGTAGGTTACTCTAAATTTGCAACCCATGTTTAAGCGATCCATTACATATTTACGGAAGAACGATTCAGACTTGGGAGATCAAGTAGTTGGGTTTGGGAAGCAACATGAGTTTGCGGACGTATTATGGTACCCCAGCCAGCACAAGGCAGTCTATCGGATGGATGATCGTGTCTCCTTAAATACCCCTGGCAATGGCTTCTTTGACTTCATTCCTTTCCGAGCCACATCTTCACTTGAACTTGCAATTATCAGAACCACAGGTTTGGCTAGCTTAATTATATTAATTAACTACTTAATTAGTTCAGTTCAAGCAAATTGCATTAGCAAGAACGAGGACCGATCTTGTATGAAGGATGAATCAATTGTAAACTATGGAGAGATGGTCTATTTGATAATTGATGTCTTATGTTGTCAGATTGTGGATCAAAATTGTATGCTCGTAGATGGTTTCATGTACTCATTCAAAGTTTAACAACCCAACATGCCAAATTGTTGGCACCCTTTATTTATGTAGTGCACGTTTTGCATATGCACGTCCATCATAGCTAATTATAAGTTACATTTAAAAAAAAAAATTCTTGTTATTGTGATAGAGGAGAATCAAGAATCCACTAGGGATGCTGATGGGAAATGCTCTGGTGCAAAGTTGGTCACATCTGCTCTCATAAACGGTGCTTATGGTTTAACAAACAATGGTATGCATTAATTCTTTCTGGTATTATTGCCTTGCTTGTCTTGCCAAATCATTCTCAACTTCATTTCTAAAAGCCAAAAAGAAAAAACTTCAAAAACATCAATCAAAATTGTACTACATATTGCATTGTTCAGTATATCTAATTAATTACTGAATTTATAGGTGTGATCTTTACTGGCTATCCTGTTATTGGATATCAGAACCGCCTTCAAGCATCCGGGACCTGCCTAGACAGTCTTGAGGATGCAAGGATAACAGCATGCGCATGGGACCCCAGGATCAAGGGCGAGTTTTTCCATCAAACAACATTCAGCATCAGCTTGTCTGTGGCTGAAAACTTCATTCAAGATGTGAAAAAGCTGGTGGAGATTGAACCCAAAGCTCTGTGTGGAGTAGATATCTACAATGGCATCCTTCTGCGCTACGTTACAGCCTCGAGCGCTTACCTTGGCAAGCAAGAAAATGCAATCGACTTCGATATCACGTACTATCGAAGCAAAGACCCCATGGCTCCTAGGCTTTACCAAGGCATACTTGAAGAAATAGAGCAGATGGCGGTGTTCAAGTATGGAGCATTGCCACATTGGGGAAAGAACAGGAACATAGCCTTTGATGGAGTGATGAAAAAGTACAAGGGCGCCAAAGAGTTCTTGAGGGTTAAAGATGTTTATGATCCAATGGGGCTTTTCTCCAGTGAATGGACAGACCAAGTCCTTGGTCTTAAGGGTGGGGTGACTCTAGTGAAAGAGGGGTGTGCACTAGAAGGGTTGTGCATTTGCTCACAGGACATCCATTGTGCCCCTAGCAAGGGATACTTGTGTAGACCCGGGAAAGTCTTTGAGGGTGCAAGGATTTGTACATTTGTGGCTAAGAACCATGCCGCTAACTAGCCTAGATCACAAATTACGTCTAAATGGATCTTCGATCTCCTCTTCCGTCGGTTGAAATTTGAAGCTAGCTAGGGCAACTTGACATTGTCCATTCAAAAGCTCACTCACAGATATCCTACTACTACTCATGTAATCTTCAATAGTTGGACGAATTAAATACTTGGCTGGAGTAAAATTAATCTTCGATAAGACTCAATTTTTATTTGATTGTATTATTGAACATTAATTTTTGAGTTAAATATATTTTTAGTCACGAATTTATGAACATCAGTTCATTACCTGGACTAAGCAGAAAACTTGTGAATTCACGGAATTATAATCATAAATAGTATGCTAACAATGTGTAGTCCCGTAAAAAAGGGCATTGACTTGTAGATCAATAATTTTAGGTTCAAACGCCCATGACACCTTGGAAGTGTGTGTCTGTGGGAGCAAAAAATAAAGGCCCAAGTAACAAGCCACTCCCCATGAACCCTAAATTTAAGGGAGTGGAGTCAATCAAATAACATTAGATCCACTGCCTTGGAACATGGAGATAAATAATGGATATGAGACTTGGAGTCCAAGGGTTTAGTACTTATAAAAGGTCATCTAATCCCCTAGCATAAGGGGAGAGAGGTATGAGATTATTATGACTCTACTGCAATATTCCTTAGTGAACTCTGACTTGAGCGTCAGAGTGTTTTCCTGTAGGTACCCCCCTCCTCTCTCATTGATGGCAAATGAAAGATGGTGTTCGGCTTCTCAACATGGAATACAAGATTATTTGTTGGAGAATCCGAAATTTCATGCTCCAACAGTGTTTGTGCATGAAAACTCATTCTCTTTGTAGTTTAGACTATCGTTTGTATTCAGAAAAATTCATAATAAGTATAGTACTTGACTTAGAGTTAGAAATGTGAAACAAATGCAACATGTTACAAATGGGCGTGGGATTTTACTTCCACAACGACGTCGTTTGCCCAAGTCTCTATTTTCCAGTCTCATATTGACTATGTGTAGCTAGGATTGGGAATGATAGAACACGAAACAACCAAAGAAATGCATCTGCTCTTTCGGCGGTCATCAAAAGCCGCAGTAACGGTCACTCGCTCTCTGGCCCTCCCGCCAAAACGCCCATCCTCCTCTTCCTTCGTCTTCTTCCTCTCATCACAACCCCATAACCAGAACCACAAAATCGGCTCCATCGGCTCCCCTTCCAGGATCCAAAATCTCATCGCTTCACAATCAGACCCTCTCCTTGCCAAAGAGATCTTCGACTTGGCCGCCCGCCAACCCCATTTTCGCCACTCCTACTCTTCCTTCTTCACTCTCATCCTCAAGCTCGGCCGCTCCAAGTACTTCTCTCTCGTCGACGACCTCCTCATCCGCCTCAAGACCCAGAACTACTCTGTCTCCCCGGCTCTCTTTTCCCACTTGATCAAGATTTACGGCGAAGCCAATTTGCCACAGAAAGCCCTCCGCACCTTTTACACCATGGTGGAATTTGACTGCAGGCCTTCCGTCAAACACCTGAATCGCATTCTTCAAATCCTCGTTTCTCACCGGAACTTTCTCCGCCCAGCGTTCGACGTCTTCAAGGACGCTCACCGTCATGGGGTGATGCCCAATACTCAGTCTTACAACATCTTGATGCGTGCTTTTTGTTTGAATGGGGATCTTAGCATTGCCTACCAGCTGTTCAACAAAATGTTTGAGAGAGACCTTGTTCCGGATGTGCAGTCGTATCGGATTCTGATGCAGGGGTTGTGTAGGAAGGGTCAGGTGAATACGGCGGTTGATTTTTTGGAGGACATGTTGAACAAAGGGTTCGTTCCGGATTCGTTGAGTTACACTAGTTTGTTGAATAGTTTGTGTAGGAAGAAGAAGCTTCGTGAGGCGTATAAGCTGCTTTGTAGGATGAAGGTTAAAGGGTGCAATCCTGATATTGTGCATTATAATACTGTTATTTTAGGATTTTGTAGAGAAGGGCGTCCAGTTGATGCTTGTAAGGTTCTTGAGGATATGGCATCAAATGGGTGCTTGCCAAATTTGGTGTCCTATCGGACTTTGGTTAGCGGGTTATGTGATCATGGGATGCTTGATGAGGCAAAGAGTTATATGGAGACAATGATATCAAAGGGGTTTTCTCCACATTTTTCGGTTGTTCATGCTTTAGTTAAAGGGTTCTGTAATGTGGGTAGGGTTGAGGAAGCCTTTGCAGTTTTGGAGGAGGTGCTAAAGCATGGGGAGGTTCCTCATACAGATACTTTGCTTACAATAGTTCCTGGGATATGCGAAGAGATTGACCTAGAGAGATTGGAGGAAATTCTGAAAGAGGTAATGAAGGTGGAAATTAGGCCAAACACCAAAATAGTGGAAGCAGCTATTGGTTTGGAGGATTATTTGATAAAAAAGATACGGGCTAAACCGAGGAGAGCTTATTAGATGCTTCTTACTATTTGCCTTTTTTGTATGTCACTAATCCAGCCATAAACGTGGCAAGTGCTTTTCAAAAGAATGCAATCTTGCTTGAAGCAACTGCAACTCCACCGACATGGGTGTTTTGGTACTTTAGTTTGCTTCTCCTTCCATCATGTATCATCTCTACCCCTTATTATTATCCTACTGAGAGAATATAATGAGTTGTATGACATCATTTCATGTTAATTTTTGGCTGCATATTGTCAGTTTTCCAAGGAGGCTTTTAAGTGGCCTTATTTTAGTTTGTTCTTGTTTACAGTAACAGGATGCTAGTTTACTTGAAGTACTGCTTTTCAGGCCTTGTTTTTCCACTAGGTATGGACTTCACTTATTGGAGTTGTTCAATTGGAATATCACAGTATATCCCTCTGTGCGATAATCCCATCTAGAATTGGTTGTGTGGGTCTTGAACTATACTATTCATAGAAAATGAGATATAAATCGTACAGTATAGATATGAAGTGGTGAAGGAAGACTAACATTCTTTTATACCGGAACACATTTTGAATTACTTGCATAGCGTCATTTCTTGCTGGATGTTAACTTACGTAATCTGATTAAGAGAGTTTGCATTAAATATCTCTATTTGCAGGACGGGAACAATTCCTCCCTCACACGTGCCATCTCTCAGTCAGAACAGAACTTCTGCAATTTTTATTGGAGGGTTCCGATGCTCCTAATACAAGAGCAGCAGGAGAATATCTTAACTTGTATTTTCTCTTGGAGCTAGAAACTGAAGCTACGTTAGACGTTCTGAGATGTGCTTTCATTGAAGATGAAATCTCAAAACCCAACATTTATTCTCATGATTCAGCTGATGCACACATGGAGCTGCCGGATGGGAACAATTCAATGGCTCAAAGTCAGAATTCAATGGTTCAAAGTAGATACTCTCATTCATGTTATTATTAAGGGTATCTCCCCAATAGATGGATCTCCTGGCGATGACGACACTGCATCAATAGTAGACTGGCCTTCAAAGAAAGACATTGGTCATCTGTTTGAGTTTAGTGCGTACTATGTTGCATGATGACACTGCATCAACAGAACCATAAAGCTTGTCCATGACATTCCCCCTCAGTGTGTTACATCACCTCAGGTTCTAAATGTTTCACGTTTTACCTTTTCAGCTGTTGTGTGGACTTTTGATAGCTATCGCGTGGAAAGAACACTGTTTATGCCTGTGCCAGAAATATGGGATAACAGATGCTGCATCATTCTTGTTGGAAAGGGTTGGTGATGTTGGCAGTGCTCTTTTACTTACACTTTCCACCCTCAGTGAAAAATGTATCAAGCTTGATACTGCTGTGGGAAGTCTGGTATCAAGTGGTTCTGCACGTACTGAGCATTGCAGCAATGCTTTAAAGCTCCATAAAGGTGTTCATATCTTAAGAAAATTGTTCTCTCGGTTCATCAAGGATATTGTTGAGGGCATGATAGGTTATGTTCGCCTTCCAACTATCATATCCAAACTCCTTTCTGATAATGGTAGCCAGGAATTTGGTGATTTTAAATTCACAATATCAATATTAGATAATGAATTTGTTTTGCCTTTTTTGAGAATTCAAATTTGTTAAAGAGGGATAATTCAAATTTGTTTTGCACAGGCTGATTGATGCGCAAAACATAGTGGACAAATTGACCTCTGTTTTTACCTAGTCCACAGTTCACATCCTCACACAATTTTTTTTCAGAAGTTTCACTTGGATCCCTATACCTCAAATTTGTGATAGTTGTTGATTAGTGTAAGCTTCGCGAAGTGATAAGAAAAGCAAAAACCAAAGCCCTCTCACACGAGTTCCCGTGTGTAGTGATACTAATCTTAAATAATGGCCTGACAACGTGATAACCGTTGATTAGTGTAAGACTTTGTGACAAAACTCATATCAATTAATGGCTCATAGCAACATCAAAATGTGACCACAACATTGAGCAAGTCTCCAGTCTGAAACACATTGTGGATGAAGCCAAGCAACATCAAAATGTGAAGTAACTGGTCCTAGTAAATTTGTAACTTTCTTGGACTAGGGGCGAGTGCCATGGAACTACCAACTGTTCTTTTATAGTGGTTTTACATAGAATTTCTTTAGACACAGCAAGATATTGCTGGGATTTAAAAATCCATAATTTTGTGTCCTTAAAAATGGTAGGTCATAGTAGAGATCCCCTGAAGAAATATTTATTACAATATTCAGAATTATAACATGAACATGGGTGCTTATTGGGAAATTAATTATAGATACGTGTGATGTTGAAGAGTTATACAGAGTATTAGGATTGTGTGATAGAGTGTATATTAGGATGTACCAGGGGTATTTTTGGTACTTAAATATGGTGTACATAGTTAAGTTTATATTTTGAAGAAAATATTAGGGTGTACTTAGATAATATGGTGTCCTCAATTAATTTTAGGGTTTCGTTTAGCAACATTTAGTTATTTCATGCCTTCGACTTTACCTAGCATAATTTTTATACTAAATACAAGTGGAAAAACAAAATTGTGATGTGGCGCTGTCACGGCGTATTTTCATTGGTAGAAGTATCTAACCCCACAAGAATGAGGTGTAACCGCATTCATTGTGCGTTTTCTCTCACTCTCTTTCCCAAATAGGAGCATTCGGGAAAGAAAACCCATTTGGGGTTCGTCGGATAACAACACGAACACACCCTTCGAAGCCCCTTTTTTTTTTTTTTTCCCCGAGAGAAACCCAGACGCCAAAAACCCAACAACCAAATCTTTGTTCCCAAAACCACTGGTACATAAAGTCTCACTCTGTTTCAATTTTTCTGATGTTGTGGTATAACTTTTTATATGCCGGAGTTGCGTTGTCCCGTGTATTTCTGATTCGCTTTTGAGCATTCTCATAACTCTCACATCCACAAAATCTCTCCTTTTCTGGGTTCTGTTGTCTTGCGTCTAGTTCTGTAGCTCTTCTCTCTGTGCTAATTGATTTTCTTTTTCTCTCCATTGTTTAGGCATAGGATTGGTTGGCTTGGGTTGTTCAGTTTTGGCAGGGGTTTTTCTCAGCCAAGTAGTTGTATTCTCTATTGGGTTTTTTATCTACAGCAATTTCATCAATGGGTTCTTCTATTTTACTTAGATGAATTTGTTTACCCCCTTGAACTAACTGTATTGTGGAGGCAGAGAGGGGTTAGCCCTAGTATCTGTTATCTAGTTATATTAGAAAGAAAGCATTGTGTTTTTTTTTTCTAATCTAAGTTGTTTTTAGGTTGCGGGAATCCTTAAATGCAAAAACTATTGGCTTAACATTTTTTTATAGTTATTCTGACACTCATGCATGAACAAAATAGTGCATAACCCTTTATGTTATATTTAAACATTGTTTACTACTCTCTTCTTGTGCTCCATTTGCTTGATGGATTCACGAGGTTAGAAAAGAAAACTTGGATTTGATTAAAGTTCTATAATTGGATTGCCAATAATAAGGTCTCTATGTTGTTTACCAGCAAACATGGGGCGTCCAGGAAAGCTGGCCAGTCTCTTGTTGCATTTTTTACAAGTCTCCCTTGGCATTGGTTTTTTCATTGCCTCTTGCTTAGAAACGACTATTAGTGCTTTTCTTGCTTTGGAAGTTCTTCTGAGCTTAACATTTGTTAGTTCTTCACTAGTGTATATGTATGCCTTTCATGCAAATTCTCATGGGGTCGGTGCAATTTCCATAATTATTTTACGAGCCTGCAGCTCATTCAGTTGACAATTGGATTAGTTATTGGATTACAAAAGTTGGTGCTTGAACCAGACATGGCAGAAGGAGCGGAAGTTGAGGAGCGGGTGGATCTTGACGAAGACAACTACATGGAAGAGATGGATGATGATGTAGAAGAGCAAATAGATGAAGATGGAGTAGATGGAGTAGATGGAGGCAGTGATGAAAATGTGGAGGAGAATGCTGAAGAAGCACATGAAGATCCTACAACTAAGGCTAGCGAGAAAGATCAATCACCAGAACCAGATGAAAGCCATAATACCGGTGAATTTGTGGACGATGAAGAGAAACCTTCTGCTTCTGTCAATGAAGAGGAGAAAGAGAAACATGCTCAACTTCTTGCCCTTCCTCCCTATGGATCTGAAGTTTTCATTGGTGGACTTCCTAAAGACACCTTGGAAGAAGATCTAAGGGATCTATGCGATGAAATAGGCGAAATTATTGAGGTCAGAACTGCAACCTCTTGTGCTTCTCACATTTTGGCCTTCTGTTTGGGGCCGTCTGGAGTGGTAGTTTGATTTTCTCTGAGGGTTTGATTCGTTAATTATTTTGCAGATAAGATTAATGCAAGACAGAGAAACTGGTGAAAGCAAGGGTTATGCATTTATAGGATTTAAGACTAAAGAGGTTGCACAAAAAGCCATTGAAGAATTACATAATAAAGCATTCAAGGTAGTGATGTTTCTCTTTTGCAGTGCTGTGTAGTATTGCCTTTGTTCCTTTTTAAAATATGTCCAGCCTGATTGTGATCTATAATGTGTTTCGCCTCTGCAGGGTAAAACCTTAAGATGTTCACTTTCTGAAACAAAGCATAGATTGTTCATTGGTAATGTTCCAAAAATCTGGACTGAGGATGAGTTTCGAAAAGTCATTGAGGAGGTTGGTCCTGGGGTTGAGCACATTGAGCTAATAAAGGTTAGATTTTTAAACTCTTCTTTTGTTATGTTAATTTGGAGGTTAATAGCAGCTTGGATAAATGTTCTTACGGAATTAACTTTTATTAATTGCAGGATCCCCAAAATCCAAGCAGAAATCGTGGTTTTGCTTTTGTTCTGTATTATAATAATGCCTGTGCTGATTATTCAAGACAGAAAATGTCAAATTCAAATTTTAGGCTGGATGGAAATACACCAACTGTGACCTGGGCTGATCCAAAAAGTACTTCAGATCATTCTGCTGCTGCTCAGGTAACTCCAATTTCCAATTGAATGCAAGTTCTAGGTTCAGGGCTTTAAATTATCAGTTTGCAGATTTTTTTATTCATAAAAAGTATATCAGAAGCTTAACTGATTATGTTTGAACTGCATCTGGTACCATGTCAATGCAAGCGATCAACTAGTTTGTTGGAATCTGTGGGATTTTACGTTGCACCATGGTCCACTGGGCTGCATCCCAGGGGATACAAGTGCATCTTGGTTGTTAGTCAATCTCACTGTACTGCATCTTCCCACCGGCACTTGAGGAAGACCACTAGCATGGCAGTACACTCCTCGCAAGCTGTCATACAATAGCCTAGGCTTTTGGGACAAGCTTTTGGGCATTGCAGTGACCGTGCCTCTAAAATCATTTCTAAACATCCACGTTAAGTATCACATAAGGCCTTATATAAAATCTTAAAAGAAATGATAAATAGTTGATTTTTTTATTAAATTTGTAACCGCAATGGAAATGTATTAGTTTTGTAAGAATATTGGGGTGAATTGGAGTGGTTTTTTCCTGTTCTTTGTATGTTTAGTAAGGGGTATATTTTCTTCTTTTTCTTCTTTTTAAGTTTAGTGGATTGGAAAGTGTATTTTGTTTGCCTGTTTTTCTTATTTTTAAGTTTAGTAAGGGATATTTTTGTCAGAAATTAAAAGAGTGGAGAACCTAAATGGATTGTTGCCTGTTGGCTTTCTATATTAGTATAGATATATGTTCTAGTTATATTTTCAAATCGTTAAATTCACATGAATCATAGCTTGATTTGATATGAACTTATTAAATTTGTCGACAAACTCGGAACGAGAATTTAAAAGCTCATGTTTAGTTTCATTGCGACCTTTTATCTTCTATTTAAAATGTTCAATTATGTTTTATGTTTCCCTGCCCTATCTACTGACTGTATGTTTTTGCTTTTGCAATTTTCAGGTGAAGGCTCTTTATGTGAAAAACATACCTGAGAACACTAGCACTGAAAAGCTGAAGGAACTATTTCAGCGCCATGGTGAAGTAACAAAAGTGGTTATGCCACCTGGAAAAGGTGGCCAAGGAAAACGGGATTTTGGTTTCGTCCATTTTGCTGAAAGGTCAAGTGCTTTGAAGGCCGTCAAAGATACTGAGAAATATGAAATTGATGGTACGTATTTTGCACCTCATCAGGAGCTTTTTGTTAATTTAAGATCCAGTGAGATAGACCTCTCTTTTAGAAGTTGTTTTTTCTAATTTTAGTTTGATGGAACGTGACTTATTCATCTTTTAACATACATGCAGCTTGTTCTAAGTTAAGCATATACAGTTGAGGGTCAATTTTCAGTGCCCTGATATTTGAAATCCTCAACTAAAGAAATTAGTGAATGAAGCCAAAATAACAGTGAAAATTTTATCAGTTGGTTTGTGCCTCTAAAATCAAGTACATGGAAGATTTTGTTTTTTAAGCTTCTTTTGATTTGCTTTGGGTAGATTATGGGCCCGAGGCCCAAACACAAAGAAACTGACTACAAGGGCCACAAATAGCCCTAGCCCTGCAGACAAAAACAATAGCTTCAAAAGCGATAAGAATCATGTCTGTAGGGGCTGCACTCTGAATTCTACAACTGAAATTCCAAAGCTGGCCAGTGGCCAGCCATTCTGCGGCACAACTTAGGGTTTAGGATTTGGAGTTCTGCGGATAAGTGAAATGAGGCAATTAAATCAAATCATATAGAGATCTGTTTCACAATGTTTTAAAATTTGGAGTTCTGTTTTTAGATTCAGGACGTAGAATGCAATGCTATATGATTTGGGTATAGACATCAAATAATAGATGGCTGCTGGAATGTACTTAAAACTCTTGCGGTCTATTCTTTTCATCATTGGGATATAAAGTTACTGCAATTAAGTCAGATATCAAACCCAGATTTCTATTATTTATACTGTAACCTGACATGTTAGAACTTAGAAAAATGGTGGTGGCATTATGAACTTGATTGTAAATGTTTTGAAATAACAGCTTCTGCAGAACATATAATGGTTATTGTCACAGGGCAAGTTCCTCTTTACATTGAAATGTTTCTGCTGTTGTGTAAAGCTACTTAATTTGAATATTAATCAACGGGGAGGATGGTTTTTTCTATTACATATTTCTTTATCTGATTTTTGTATAATATTGTGAGTTGGTCGATAGACACTGATCTGAAACTTCCTTTTCTTTTTCTTTTTTTGTGCTCATAATGTCTCCAAAAATAATTCGTCCATCGATTTGTTTACAGGTCAGCCACTGGAGGTTGTCCTTGCGAAGCCTCAGACTGAGAAAAAATCCGATGGGGCTTATCCCTACAATGCGGGGCCTCATGCAAATCACCTTCCACACCCAGGTTATGGTGGTGGTTTTGCTGGAAATCCATATGGCTCTGTAGGGGCTGGATATAGTGTTCCTGCAGGTTTTCAGCAGGTAGATCACTGTATTTATATTGTTCCTCTTTGTCTTGGTATGAATCCTGTATCAGTGTAATGTCTTCTAACGGATTCCATTCATGAACAGCCAATGATATATGGTAGAGGGCCAATGCCTGCGGGAATGCACATGGTGCCTATGGTTCTACCAGATGGTCGAATTGGCTATGTTCTGTAAGTTGCCACTTGTTTTCTGGGAGATTCTTTTAGAAAGAAAAAAAACGAAAATAATTATGGAATAATGTCTCATAGAGATTGCTTTTGTGCAGTCAGCAGCCTGGTGGACAAATCCCAACTCCTCGTCCTCGGAGAGTGGATCGGAGCAATGGTCCAAGTGGACAGCCTGGACGAGGTGGTGGTGGCAGCGATGAAAGTAACCGTGGCAGGAGGTACCGGCCTTACTAGTGGCAGAGGATTGAGGTTGTTTTTTGGGTAAAACAAGGAACATGTGACTGGTTGGAGGACGAGTTACATCAGACAGAAAACGAAAATAACAGAGCCGCCTCCCCCTCCCTTTTTTCACTTTTCAATGGAAAAGATGGGGCAAAAAAAGAAAAGAAAAAGAAAAAGGCTGCTAGGCTTAGGAAAATGAGGTATTATAAGTTTATAACTGAATGTTGGTGTCTCATTGCTGTTAGATGTATGGCCAAAAAAAAAATGCTTCAGATAATTGACAGTCTAGGAATTGTTTCTTACGTATTAACTTATCCGCTTGTAATGCATTTTGTTGGCATTTGTTCATTGACATCTAGCAGAAATCAAAGTTTATTTTGCATCCGAATTTTGACGTTGCTTATTTTTTCTTTTTTCTTTTGCTAGTTTATTGTATTAGTAATAATGGCAGTTTGAGTGTATTATCAGCTGCTTGATTATGTAATCAACTAATGTAGAACAACAGGTCTGAATATCAATTAACGGCGAATTATGATGTTTTGCAATTTCGGATCTTCCAGTCAAGGGGACCAGTTAACGCTTTGTGTTCTGTACACTTGTCAACTAGAAAAAGTTGTTTTAGGACAACTCAGATTGTAGATCAAAATTCAGAATAGGAGGATCTTGGTTTGCCCAATTTATGCATTTGGTTCCGAACCAGAGCCAAATGCTGTGGCATATTCTTCTCCCTTGCTGGAAATTCTAAATATGTATTATTAGGTACAAAATGTATGGCCACTGATCATAGATATTTGATGCCTTGGACTTGGTCTACCGACACTACATGTAAATTGTTTCTTTCGACGTTCAACTTTTCAGTTGGTTAGGGCACCCAAGTTCGAATCCTTTCCGTAGATTAGATTAATATTAGATTAATTTAGAAATTTTTTGACAATTGCGCGGGTAAAATAAAATTTTAAAATCAAGACAATTGAATAATAACAAAAATCAGAAAAGAAACATGGTCCGTTACAAAATTTGTACAGAATCAAGTAAACTAATGTTATGTATGCATCAGTGTCCCAGAAAGTTGACATGCAAGGGAAATAAATTAACAAATTGAAAGCGGGGAAGTTTGCTCACTGTTATCCGCTGTTTCATACCAACGTCTTTATAAAATGATAAAATGTTAGAGTCGAATATCAGCAATTGGTCTTTGTAATCAATCGAAACTGCAATTCAAGAAAAGGCATTTCATATGCATATAATTTGATTGGCCAGACAGCCACTTTCTTATAAGAAACCAATCGTAGCTGTCCTGTCCTACAGAGTATCCAGGAATTCAGATTTGCAAACCTAGAAAGTCTTTGTAATTTGCTCTTATGTAGTTTGCATATTTTATATACATCTTCTTGTGTAACACAAGTCATTTTCAAAGAAAAACCCAATTCCAAGACTTACCTTCTTTCTTCTTTCTTCTTTCTATTGTAAAGAGAGATCAATGGGAAGTTTCTTGATGATCAAACAAACGATCAAGAAACACAACAATCATAAACTATTGAAGGCAATTTAAAAGAGTGTAGATTCATCTTTCTTAAGACAACAAGTAAGAAACAACACGGAAAATAAGTTTAAAAACACAAAACTTAGATCATCAAAGAAAGACAATGCTGCTTAAACAAGAAGCCAAATAATTAAACACGGCACTGCCATGCCGCCATGTTACTTACAATGGGAAACTAAAGTATGACTCGGAAACTTTCTGGACATGATGTTCATTCTTTAATAAAAGATGGATTTTGTATCGATAATGTCCAAAGATTAACGTCTTGCACAAGGAGCCAGTGAGGTATAGCTTAGTCGACCGGACTATTCCACCTCCACCATGTGGAAAGAGATTCGAAATCCCAACACCCATTGAATATTTGTGTAAACCCCTCTCCCCCAATCGCTTATGCTCAAACAACGTCATGCACAGAGAAGAACTGCCCACACAATTACACCATATGGTGAAAGTGAAATGGAAAGCTCAAAAAATTGCCCTCTATGCTCTATTGCAAGTGTCCATAGGTGACATTAGTTTCATTTCTCCGAATGTGATTCATTTATACAATGCAAGAGTAACAAGACCAGGTGTTGAAAAAGAAAAAGAAAACATTGCTATGAATCAAATAAAAATATTATTCACAATTGGAATGCATAGATGGGCAAACCCTCAAATGACCTTAGAAGAAAGCTCCTGAAAGCGCTTTTCCAATTCATCCAACCTATCACCCCACTCACCTTTCACACACAAGGGCCTCACTTTCCCATCCTCGTCCACACCTTCCTCTTCCCTGTGGCTTCCCACATAGGATGATGATGATGATGATGACGACGACGACACATTTGCCTTCTTTTTTTCTTACCAATCTCTCTGCTTTTCTTATCAGCTGCTTTCTGGAGAGCGAAAAGCACATCAGACCCACTAATAATCTGCTTGCCCTCTTGATTTTGCCTTTGCTTTTGCTTTTGCTTTTGCTTTGAGAGAATTGGGGTTGTGGGTTTGTGGTTGGATTTGAGTTTGGTGAGAATTGAATGGCCTAAGCCACCGAGGTCTTGGCCTGGTGGCTGAGACTTGGCGGAGACGGAGAGGCTCTTGAGATTGAGAGGTGGTTTGTTGAGGTTGCGTACGAGAGGGTGGCATGGCGGTGTTGGTGGGGGCAGGTAGTAGGACACTGCCCACATTGCTGTGTGGTTTTTGGTATTTGGGGTTTTTGAATTCTTTGCTAAATGGGTTGGCTTTGCTTTTTATGTTAGCCATACATATAATGTGGGTTGGGTTATCTTTATTAAGTGGACTATTTGATTGATCGATGGGTCAGGTTGGGTTGACCCATGACTTTTTTAGTAGAAAAATATTATCAAAATATAAACAAGTACTTAAATTAAAAATATAAAGTTTAACGAAGTATTAAGTTTTGTTCATTGAATCAAAATAACGAATGGGAGTGTGAGTTAGGCTAGTTGACTAAGGTAGTAGGCCCGCTCTCCTTGCACTTGAGTTCAATTACCTTATCCATATATTATTAGTATAAAATATCTAATTATTGTTAGTCTCAAAGAGAGAATGAGTGGAGGGAGTCATACATTCACAATAAGCTACATTAAGCTTGTTAAAGAAATAAAAGGAAGCAAGAACTCTTGTAAAGAGGCTTACTTCCCCTAACCCTCTTGCTTAGGGTTTGTTTAGTGGGTTGCGGAATTGGAAATGAGAGAGATTTTGTTCATTAACAAATGAAAGTGCAAGTGTGGAATGGACGTCATATCACTCCCTCGAAACCATTGTTGGGGAAGGGGCAGGTTTGGTTTGAACTTTTGCCACCTTCCCAAATCAATAAAATTTGTGAACGCTCGTCAACGCCGAGGGAAAAATGGCTTTGATTTGCAAATTAGTGGTTTATCTTGGGTTCGAGCTCTTATAGCACATTATTAGTGAGTGTGTGTGAGAAACCACCCTTCCACCCTTTAGTTTAAACTATCACTAATATTCAAGAAAATTTGTGAACAGTCAGGATACTCAAGCAGAAAATTCGGATGCAACAAACAAAGAAAGCAATGGATGTTGTTGTGAGAAAAGGGAAGGGCCTACTACAAGACCAAACCAGTATTGATCGAATTGTGCAAATTGATTAGTTAAACACGTCATTTTTGTTGATGGGACTGAGATCAACTCCCCCTCAATTCCTGCAAGTCAGTGTCGAGTTGATGCAACTTACAAAACCTAATAAATAAATAAATAAATGTGAACTGACTCAAAAAAAAAAAAAAAGTTAAAAAAAGGTAATAACAATGAATAGTCGTGTTTGTGGCTTCAGTCCCTTGAAGCCCCATAAAATTTATGGATAATCCCAAAACCAACCAACCAATCCACCCTCTTGGTCACTAATTTGGGTACCAACCTTGTTACATGTCCCAATCAAATTGCTCAGCAATAAAATGAAAAAGTAATATTCCCAATCAGATTAAATACCCACAACAAATCCGTGGTCCATACATGCCCATCTCATGTGAGTTTGCATTGCATGGCCATATCAACTGGGGAAGGATTCAAAACAAATACCCAGAAAAGAGGGAAAACCCAATCCACTTGCGTTGCGTCTTCCAACCCTAGACACACCTATGTATATTCAAATGAAAGAGGTACTGAGTTTGAATTTCAGAGACGGACCGGACGGACGAGAAGTTATGTTGTTAAAATAGAAAATAAAAGAAAATTAGATTTCAATTTTCAAGTAGTTTCTGTGCATTGATTGTAAATTTGTAATTGTACAACACTGAAGTTACATGTCAATGACATGGAAATTTGGAATCTTCCCCTCTAGAATTGAAACTGGACAAAGAAACCTTTCAATACACATCTTCTAAATCCAGCAAGTGGGCGATTCGCTAATAAAAACAAAAAATACTAAGAAAAGGGAAAACAATGCGTGTATTTACGAAGACCTTAATTTCCAATTACTTTTAAATAATTCACTTTATTATGTGCCATCATAAGAAATTCAGTAAAATATTACAAATACAAACGAAAATCTAAAAATAAAATAAAATAAAATAAACCCAGCCACATGTTAATTCCCCATGACAGCCTCATCCATTGCAATGGCGCCACATGGAAAGACAGAAATCCTAACGGATTGAAATTTTAACCGGGTACCTATCAATCGAGTCCATCCACGGGTTACCCAACCCGTCCCCGATCGAAATAGGCCGGAGCGCCCGCCAAACCGCGCTGTTACACTTGAAACCCGACCCGAATGCGATCTGCCAGACCCGGTCACCCCGACCGACCCGCCCCTTGGCCTCCGCGTACGCCAGCTCGTACCACAACGAGCTACTCGACGTGTTGCCGAAGCGGTGCAGAGTCATTCTAGAAGGCTCCATGTGCCACTCAGTGAGTTGCAGGTTCTTCTCCAACTCGTCCAGCACGGCCCGCCCGCCGGCGTGAATGCAGAAATGCTCGAACGCGAGCTTGAAATCCGGTATGTACGGCTTCACCTTTGCCTTGAACACCTTCTTTCGGATCAGCGTGATGAAGAAGAGCACCTGCTCCGAAAACGGCAGCACCAGTGGGCCCAGCGTCGTGATGTTCGTTTTCAACGAATCGCCGGCAACCGCCATCAGCTCGCGCGCGAGAGACACGCCGATTGTTCCCTTGTCGTCCTCCCGCTGGTAAACGCAATTGTAATTCCTGTCGTCCGCGCCCTTGTGGGTCCGTACGGTGTGGACGAGTTCGTACTTGGACCGGGTTCGGTCCCGGCTTTTGTTCGACAGTAGTACCGCGGCGCCGCCCATTCGGAAAATACAGTTGCAGAGCAGCATCGACTTGTCGTTTCCGAAGTACCAGTTCAAGGTGATGTTCTCGGTGCTCACTACGACGGCGTAGGAGTTGGGGTTTGCTTTGAGGAGGTCCTTGGCGAGGTCGATGGAGATCAGACCGGCGCTGCAGCCCATGCCACCGAGGTTGTAGCTTTTAATGTCGGTTTTGAGCTTGTAGTGGTTGACGATCATGGCGGAGAGCGACGGCGTCGGGTTGAACAGGCTGCAATTTACGATGAGGATGTCGATTTCGCTCGGTTTGACTCCGGTTTTTTCGAAGAGCGAGTTGAGCGCGCCGAACATAACCGTCTCGGCCTCGGACCGGGCTTGCTCCATGGACAGCTGAGGTGGTTTGGATGTAATTCCAGGCGGCAAGTACGTCTCGTCGCCTAGACCGGACCGGTTCGCAATCCGGGTCTGGAATTGAACCGTGTCCTGAGCAAATGCGCCGCTGTCTTCGGTCATTTTTAGAAAGGAGTCGACCGACAGCTTGTTTTGGTCGTCCGGTTTGTAGCACGAGAAGTCGACGAGGTAGACCGGTCTGGAGCGCTTGGCCCAGTAGAGGCCGAGGAAGAAGAGGAGGACGCCGGAACCGGCGAGGCGGGTGGCGGCGTCGATGCTCTCGAGGCGGACGGCCTGGTTGGTCCAGAGCTCGGTGATCCGGTTCAACTCGAGACCGGTGAGCTGTATGACTACGGACACGAAGAGAGGTAGGATGAAGAGGAACAAGAGAATGGTGGCTGCGTTACAAGAGTAACCGTAGCCGAGTTTGACGTACTTGAGCTTGACGGACTGTAGGAAGTCCGGCAAGCGTTGGCGGATTTTGATGACGGCGGAGAAGGAGTCCTTGAAAGCCATCTCCGCCGTCAATCTCTCCTTGTCCATGTCTATACTACTATTACTAGTAGCATGAGCAACATCCATTGATGAAGTGAATTTGATTGTATCTCTCTCAAACAATCAGTCTCTGTGTGTTTTATAAAATAAAGCACCAAATTATAAGCACTGTTTATAATAAGTCGAAGAGTTACGGTAGCATCGGTCGTTTGCGTGTGCGTGTGAAGAAAAGAAGCGAAAACGAACACGGCTAGAGAGGGAGAGAGGGGTCTGAAGAATGGGGAAGGGGGGGCATGGAAATGGGAATTAATAGTGAGGTGCTGCAAGAAAGCTGGAATGATGATGTTGAATTAATTGTGAGTAGTTCATAGAGGGAGAAGGATAGGCAGATAGCTCAACCACCATTTGGGTTTATACTAAATTAATGTTGGGGGGATGGGGTCCAAGTTTTCCAAATTCTGGTTAGTGTGTGCGGCACATGTGAGATAATAGAGAGAGAGAGAGAGAGGATCTGAGGGAGGAGGAGGAGAGGATCAAAGGTACTTACTTCTTCCCCTTCTTTTCCGAACAGTTTGCACATTCTTGACATTTCCACTTATTCAAATGTAAAATATGCATAAAAAACTGGGGACCATTTGCAGTCCTGTTTTGGCCTTTTGGGTGGGGCCCAATTGTTTGATTGTGCAATAATATTTGGAGGAGGGTGCAGCTGACTGACTAGCCATCAAAGAACATTAAATGGAGGTAAGAGTCAAAGCAAGCACAAGTAGCCGCTAAACGGTCTACGAGAAGAACCAAACAATGACCGTCTCAATCTTCGCCACGTCTGCTGTCTTTTTTACTCCCATTTTTCCATGAATTAGCTAAACAACAAAACTCTTTCTTCGGTCAGTTACAACTATATATCAATTTCCCACAAGGACTTCAACTATATATCTTTTTCCTATAAATATCATATAATATATGGCATTAACACCTTCGGTCAGTTACCACTAGTAGTTTGGAGTATTATATTAGGCAAGGTCATTAAAAGGGTAGACTACTTCGACAATCCTATGATTAAAGCTCGCCAAATCCTTACATTTGGAAGATCAAATTGCATAACTAGCTCCTTTTAAAAGAAAATCTTTTTAGTTGCGCCCCAAAATTTACTACGAATTTGAGAATTTTTTGTACAATTTACAGATAACGGAGAGTTATATTTTGATAAACTATGAAAACTTGAAAGGAAAAGAAACACAACCAAAAATAAAGTAGAGTAGCAACCACGGGGGGTTAGAAATGACAGTCCTATTGGCTGTCTTCTGAAAAACAAGTAAAACTTAATGGAGTTAGATTTTGACTCTTCCACCATAATGAATACAAGAAGAAATTAACAACTAACTAACCCAAAGAAAATAGTAAAAAGTGAAAGTGAAACCCAAAGAGAAATTGCATTAAACCAAGAACTATGAATGATCACCTATTATTCCACATAACTTCAACTATAATCCGCCCATTCATTTAGAACGTGTTTTATTTATTTATTTATTTAATCAATGTGGTGTAAAGAAGATTCGAACTCATAGTCCACCAAATGATATTAGAAGAAAACCCAATTTAAAATGTGATATTCTTAACCCAAGTTATCCCAAATCTGAATAGATGTTAGCTGTTTTCTATTATATTTACCTACCCACTTCGACAATATCACAAAATTCAAGGCGTTAATTACATGCCGGCAAGTGATTTTTTATTTATTTTTTGCTTCCAATCACAGTCAGAAGAATAAAAGCTATGCTATCACCCAGTGAATTTCACATAGACTGGCCCTATTTCATAAAAAATTTCCTAACAAAGTTGTTTACTTCATCTTAGTCAACCCATAGCAAAGTAAGGTAAGGTATTTATAATATATGTTTATACCCAAAATAAGCAGCCAATAAAAGCAAGACACGTGGGACAAATCGAGCCTGGACAGAGGTGCCTTCGGCACCTCCTCCTACCCGATCGCACCACTTAGGGCAACGCCTTCTCATAGGACACGTGACATGCTCCCCGCGACGTCCACAGTCCCACATCGACAGATTACAAATAGCGCATACCTCCCAAGGCTTATAAAAGGGATCAGTCATCCCAGAATAGATGTAATCAAAACGATCGGCATACCTGCCCAATTGATCTGAAAGTAAAACTTATTACATCCCGAACTTACTTAAGCTTCGGAGAGCCTTCGGCCGGTACCACACCGGTGCCCTTGGCCTTACCGAGCGTTCCTCTATTTTTGCAGGTCACGCTCCCTACCGATGCTTCCAAGGTACCGAAGGCAACAAAATTCCTAAGTTGACCATCTGAGTCAGAGAACCACTTTTTGGCGTCAACGGTTTGCGCGCGTCGCGGGAAGCGATTAAACAAATGGGAACCAATGAAAAAGCTACGTTCGTAATAGGAGAGGGGTGCCGTACGGTATGTGAAGCGGGGTAAGCCCAGCGCCACCTCCATACACGCCGCAACCAACCCTCCAGTTCCCCAAATCACGGAAAGTGCGGAGCTTCTAGCCCAAGTCGTGTCCCTTCGGCAGGACATGGCTAGGTTACAAGAACACAACAACTTCCTGCGTCCAGAGTGGACGAGACACAACAATTGCTGAACCAGCAGTAGACACGGAATACACAGACCGGACGGTCGTCCCGAGAGCTTGCAGACCCCCGTCGGAGAGGAAAGGCAAGTGGACGGCAAAGGCGACGCCTGCGCCGTCTGAACAGTTGGTAGTCCCTGCGCCGAAGGACAGGCCCCACGAGCCGAGTAAGGTCTATTCTCGATTGTCGCCATAGGCTGCAGGATGGAGAAGGCGAGCGACATACCGAACGGCAGGGATCGCCGATTAGGATCAACGCACGCCTGGGGAAGACCCGCCTGAGAGGTCTAGGGGAAAGTCTCCGATACGAAGGATTCCAGTTCAGGAGTCCACGGCGAAGTCTAACCCAGAGTACATCCCTTCCACACATCGCACGTCCACCTACCGTTCGGCAACGCCAACAACGTTCTCCGAGGTTAACCCTTCAGATCCCAGCGCGATCGGTACATCATGACGACAAGGATATACCGGAGGGACCCCGCCATCGCCTCCTGATGCGAGAGGGTGCAGAAGATGGAGGACGACAGAACGCGCTCACAGGAGCTGGATTGGGGAAGGCTTCGAATGGGGCCCTTCACCGAACGCATAAAGAACTCACGCAGGGGCAGGGATGTGCAGCCCCTGCGCATAAAACCGTACACGGGAGTGGAAAATCCACTGACACACCTCCACTTTTTCCAATCAGCCGTGGGTGCCGAGGGCTGGCTGGCGAAGGACTGTGCCTGCTGTTCCCTCTTCACTCACCGAGGCGGCTTTGAATTGGTTCTACCGACTGGAACCAGGGGCAGTCGATTCCTTGTACGGGTTGAAGCAAATCTTCTTGAACCATTTCATGATTGCAAAGGACAGGCTGTCTTCTGCCGACGATCTGTATACCGTTCGGCAGGGAGACGACGAACCGTTGCGTGAATATTCCGCACGGTTCAGCCATGAATACTCTAGATGTCCGGATACCGATGACAGGGCAGCCTGCGGCGCCTTCAAAAGTGGCCTACGGTCATCACACTTCCGGTATCTCGTGCATAGTAGCAATTGGCGCACATACGACGAACTCATGAAGCAAGCAGGCAGTCCATGCAAAAGCCGAATACTTCAATTCAAGGGCCGGGCATCGCCATACACGCCAGGGGCAGAAGTTGCCGAGACCCTGACGGCCACAAGCGCAAGATGCCGGAAGCTCCCAAAAGGGACATTCCAAGAAAAATAAGGGGAGGTACGGCATGGATAACCACCGAGCGCCGCCGGCTCATAACCAGGGGATCGAGATATTCACCCTGCTCAATACCTCCTACGAGGCGGTCCTGATGAACGAGAACGAGATCATACCGAAGCCATCATTCCGAAAGCCCATCCGCAGGAGGATGGCGGATACCGGAAAATTCTGCCGATACCATCAGGAGAACAGCCACAACACCAACACTGCATAAGCCTACGAAAGATCGTGGAAAGGCTTATTCGAGAAGGCAAACTGGATCAATACATAGCCAGGCCGCAACCCGCGCCAGGATTTAACCGCAACCGGCAAATCAACATGATTCAGCACGATCAGATGGAGGCCCGACCCTTGCCGGGGCATCTAACCGGTCGATGAAACAGTATGTCAGGGCGGCCCAGGACCCTCAGGTCCTCGGCATTCGAGATTAGCCGGCACACGAACATGCCGAAGGTCAGGTGGGAACCTATCACTTTCTCTGAGGAATAGGAGGAATGGATCATCTACCCGCATGACGACCCCATGATCATCCGAGCCGAGATTGCCGAATTCGATGTCGGAAGAATCTTGATTCGACATGGTAGTTCGGGAAACGTCATCTTTGCCGATGCCTTCAGAGAACTCGGGATATATGACAGCCAGTCAACAGGCAGCTCTCGCCTCTCCTTAGCTTCTCCGACTTGGTTCAGCCGTCGGAGTGTCAGCTCCGATTGCCTTCGGCACAGCCCCACGGAAGACCATGGTCTACGACCAATTCCTTGTAGTGAACTGCCCTACGGCATATAACGTTATAGTCGGCCGAACGGCACTCACGGCAATCAAGGCTCACTTGTCCCCCACATGCTACTCATGAAATTCCCAACTTGCTACGGTACGGGGGAGTCGAGGGCGACCGGGACAAGCGCCCGAAACTGCTACGCCACAGCATTAAGACCAGCAGCCCCTAGAAACAAAAAGAAACCATGGCTCTCGTAGAATTGCTGAACGTAACGAACCAGGAGATGATCCTAGGGAGGAAACACCCACACGGTGGCACAACCTCCAGAGGATCTCGATACCGTTGCGTTGGATCGGTACCCTGCTGAACGGTGCTTAAGGATCGGTACCCTGCTGAATGCCACCCTCCGTGCCGAGTTCATCCAGTTCCTTCGGCAGAATTCAGAAGTCTTTGCCTGGTCTTACAACGACATGCCAGGCATATCCCCCGACGTCATCAGCCACAAGCTAAGCATCTCACCGCATTCAAACCCGTAAGGCAAAAGCGCCGATCCTATGATGCCGAACGGTATGATGCCATGAAGGACGAAGTGGACAAGCTCATGACCATAGGCTTCATCCGGAGGCCGTATACCCGGAACTGGTTGGTAAACTCTTTCATGGTTCGGAAGGCAAAGGGTGGATGGCGAATGTGCCAAGACTATACCGACCTCAATAAGGCCTGTCCGAAGGATAGCTTCCGTTGCCACGCATCGATCAGCTGGTAGACGCCACAGGCACACGAGTTGCTCAGCTTCATGGATGCATACTCTGGATATAACCAGATCTTCATGCACCCTGCCGACGCGAACACACGGCATTCATAACGGATAAGGGCTTATACTGCCTGCTATAACGTCATGCCGTTGGTCTGAAGAGATGCGGGGGCAACCTATCAGACTCGTCAACCGAATCTTCGCTGAGCGGATCGGCAGCACGATGGAGGTGTACGTGGATGACATGCTAGTAAAGAGCCGAACGGCAGGAGAACATCTGACGAACCTTTCCCTCATGTTCGGCATCTTGAAGGAGTCCGAATGAAACTCAACCCAACGAAGTGCGCCTTCGGCGTGTCTTCCGGAGGTTCCTCGGTTCATGATCAGCCAGAGGGGTATTGAGGCAAACCCCGAAAAAATAAAAGCCATAATCAACATGGGGATGCCGAAGACACAGAAGGACATCCAGAGCCTTACCCGAAGAGTGGCAGCCCTCACTCGCTTCATCTCCGAAGCCACAGAGGTGCGCACCGTTCTTCAAAGCCTTGAAAGGGGGCAAACACCATGTAGAGTGGACTCCCGAATGCGACAAGGCATTTCAAGACTTGAAGGACTACATGGCCAGGGCGCCACTACTATCTAAGCCCCTACCTGGAGAAATTTTATCTATATACCTATCGGTATCCCGTCCTGCCGTCAGCTCAGGACTCATACGGAACCCAGAGAAGGCAGAGCTACATATTTTCTACGTCAGTAAGGCCCTACAAGGGGCAGAATCTCGGACCCCCGCTCGAGCAGCTGGCTTTAGCTTGGTGGTTTCTCCCCCGCTGAGGCCCTATTTTCAGGCCCACGCTATCGTCGTCCTAACCAACCATCCCCTTCTGCAGGTTTTCCAAAAACCAGAAACTTCCGGAGATTGATCAAATGGGCGATCGAGCTGGGGGAGTTCGACGTCAGTTCAAACCCAGGCATGCCGAGAAGGGACAAGCGTGGCGGACTTCATCGTCTGAACTGACGCCTTCCGAGACATCAGAACCTCTAAAAAAACCCCCTGGTGGGCTTACCCGAACGGCAGCCTCTTGGACCAATCCATCCCTGCCCGGGACCTGCATATAGACGGCTCGGCAAATCAGCAGGATGCGAGGCCAGCTGGACTCACCGCCCCCATGGAACCAAGATCGAATATGCCGTCTGATTCGCCTTCCGAACGTCAAACAACGAGGCTGAGTGCGAAGCCCTCTGGCCGGCCTTCGGCTAGCCAAGAGCATGGGGGCTAAGCAGGGTCAGCATTCAGCGACTCGCAGCTCATCGTGAACCAGGTCACTCCGATTTCGCGGAAAAGATGCGTCTATGACAGCCTACCTATCGGCAGCCTTCCAATTGCTACGGCAGTTTGGCTTGCGAGATTCGGCAGGTGCCCAGGTCAGAAAATAGCCATGCTGATGCATTAGCCCGACTAGCTTCGGCAATCAACGACAAAATTGGCCGACGGGTCCCGTCGAGATTCTAGCTGAGCCAAGCACCAGCTCTGCCGACGTATGTACCGTTCGGTATGAGGACACCTGGATGTCACCAATCTACACGTACCTGGCGAACGGTACCCTTCCAGAGGACAAATCCCAGGCAAGAAGGCTACGTTACCGGTCGACAAGGTACACCGTCATCAATGATGTTCTGGACAAGCGCGGCTACACGACCCCTTACATGAAATGCATTACCGAAGGAGAGAGCGAGTACGTCATTCGGGAGATCCACAGTGGCGTTTGCGCGATCACTCCGGTTCCAAATCCCTGGCCCACAAAGCCTTCCGGAGGGCTACTCCTGGCCGTCGATGCATCGGGATGTGATAGCGATGGTAAAGAGGTGCGACAAATGCCAACGCTTCTGCAATATTCCACATCTGCCCTGCCGAACCACTCACACCGATCATAAGCCCATGGCCGTTCACCCAGTGGGGACTTGACCTGATCGGGCCCATGCCGCAAGGAAAGGGACAGGTTAAGTATGCGGTCGTTGCGGTGGATTATTTCACAAAATGGGTAGAGGCTGAAGCCTTGGCCACCATTACTGCCGCAAGGATCGAGGAATTCGTCTGGACCAACATCTATTGCCGGTTCGGCATCCCATACGCAATCATCACCGACAACGGCATGCAGTTTGATTCGGAACTCTTCAGGAAGTTCTGCACTAGCCTCAAAATCAACCTATTTTTCGCCTCCCCAGCTCACCCTCAGTCGAACGGGCAGGTAGATGACATGAACAAAATTATCAAGAAACTCCTGAAACGGCAGCTCAACAGCGCTAAAGTCGCCTGGCCGAAAAGCTTCCCGAAGCTCTGTGGGCCGTCCCGAACGTCCTCCCGCACCTCAACAAGGGAGACTCCGTTCAGCCTTGCATTCGGCTCCGAAGCGTTGTCCCTGGAGAGATCGGCGAGTCCTCTTACCGAATGGCAAACTTTGAGCCAAAGACGAACGAGGCTGCGCTTGCGATAAGCCTGGATCTAGTCGAAGAGCGTCGAACGACATCTAACCTTCGGAATGAAGCATACAAGCAGCGCATCTCTCGGATTACGACTCGATAGTTAAACCCCACTCCTTCAGAATTCGGGGGACTGGGTGATGCGCAAAGTTTCGCTTGCAACCAGAGACCCGCGGAAGGAACCCTGGACCTACCTGGGAAGGACCCTATGAAGTCATCGGTATCCTTCGGTGCGGTACCTACCGCTCTAGGCAGGCAACGATGGGAAAACCCTCGGTCACCCATGGAACGTAGATCATCTCAAGAGCTATTTTAAGTAAAGCCCCCTAGCCAACGGTAGGGAGGAATTTGTATTTTTGCCTACGACGAGTAAATATAAAATGGGATTGTCCAGCTACACGTATCCGTCGGCATCATTTTTTCAAAAATGTTTCGGTATGGCTCATCATTGGTGAGCCACAGCAACTTTGCCTACGGCAATCCAAAACTATGCTCTTTATGTTCACTACCGCGCGTTGGGCACGAGCCAACGGCAGGACCATAGACTTGCCCACGGCATTTCTATAGATATAAGGCTTGGGGCCTTGTCCCTACCGATGTCCACGACACTTGCATGTTAGCGAGAATTAGCGTCCTACAGTTATTAGCCTACGGCATCCTACACAGTTATTAGCCTACGGCAATAGCATACAAGGATAAAAGTGAAACACATTGAGTAACGATGACAAAATAATACTTAAACCAGTAAAAAAATGCCATCGGCATTTAGATGTTCGGGAATATCACACACGCTGATTAAAATACAAAACAAAAAAAGGGTTCAAGTTTCTTCGGCAGCATCGGAGGAGGGCCATCCTCGGTCGCATGGGCATCGGAGCATCGGCATCACCCGGGGCGTCCTCCCTTCATACTCCTCAATCATCTCTTCGGTAACGCCTTCCGGAAGTGGTGGGGGATCGGCGGCGAAGTTAAGATTCAGCTTCTGCCCAGGGTTGAACCGCTTGAAACGGTAGATAAGGTCCGCCATCTCTGAAGCCACCTCCTGGTCCAAGAGATCGGTGAACTCTTGTGAGGAACGGGACCCCTGATGGCTTCGCCAACGGCTCTCGACGCCTGGACTTTTCAGAAGCCTCAAGCGCCGCCTACACGGTACCCTTCGCCTCTTCGGCAACCCTAGCCTCCCGCTCTGCGGCATCCAGGACCTCGCGCATCTCGGCAAGCGTCGCCTCATGCGCCTGAATCCCGCCGTTCGGCAGCGTGCATATCCCGCACGAGATTGGCGTGGTCCTGGAGGGTTTCACCGCGTCGTTGACCTTAGAGCGGCCCTCTTCGTATTGCTTTTTGGCGCGCTCGGAGTGTTGATGGCCCTCTTCATGCACAGCCACATGTCCATCGACGCCTGAAAGGATTACCGCAGGTTAGTATACCAAGCAAAGAGTAACAGTAACAAGAAGAGAACGGGAACGAGGGATTACCGTGGCCTGGAGACGGAAGGCACGCCCTGCCTCTTCCCGAAGAAACTTCTTCGGCAGCTCGTCGATCTCGGGCAGCTCCATCTACGAGCCCACGATCATGTGGTTCGCAAACTGGATCATCTTCGAAGGGCACGCAAGCGTAACCGCCTCGGTAGGCCCCTCTTCGTCCTCAACCGCGAGGATTGCCCGCGGAGGATCGGAAGGCGCACCCTCTTGGGAGTAGAGGCGGCATCCAGTCTACCGTCAGTGGCCGCTTCCCGGACGCCTTGGAAGAAGCGGTATCGGCACCCTTAGCAGGGCTGGGTTCCTGGTCCCGCTGCGCTGGGTCGGCATGGAGCTGCCTCTCGGAAGAAGCTTCTTGACCTGGGCAGTCTTCCTGGCTTCAGACACTACACAAACAAGGCACGAGTTAGCCGAAGGAAATCAGCGAAAGCAAAGGAAGAAGTCAAATTGAACTTACTCTCGCAGGGCTGGCAAGACGAGCCTTGACGAGGTTCTCAGTGAAGAGGAACTGTGGGTATTCCCTGCGACGGAGGAACCTTCGTCCTCACTTGGTCAATCTGCGAAGCTCTGATTGAGTTGCCGTGGGCTGTTCCAGCTTGCCCTGCGAAAAATAACAAAACTGTTAGTGCAAACATAAAAAATAATGGCCTACCGATCGGTATGGCAGCAACCTACCAGGAATTCTGAAAGGTAGTGGGGATGTGGAAGCGAACGGGAACTCCCGATGGCGATTCCCAATCACCGGAGAGCAACACCCGCCATTCCTCCAGGACTTCTGCGAAGTCGGCACGACATTCAAAAAATGGCCCCTTTCCGAAGCCCTGAGGCAGTTCGCCTGAACCCAGCCACCATGACTCTGACTCTTGGACTTGGTGATGCTGGACAAATGGCAAAACTGCTCGTAGGAAGGCCCATCCTCTTCGGCAAGTCCAAATGTCGTCACGACCCCCATCAGGACGGCCCAGGAGTTCGGTTGAACTGCCCAGGGGCATACCCGATTTGAGCCAGGATCCTTTGAACTGGAGGCTGCAACGGTAACCTGGCGTCTTGCTGAAGGACATCAGTGAAGAAGGCGACCTCGCCGTTCTTGGGGTTGCTCAGAGATTCGGTAGGTGTGTGGATCCTCATCCCTCCGACCGCTGGAATCCTGTATCCGCCCTTATCTTTTGTAGCTCTCGGTAGTCAGCTATTGGGCGACAGGTAGTCCACGTCGAACAGCTCTCTCTGCCATACCCTTCGATATCCTGGGATTCCCGCTGCCTGACTATCGTCACCTTCGGCCTAGGACTCGGCTCCGGGAGGCTCTCCATGGCCAGAAGTGGAAGCCTCCGGATTGTGACTGGAAGATGCCTCCGGCATCCTAACACCCTCCACCTCAGGCTCGGGTTGCATGCCTGACCCCAACGTCCACCTCAGGCTCGGAATGCATGCCTAAACCAACGTGCCGACCGTCTCTACAGACAACCGCCAACGGCATGGGCTCCCACTGGTCATGAGCCCCTTCCGATCCCGTGAGTGGGCGCATGAGTAAACCTCTCGCCGACCACTTCAACTTCAGAATCACTACCACTACCGGCATCATGTGCCGACTCCTCACTCTCGGTATCCATTCCCTTATCTGGGACTCATCTTCGAAAGCATTGGGCTCGCTCTCGTATCCCGACTCGCTATCAGACATCTACAAAAACGACGGAAGTAAACTAAGGGCCATGCAAAGAGCTATCCTACCGTTGCCTACGTCTCTACCTATGGCAACTAGACTACCGAACTACACCCCACTTTTAAAAGTTCTAGTCTAGTTCGAACCAAGGAAGGACGTATGCATAACGAAAGGAAAGGACATAAGAGATTACCGAACGGTACCTTGTGAGAATTGAAGTCCAAGAGTGAACGTCGCTTCGTTTTCCGAATGGTATCGCCGAAATCGCCCTGGTAGCAGATACACTCGCCGAAATCGCTTTGGTTGTCGTTTGGTCTCGCCAGAAATCGCCTTAGCTACCGTTTGATCTCTCCGGAAATCGCCTGGGCAGAGCTCTCGCCTCGCTCAGACGCAAAGTGATTTTCGCCTCAGAAGTCACTGCTCTGTGTAGGGCGAAGATTGCAACGGTCCGCCTCGGGAAGCCAAACGACACATTAATTGCACCGTCCGCATGACTTGACGCTCCACGTGTCACGCATATAGCGGGCTTTCCTGGCAGCACGCTAGGTACAGAAGACGAAGCGTCGCTCCGTTCCCAGGGACGTTTTCTGATCGGACGGCACTGGGACAAGGCCCCAGCGCGCCCCTCATCGAGCTACCGAACGGTAGGCAGCCTTGCGGATGCCAGACACCAATCAAGTCCCCGACCGAGAAATCTCGCTCAGGAACTTGGGGGACTCCTGTTTATACCCAAAATAAGCAGCCAATAAGAGCAAGACACGTGGGACAAATCGAGCCTGGGCAGAGGTGCCTTCGGCACCTCCTCCTACCGATCGCACCACTTAGGGCAACGCCTTCTCATAGGACACGTGGCATGCTCCCGCGACGTCCACAGGTCCCACATCGACAGATTACAAATAGCGCATACCTCCCAAGGCCTATAAAAGGGATCAGCCATCCCAGGAATAGAGGTAATCAGAACGATCGGCATACTGCCTAATTGATCTGAAAGTAAAACTTATTACATCCCGAACTTACTTAAGCTTCGGAGAGCCTTCCGCCGGGACCACACCGGTGCCCTTGGCCTTACCGAGCGTTCCTCTATTTTTGCAGGTCACGCTCCCCTACCGATGCTTCCAAGGTACCGAAGGCAACAAAATTCCTAAGTTGACCCTCTAGAGTTCAGAGAACCACTTTTTGGCGTCAACAATATACATTGACAAAAAACTAAACAGGTTCCCTTATCTGCAGGGGAGGCAAAGATGGCCTGCTACTTTTGTTCTAAATTAATACTGGGCCAGACTGCTGAGATGCACAAAATCTGGGTTTGGCTTGTGCAAGTGATGTCTTCTTCTTTGGTACAAAAATTAATGGTGACCAACCAAGCGTGAGGTGTGACTAGTTTTCTCCACTGTAGCTGCTAACTAGAAACTAATCCAATCAGAGAGAGACCGCATAATTTCCTGTTAAAACTTCAATTAGTACAGGGCCACCTCCCACCAACACAATCATAAATGCACAACTTCAAAGAAAAACTGGTCAATCAAAAATCTCTCTAAGCCCAACACCCTTCACTTTCAGGTCTAATCAGTAAAATGCCTGCCTGGCCAGTGTCCACTATGAACATAACAGAAGCTGAAACCTTAGCTCAAGTCGTAACAGAAGCTCATGTTTCTTGCTGTGTTTGGCTTTATGACCCCCTGCCGTCTAAGTTATTTTTATAAATAAATAAATAACGGAAGCTCACGAGCTTTGACTCAAGTGGCATGGAATGATGAAACGGTTAAGGCATAAGAATCACATTATTTTTATTCAAAGAAAAAATGCAACTCCTTTTTTTTTTTTTTTTTTTTTGCTTCAAAGTGTCATATGATTGTCTCTTAAAATGTTCAACCTCCCATTACAGCAGCAAATGAAGAGTTTTCTCACTTCACTCTTATGAACTGTATATAGTCAGCTTCTTCAAAAACGTTGACGGATTTCAGTTCATAGACGCAGTCAAAAGGAAAAGAATCCAGACCTCAACTTTGTATAGGGCTCAGAACTAAAAGCATTATAGGCCAAACAGATCAGAAGAAACAATGAAGAGATGAACCCGAAAGGAGAGTTTTATTTCCTGCACAGACAATCAAACAGTCAGTCAAGCATGCTCTCCATGAAACATACACACGCTTGAGCACGCGCACGGAAAAAGTAAAGAGAGGGGTGATCACCTTGATCCTTCAGTAGTTTCTTCAGTTTTCCACACTATATCTTGTAAACCTGATGAGAAGTTTTTGTAGAACTGCAGCAATAGACATTTAGAAGACAGAATCAGTCAATGGCAACTTGTCCCTTGAAAAAAAAAAAAAAAGTGCCTCAAATGGTCTTGTTTAATTTGTGAGAAAAAGGAAGGCAAATTGAAGCAGAACAATAACAAATTTGTTGCATTTTATGGTTTTTGTTTCCTTTCTTTTCCTATATCTTCCCAGAAACTACAAAGGTCAAAACGAAAGTGTTGGCTTGCCTTGTGAAATTCTAGTGTGTCGCCGCCAGTTTTGCGGAGCTCTACCATGTGCACAGAAGGTGCCACTTCGAACACCTCAGTGGCTACAGAGAGGTGGCCCTTCCTTCCATGTTTGTCACCTTGCAACTTCATCTGCAATTGTTTGGAATTAGCAAAGATATTGTTTGGAACTTCTAAACATAACAGGAAGCTTGTTCTGATAAGATGACTTGCATATTAAGTCAAGTCCTATAAAGAGTAAAATTCACATACCTTGTAGTTTTTCTTGTGAACATTAAACCCCAAAGGCTTTGCAGCTTCCTCAATTTTATTCATGATTTCATTTGCAGGGCGTTGAGAAGTAAAACGTGTTTCTCGTTTCACATGACCCTGTATAGTATGGAATTCCAAATTATCAGAATGCAGCAAATCACTAGCAGAATAACTTTGGGCACTATAAAGTATTATAAGGCCACAGTGGGTTTTGAGACTAAGCATGCTCTTAATTCAACAAAACCTAGAAGTCCCAAAACACCATTTGCCCACACCCTTGATTTTCTGATGATCCCAACTTTTACTAGGTTCCTTAGTTTCTGCCTGGCTAGCAAAATTGGAACAGAACATGTATTTTGCAACTATATTTACAATCCATATACTATATGGAGCCACATTGGAAACATTCATAACAAGAAATTAGGAAAATGTTATGCTACATACCGTTTGCTTCTCAAATAAATTTTCCAGATTGAAACTCTTTGACCTAGAAATAAGCTCAAAAGCATTCATTGATACAGGTTTCTCTTTCCTTTCTGTTACAAAATTTTCCTGCAGCAAAGAAAAAAGAGAGAGACTATTTTAGTGTGAAAACTAAAAAATAATGCGATCAAGCACTCAGAATTTTTTACAATCTTATGAATAAATTGAACTAAGGAAATGCATGGTTTAGAGAATAAGTTGACTTCTGTCTAATTCTAACCTTCGAGTTGTCGAAAACAGCATCTACATCATCAAGATTTACATCCTCTTCCTCTTGAAACTGTGCTGGCTTGTAGTCTTTCTTAAACCATTCATTTTCTAAGATCTCGGGAATTGTTATCCGCTGGCACACACGCAGAAAAAAAGAAGTTAAAGAACACCTAGCCAGGCTATTCTTTAGTAAAAGATGGTATGCATTTAGATATTATATGCCCATTCTCATATCAAAATGGCCTCAAATAATGATGTTCAAGAACATATCTGCAGAAATAGCTAGTACTTATAGAATTTCAGCACTGAAAAAAGGTTTGGGAGCTCACTGTAACAGGGTTGGGATCAAGTATACGCTGTATCAGTTTCTTTGCGCCCGTTGAAAACCATGATGGACATGAAAATTCAGCTTTGCAGATCTGAAATTAAGAATAGGCAATGCACTCATAAGTTAGTCATATGAGATTCCCATCATTTAAACAGAGGAAGCAAAACTTGGCTGCATACTTTTCTGTACAGCGCTATAAGATTTGGTTCATCAAAAGGCAGGTAACCAGCCATAAGCACAAAGAGAATGACCCCACAAGACCAAATATCAGATGATGTACCATCATAACCTTTGTTATTGAGCACCTAATACAAAAATGCCAAATGTGAGAAATAGTTATAAACAATTAAGCACCAGTGCAATGACCTATTTTCCTGCAAAGAAAAAGCCAGAAGTAGATACCTCAGGAGCAACATAATTTGGAGTTCCACAGGCAGTATGAAGCAGCCCATCTTCCTGCAAAAAATACAAATAAGATATGACGTAAATGAAACATAACATTACACAGTATCAACACTATGTCTGACTTAAATCTGTAATCAACTTAACAACACAGAATTAAACACCATAAAACTTTTTCGCGATAGTTTCACTCACCCGCACTTGCTGTTCGAACGTACTCAGTCCAAAATCTGAAATTTTAAGGCGGCCACATGAATCTAGAAGAAGATTTTCGGGCTTCAAATCTCGATGGTACACGCCTCTGCTATGGCAGTAATCGACAGCATTGATGAGCTGCTGGAAGTATCTTCTGGCATCATCCTCTTTCAGTCTCCCATTTTTGGCCTAGCAAACAAAAGGCTTATAATAAGGGAATGCTTTATAAAGAAACATAACACTTGTGTCCACTGACCACATAAGTAAGAAAGCAAGAACAAACTATTCAAATAAGAAGAGTATTTTGCAACCCCAAGAATGTAGGTTCAAACATCAATTGCTTACTATTTCGTCAAAGAGCTCACCCCCATCAATAAACTCGAGAACAATGTAGATCCTAGTTTTGCTTGCCATGACCTATATTCATAATAACCCAAATGAAGATTTAAATGAAAGAAAGCTGCTTGAACAAAAATAAAATACAAGTGATTGGGATTGTTGCAGATGGTACCTCAAACATTTGTGTAACATTAGGGTGTTTGATCAGCTTCATTGTTGATATCTCTCTTTTTATCTGTCAATATACAAATCACCAAACAGCAATTAGTGATCTTCGACCAAAAAAAAAAAAAAAACAATTTGTGATCAATGTCTTTTCTTCATTCTCACGACCTCACCTACCAAGTCGATAAAAAGTTATAAATAAGTATATAAATAAATAAATAAAAAGAAAACCAGTCTTTCACTAACTCATGTTTGGCAATTGCAAACACAGATTTCTACTAAAAAAAACTTGTAACCTCCCATCAAACCCACCTTATTAACATGTCCAATTACCAAATACCAAACCAGAAAAATTCACATGCACCAACCACAATATTCCGCAACACAATGATCACCAGCTTCAACTAAACTGAATTCCCATCTCTTACCATGAAGCATTCGAGTGGGTCCCATTGCTACCCCATTCATAAACATAGATGCTTAGGAGAGAGAGAGAGAGAGGCAAAGATACGTACGTGTTCGACCATCTTGTGCTTGAGGACTTGCTCACGGTCTACGATTTTGATGGCCACGCACTTTCCAGTCTCCATGTTCTTAGCAAACTTGACCTTGGCAAAGGTGCCCTCCCCCAGAGTTTTTCCTAGCTCGTACTTCCCAACCCTGGTCCTCATCCTCGGTGACTTCGCCGCCGCACTCATCTTCTCCATCCCCCGTCTGATCAAGATCACACGGTCCCGAGACAGAGTATCCAATAATTAAGGGGCCTACTTAGTATAATTAAGGGGCCTACTTAGTATAAGCCGGTGTTTGTTTCAGCGTCTGCTGGGTTGGGTTGGGTTGGGCTGGTTTGGGTGGCAAAGAGAGCGAGAGAGAGAAAGAGAGAGTAGCATATGATGAAGAGATGAAAATGGAATTGGGAGATTATGGTGTTTTCGTTATCGTTTTGAGAACGTGTGGGTCCCATGAGAGGGGATGATGATAATGATGATGATGATGATGATGATGATGCAAAGCTACCACATGACTCCACCAATCAGCCACAAATTTCTGATATTCTTAAGTTTCCATGGCTGCCCTCTCTGCATCATTTCATCGAAGATAATTGCTATTTTTTGGTATTTTCCCAAAACACCCCTCTTTAGTGGGAAATTTTTTGTTACGCCCATTGTTAATTTTGACCCTATTTTACTGGTCGCAGAGTTATTCGCGCTTCATCCAAACACTCTCGCACAAACAAAAATGGAAAGCGTAATTGACGCTTAGAATTAAAGTTAAACCTATTTATGGTTTGTGTTACATTTCATCCACCATTAACTCATTGTGATTATTTAAAAGATAAAAAGTTGATGAGTGTGAGTTACAAATCAATCAGATGAATTTTATGTATAATATGGTAACCATCCTTTCATTGTAGTATTGGTGTTCAATTCATTAGTTTCTTTGTTTGGACGAGGGCAATAGTGTAATTGTGAGTAAGACCGGATTGCTGATTATGTAGGAGAGACAAAAGATATTGATAAGCAAGACTTTAGGTCTCTCATGCAATATTTGAGAAACGTGTCATTCTCTCTCATCTTAACACTATTTTGTTATTTTATACAAGTGTTTTTCAGCATGCCAAGATATGTGGATTTAATGGCTTTGGTTGGACTAGGGGACTGCTTTGCTTTCCAGGAAGCTTCCTATCTTTTCATCGAATGTATGCCTCCTCCTTGTAACATATATCTTATCATGTAGCCGTCCAAACTGTGTCCACAAGTTTTGAGTGGGACTGTGAACCGTGAAATGTTCTTCTTGTTAGGCTGGTTGATCAGGCCAATATCTTGTTATTCAAGTTACCGAAAGACGAGTAATTTTTTGCCAACTGCACCACAGTAGCTGCAGCACGACATATTAACTTTGAGCGTCGCCATTGAAACATTCAGTTAGTGTCGACATATACCAATTCTTAACCACTCTTTAATCATTCAGAGATGCAGTGACTATTTGGTTCTGGGTCCTCTTGTGCCATCCCTATACTATCCATGCATTGGTTGGGCTTTAACGAACACAAACCCAAGGTTTTTTTTTTTGGGTCAAAACACAAACTCTTTATACCCAGCCTTAAGAAACCAAACAATGCTTAAAGCTCAAGTTACAAGACCAAGCCCTAGTTCACAAAAATCTCTTTTGGGCTTGAAAAAGAACTGAAGTCTTGTTGGATCTGAAAATGTCCAGACATAATTCTTTGTCCAAATAGAAAAAGTGGAGATTAAATATCACTAAATCAAATAATTATCGACTTTATTATAAGACAGCTTGAGTTTTATGTCACTTAAGTTAAGACTTATGACCTTGATCGGTTCATAATTGTATATTATTTCTTACCCTTCTAGCTTATGATTTGTTATGTTTTTGAGTTAAACTTGTACTTTTAATCATTTTTGTGTTTATCTTTCAGTTAATTGAGCTTTAGGTAACAATGATGGCTTTGGAGAGCATAATTCATGCAATTCAAGCATGTTGAGCCCTAGTTTGGATGAATTGATGAAGAGCTTAAAGACAAATTCATTATGGCTACAGCCCCCTGCCAGTCCAGTTCCGTAGGTCATATTGCAAGCTTTGTTTCAGCAACCTACACATCTCGAATGAGGCCACATTCTTCATGAAAGTTGTTCCAATGGGTGTGTACTATAACATATCCAAAATTCAGCCCCATTGGATAAATCTGGAGTCCGTTACCTAGCAAACACAGAACCATGCTCAGGATAGATCTTATCAGCGCGGAAAATGAGTTAGCAATTTGTTTCGGCCTTAACTTCTTCCTCCGACCTTGGATTGGCCCAAATAACATATGGCTGGAAAGAAGACATTCTGAACTTCAATTTGGAGTGCTTAAAGTCCTAATTTGATTAAGAGAAGCCCAAGTTGTAAGCCCTTGAAGTTTCTGGTCATGCTGACCTCAGCATGTGCTGGTTGGATGCTTGGTCATGGTGAGCTAGGCATGAGCTATCATTTCTGGTTGGAAGCTTTGTCATGGTGACATGAAGATGAGCTAGGGCTGCTGGTGGGATTTAGTGGTGAAGTGCATCAACCAATTCAAGATTTTTTAATACAAGTGCATCAACCATTTCAGATTTTATAATTCAAGTGTTGTATGCATTAGTCTTTTTGAATTCAGATTTTCACTTCCCCTAGGCCTATAAATAAGGAAGTTCTCTAAGCTTGTAAACACACCCCAAGGGGGGGAGCTCTCAAACCCTTCTCTAGAGCTCCCTTCCCTTCTCTCCCTCAAATTCTCTTAGTTTCCCTTTTGTAGTTCTCAATTATTGTAATAAGATCATTCTACTTTTCTTTTCTCTTCTTCTAAATTCTCCAAACACTTCTCTATTCTCTTTCAAAGTTCTCCATGCTCTAAAACATTTCCCATGTTCTCAAACAAATGCTCTTCCAAAATCCACAAAGTTCTCAACACCATTTTCCCTTCTCTTCCAAAAGTCTCCATGTCTCAAACACTTCACAAACATTTTCTCTCCCTTCCCTAAGTTATCAAATTCTCCAAGTTCACAAACATTTTCCAAGTTCTCAAACACATTTCTCTTCCCTTCCAAAAATCATCCAAGTTCTCAAACGCTCTCTTCCAAATTCTCAAAGTTCTCAAACACTTTCTCTTCCAAAATCTTCAAGCTTTCCAAACACTTCTCTACTCTCTTCCACATTTCCCTTCTCTTCCAAAATTCTCCAAATCTCTCAAACACTTTCCTTCCTTCCTCAAATGCTCTCTTTAATGTTCTCTAAGTTGTAATTTATTTTTCTTGTAATGTACATTTTTTCTTCTTGTTTTGTTTCTTTTGTTTTCATTTTTGTTTTGTGTAGGAAAATTGAATTGGATTATTCAATCACCAATCCCTGTGGAATCGACCTCGCACTTACATACGCTACACTACCAACGGTTCGTGCACTTGCGAGTATCACAAGTTGAGGATGCAGCTGAATCCATTTGGTGCAGCTGAAATCTACACAACAGACCTCGTTACGTACTTTCTTAAGAGGCGAAACGAATATTTTTGGAAAGCACCGTTGTTGTAATATTTTATATTGTTCTTTACATTGTTGGCAACTTGGCATTGCAGAAAAAACTAACCCAAGTTATGGCTGACAGGTTGAGTTCTACTTCTGGGTTGCAACAACAAAACTTTCAATCATTTTTAAACAAGGAAAATGGGTCAAATGTCAAAGGTGTAAAGTGCAAGATGCATAAGCAGGAAGGCAAGAGCTGAGAGCCACTCCATAGGTCCTAAGCCCCCAACTACAATGCATCCCAAGATAAAACTCTGCAATTTGAAGGTGAAGCCTTGCACAATCTATATCTATCATGTTGTTGACCTAAAAATTCCCATCAACATCCTGCACGGCATGCTACCTGCTAGCATATGCCCTATTATATATTATATATATGCTCTTGTTTTTTATTAAGGGACACCCTTTAGGATTTTCTACGAATTTTTTTTCAACGATTCAAACCATTAATTTTTTAAGTCTACATTCATAGATCATATTTGCAAAAAATTAGACAAATTAAAAACCGTTTCTCAAATAAGTGTGTCTTACAAGGGTATCCCTCAAATAAATTATTTGAGATATCCCTCAATAAAAGCTCACTGTATACACTGCAAAATACTATTGTAAATAAATGGAATATTAAAATCATTTCATAAAAAATGCTATATTATACCTTCTTTTTCCCCCTAAAAAACCACTTGACTTTTTGTACTAACATGGAAATTGCACCTCAAATAAAATCTGAGGACGAAATTAACCTCAGATCCACCTATAATATTGCCAGTTATGCCCAGCAAAAATAAAATAATATGTAAAAATAAAATTTCAATATTGCCCTCAGAAGTTTCTGGAACCAAACAAGCCAATCGTCAAAGGAACCAAACACAACGACCTAAACAAATATTATAAAATAATAGTGTTCATATCAAATCTACCCCAGATAGCTTCACAAATGCGTTGTGTTTCTCTTGATATATACGTAATCATTTTCTATTTTTTTCATATATATTTATTCTCTTTAACAAATAACACCTTTGAGAGAAAGGCACGTCTGATGTTTAGCTCAATCCATCAGACTTGCTTGTTCTTGTATTGTATGACTTGCAAAATCGAAAGCCCCTCACTGCCCCACCCCCCAACTCCACCAGAGTCACGGGGCTCTTGCCCTCTTAGCTCCCAACACTCTCACTCTTGTTCTCAGGGTCTTTGTCCCTCCTCTCCCTCTATATCTTCACCACCCATCTCACTTATTTAATTCCACGCCTCCCAATCTGCTTCTTGTTCCTCTTCACCAATAACACCAAGGTATGTTCATTTTATATATATATGCTTTGTTGTTTTGTTCTATGAAACTCCGAAAAATATTCTCTTGTAAGACTCTGTTAAACGTAAGACTTTCTGCCAACGTAAGATGATATATGGACAAGAGAGCATTACCATACTTATAGATTCAGTAATTTATAGATCTAATTTCTCTTATTTCTTCTTATGAACAATTAGAATTCAGGGACGGAACTAGAATTTTACTTTTAATTGATTGAAGTTTGATGGGATCGAACAAGGAAGAGAAAGATGCAAGTTACTTGGAACATGAAAGGGTTGTGAACACTAGGAAAGCTTGCTTTTGGTCAATTTTGGTGAGCGTGGCAGGGGGGCTCATGTTAGGATGGTGGGAATATCAATATCATCCTACAAATAGGCAACTGTGGATGGTGCCCTTTGGTCTCATCCTTTTTGCTACCCCGGTCATTGTTTGTTTCTCTGTTATGGCCTCTGACATCTGTAATTTGAAGGATGATGATCATGTCAAAAGGGTGAGTCAACTCAGTAACTCGGTTTCTGCCAAGAAAGATGGGCAATGGAGCAACCATGTGAATGATGTATAGATTTTAATATATATTGCCGACGATTGATTCTATGTAAGAATTCCACCAATCTCATTCAATTACATACGTGGAGTTTTTATTTATTTATAAGAACTATGTGAACACCATGTGGACTCCAAGTAATTGATTAAGATTCATATATTATGTAAGGAGCATAGTTACGTAGGCTTTTTTAATTACGGGTGAGTGAGTGATTTTGTTATAAAACTTTACACTACTAACGTGCTTTCACAAAGTGGTATTTTAAATTATTCTAATTTACATGGTGGGATATTCAAATTTGGGTGCAAGTGTGCAGACACATTGTCTTAACCAACAGTGCAATTTAGAGAAAGAAAAAACAACATGTTTTCCTGCAATTGCAGTAGGGAATTTATCAAGCTGATTACACCGTTAGTTGATGCCTAATGGTTAAAAAGCTTGGTTTTTAATAGGATATAGTGTATCTCGTTTCCCATCGCTAATCACTAATAGTTTAAGCTACAAATTTAAAGATACTTTTTTTTATAATAAAAAATCGGTGGGGAGAGAGGATTTGATCCATATAATTTTAGAAAGAGAAGTAGTAATAGACCAGGAGGCAGTTGGTAAAAACTTTTGTTTTCTTCCCAAGTTTAAAAGATTGTGATAGCGCTCAGATTCGTGTGATTATGAAATTGTTATTGTTAAACAATATTAAAAAGGATAAAGCCGTTCGAATGTTGCCTTCCCCAGTATGCATGGTTCCAGATAACATCGATGGATGTCCTCATATATGAAGTCATTAGTTCCTTTTTTTTGCCAAGAAAGTCTTCCGCCCTCATAATGATTTAGTTCTCTTTTAACAAGTATTTTTATTTTACATGCCATGTTCTGTATCATTGCCTTCAAGAAATTTGGTCAAATATCAGCTTAACAGAATCTTCGGGTAAGGAAAATCTTCATGAAGATTTCTTTTTTAAGTACAAGAACGTAAAATATAACTTCGAATACACACAATCATCCACAAACCACACGTATGATGTAAACTTCGATGTTTTATGCCTATACGAGTTGGAACCTAGGGCATTCAAGTGGCAAGATTCAAATACTGAAAGAAGGTAAGAAAAGTACATAAAAAATTGTGAAAAAATGTTTTAGAACTAGCTTTATTTATAGGACAACCATGCCTTCATTTATGATCAGGCAGTATTTGATGATTTACAACCTCAAACCTAAGTCTTGGCCAACTGCCCAACCAAAATTATCACACCAAGTCTACATGGCGGGCACAGGCTCCTTAAAATGGAGTTGCCTACGGCAACAAGCAGTAAACCATGCTTGCTGAATTTAGCACGGGCATATTTCATATTATATATTTAACCTCATTCTTAATATATTTTGGTTAATATTTTGAAAGAATTTTGATACTTTGAATTATATTTTCAATATAGGACTTTCGACTTCCTCTGGAGCAAAACATAATCAAATGGACGAATTTTAGAGTAATTCCAGTTGGAGGACGTTCGTGAGTCACTTGTCTTGATCGCATCAAAATTTCAGACTTTTCTACCAAGCGGTTATTTTCTGGCAATAAAATAAAGGAGCAGTGCGCGGTGCCTGGAATAGTGACGATTTGGGCTTTTATTGTGTTTTGGAGCCCAAGATGACCTCAGATGGGTTCGTGGCCTTCTAGAGAAGTGTTCAGAACGTTTTTATCTTTAAAACGAGCTGTCTTGAGCCGGATTTGGAGCAGATTTGAGGCCAAAACATGGCTGGGCAGATTGGGGGCAGAATCTCCTAATCCAATTTGGACTTTATATCCTAGTATTATTTTATTTTAACCTAGTTTCCTTGTGGGGATTGGGGAGCTTGTTTGTAGGAGGTATTTAAGTTATTTTTCACAGCAAATTTGGGACTTCTCTTTTGGCTTATGAACGCGACTTTGCTAGGGTTTTTGAAGAACTTCTTCTTCACGGTGTTTTTATTCTTATTCATTCGAATGATATTTTATTTGGTTTTTATTATGAACATGCGTAACTAACTCTCTTTTGCTAGGGTGAGGCCACGAGCCTTAGCAAGAATATGTAGTTTCTGTCCAATTTGCTTATGATTATATGCATGCAGGTTTTCGAATTATTCATCATGGGTTAAACTATCTAAGTGTCTTGATGCTTGATCACCATTAGGATGTTTAGAAAAGTAATTTGATGCAGTTTTGGTTGGAGGTCGGTCCCTGAAATTGACGAAGGCTTCTTGTGATTAATATGTGCAAGTTCACTTAGGATGAATACCACGTCTTAAGGGTTGCATGGTTTTTCAAAAGGTTTCACATAACTTAATGAGTCATATATGTTTAGATTTGATCTGAATACCAGACGGATTGCATGTGTGATATACGCTCTATGTTGGGGGTCCAAGTAGGCATATATTAGGAATACCTAACCTTCGAAATATGCATGTATAGGTCATAAGTGATTGGGAGAACCATATAGAATTGTTAAGGTGACGGCGGATCCCTAGTGCTTTCTTAATTTGATTTCTAAAAACACAATTATTTCTCTTGCCCTTAGTTTTAAGTTTGCATATTGCCTTATTTTTATTAGTTAAAGTCGTTTTAATTTAAGGTCTTCAAATCAAACATCTCAAATTTCTCTTTTACAATAATTAATTAGAATTTGGTTTGATATGAGTTATTTAATAATCCCTGCGGAGAACGACCTTGCGAGAATCATTTATACTACAATAACCTTGTCATTCTTGCAAGTTTTGTGGGAGTTTTAACCCTATTTGCGCAGGTACTAAAAAGCCTATCAAGCATCCCATACAATGTGAATGAGTCAATGGCAGTCAAGATTTCCGGGGAACGAATATGTTGAGGGAGTATAGCTAACTTTGCTACCGCAAAAACAGTTTCTTCTGGATACCAAAGCAATTGCGGTACACTTCTACAGTTTGGATGAAGGAAAAGAAATGGACTAGAAAAAACATTCTGTATATAAATTGATGTGTGGCTAGCTGAGTTTTTTACCCAAGCAATCTGTTTCCTGTTGAGTTGATCCTTCTGAAGCCAATTTCCACTGTGTAAAAAAGAAAAAACTCGAGCCTAATACAGATCCTCTTAAACTAAAGATTGCAAACATTGATTAAACTAAACACGGTACTGCACCTTTTCAGACCCAATATTTCCAATATATATGAGTCGTGAAAGTATTTGAATGGCTGGAAGGAGGTAAAAATTAATGGCCTCACCAAGCATCAACCCTCACTATCGGAAACTGTCGGAAATTCCAGGCCCCGAAGAGCAGGTATGTTGTTTAAATCCTCCTTTGAGACCAGTGGGAAGAACCATAGTGCCTTCTTCGTGCCGAAAACCTTCAGGAGGGGGAAAAGAGCAAAAAGTGAGACTCCTCAACAGTGTGACAGAAGAAGGGCTTGCATAAAGTGTCAGTTTAATTGAACTTCACGAGACAATTTTATAGAGAGAGAGAGTACCACCTGCTCAAAATTCTTCTTCCTGCCCAAGTCATACTTCCATCTAATTCCTCTCCTCTTCTCATGAACCTGAAACATTTTTCAATTACCTATATAAAACTATACAATAAAAAATCTGCAGTAATGAATTAATGCCTTGATCTTGGCTACCAATACCATGCAGAGCTTGTATCTGTACTCTATTAAGATAAGATAAACGTGCTACATAATAAACTTCTTAGTAGACTCAGGTTATTCTAATTTCCAGATCACTTCAGGTAACTTTAGCCAAATCTCATTTTGCAATTCATGTAAAAATCAATTCATAAATTGGAACAACAGCTCGAGCAGCAGGTAGCCAACTGACCAAAATGAATTATATCAGGTAATTCAGGTCTCAAATGGTTAGTGCAATGCAAATATTCATATTATCTCAAAACTGGTAGACAGAAAGTAGGAGTTGATTTTATTACCTCTATGGTAGTGGTGTTGCTTGACAGAAGGGACACATGCATAACCACGAAACAAAGAAGACTCAATGCAAAGGCTAAATTAAGCACTGCGACAAAGTACACAATATGTAAGAAACAAGTAAATAATGAAAGCAGAAGCAGAACCAATATGTGGACCTGAAAATGATCGTACAGGTGGAATATTACCAAAAGTCAAAAAAATAACTGCAAGATTGCCAGGGGATGTTGAATGATTCTTGGCTTCAGAGAAAAAATCGATAAAATTTGGTAGCAAAATGAAGGTATCCATTGTCGTCTCCAGAAATGTATACAGCTTTTATGCCAATAACAGAAAATGGAAAGAGTCAGCAGAAAACAACAGAAAGAATAAACTAGCCAATTGGTCCAAATTTAAAGTTCCTTTGCACACCAAAAGGCATTCATTTTATAATAAATTATTATTACTCATCTCTCTCTACCCTATGACTTCCTCCCAACACAAACACACACATAAAAAATGACTCAAACATCTCCAGTTCCGATCCCTTAGTTTCTATGGGCTTTCCCAGCCTTTTAACCAAAAATTCAGTGGGGGTAAGGAAAGCTACACAAAGTTCTTATCTTGTAACTGCAACTATAATAATAAGAAAAAAATATATATAGGATTACCAAGAAAAGAAGAAAAAACTTGTAGTTGCGTGCACCAACACAATTCACCACCCAAACACAATGGTGATCCATCTTAAGTACACATCTTTGACCTACAGAAAATAGCAGAAAACAAAATTACTTTCTTTAACTTAACTGACAATTTCACCGAATGTTAAATAAGGCTGCCAACAATGTTCTAAAGTTGTGAAGTGCGTCTGAAAATATTATGACTCTGTCACTTTCAGACAAGATATAGAGTTATAGACAACAACAAAAACACAAAAGGAATACATGCCATAACAATTTAAACTTGGAAACATCCTACAAATGACACATGATGGCTTTATTGATAAAAATTCTAATCTAAGGTTAACAACACAGAAATGGAAAGAAAATTCATATATATGGTACCACCCTTGGAAGATTTTTCTAGGGAGATATGTTCTATTACAACTACACTCAAATCGATGTCATCTCCAAGATATATAAAAAGTAAGGGAAAAAAATTCTTACATACAAAGTGGAAGTAAAGAAGAAGAATATGATGAAACACACCGAGGGAATATGCAATAATACAGAAATGCACGTCAAGATACAAGCATAATATAAATCGCAAGCAACAATAGAAAGCAACTTGCTTACAAACAGAGCAATGATGGCATCGTGGTGGCTTGCCATTTTGGCATCGACTACAATATCCTACTTGTGGTCTTCTTTCTCGTCCATCTGCAGAGTGTGTGGAAGTGAAAGCCTCGGGTTCTATACTTTCTGACAAAGTCAGAGAACTACCAGCCTCCAAAACTTCCTCCTCTGTTAGAGGTTTCCAATTGTTGGGAACAGAACCCGGGTCTTTAAAGACTACCATAAAGTAGCTCCACAATAACATTATAAGCTGCAAGACAAATGCAAATTGAAACCAATGGGAAAACTCAAGAGTTAGTTTTCTTCTAAGTGAATCTTATTACTCAATGTCGTTACACATATAAACTATTTTCTGTATAAATTTTCTTATAAAAATCTTGAATAAGTCAGTTACAGAAAGAAACCCAAAAAGAATAGACATCAAACCCACAAATCAACATGCACCGTTTTAATCTTTGTTAAATGTTAAAGGCAATTATCCCAAGGGTGTACAATATAAGTATCAAATGTACCTCTCTACCTAAATACTGAAGTTTTTGAGAACACTGCTAAACCAACCAACAGATCTGAACCTAAATTTTGATTGTGTCCCTACATCTCAGGTCTCGTCTCAAATTCAACTTCTATTAGCTTGTCAAGCATTTGAAGCAACTTCATTCTTGTTCATCCATTAACTTTGGACTCACGTGTATAGCATGAGACTTGGTTCACTACTCTGTTTGCCCCATAGTTATGATGTTATTCATTCCTCTGCAAATTACTCTAAATTGTGCTCATTGCAGCAGCTATCAGTATGAATCTACTTAATTGACCTAAATGCAAGCTAAACACTTCAAGTTTAACTTCACTTTTTAGACCCCAATGATATAGTAAAATTAACACAAACCCACCAAAGAAAAAAAACCCAAATAAGAAGGAAAAGCAAACATTTTGCAAGAAAAAAAAGAAGTGGGTTGATTATATTTTCCAATTTCCCAAATACCCATATATTAAAGAACAAAACTTGAAGCATCAATGGCTGCAATAGTTGAGAATTACCAGAAAGTGGAAGAGAATGATGATGAAGAAGGCTAGAAAAGAGTGGAGCCCTCCGCTGAGCAGCTCCGGGCCCCAAGTCACCACAACGACGGCGTAGTAGGAGAGGGAAATTATGGCGGCAACCAAGAGGATCACGAAGTAGCCGATGACTTTGAGGCCGGAGCATAACTTGAACAGGTTTATCTCCATTCTGGGATTGATTGGCAATGGCCGAACTATCCCGGTTGGAAATTGGGGAGGGAAGATTGGCCTTCTGGTTCTTCGTGGAGGGAAGAGGCGTTTCCAGATATCAGGAGCCAGGTTTAAGCTTTTCTTCTTCTTGTTGAGTGGGATTGATTCAGGTATTTGAAGTCTTGCTAGATTTGGAGATCCATGTGTTTTTGTTCATTGGTGTTCGAAAGTTTGAGACTTTTTTTTTTTTCTTCTTCTTTTCGTTTTTGGGTCAAATAAATTCGAGACTTTGCAAAGTGAGAAGTGGACTTGTTATCAACTCAGTTTGGTACTTTGGGGGCGCCACAATTATCAACTCAGTGCACGTTTCAGTTTTTATTTATTATTCATTATTTATTGTTCAAAGAAAATGGATTGTTCGAGGTTCTATTATGTTGAATTACGTTTACTCAATTGGAAGGGAGAACACACAAATTGTGAATTATGAATGTGAAATTAAGAGTACAAAGACAAATTCACATAATTTTTCATTTTTTATGTGTTCATAAACGCAAGAGAAGTTCTTTGATGTACGAAAATTTAATAACTTCACTATTTGTTTTAGTTGAGCCTTTTGATTAAACAACTCATTGGGAAATTCATGATTCAAAATTTCAAATCTTTCCCATATATATAGGAAATCTTAAATCAAATAATAGATTGAAGATAATTGATTTAGGTTAAGAGATAATATTTTGCATTAGTCTTATTGAACTACAATGATGGTTTCCACATTTAGATTCTATAATTGAATCCTCATTTTTCAAATACAGCAGAAAATAACACAAGATAAGTAACAATTTGAACACATATTGATACAAATTCTTTTTAATAAAAACATAAATAAAATTTTAGAAATTGTAAAACAATTTTTCTTTTTTTTTTTTTGTTTTTGTTGGTGGCTTTTGTCTTTAAAAGTCCAGAAACCTCGTCGTCATCCAAAAAGATCCGTAGTTCCCCTAAATCCGCTTTCAAAAATCTCTGTTCCCACCTCCTACACTCACCACCTACTCAAAAAGGTACACGACCGCCTTGTCTCTCTCTGTCTCAAGCTCCTAAATTTCTTTCCTTGTCTTTTTAATCTGTGTGCTTCTAATTGATTCGGCTCTATTTTGTTTCGCTTTTGGGATTAATTAGGGTTAGGGTTTGTGCTCCGAAAGTACAAAGAAAGGGGGAAAAAGATGCAGCAGCCACAGCAAATGATACCTGTGATGCCTACTTCATTTCCACCCACTAACATCACCACCGAGCAAATTCAGAAGGTACCCTTTTGTCCATTTTGCTCAATCTTTCTCTCTCTGTCTTACTTTTTGTGGATTTTTTTGCTCTGTTTTTGGTATTATGGTTATTTGGAGCTCTTAATGGACTGTGGAACTAATTGGTCCTCTGGGTTTGTTGGGTTTTTCTTTTTGTGTAAAGTGAGGTTTTTGCCAATTTTTTTTGGGGGAAAGAAACAACCTTTGCAAGACAAACAAGGCTATATTGAACTGGGGTGATTAAGGAATATGTGATTACTTGATTATAATTTGTAAAATTTTACTTCCTCACATAGAAAAGAACGCCCTTCGGCCGAAATTTTTAAGGGAGAAATTCAATAAGGCCTGGAAGCCATTGTTCTATACTTTTATGGTCGAATGATGTATGATAACTGGTTGTCATTTATAGAATTTTGGAAGACGATGTCTTCCACTTGTAGACTATGGATGTGTTGGGTAAGACCGGGAAGAGAACAATGAAACAAATAAGACCATGGAGCTTGTCTACAGGTTCATAATGTAAAGAACACGGAAATTAAATGTTAACTCGAAAGATGGGATCTAATTAGTATGTAGAATTCATGACCATACGAGATGCTTTTCCTTTCTAGCAGTTTATTCTCCTGATCTGCGCGAAGTACTTTTTTAATCTGTTAAGATTTTTCCCTGTGTCAGCCAATTTCTAATGGTGATTCAGGCCCCTAGGTTTACATGTTGGGAACCATCTAGTTACTCTACTGCTGTGCTGATTTTACTACATTGGTCCACAACAGTTCCCAGTCTCCTCTAAGAATTGGAGATAAAGGCACACATGATATTTTCTCTTGTCACCTATGACATCTGTCCATTTTCATGGAAGTGAATTTTTTATGGTACGGACAGAAAGATTTACCGGATAGGATTTCAATAATGCCAGTTCCCAAGGTAGTGCCACAAATAGGAGTATAGTCAAAATTGATCAAACTGATGCAATTAAATGTTGGTAAATATGCTGAAGTCTTACGTGGGATGGCTGATGGGTGATATGTATGGCAAATCATTAATTAAAACAAAATTTTGGGCACACGCATCAGTCTTGAACTAAATTAGTGAGTAGGTGGTTGCATTTTCAATCACCATTGCAGAAATTCCCATCTAAGCCAAAGACTCTTTTGAAGGAATGGATCTCTATTATGAAATGTTGAATTATACTTTGTCGACCTAAAATTGATGAGAATTAAGGATCCATGAGATGGTCCTTACCAGTATTAAGTGTTAGTATCTTATATTGTCAATGTTGGTCTATGCATGTATGGTTTTACTTTATTTCTTTTTTCCTGTGAATTAGGCGGATGGCTACTGGCACAGTTGATATAACTTGGATATAGATTTTGTATTGTTCAATTATTTTACTGGTGTTATTTTTGTATATCCACCTAGATAGTCTAATATACATCTCACTTGATATGTGATGTGGGAATTAAAATAAATCTAATGTTAATGTCCTTTTTTCTTAATTTATGATGTAGTACCTTGACGAGAACAAAAAATTGATTCTGGCAATATTGGATAATCAAAACCTTGGAAAACTTGCTGAGTGTGCCCAGTAAGTCTTCTCTCTCTCTCTCTCTCTCTCTCTCTCCACACACACACACACACACACATGCTTTATGTCTGTATTGTGTCTTCAGTTATATTGCTGGGTCTGTATCACATTGATTGTACTTGTCTGATTTAGGTTAGAATTCTACGTCTGATCTTTTAGAGATGGTAGAATGTTGACCTACCCTCATGTTTTGTATTGGTATCTTTTATTATGCAATGTTTTCAGACTTATTTTGATATTTCCCCATTTAAAACTTGTAAGGTGTTTGATGTCTCGTAATTACTGTATTAATTATAATAATTTATGGTTAAATTAGGTATGGCAGTGGATTGTCTTACATATTTATTTATATGGTTGGGGATACTCGGTAGGCATTTCATGCAATCAGCAGCTCTGAGTGGAGAAACTAATTGAGTTTTGGCTCCATGTTGTTTTTGTTCTTAATGGACAATTATAAATATCAAATGCTGGTCTCCGTGTTGTGACTTCGGGATATAAATTTTATTCCTTAATGCAAGACCACAATATTTGTATGATGTATACTTTTCGGTTTTGATGATTTAGGTACCAAGCTCAGCTTCAAAAGAATCTGATGTATTTAGCAGCTATTGCTGATGCACAACCACAGGCACCGACGGTGCCTGCTCAGGTGGGTAGTAAGCATGTGATGGGTTGCTGATTCACCTTTTTATCTATGTTTATCATCTTTGTTTCAACACTTGGCAGATGGCCCCACATCCTGCTATGCAACAAGCAGGATATTACATGCAACATCCTCAGGCAGCAGCAATGGCTCAGCAACAGGGTATTTTCCCCCCAAAGATGCCATTGCAGTTCAATAATCCGCACCAAATGCATGATGCAGCACAGCAGCTACACCAGCAGCACCAACAAGCCATGCAAGGGCAAATGGGAATGAGAGCCGGAGGAGCCAATGGCATGCCGTCTATGCATCATACTGAAGCCACACTTGGTGGTGGTAGTGGTGGCCCAACTTCAGCTGGAGGGGGTCCAAACGATGGGCGTGGAGGAAGCAAGCAAGACAACTCAGAGGCTGGGACAGGTGGTGATGGCCAGGGGAGCTCAGCCGGCGGGCATGGCAATGGTGATGGAGAAGATGGAAAGTGACATGGTCGTATGGATGAGTCCACATGGAAACATGTGCCTGTTGATAGTAGGTGTTTTCCTAAAGTAGCTGTTTTGCTCAGTGATCTTTGACAGATTGCAAACAGCAGCGAAAGTTCTCCTTAGTCTTTAAAGTGATTAGGTAGGTGAGTTGTGTTGTAAGTTCCTTTGCATGGAATGGATCCTGGCATCAGATGAAACAAGTGGTGAAAGAAAAGACAGACTTGGTTCTAAGGGCTCTTAGAGATGGAAACATGTGTTGTGTACTTGGATGTCTGTCAATTTGTAACTCATAAATGCATGCAGCGTGCGCCACAAATTCTGATCCTATTACAAGTTTTGCTGGTAGTTTGTTTTCCTGTTGGTATGTGTATGAACTCTTCTTAGCAATTTGTAACTCATGGATGGCCGTTGAATGTTTTGTATCGTCTCGCCGGTTTGTCAACTGGGCGTTCTCATTTGCAATGCTCAAAAGGATCAATTAGAATGCAATTTTCAAGTTTTACTCTCTCAGTCCTCATTGCCTACAATTTTTAGCATTGTTCCCACGCAGGATTGTAGAGGCAGTCCACTAGCAACATCCTTTTGGTTTTCTGCCGTCTTGTGATATAAGAGGGAATCACAATATTGAATTTTGAGAGAGAGTTACGAGCGTTGGTTTCTTTTTCTTCCTCTATACTTATCCTTCCCTTTCGCAAAAACAGAGAAAGCCCTCTGGTGGTGAATATAGGTGGTGGTCACGTCTGAGTACTAAAGATAAAGAACAATAAAGCTGAAATGTTGATTTTCCTTTTCCTTTCCCTTTTTTATAATTGAGATGTTGACCTCACAAATTTTTATACTTAGAGAATATTGTTGAGCTTATATATTTAGAACTTAAGCCATTTTTAATTTGGGAAGATAGAAATGTATCTGTGCACAACATATTTATCTTAGGCATGATGCTAATATTATAATTACTAACTTCAACCCCAAAAGAAATAGAATAACAATGGGGCTTAAGCACATTGTCACGCCCCGAATTTAAAAATAACAACCAACAATCCGAGACGCGAAGCTCTGGAACCTTCAACAAAAGTACCTAGAAATTTAAACTTTTCTTTCTTGATACAACACCACTGTTCTGAACCACAATGTCAATAATGACTCAACTCTTCTGAGTCAAATATTACATTACAAACTCACATAATAAATGAACAATCATCATTTTACATACATTGCTCCTCATAGTTTATTTCACACAGCGGAAGTCTAACACTCACCAACACTCTCACAAAAGAAATAGAATAACAATGGGGCTTAAGCACATTATCACGCCCCGAATTTCCAATAACAATAAATCTGCGAAATTAAACAGAACAACCAACAATCCGGGACGCGAAGCTTCGAACCTTCAACAAAAGTACCTAGAAATTTAAACTTTTCTTTCTTGATACAACACCACTGTTCCGAACCACAATGTCAATAATGACTCAACTCTTCTGAAGTCAAATATTACATTACAAACTCACATAATAAATGAACAATCATCATTTTACATACATTGCTCCTCAGAGCTTATTTCACACAGCGGAAGTCTAACACTCACCAACACTCTCACACCACATTTTAAAGTCTGTGGAACCACCAATGAGCCTCATGCTCCTCACCTTAATTCTCCTACTCACCGTCTCTACCACATGCAGGATTTTCCCCTACACCATTGAATAGTGCACCGGGTTCACCAGAAACAACCCGGTAAGCTTTCTAAAGCTCGTATGAGTAAACCACGTCCACATTATAATATGTCAATTACACATAATATACAAACACATGCACTTACATTAGCACACCACAATCATTGTATAACCAAGGTAATCATAATCATCAATAACATCACAATCACAATTCTTTTATTTTATTTAAAGAACCTTTTCGATCACCACCTGTGACCACACCAAAACTCTTTATTTCAAAGTAGTTTTAACACGTCAATTATTTGACAGATAGAAGAGAGAGAATACTATGAACCTCTAATCTATAACACTACAAACACCAAAGTAGTGTTCACTCATGATTACACTCCAGTCATGAGTACTAGATGGCGCCAAGACTAGAGCTCTAACTGTTCTTGGGTCTTGCTCCCTAGGGTAATTTATCCCTCATTATTTGCCACGAGAATGCCCACCTGACAAACTTAGAAGGGATTCAATGTATTCTCATCTAAATCCATCAACACCAAAACTCCAACACCAAAACACCAACACCAAAACAATATAAAATGTAATTTCATATTAAACATTGTTTTATAGCCAAATACACCAATCACAACAATATATATTTATTATATATATTTATGTGGTTATTCACGAATGAATTTCCACCATACATCCACAACATATGTTATATGGTTAAACACCAAAACTCCAATAATAATAATTAATTCAAAACAAAATATATTTCAATTACCTCATGAACCATTGAAGAACAAGTTCATGTGTTTTTAAATTAATTAAAACATTTTATAAAATCACAACCAACATGTTAATTATAGCCATTAACATTATCCAAGGTCACATTATAATAAATATAATAATTCGTAATTTTACTCACGATTAGGATGATTTTACTCACCTCTCGTCCAAGCTGCGTCTTCAACAACTTAACGAATCCTCAATCTCCAACAGTACCTAAGCAAAGTACATAGCTCAACTTAGCACAAAACTCCAAAATCCAAGATTTCGCATCTAATGACGAAATTGCCCTTTAGACCAACCGGGATCCAAAGTGATCAAATCTCATCCAACCAACTCCAAAACTGTGACGTACGTGCTGTCGACGTCGAATCATGACCAATGACACCCATTGTCCAAAAGGTCACTATTTGGGTCCCGTGGGTCCCACATGTCTAACCGACACCCCAAAAATCCGTCTTGGGCCCACAACCTCAGATTCCAAATCCGATCTCACCAATGGACTCTAAATAGTCCCGATATCTCCCTGCAACATTTTGGGCCCAATCCAACGGTCGGATTATTCTACATTACACGATCGAATGACGATCGCTCGCCTTAACTTTGAAATTTAATAACTTAAGATCGGGACGTCCGATCATCAATCCGTCTGAACCTGAAGACTCCTCACAACACCAGCTACAACATAATTAAAATTGGACATGATCCAACGGTCCGATCATCTCCAATCAATGGTCCACATTTATGAGGCTCCGAATCGTCGATTAAACGACGGAATCTCAACAATTTAAACATACTAACATGTTCAGTAACTCCAGGACTACATTCTGTCTCTAAAGCCCTAACTCAGAATCGCCACCTTGAGCCGCCACCGCCGGTGGTGGTTTGGGTACTATTCCGCGACGGACCAACCCTAGAATCGTCCGTCAAGACCTATGCCAAAAATGTTAGTAATCCTGAGTAGAACAACTTTAATTCTTACCTCGAGGTCCAATTAGAAGTGTAAGTGGCTCAAACCGCCGGTTGAAGTTGCTGATTTCACTCGTTTGACGAACCAACTTCACAGCGTCGCCCTGCCTTCACCGTACCTCCAATGACTCCGATTCTTCTTGGGTTATGTTCACGAGATAGCAGGATTTCTGCCCGGGTTGGTGGTGTCGATCACCTCCACCGTAAGCCGCGGAAATCTCGACGAGCTCTCAAATTTCCGGGTTCAATTGCAAATTATGAATCCAAACAGTGCCCATCTGAAATTTATAGGCAAAGTCTATGTTTGCAATTTAGTCCCTGAAACTTCAAACGAGTATAACTTCTTCGTTTCAACTCGAATTCACGAACCGTTTGCGCCTACGTGTTCGTGAGATCAATCTCGATTTTCCAAATCAAAAACCATAATTTTCTCGCTTCAATTTCTTGTACTTCCTTTGAAAAATCATAAACTTAATCATAAGGGTATTTTGTCCCAATTTGAGATTAAGTCACTTAATTCCAATATTTTTACATCAAACCAAATTCATACAACACCAAAAATAGTCACATGACTTAATAACATTTTCCACAAAAATAATAAAACCAAATATTATTTTTGAGGGTATTACACACATGTTGTGAGGTTGACATTGACATGGATAGATAGTTAAGAACAGAAAAGGAAACAAAGACAAGGAAGGAATGTGACCTAAACCATACCCAAACTATCCATTGGACCCAAATTCTATTTATTTTCTAAGGCGAAGAATAACAAAAGAAAGCCTTATTATACTACAAACAAGTGTACATTTCTTTTCCGTCTCATTATGAATAATGAATCTTCACCATACACGTGTCATAATTGGAACTGTTGATTTTCTAAATCACAATTTAAAGATCATCCCTGCAAACCGGTTTAGCATTTGGTCTACTTATTTTTGTCTCTAGTTGGTTGGAACATGAAGGACCATCCATCATTTTTCCTTCTAGGATTTGTACTTCTACGGTTAGTGTTTTTTCAGTATTGAAACTAATTGAAAAAAAGACAAGGGCATGAAGGTAGAAACCTCTTCTGTGTTGTGCACCGAAATATTAAAAAGGGCATTTAAATTTCAGTGATTCTTGGATTGAAACTGATACCTTTCCACTTAGCTAAAGTGCCTCCATGGATTTACTGTATTGCCTTCGAAAGAAATAATTTCAAAGCTGTTTTAAGTTTTTATGTATTGCCAGAACAGAGTGAAGTATGGAAGCTGCTTTTACGTTCATTTCTTTTCCTTTTCTTTCTCATGTCGATTGATTCCCGTTCCTGGTTATGTTGTTCCTGCATCCTGAATCACTACATTTTTTTGTATAAATTGTATAGCCGAGCGGCTATACTTTTTTTAACACATCACACCGAAACGCTAGCCACTAGGAGGGTCTTTTTTATATAAATAGTATACTCGGGATTTTTTTTTTTTTTATAAACAAAAAGAGTCTAGCCGACCGGCTTTACTGGGTTATTTTTTTATTTTTTTTTCATAAATCGTATAGCCGACCGGCTATACGCCTTTTAAATATATTTAAACGGTATAGCCGAGCGGCTATACTATTTTGACACGTGCTGCCGGCCCATTTGGCGGGCGCAAGACGCCAGGCGGGTTCCTTTTTTATATAGTGTGGCCGAGCGGCTATACTTGGTTTTCTTAAAAAATAAGAGTATAGCCGATCGGCTGTACTGTTATAAATAGTATAGTCGCACGGCTATACGTGTTTGACACGTGGCGCCGAATCTCTAGCGTAGGCGGGTCCACCTTGTAATAAATAGTATAGCCGTCCGGCTATACTCGGGTTTTTTTATAAATAGTATAGCCGAGCGGCTTTATTGGGGTCTTTTTTTCTTTAGTTTTTTCTATAAATAGTATAGCCGACCGGCTTTACTGGGATCTTTTTATTATTATTATTATTATTATTATTTTATTTTTAAAAGTATTGTTTTCAGGATACATTTGGCTCTGTGATCCTGATTGTATAGTATTACTACGGAAACAGATAACAGGAAGGAGATAAATAGTCCTGCAGAAGTGTTGAATAATTCAGAGTCATCTGAGCAAATCCCTTCCCCTGCAGAATCATCCAACAAACAGAGTCATCTGAACAAATCCCCTCTCCAGCAGAAGCATCCAAAAAACCAGACTCATCTGCTGAAGCGTTCAGTGGACCTGAGTCAGCTGAAATGAAAATGTCTTCTTCTGCAGAAGCGTCTAATAAACCTGATGTAACTGAAAAGAAAATTGCCTCTCCTGCAGAAGCATCCAACTCTGGAAAGAAAACCCTAAGATCATTGAAGGGCAAGGCTAAAATAGTGAAGAAAACTCCCATTCATAACAGCTTGAAAACGAGCAAAGGTACAACTAGCTTACAGGTTAATGGGAGGAAACGGAGGCGGAATAGGGGTAACAACGAGAGTAGCAACAAAAGAGAAGAAGATGCCAAGAAGATGAATTCAAAAAGAGAGAAACAAGAGAATATCACTAATCAAGAGCATGCCGAGAAGAGCCATCAGGCTCAAAAGAATCCAGGAAAGATTGACGAATCCGAAAAGAGCCGACGAAAACAGAAGAGTACAGAAAAATGACGTGGGTCAGACAAGAGTGTGAAGAGTCAAAGGAACAGCGAAAAAAATGACGAAAAGAGGGAAAAAGCTTGGTGGTTTGATCTTCATGTGCAATGGAAAGACTGTTAGAAAGTAAATGTATTTTAGATAGGAAAGAATTTGTAATTGATTCACATACCCAATCCTTCCCTAGATGGAATTCCTAGATTGTAGGATTCCTCATTGTACAAGGAAAACTCGTGTATATATATCTCTATGTTATTAATGAAATATAATTTAAGCCAAATATATTTTTCTACATGGTATCAGAGCAGGTTTCAAAAACCTAGCTTTTTTCTTCTCTCGTCTCTCACACATGGGTGACGACGGCTCCTCCTCAAAGGGCGGCAATGAAGCGGCTGACCCTCTTTTTCTCAACCACTCAGACCATCCTGGGTTGGTTCTTGTTTCAAAGAAACTCAATGGCGACAACTACAACACCTGGTCTCGCTCGATGAAGATCTCACTTAGTGCTAAAAATAAAATTGGGTTCATAGATGGATCCATCAAGAAACCTAAGGCAGATAAGCACCCTCTCGATTCTGCGGCATGGCAGCGATGCAACGACATGGTGGTGTCGTGGCTTTTAACTTCTCTGGAACCAGATGTGGCTGACAGTGTCATTTATTTATCCACCGCTCACGAAATTTGGGATGACCTTCGCGAGCGTTTTCTCAAAACAATGTCCCTCGTCTCTTTCAAATCAACCGTGAGATTGCTTCTCTCACTCAAGGACAGCTTTCTATTGCTGCATATTACACCAAATTAAAGGGGTTTTGGGACGAGTTGGCATCCTTCAGTGAGGCCACATCTTGCACATGCGGGGCACAGAACGAAACCAATAGACTTATGCAGTTTCTCATGGGATTACCTCAATCCTCCACAGTGCCATCCGTGGCCAGATTTTGTTGATGAAACCTCTCCCGTCGGCTCGACAAGCATATTCCTTCATCTCACAAGAAGAGAAACAGCGGGAACTTGGCTCCACACGTACTCCAGAATTTGCAGACTGCAGCCATGGCCATTCGTCATGACTCTCGCTCCCGTCCAGGAGGAGATCGACCTCCACTCCACTGCACCTATTGCAACTATGATCACCATACCCGAGATACCTGTTACCAACTTCATGGGTACCCACCCGGTCACCCCGCTGTGGCCAGAAGCCCGTTTCACGCCGCAACCACAATAACAACGACAACAGCAGTCGGCACAACACCAACAGGACCGGCGGCAACAGCCACCGTTCCCATGCCTCCTCTGCTGCCCACCAAGTCATCGCCCATGCTCCAACTCTCCAAGATATTCAGTCCGCGATGCCCCACTTATCCGACAGCCAATATCAACAAATCATGTCCGTGATGGCTGATACATCCGGTTCCTCTCCTTCCAACCCGCAAGCACATGCTGCTTCTGCTTAGTTCTTTTTCTCAAGGTTTGTCACCCATCGCTTCATCTCATGGTCCATGGATCATTGACAGCGGCGCGACCGATCACATCATATGTTCTTCTCATTTATTGACGAATAGCACTCCCACCACTCATTCACCTCCCGTTTCCTTGCCCAATGGAGACAAGGCTCCGATCACTTTGACAGGAACAATTTCATTAAATTCCCATACACAATTGAAAGATGTTTTATGTGTGCCTAGTTTTAATATTAATCTTTTATCCGTTGGTAAAATTACAGATGGGTTACGCCTTTCCGTAACTTTTTTTCCTTATTTGGTTATTTTGCAGGACTTGGTTTCGAAGACGACGATTGGTGTGGGTAAGCGACGAGGAGATCTTTACTACCTAGTGGCACTCGCCTCCACCACCTCCGATGATCGTCCCTCTTCCTGTCACCTTATCACCTCCTCCACCCACCTTTGGCACCGCCGGCTAGGACACCTTTCCCCAGCCCGTTTGCAATTCTTAGCTAGTACCTCTTTAAATTGATCCTTTGATTCGCGTCATGTTTGTGATATTTGTCCGTTGGCGAAACAAACTCGCCAACCCTTTGGAATTAGTTCTATTTCAACTTCTAGACCTTTCTCTCTTTTACATTGTGACATTTGGGGTCCTAATAAACATCCCTCTCTTACTGGGGCTTATTATTTTTTATCTATAGTTGATGATTTTTCTCGTTTTACTTGGGTTTTTCTTATGAAACATAAACATGAAACACAAGACCTCCTCAAAAACTTTTTTGCCTATGTTGACACCCAATTTCATCTCAAAGTTCAACAAATCCGTGTTGACAATGGGGGAGAATTTTTCTCTATGCGCACTTTCTTTTTTTAACCATGGGATAATTTATCAACACTCTTGCGTTTACACAACCCAACAAAATGGAGTTGTTGAACGCAAACACCGCCATCTCCTTGAAACTGCTCGAGCCCTTCGTTTTCAATCTCATTTGCCCATCAAATTTTGGGGGGAATGTGTCCTTACCTGCCGCTTACCTTATCAATCGCTTCCCTACTTCTCTCCTCAACAACAAAACCCCTTTTGACATTCTCTACCACAAAGCACCATCTTACCACCATATGCGAGTTTTTGGTTGCCTTGCCTATGCCACCTCTGTTCACCCAAGCTCAAAATTCGCTCCTCGAGCCCATAAATCTGTTTTTATTGGCTATCCCATTGGCCAGAAAGCTTACAAACTCTATGACCTTGAAACTCATAAAATTTTCACTAGCCGCGACGTTCTCTTCCTGGAAGATACATTCCCTTTCTCCAGCCCCGACACATCCACACCACCATATACCACCGGACCATCCCTCCCTTTATTGCCCTTCACTAGCCCGGACCCATTCCCTTTGACCTCGGGCCCTTCTCCTTCTTCTCCGTCCCCCACCGGTCCTGCCCCCAGGCTCAGACCTCCTCACTCCACCCACGGACCCCACTCCTTTCGCCACCAATCCTGCCCCAAGCTCAGACCTCCTCACTCCACCCACGGACCCCACTCCTTCCGCCGGAATCCCGGCACCACTTCCTCCTCGATGTACCCCTCACCCAACCCGCCCTTGACACAGCTCGGCCCACTCGTATCTCCTCCCGTCCCAAGCAACCCTCCACACGCCTCAAGGACTTCGTTTGCTCGCAGGTGATTCTGCCCCCACATCAATCCTCGTCTTCGCCAACCGGTCCTACATCAGGGACTCGTTTTCCCCTCTGGAATTTTATTTCTTACCATCGGTACTCGCCCAAACATCTTTCTTTTGTTAACTCTATCAGTTCGAAGTGTAGAACCTTCCTCTTTTGCAGAGGCCAACAGCGATCCTCGCTCGTCGTGAGGCTATGGACTCTGAACTTGCTGCTCTTTTTGACAATCACACTTGGACCCTTACTCCTCTCCTCCTGGCAAATTTCCCATCGACTGCAAGTGGGTGTACAAGATCAAACACCGTGCTGATGGTTCTGCGAGCGCTACAAAGCCCGCCTTGTTGCCAAAGGTTTTACTCAAACTGAGGGCCTGGATTATCATGAAACCTTTTCCCCCACTGCCAAGATGATCACCGTTCGTTGTCTTTTGGCTTCGCCGCCAGTCAGCATTGGGCTATCCATCAACTTGATGTTCATAATGCCTTTCTCCATGGTGATTTACATGAGGAAATCTATATGTCTCCTCCTCCTGGTCTTCGGCGAGAGGGGAGAATCTCGTGTGTCGCCTCCACAAATCTCTCTATGGACTGAAACAAGCTTCTCGAGGTGGTTTGCCAAGTTTACTGAAGCCATTCTTGATGCTGGTTTTATCCAGTCAAAGGCCGATTATTCTCTCTTCACCCGCAAAGTTGGCAAGTCTTTTACAGCATTATTAATTTATGTTGATGATATTCTGATTACAGGAAATGATATTGATGCCATTAATTCTCTCAAGAGTTTTCTACACACCCGTTTCCGTATCAAAGACTTAGGCGATTTGAAATATTTTTTGGGTATTGAAGTCTCCCGTTCCAAGAAAGGCATTTATGTTTCACAAAGAAAATATGCACTTGAGATACTCAAAGATTATGGGTTCTTAGGTGCTCGACCAATTGACTTTCCAATGGAGGAAGCCAAGCTTTCTGACAAAGGTGAACTACTCAAAGATCCCGAAAAATACAGACGATTGGTGGGACGGCTGCTTTATCTAACTATTACCCAACCAGACATCACCTATTCGGTACATGTCCTAAGTCGTTTCATGCACCAGCCACGATTACCTCACATGGATGCTGCTCTTCGAGTTGTTCGATATCTCAAGTCTACTCCAGGTCAAGGTTTGCTTTTTAAGTCTGATAACAAGTTAGATTTAATTGCTTATTGTGATTCGGATTGGGCTGGTTGTCCCATAACCCGCCGTTCAACTACTGGATATTGTGTATTCTTGGGTAATTCATTGATTTCCTGGCGAACAAAGAGACAAAGGACAGTTTCATTGTCCTCTGCAGAAGCCGAATATAGGGCCATGGCAAGCACCTGTTGTGAGGTTACTTGGTCACGTTTTCTATTGCAAGATTTGCACTTGCCATCTTCAGAAGCGTCTCGTATGTATTGTGATAATCAGGCGGCATTACATATAGCAGCAAATCCAGTTTTCCATGAGAGAACACGACATATTGAGATGGATTGTCATTTTATTCGTGACAAAATAATTGATGGTACTGTTTCTACATGGCATGTGAATTCTTCGCAGCAACTAGCTGATACATTTACGAAACCTTTGGGCAAGGAGAAGTTTTCAGCTATGTTACGCAAGTTGGGCGTTCTTGACATTCACTCTCCAACTTGAGGGGGAGTGTTAGAAAGTAAATGTATTTTAGATAGGAAAGAATTTGTAATTGATTCACATACCCAATCCTTCCCTAGATGGAATTCCTAGATTGTAGGATTCCTCATTGTACAAGGAAAACTCGTGTATATATATCTCTATGTTATTAATGAAATATAATTTAAGCCAAATATATTTTTCTACACAAAGCCAGACTGCTTCCATTACCGTATCATGGGTGTTTCAATGGGTAAAAAAGACGTTGTGTTGGGTATCAAACCTGCGTTGAAGCTTTTTCTCTTTGATTTTGATCTTAAGCTTTTGTATGGGGTTTACAAAGCATCCTCTTCAGGTGGCCTAAAACTCGAGCCAAAAGCATTTGGCGGGGCCTTCCCTACTCAGGTCACATTTTCTTAGATCTGTCTCTCCTTGTTTGCTTTGTTTAGTTAACCAGACATGTATGCTGATGACTTGAAAACTTTAGGTGCAGTTCAATGTGGAGAAAGATTGTCTTCCTCTACCTGAGAGTGTTTTCAAGAAGACAATACAAGAAAACTATAATGAGAAAAAGCAGTTCAAAACAGAACATACAGTTCGACAAGTGAGATAATGTGCCCCCTTCCTTTTATTAAGTTTTCCTGGATTAAGCGATCGTTGTTTCTTTCCATATGCTGTAGTAATAATATCCAATATTTTCCTTTGGGTGGTGGAGTTGTGGGATAGAGTCAAGTTTTGGGTGGCTCTTTGGGCGTCGGCTAATCCTGTTTTCAATGATATCCCTTACCCTACCATTATGCGTAATTTGTTAGCTGTAGTGAATTAATGTGTTGTGTTTTGCTGGTTTCTTGCTTGTTTTGTTCCTGTTTTGGCAGTGTTTTTTTCTCCCCTGCTGTTTGTTTCTGGGCACTGTGCTTGTTTCTTGTTTCTGTGGGTGGATTTTTTGTCCACTCTTTTGTTCCCCTTTCCCTTTTTTTTATATATAAAATTTCTATTCAAAAAAAAAATCCAATATTTTCCTTTCAGGTCAGGAGCTCACAGCACTTTTCCGACCAGCTCAAGTCCATTCAACTGCTCTAGCCACTCGTTCTCCAGTCCAGGCTAAAGTTCGGAATCGGGGAGTTCATGAAGGAGCTAAGGAATCGCTGCCACATGCCCACAGGGATGGACATGCTAGAGATCCTTATGCCAACGGTGATGCCGGGAGTTATCCAGTGTTAGCTCATGAAAGGGACCAGCGTGTTGCATACCGAGATGCGGCATCTGTAAGGAGAGGAAACTTCTCATGATTTATACCTTACTGAAAAGGAATATCGAGCTTATGGTCTTCGAGGAGAGAAAAGAAATGTGTCTCCTCGTATCGATCCTCCAGCTCTGGAAGCTCGCCATAGAGAGTATGAAAGAGAGCATCTTGCAAGACAGCCAAACTTCATTTACCGGGAGGCTGTCCCTGCACATCGAGAAAATTGTCATTCCAATCCTCTCTACTAATGATAGAGATTACCCAGCTTATACTCGCGGTGCTAGACATGATTTGCCACCAGCAACATCTGCTACCACTGTAGATGCGTATGCAAGGGGTCCATATTACGGTACTCCTATTATGGTTCTTCATCATTGGACCCATATCTGGCACCCCAGAGGAGAGAGAATCATCTAATTGAAACTGATCCTGTGAGGTGAGAAACTGATCCTGTGGAGAGATTATACTCAACACATGCTGTTGGTGGAAGGAGAAAGAACTACCTGATTGAGACTGATCCTGTGCTAAGGAGAGAAACTGATCGTGGAGAGAGACTATACTCGATGCATGCTGCATCCGGTTATAACCGGACAGAAAACTACCAGGCAACCAAGGCTGATGCATTGCCTGCGCCAGTTTCATCTCGTTATGCTTTCGCTAAATGGCGCCCTCGTATCCCCTGTACTGTATGTGGGCATTTATTTTCTTCGATTTTGGTTTTTTTGGTTTTAAGAATAGGGAAAAAAAAACTGTATGTGACAAATATTTGAACTTTCAGACCCAAAGAAGGGACAAATACTTGGAACTTGTTAGTTGAACTTGTTAAATGGTGCCGCCGAGGTTGGAGTATAAATATTGGAACTTATTTATTTTGCTTTTGCATTTGAATCATAGCTCTCTTGCTCTAGTTCTCTTTTCTTTTTTGGTGAGACTTGCTCTGCTGGTGTTTGATAAAAAATCTTAGCCGTAGACTTGAGCCAAGACCAAAGACCAAGAGGTTAATTGACTTGACCACAGCGTGCACTGAAATTACTCCGTCACCTTCGCAAGTTTCTCCGGGAGAAATACTACTCATATGTTGTCGAAATGTACTTGAAACTTCCCTCACAAATTTCCAATTTTCCAAGACCCCAATATCACAAATCTTATCCATTCTTCATGTTGACTGGCTTGATCAGGGTCCAGTTCTTATTGGATATCATAATTAATTCTTAGGCGAAATTAACGAGTTTCAGATCATCGCCTATCAAAAACACGATTCGTCTCCGACTAGTCCACATTCCATCCATACACAAGCTTCATGTAATTTAATTTGTATCATGTGCGTAAGCTTATTGATTTTTCTCCGCCAAGTATTCACAACACAATTAACCTTAAGTTTCAGCCAAGTGCTACCTTTCATTCCATTTTTTATTTTTCTCCGGTCGACTAATTCTAACATATTGAATTAATCTTGAAAAGAACAATTATTGACGAATTAAAAATTTAGCATGGGCCCATCCGAGCTCATATAAACTTGGACTGAGATTGATGATTTTCTTAAATAGGTAAGTCTGGCACGACCCGTTTATTAAAGGAGCTAACTCTAAATGGGTCTGGCCGGTTCAACACCGCCTGTTTGACACCTCTAGTTCAAATTATATGTAGTTGTGGTTAGCCCACCGTGATGTAACTTTGTTGTGAAGTATATTGGCCAATTGTAAAAGTATTGTGTGAATATGCTATTTTTTGTAATAAAAATAATAATCATCATTCTTCCAAAAATTAAATTAATTGAAACTTGTTTTAGTGATTCATATATATCAACTAAACGACCACTTTTATCATAAAGATTTTAATTGTTATCAAAATCGTTGATATATTCGATACATATGGGTCACCGACAATTTCGATTATGACACGTGTAGAGAGGATTTCATGCATCCTAATTTGAGTAATTTCAAACTATCTCAGTAAGTACGTATAGATGATGAAGACCAGGCCTTGGGGCGTTTTCCAGTCGTTTTCATTACACCACCCTCATACTAAGCTCGCAAAAATGACCCAACCAAACAGAAACGGAGTCTCTAATTCTCTTCCTCTCTTCCTCTTCTCCATTCTCTTCTCTCTGTCTTTATCTCTCTCTCTCTCTCTCAAAACCAAGCCAAGCTAACCTAAGCTTTAGCCTTACAAACACAATGAACCCAAAACCACCCACCATGAAAGAAGACCACCTAAAGAAACTCACCCCCTTCAAACTACTCAAACCCATCGCCTACCTCCTCCTCCTCCTCCTCTCCTTCACCTTTGGATACCTCTCTTCCCCTTCTTCTCCAACAACCCCCTCTTTTTCTCCTCCCTCCCCCCAACTCCCCCAACTCGTCAACCTCCCAACTCAACTCGACCACTTCCGACTCACCTCGCACTGCGCCACCCCACTCCCTTCTCACCTCATCCGCCAAACCATCCTTGACCGCCTCTTCAAATCCACCTCCCCCTTCGTCAACTTCCCCCCTCCCTACGCCACCCCCCTCCTCCGCCGCAGCCGCGTCAAAGGTTGGGGCTCAAACGGCGCCGTTTTCCAAAACCTCATCCAAAAAGTCCAACCCAAAACCATCATCGAAATCGGCACCTTCCTTGGCGCCTCCGCCATCCACATGGCCGGCTTGACCCGCCAGCTCGGCCTCAACGACACCCATATCCTTTGCCTCGACGACTTCCGCGGCTGGCCCGGCTTCCGCGACCGGTTCCGCGACATCGGCCTCCTGAACGGCGACGTTTTGCTGCTCTACCAGTTCATGCAGAACGTTGTCTCGGTCAACGCAACGGAGACGGTCTTGCCCATTCCGTTCTCTACCGAATCGGGTCTTGACTGGCTCTGTGAGATGGGCGTATTCGGGGATTTGATCGAAGTGGATGCGGGTCATGATTTTAATTCGGCCTGGTCCGATATTATTCGTGCTTATCGGATTTTGCGGCCCGGCGGAGTTATTTTCGGGCACGATTATTTTACAGCAGCGGATGACCACGGGGTCAGGAGGGCGGTAACTTTGTTTGCCCGAGTTTACGGACTCAAGATTAAGCTTGATGGGCAACATTGGGTCATTGAATCGAGTTAATTAAACTTAGTTAGTATAAATTCTAAATCTTATAGATGAGGCTTATGGTGTTTGACTACTAGCAATGTGGAAATAGATATGATAAAATCTTAGAGTGTGATGAAATAATTGTTTATTAATTACCATTCTATAATAAAATTTGAGGTGACATTTTTGTTTCTTGCTAGCTGTTTGATGTTTAATAATGTAATTAATGTGGTGACGACACTTGATTGATGCCTTCTATTAATGGGTTGATGTTTGATGTGTTCGATTAATTGGTATGGCGATTGAAACAAACTAGAGCCTAATTGCTTGGAAAAGAACAAGGAGTGACATTTTTTGTTTTATTTCGTGTGGTTGTTGCTGCATAATTATTATTTATATTTGTAATTGGTATGTATCGAATTTAAAGCCAATTATACAATCAAATGGACATATTATACAAAAATCTTTATAGAGCTTATTTAAATTAAAAATTGGTCACTTGTTATTTTTTAATTATTTTTTAGTATGTTAATATTTTTTAAGAATCAATTAGAAAATGACAAGTGGTTAGTTTTGAAGTTTTCTCTCCAAATAGGCTCTATATAAATATTTGTATAAGAGCATCTCTCAACAAATATGTCAAATTGCCACATGGACATAAACGGCCAAAATTAAAGGTTAAAGTTGCTCCAATATAGTAGTCAAAATCCTACATGGATTTGAAGGCTGAAGGTTATATATCAAAAAACTTTTTTAGTCATGGACCCATTAGAGCATCTCTAAAGGAGATGTCAAATGCAAAATGTTAAATTTGAATTTGATGGCTTATGTGGCAATTTGATATTTTGGAAAAAAATTTAACTCCACCCGAAATACCAAATATCATATTATTTTATTATATTTTTAAAAGCAAATGAGGCTCATATGATGCATAAAGTTTTAAAAGATCTTACCAAACAAAAATAAAGTTTTAAAAGAGAGTAAATGATAGTGGCGTCCTATGAGAGTTCGGTTTTTTAAAAAAAAATTAAAGGAAGATAATTGTTTATCTTGGTTAAATATATATATATATTGTCTTGTGTACTAATATATATATATATATATATCTTATTTTATTATATATGTGTATTACATATCCTATTCTATTATATATGGATATGCATGAGTAAAATAGTCATTGTTAATTAGTGTAGTTACGTGTCAAAGAAAAACAAATGCTAAGTAAGCATGGCAATGTACTAGCTTTGTCAATTCACCAAGAAGAGTTGTATAGGATTTGAGGAATTGAAAACTACCTTATCTGCAAAGCTAGACCACTTGAATAGTAAGTATACAAAATCGCCACAACACCATCCAAAAGGAAAGGACTTACTGCCGACCTCTTCCTTATATATACACGACATTATGTGCATAGCAAATGAACCGAGAGAGAGAGAGAGAGAGAGACAGACAGACGGACAGCAGAGAGATGATAAAATTCTTGGAGGAGATATAGGGCTTAGCTCATATTTTCTTAACTTTGAGCAATACTTTGGAATCAAGGTAGGGATTTCTTGGGGGCCCTTTACGGGGATTAATTTAATTAAATTTCATGAGCACTATATTATGCGTGATATTATAATTTGATGGATGTTCTTGATATTGAGTGTTTACGCGTTGTTAATTATTTAATTAATATTGGCATGATTAGATGTACACTGGTGATATTTAAATGATTACATTGATATGTGAAAAGAAGAACTATATTATGTCATGGAAATTATTTGGAATTCTTGGGTTGAGAAAACAATGATGGGGAAATAGGGTAATGGAAATAGTCTTTTGTATAATTGAGTCTAACTGTTGGCAGGTACCAGGTCTAGGGATCCCACAGTGCACATGGTTTTTATTGGGTGATTCTGGGGACTGGCGATAGGGAGTTAGACAAGATGACTAACGAAAGGAGAAATTATGGGATAATTGAGATGAGTGTTAATTCATACAAATGGGCATTTGTGACCAAGTGGTATAAGCATGGTATGGGACATGCAAGTCTGCTTGTCCAGTTATATGAATTAACGGGAGTAGAATTGAAGCTCATTCATGCATTAATATTATTATTGTGATATTTCGCTATGTGATTGCATGTCACTTAATTTAGTTATATCAATTTATTGTGGTAAGGTCTTATGTCCCTACTAAGCGGTGATTGCTCACCCCTCACCCTGTTTAATTTTTCATATGAATTAGTGGGCAAGACAAGGACTAAACCAGTTGAGGCTAAATTAGATGAGAGTGATAGATGTTGTGTAGATTCAGCTGCACCAAAATGGATTCAGCTGCATCCTCAACTTGTGATACTCGCAAGTGCACCAACCGTTGGGTAGTATAGCATGTGTAAGTGCGAGGTCGATTCCACAGGGATTGGTGATTGAATGATCCAATTTAGTTTCCTATACAAAATAGAAATAAAAACAAAAGAACAAAACAAGAAGAAAGAATGTACATTACAAGAAAAATAAATTACAACTAAGAAAATATTTAATGAAACTAAGAGAACTTTGAGGAAGAAGTGAGAAGTGTTTGGGAAAAGTGTTTGAGACATGAAGACGTTTGGAAGAGAAGGGAAATGTGTTTGGGAAATTTGGAGAAGGGAGGAGAAAGTGTTTGAGTGATTTGGAGAATTTGGAAGAGTAAGGAAAGTGGTGTTTGGGAACTTTGTGGATTTTGGAAGAGAGTGTTTGAGAACATGGGAATGTTTTAGAGCATAGAGAACTTTGAAAGAGAATAGAGAAGTGTTTGGAGAATTTAGAAGAAGAGAAAAGAAAAGTAGAATGATCTTATTACAACAATTGAGAACTACAAAAGGGAAACTAAGAGAATTTGAGGGAGAGAAGGGAAGGGAGCTCTAGAGAAGTGTTTGAGAGCTCCCCCCCTTGGGGTGTGATTACAAGCTTAGAGAACTTCCCTATTTATAGGCCTAGGGGAAGTGAAAATTTGAATTCAATAAGACTAATGCATACAACACTTGAATTATAAAATCTGAAATGGTTGATGCACTTGTATTAGAAAATCTAAATTGGGTGATGCACTTGTATTAGAAAATCTTGAATGGTTGATGCACTTCACCACTAAATCCCACCAGTAGCCCTAGCTCATCTTCATGTCACCATGACAAAGCTTCCAACCAGAAATGATAGCTCATGCCTAGCTCACCATGACCAAGCATCCAACCAGCACATGCTGAGGTCAGCATGACCAGCAACTTCAAGGGCTTACAACTTGGGCTTTTATTAATCAAATTAGGACTTTAAGCACTCAAAATTGAATTTCAGAATGTCTTCTTTCCATCCATATGCAGCCCAACTCAAGGAAAAATCGGGAAGGCCTTCAAATGTGAATTTTGGCCCAGTAACGCAGATGCTGCCGAATTTGACCTTAAGTTGCCAAAACATGTATAACTTTCTTTAGAAGACTCGGAATCATGAACCGTAAAATTTTACAGAAAATAGACTTCCGTATCTTTCCAATGACGTATGGATCATCATCTGGTTCTTCTTGAGTAAGTACAGTCCAATCCGTGAAGTTGACTGATCTGCAGACACCGTTTTGAGTTAACTTGTCTCCAAAATGCAATTAGTGAGTCCTCAAGCTTATTACACTGAAACAAACACAAAACTTATTAAAAGCACAAGTTTAACTCAAAAACATAACCAAATCATTAATTAGAAGGGTACAAAATGATATGTAAATATGCACCGATCAATAGAGCTTTATTTATTAATTGTAAAATTGTAAGATTTTTTGGAGCTATTTTTATAAGAAAATTTTATTTTATGTTTCGGCTTTCTTTTTTTTTTCTTTCTCTAAATAGAAGTTAACTTTTGCAATTAGTTATGAGGTTTTTTTCTCTCCTTTCGGGTTTGCCTCTCGTCCCGTTACTTTTTCTGTTTCACGTTTTTTTGGTCGTCTTCCTTTTCTCCTTGCTTGATTGATGCCCCCTCCTTTTTTGGGTTCAATGGAAAGCCTAACCAAGTAATTTTATGATTACTTGGCTAAGGCAGACGAGTTTCGATCTGCCTTAGCCGACAACTCATCAAGTTTTTTGATTTGCCTCAGAGTTCTTGAACCAAATTTTTTTTATCTACCTCATAGTTTAGACGAGTTTCAATTTGCCTCAGAGTTCTTGAACCAAAAGGGTTCAATAAAGGCTCGGTCTTTTTCACTACCTAGTTTTTAGAATGCCCAACAAAGAGTGAACCACTCACTCTCTTCTTCATTCAAACCACTTTACATTTCTTCCACCAAGAGTTCCGCATTGGTGAGTAAAACTGATAAGCGAGTTACCGAGTGCAAATCCTATGAGACAAACAAGTCACAACCTTTGAAGATTATAAAATTGTCGGCTAATGCATACGCATTTCGCATCATGACATTGATTATGTTGCGTTTTCTGCTTGTATGAATCTTCAAACCTAATCAAGTTGTTGGCACTAAAACTGAACAGATAGAGATGAGTGCAATTTACAAGTGAGATGGACGATCGAGAGATCGATTGAGTGTTTGGATGCAGATTATTCTTGTCCTCAGTTGCTGATCCTGAATGGAAGGAAGCCGAGACTCGTAAGGTCTATGGAACCGGTGTGGAACCAGCCTAAGAACCTCCGATGCCAAAGTAAGTTTGTTTTCTAAGAGCTTTTGCTGTTGACAAGATATTAGTATAAAAGTCAAGCTGAAAAGTCTTACCCTCGTATTGTAGTGAAGGGTTCTCTTTTTATAGGGAAGGGAGAGTCCCCTTCTCTTGTGTTTTGTCGATGTGGGACTCCCTTCCCTTTGCTTGGATTGGCTTGGGAATGCTAGGCAAGATATTGTACAAACACAAGTTTAAAAAAAAAATTGTTTTTTTTCCACCACGCATGTGTTGTTTCATGCATCTTCTGGAGAAATAGAGTTTTTTTTGTTGTTCTTTTAGGCGGCTATCTCCTCCCTTCCCCTCATAATTAGATTGTAATTGATCTGTCTTTATTTTGTCCTCAAAAAAATTATTTATTCATAAGAGGCTGGATTGTAATAAGAATTTTTGAGGTTTTTCCATTTCATTTGGATTTGAATATTAATTCCATGGAAAATTGTTTATTGAATCCAAGAGAAAATAGACAGCAGGAATCAGTGAGAAATAAGAAGATTACATATAATAGAAAAAAGAAGAAGAAAGAAACATGCTCTAAAGGAGAGTTTAGTTAACCACAAATAAAACGTAACGTCTTTTTAGTGAAGGAAAAAAAAAACTTGATGTTGTGTCACATTCTAAGGGGCTAGATAATTATAACGGTTTAGATTTAGTGAAATACAAGTAAATGTGTAGTCTCTGGAGGGGTTTTTTTCTTCAGGCAACAATAGATGGGCTGGGATGCCGTAAGGAGCAAAATGGCTGAAATTTTCCCCTTGTGTCTGAGTTCAAAGATCAGACCCCAAAATGTTTCGAAAGGGTTGTAAAGCTTTAGGAAACACCTTGGTTACCTTCACCAACGAAAATAATAGCTGCTTACAGATAAATTCTTGGCTTGGCATGAGAAGCTTGTGGCATGAGAGCAAAATCGACCTGAGTTTAGCACCGAAGAGAAAATTTTGCGTTCTTGGGGGGAAATGGGAGTATTAAGGTCAGAAATGGAAGGTTTGCTAGCAGATTTGGCTGAGAAAAGGGGGAGAAAGAAATGGGTGTCTTAAGTGTTCTTCCAGCAACTTGACAGAGGTTCTGTCAAATGTGAGAACAGTCTCCCAGAAGAGGGAAAATGGGAGAGAAGGGAGAATGGAGCACAAAATTGCTGGGTTTTGCATGCTGCATGCAAAAGAGGAAGCTTACTCTCTGGATGTGTTTTCTTTGTTGGGTAGAAGATGCCCTATTTATTGGCGCTGGAAGCCATCCCGTTTCCAAGAAACCCTAATGACTTCTTTCCTATTTTTCCAAGCTTTTCCCTTCCTTTCTCTCCTCATCCTTTCAATTATCTTCTTGTGGTGAAATCTACTCTGCTCATCTGCATAAAATCACGGATTTTGGGAGCTCAAGGTCCCCTTTCCCGCGGCTGCCTCTATGAAGAATTCCTATTTTCATCCCTCTCCTTTTTCTTCTTTTCTCCTCTTTCCATAGCCAGATCTAATGAAGAAAATAAATGGCTATGTATGCTGGTTCGAAAAGGGGCATCCTTCCCTGCGCACCAATATCCCTTGGTCCTTTAGATGTTGTAGCTTGGAACTTGTTCCTTCCTGCGCTGAAGCCTCTCAGGAGCTCTGCGCACGTGGTCCTCCCAATTTCCTTCATGGCTTTCTGCTTCGGCCAAGTGCTGGAGCTTTGCAGCTCTTCTATTGTAATTGTATGGGCCAAGTTTGTTTATTGAGTAAGTGGGCTATCTCTTTCAAGCATTGGGCTCTTTATGGTTGAGTCAATAAGCTATTTTGGTTGGGCTATTTTGGTTAGGTTATTTTGGTTGGGATAATTTTTTCTTTGTACTCACCCACATGTTTGGGCCTAAGAAATGGGCCTAAAAACAAAAATAAAAATAAAAACAAAATAAAAATAAAAAGAACTCAAAATAATCTTTCCAACATTTTCTAAAGAGAAATGACTCATGCACATGACTTAAACGTTTTAACAATAAAAGCTCAATTTTTAGACATTATTAACAAAGCGGCAAAGTTCTAAACACAATATGCTCAAAGTGTAGTAGTGTGATAGCCAAATACAACAAATTCCCCAATCTTAGTTTTCACACAATTTCAAAAATCATACAAAGCATAAGTTCAACTTCAAATCTCACTAAAGTTGTCCTCTCACAAATGAATCACTCAAAAGAGGGCTATAATGCATCATTCAGTTATAAACATGAGAATAGAGTTAAACCATAAGGACTTAACTCGAAATAGAAAGATGAAAAACTTGCATTAATATGATCTCAAGAAGGATGCCAAACACTTAAAAATAAGAAAATGGATGCAATTCAACCACATGACATTTAAGATCAATTTAGGTCTTTAACATAGGTTGTAATGGGGTCAACGGTGTAAGGTGAGTAAGAAATGAAAAGTATGGATAATACAAAGTCCAAGGAACTCGCAATGTAAGAGCATAAAACAATTGTTTACAAGACTTCGAATCATCACGGTTAGATTTTTTCTTTTACATGATCAAAACTCCTTATACCTTCATTTACATTGATTGATACTCCTTTCCTTTAATTCAACAAACACCAATTTATTTTGAACTCCCAAAAATGAAATTTTCAATCAACCACCACTTAACTTTTCTTTCACCAATTGTGTGAATTTTGTTTTTTTTTCGAAATGTAACACCTCTTCCCAAACTTAGTATGAAAAACACATCCCAATTAAAGCTCATGAGTTCCTTAGAAAGGTAAATATTTGTTTTTCAGGCTAAGGCGAGGAAATACAATTGGTAAATGAAAGAAAAGGTTTACATGTAGGCTCAAAATGGTTAACAATGGAAAATCATGCTTAAGCATGCATAAGGTTAGCTTGGAAGGCACAAACGATCCAAAGAATGCCTTAATATCATTTCTTTAAATGTCATGAAGTCAAATTGCACAAGAATGAATGACTTTTAAGTGTTCAACCAAATCAATGAATAATGAGATCAAACAACAACTTTGATGACAAGAAAATAAGAGTATGTATATAACACTCATGAATTGAAGTACAAGGCTCAAAAGCTCACTTTATATGGTTGGTTATATAAGTCTAATTTATGGTTCATACAATTCTTTAGATCATGCAAATCCTTTAATTGGAAAATTATGAAACAAATGGCAAGTGTAAAGAATGTTTCAAGCATATCATGATAGAACAATGCCAATTTTTTATTTTTTATTTATTTTTTATTTTTTTATTTTTTAATAAAATAAAATGAAATCCAATTTTCATTTAAGTCATGCAAACATTTATCACAATCTCATCAAATGTATTCGGAAAGTGACTCAAAAACAAAACAAGATTCAAATAGAAGAAAAACAAACAATTTTTTTTTTATATTTAATTTTTTTTTTAAGAAAAACCAAATTTACTTGCTAATTTCTAATACCCCCCAACCTAGAAATGAACATTATCCTCAATGTTTAAAAATTAGGAACAAGCAATGTCATAACAAGAAATGAAAGGTACTAAAATAAATATAAATCACAAAACAAACAAAAATAAAATAAAATAAAATAAGTACAAAAATAAAAATTACAAAACAAACAAACAAAAATAAAAATAAAAACAAAAATAAAAATAAAACAGTAAAACACTCAAAACAGTAAGCCCTAAACAGACAGTCTTACGCAAACTAAAACCCAAACAATTGAAAGCCCAACCCAAAATGAAATTAACCCAACAACGGTAAAACCCGACCCAACATGAAATCTTAAGCCCACACGTTTAAATTTTTTTTTTTTTTTTTAAAAAGATAAAACGTGAATTATGAGCGCAAAGCGGGATTTCTAAAAAGAGGGAATGTGGTCCCTGATGTCGTCTCATGGATAGTCACGGGCAGAAGGCAGGAGCCACGTGTCGACAGATTGAAGCACGCAGATTTCACAAGCTGAAATTACGGGCTCATGGAAAGGCACGAAGACTTTTACTGAACGCGTCCGTTCAAAAAAAGACATGTCGAGATAAATGAGTTGGGTACGGTTGGAAAGTGAGAAGGTTGTGGGACTCGAGGAATGCTGGAGATTCAGAAATGCTGCGACGCTGCACTGGCTAGGGTTTTGTGAATGACTCTATCTATAAGAGAGAAAAAGAAGGGGAAAACACAAACGCAAAAACACACAAAAGAGAAAACAAGCAAGAAAAAAAAAAAAAAGTGAGAAATCAAATGGCTCCTTCCTACCCCTTTTCGTTGGATCTCAACCTAGCTCCACCGACTCAGACACGAGGCCAAGCAGGAGCACCAGGATGGATGCCCTACTTTGCCTCCGCAAGGGGGCCTGTGGCAGGAGCTGACTCAATACTCCTGGACAACGATGTTGCCATTGGAGTGGGCAGAAATTTAGTGACTCCAAAAGATATACGTGTGTTCGGGACAAGGGATGACAACCGGGTCACGAGTGATGCCCTGGCACTGAGCGTGCAGAGTACAGCATGTGTCGCTAATTTGGGTCATCGCCTACTTGCGAAGTCCCATGAGGTAGAGGTGCTGAAAGGTCAGTGAGCGGCGGAGCGAAGTATGGTTGAAGAGTGTCAAAGTGTTATAAAAAGCTTGAAAAGGGAGCGGTCAAGGATAGTGGAGGTGAATCGACACCAGCTAGACATATTGCGGGACGAGAATAAAAACCTATCAAAGATGGTAGAGTTGTACTCTCTGGGACATGCGAAAGCAGCTGGAGGACCTAGACCGACCCGGCAAACGCAAGAAACCAGATCGCTAGAGTAGTTACGCTGAAGCTAAGATTGCGATCTTTGGGAGCTCAAGTGATGAGCCCCAAGAGGCTGTGCGTGAAGCCCCGAAGAGGACAGCCAGAGGGCCAAACTAAAAGCTCCTATGGTCGAGACACCGAGCGCCAAGAAGAAATGATTTCAGCTTTTATTTATTTTTTTAATTTTAAAAATGTATGTGCGTTTTTTTTTTAATTAGGAAATAAAAACGTTATGTTATCTCAAAGAGACGAATGACCCTAAATTTAAAGAACGACAATCAAACAAAAACATGAAAACCCAACACATGCATTTTATTTTTAGTTAAGTAAACACACAAGTAACTGCTTTTTCTTTTAAGAGAAAAACTTAAGGATGACCAGTTAAGGGCCTCAGAAAACACAGCCAGGGGATCCGGGAAGGTTGGAGGGGTCACAATGGTCCCGCTTAAAACCCTAACTTCTTAGACACCGAAGGTGTCGCCTTAAGAACTCCTAGACACTGGATAGACTGCGGTTGCTCACTGGAGTTACCAAAAGTTTAGCTCCTTCAAAGAATTTCCTATGAGTTTTAAATTATACTACATAATTAAATAAAAACAAAATAAAAAAAACTGAAATAAACACACAATTCAAACAAGAATTTAAAAGAAGAGTTGGGATTCTTGAACCAGGTGTCCAAGACGCATCTTTAATTTTGTCACTTCTTCAAATTAAATTCTTGAGAAACCTGACAAAAAAAAAAAAGAAAACAATTGAAAAAAAAATAAAATAACAACTAAAAAAGCAAAAACACAAACATCAGAAAACATGGAGGCAAAAGTAAGTGAAAATGTAGACATGCTCCCTTTTTTAAAAAACGCGCTCGCAATTTGCGGCAAAATGAAGGGATCCGAGAGAAAAGACACAGGATAGCACCATCGAGATCCGAAGTGCTTTTGGCTCCCCCCGTCTGTATAAGTCTATTTAAACTCGTTTTGGTAAAGTAGAAGAGCACCTTGCATTTCTTCCTGCAAATTCAGAGAAAACATCAAAAATTCCAAAAACAAAACAATGGTATCTTCATGCACTCACCTTGATGATCTCAACCTTGAATTGACCCTTGCGCCACCGAATGCGGAGAGAAGGGCTCGTCCAAACACTGTCTTCCCAAACTCCACATATCATCACAGGACGGCCTCAAACTTTGCTGAGGTAATACCGAACTTTTCTGAGGCAGTGTCGAACAGAGCAGTGTTGCTAGAAGGCATGATTGGCAGCAAGCTCACAACGACGGATCATCTGCATGTGGCGCAGAGGTTTACAAGGCAGCGGTGGAAGAGTCCCACAATTTAACGGTGCTCCACGCGGTCTCGGCTACCAACTTGGGCATGCGATTATTGGCGAGGACACGGGAGTGTGCTGCGCTAAGCGAGGAAGTAGCTTCCTTGAAGGCTATGGTGGCGGACTCGCAGAAGTGATTTTACTGTGCTAATCAGCACGTGGAAGCACTTGGAGAGAAAAAATGAGGACCATGTGGAGCTGCTGCAGATTCTGCAAGTAAGAGAGAATAGAGGCATGCCATGAAGATGAAGATGAAGATGAAGATGATGAAGATGTTGTTTTTATTTTTAATTTATTTGAATGTTTTTTTTTTGTTTTTTAACTTTTTAACTTTTTTTCTTTGTTTGAATGAAGTGTTTGAGTGAAATAAAAATATGTGTTTTTAACACTCAGAAATAAACTAACTAACCACACCACGTAAATAAATACATAAACTAACTTAACAAAACAAAAAAAAGAAAACAAAGAAGTTCCAAATTGATTTTTTTTTTTAAATTATTATTATTTACAACTAACTGACCACACAAAGAAAAAAATAAATAAATAAAAAAAAAGAAGTTCCAAATTGCAATTTACAAGGAAAAATAAATAATAATAAAAACTCAAATTTCAAATTTTTTTTTAGTTTTTTTTAATTTTTAATTTTTTTTCCGTTTTGTTTCGTTTTGTTTTTTTTAAAACACACAAATATACAAGCAACTCATTGATGACCAGTTAAGGGCCTCAGAAAACACAGCCAGGAGATCCGGGAAGGTTAGAGGGGTCACAAAGGTCCCACTTAAAACCCAAACTTCTTAGACACCGAAGGTGTCGCCTAAAGAACTCCTAGACACTGGATTGACGGAGACGCTCACTGGAGTTACCACAAGTCAGCTCATATAAAAAATCTTTTTAATTTTTGTTAACAAAAAAAAAAAAAAACAGAAATTTAAAATAATAACAAGTAAAGAGAAAGGATTGAAATGCTCCCCCTTGAAGCGATTAGGTCGAGTGTGATGCATTTGGAGGTCGTGACTTCTCCCACTACTCCACACTCCCCATTCTTATGATTGAGGTTACCATCTCTCTCCATTTTTATTAAGCTGTCATAAATTGCTAAAACGAACACAAAAAACTTGAAACAGAATTAAAGGATTAGGAAATTAAAACTAAAATGAAAAGGAAAATCAACACACATCCAATTTCATGCTTCAAAGTAACAAGCAACAAAGTAATCAAACTAGCTTATGGAGTTCGTTCTTTCTCAAATATGATTATCCATATGGTGTGTGGTTTTAATCAAGTATTCAGAAAAAGCATTTAGCTATGGTGTTTAGTGTAAACACAAATTCCGAACCCATTAAGAACAAGAAGAACAATAAAAAACCAAGTAGAATTTAAACATGGTGTTTGTCTTCAATATCTACCCATTCATTCACTAATCAGTCCAAGAGTCATATGGTGTTTATGTAAACTTGAACAAGATAATTAATTAAGAACAAGTGAATGAAATCATAAACTAGAAATAACCAACATGCTACTTGAACCTTTTTTTTTTTTTTGTGTTGTGTAAGCTGGGACTCAAACCCAGTTCTCTTGCTTGTCAGGCAATTGTCCTTGTCCGTTGGACTACAAACACAACTTGTCAATTAACGTCATTAACTTTAAAACATGAAATTGTCTAGTTATATACAAAAAATAAAAATAATAAAAAGTAGGAAAACCAAATAGAATCAAACAATGTTACCGATCCCCGGCAACGGCGCCAAAAACTTGTTGTGTAGATTCAGCTGCACCAAAATGGATTCAGCTGCACCCTCAACTTGTGATACTCGCAAGTGCACGAACCGTTGGGTAGTATAGCATGTGTAAGTGCGAGGTCGATTCCACAGGGATTGGTGATTGAATGATCCAATTTAGTTTCCTATACAAAACAGAAATAAAAACAAAAGAACAAAACAAGAAGAAAGAATGTACATTACAAGAAAAATAAATTACAACTAAGAAAATATTTAAGGAAACTAAGAGAACTTTGAGGAAGAAGTGAGAAGTGTTTGGGAAAAGTGTTTGAGACATGGAGACGTTTGGAAGAGAAGGGAAATGTGTTTGGGAAATTTGGAGAAGGGAGGAGAAAGTGTTTGAGTGATTTGGAGAATTTGGAAGAGTAAGGAAAGTGGTGTTTGGGAACTTTGTGGATTTTGGAAGAGAGTGTTTGAGAACATGGGAATGTTTTAGAGCATGGAGAACTTTGAAAGAGAATAGAGAAGTGTTTGGAGAATTTAGAAGAAGAGAAAAGAAAAGTAGAATGATCTTATTACAACAATTGAGAACTACAAAAGGGAAACTAAGAGAATTTGAGGGAGAGAAGGGAAGGGAGCTCTAGAGAAGTGTTTGAGAGCTCCCCCCCTTGGGGGTGTGATTACAAGCTTAGAGAACTTCCCTATTTATAGGCCTAGGGGAAGTGAAAATCTGAATTCAATAAGACTAATGCATACAACACTTGAATTATAAAATCTGAAATGGTTGATGCACTTGTATTAGAAAATCTAAATTGGGTGATGCACTTGTATTAGAAAATCTTGAATGGTTGATGCACTTCACCACTAAATCCCACCAGCAGCCCTAGCTCATCTTCATGTCACCATGACAAAGCTTCCAACCAGAAATGATAGCTCATGCCTAGCTCACCATGACCAAGCATCCAATCAGCACATGCTGAGGTCAGCATGACCAGCAACTTCAAGGGCTTACAACTTGGGCTTCTCTTAATCAAATTAGGACTTTAAGCACTCAAAATTGAAGTTCAGAATGTCTTCTTTCCAGCCATATGCAGCCCAACTCAAGGAAAAATAGGGAAGGCCTTCAAATGTGATTTTTGGCCCAGTAACGCAGATGCTGCCGAATTTGACCTTAAGTTGCCAAAACATGTATAACTTTCTTTAGAAGACTCGGAATCATGAACCGTAAAATTCTACAGAAAATAGACTTCCGTATCTTTCCAATGACATATGGCTCATCATCTGGTTCTTCTTGAGTAAGTACAGTCCAATCCGTGAAGTTGACTGATCTGCAGACACCGTTTTGAGTTAACTTGTCTCCAAAATGCAATTAGTGAGTCATCAAGCTTATTACACTGAAACAAACACAAAACTTATTAAAATCACAAGTTTAACTCAAAAACATAACCAAATCATAAATTAGAAGGGTACAAAATGATATGTAAATATGCACCGAATCAGGAGAGCTTTATTTATTAATTGTAAAATTGTAAGATTTTTGGGAGCTATTTTTATAAGAAAATTTTATTTTATGTTTCGGCTTTCTTTTTTTTTTTCTCTAAATAGACGTTAACTTTTGCAATTAGTTATGAGGTTTTTTTCTCTCCTTTCGGGTTTGCCTCTCGTCCCGTTACTTTTTCTGTTTCACGTTTTTTTGGTCGTCTTCCTTTTCTCCTTGCTTGATTGATGCCCCCTCCTTTTTTGGGTTCAATGGAAAGCCTAACCAAGTAATTTTATGATTACTTGGCTAAGGCAGACGAGTTTCGATCTGCCTTAGCCGACAACTCATCAAGTTTTTTGATTTGCCTCAGAGTTCTTGAACCAAATTTTTTTTATCTACCTCATAGTTTAGACGAGTTTCAATTTGCCTCAGAGTTCTTGAACCAAAGGGGTTCAATAAAGGCTCGGTCTTTTTCACTACCTAGTTTTTAGAATGCCCAACAAAGAGTGAACCACTCACTCTCTTCTTCATTCAAACCACTTTACATTTCTTCCACCAAGAGTTCCGCATTGGTGAGTAAAACTGATAAGCGAGTTACCGAGTGCAAATCCTATGAGACAAACAAGTCACAACGAAAATAATAGCTGCTTCCAGATAAATTCTTGGCTTGGCATGAGAAGCTTGTGGCATGGGAGCAAAATCGACCTGAGTTTAGCACCGAAGAGAAAATTTTGCGTTCTTGGGGGGAAATGGGAGTATTAAGGTCAGAAAGGGAAGGTTTGCTAGCATATTTGGCTGAGAAAAGGGGGGAGAAAGAAATGGGTGTCTTAAGTGTTCTTCCAGCGCTTGGCAGTGGTTCTGTCAAATGTGAGAACAGTCTGCCAGAAGAGGGAAAATGGGAGAGAAGGGAGAATGGAGCACAAAATTGCTGGGTTTTGCATGCTGCATGCAAAAGAGGAAGCTTACTCTCTGGATGTGTTTTCTTTGTTGGGTAGAAGATGCCCTATTTATTGGCGCTGGAAGCCATCCCGTTTCCAAGAAACCCTAATGACTTCTTTCCTATTTTTCCAAGCTTTTCCCTTCATTTCTCTCCTCATCCTTTCAATCATCTTCTTGTGGTGAAATCTACTCTGCTCATCTGCATAAAATCAGGGATTTTGGGAGCTCAAGGTCCCCTTTCCCGCGGCTGCCTCTATGAAGAATTCCTATTTTCATCCCTCTCCTTTTTCTTCTTTTCTCCTCTTTTCATAGCCAGATCTAATGAAGAAAATAAATGGCTATGTATGCTGGTTCGAAAAGGGGCATCCTTCCCTGCGCACCAATATCCCTTGGTCCTTTGGATGTTGTAGCTTGGAACTTGTTCCTTCCTTAGCTGAAGCCTCTCAGGAGCTCTACGCACGTGGTCCTCCCAATTTCCTTCATGGCTTTCTGCTTCGGCCAAGTGCTGGAGCTTTGCAGCTCTTCTATTGTAATTGTATGGGCCAAGTTTGTTTATTGAGTGAGTGGGCTATCTCTTTCAAGCATTGGGCTCTTTATGGTTGAGTCAATAAGCTATTTTGGTTGGGCTATTTTGGTTAGGTTATTTTGGTTGGGATAATTTTCTCTTTGTACTCACCCACATGTTTGGGCCTAAGAAATGGGCTTGAGTTCCGAGGCTCCCAAGCAACCTGGGACTTCCATTTCTCGGCCCATCAATGGGCCTCATGTCGATTTATTACCATCCATACCACAACCCACTCAAGCAAGCCCTAGGCATCTTGAGTGGCTTGGGTCCACTTAAGCTTGTAGCATGACGTGTTGCTTATTTGCTTGGGGTGGCATATGTGCAAGCGCATATGACGAACTTTGCGCGTGACCAAATCGGGTTTCTTCTCGGTAAGGTATTGCATTGGGCCGAAAATTTATTTGGGCCGAACCGTGACTTTTTTGGGCCTCAACAGTCTCTAAATACAGAGGCTCGAGATCCGATTGGATACACCCCCTTAGACTACTTCTTGTATAAAAAATTGAGATACATAGGGGTCTGTTCAATAAAGTTTTCAAGGCCCCGTTTTCATTTTCTACCGAAAACACGTTTGGTATGTCGTTTTCATTTTCACTTTCACTGTAATTGTTTTAAGAAAACAAATTCAACCTCATGTACAAAAACTGAAAACATCAAATGATTGTTTTCATTTTCTACCCAATGTATTGGTTGATTGCTTTCTTTTTTCAATTTTTTTTGGTTGGTCTGATTTTTCTTTCTTTTTTATTTTTTTAATTTGTCATTTTTTTTCATTTGTCAATTTTCTCGTTCCACTTCATTATTTTATTATGCTACACCATTGTATATTAATTTTATGATAAAACCATCATATATTATTCAATTTATTTTATTATCTATGTTTTTCTAAAATTTGAATTTTTATTATTATTTTAATTATACAATATTATTCTCAAAGTATACATTTTTTATTGTTTGTAATTAATTTAGCCTTTAAAATATCAGAATTTTTTAAATAAAAAAAATTAGGACTGAAATTAGCAAAAAATATACTTGAAAAATAACTCATAAAATATTATTATCAAATTGTCCTACCAGGACCAGACATGTTTTCACTATTTTTATTTTCTCAATATATTTTCCAATTAATCTACCAGACACATTTTTGAATCCTGAAAATACAAATTCGTTTTCTTGTTTTCATTTTCATAATATTATCCGAAAACATTCTTCAAAAATGTTTCCAAACATACCCTAATAGTTCTTCTTGGGTGAATGATCATTTTCCAGGTCCACAAGTAGGGGTATACCAACACTCTGGGCCTAATATCACTTACTTCGAATCTAAAACACCAATTCAGCCCAATCCAGGAATCAACTTGAAAGTTACACGAATTAGAAAGACCAAAAGTAACCAACAATTTATTCCACCTTTTGGTTAAAGCTTTCAGTGGCCCTAATGACAAGTTGCCACATCTTTTGGAATCTAAAAAGTTGGGATAATGTAAACGTGAGTCATGCTTCGGTGAAAAAAAGAAGAAGTAAAATCTGAGTTGATTATCGCAGTGAGTTGCGCTTCCTTGTACTTCATTTTGAATCTCTCTCTGCAGATTGATTAATTTATAGTAAATTAGACTATCAACTATGTTTATATAAAATTTAAAAAAAAAAAAGTATAATAAATTGGTATCTTGAATTCATCAAACTTAACATCCTATCAAGAAGAAACACTCTTCTTGTATGAAACGGAGATAGCACTATTTGGTTATTCTTTACCAATCATACTATGTTACGCATGATAACTTTTTCACTGAGGCATAACATGATTGACCAAAAAGAACAAAACAATAATATCCATATTTTACACAAGTTTTTTCTGCCTGTGAAGACATGTCAATGAGAAACACAATTTTCTTATACTAGCGAAAAGTCTGCTGAAAAATTTATATGACGTTAGCATTAGAGTTCATTTAGGCAATACCACAATGGTATCCCCTTCTTCTAGAAAAGTCTTTCTTAATTAACATCCTATATTTGAAGGAAATGAACTCCCTTCAGCCAACCGCTTTAGGGTTAAACCCAAAAAGTCAGAAGACCAACCGAAGCCCAATAAAGAAAGCACACAACACAAAAAATACAAAGCAATAGTGGTGGCTCTCGCTTTCCTTCATTTTCTCATCGATTGAATCTTTGCCATCTTTGTTTTTATACGCAAGGAATCAAGCAAACATTATCCAATAACAATCCACAACCCGCATCGCTTTTCTATATTTTTTTTCTAATCTACTTAGGCTTCAACCTGCATCGCGCGTTACCACCGAAAAAGAAATCCATTAAAAAATATATAGACGCATAAAAAGCACATTTTCCCAGTGTGTTTTGTTTTCTTTGTTTAATAGTATTTTGTAGTGGTGGTAGGTGGGTCCTAGATTCTCATGTCCGAGGACCCCAAAAAACACATCCGCAGTTGATATTCCATTTCATTTCGTCCACAAAACAAGAAGCACGAGTGGTACACTCCAGGCCAATAAATCAAAATTAATCACACCCTGCAAAAACCAGAAAAAATATGTCCTTTTTAGAAATGCTAACAACAGTCGTCCGATCGCGCGTTTATACCTAGCTCTACTGTTGATGCATTGCAAGGAGGTTCATGATGCACAACAGTTGAGAGAAATTACGCGCGCGTAAGCAACTGTCCTTTCCGACAGTGACAATTCTATCTTTCCCTTTCGAACCTCGTTTATTAGACACCCCCACTTGGCAGTCCATTTAGGAACGTGCATAAAATATCTGTCATCCCTGGATTCATTTGATTCACCCAACTATGGTTCGACTGTCTTTGCTCCTGAAGTCCCCACTGTGCCATAAACATGGGGAACACGTTACTATTAATGACACTTCCAAAATGTAAATTACCAACGGTTCATACAAAAATATTTATCTCCATAATTAATTACATATCTTACAAAACACAACAAATTAAAAAAAAATCAATAAGGAACTTCAATTATTTATTAATACAGAGATAAATAAATAAATTCAAACTTGGCAAACTGAAAATCAAGGTTTACCCAATTGAACGATCGACCATGTTCGATGCAAGCGGACACACACATTGCCTTGAACGATCCCTCGGTCCTGCTTTTTAGTTCTGATCTAATATTCTAAGAAGAGCAGATTTGAGGCTGTCTTCGCTTCTCATGTTTTCTGGAACCTTCACCACAATATCTTGGAGCATGAGCTCGTTGATGCAAGACAAGCTCGCATGGTGGATCTGCAACTCCAAGTCCCGCAGCGCCGCCATTAATCTGGCTGATGGGTAGTTCACATTCTCTGACTGCACCCTAATCATGGCGTCCGTGCCCACAATCTTCACCTCCACTTCGAGCCCAGACCCATTCGCAGACGAACTGGGGGGCTTCGCGATCTGCTCCACGGACGTGGTGGTGCTCTGGATGTCCAGATTATCTCCTGTTTCGACCTTGACTTTCTTTGACTCTCTCTGTACCTGCGACTCCAATTCGTCCACCTTCGTCTTCAGCTCGTTAATATAAGAAACGGCGTCGGATAGCAGCGACGCCTTGTCCATTCTCGACACGTTGGGGACCACCGCCCGCAGCGCGTAGAACCGGTGGTTCAGTTTCTCCCGCCGCTGCCGCTCCGCCTCCACGTGGTTCAACGGCGTATCGCGGCCCAGACCCGGTTTTCGGCCCCGCTTTTTCGGTGTCCGTTTCGGGCCGTCGGAGTCCGAGTAGTCTGGCTTCGGGTTCGGGTTTGGATCCTGGAACAGACCCGTTCCCGGGTTTCCACCCTTCCTCTTCATCATCGTCAAGTCCAGCGCCACTTCCTTCTTGTCGTCCTCCTCTTCTTCTACGCCGGCGATGATTCCGATATCGGCGAAAGAGAAGTTTCGGTTTATGAAGTCGATGGGGGATCTGGTTTCCGGGTCGGGTTGGTCTGCTACCGAGCAGATGAAGTCCGATCCGAATAACGACTTGGCCTGCTGGACTAGGCTCCAGTTTTCTCTGATCGAATCTGAAGAACCCATTTCGAGAACGCCGGTGGGGGTTGGGATGCAGACCAGGGTTTGAAAGCCATGCATTTGGGCCTCTTTGGCTCTGTCGCAGTTGTAGAATTGGAGCTCATGGGCGCCAGTGAGCCACACCACAGAGCCGGAGCTGAAGGCCTTGCCGGGAACACTAGCGCTAATGGCGCTCTCGCCAATGGAGAAAGATCGAGCCAACGACATGACGTAGAACCACTCGCCGTCGGAGACGTCGGCGTCCAAGCCCATGTGATCCATGATGCTGTCTTGATGATGATCTGGGTTGTTGTCGTTGATGAGAGATTGAATGCCCTTGAGGATTTTCCTTCTTTCTGAAAGAATCCCATAGGGGTTGTTGTGGTGTTTGGCGGAGGGGTCTTTGGAGCCTTGGAAATGGCCGTCTCCCCATGTCAGAAGGAGACGGCCATTGTCCTGGTGGTCGTTCGAGGTTTGCCAAAAAATGGCGTACGACCACCAGTCTGGCTGAGACTGAACAATAAACTGAAGCCTTTGTTGTAGGGATGGTGAGGTTTCTTGTGGTAAAGATACTAATGAAGAGGATGAAGAGGGAGAGATTATTAGCTCTTCCATAGAATCTGTATGAATATGCGTACGAATATCTGTGTGAGAGAGAGAGAGAGAGAGAGAGAGAAATTGTAGTGAGACCAAAGTTTGTGGGGAAAATGAGTGTCTAATTTAGTGGACACAAATCAATAAATAGTTTGGCAAATTGGCAGTGAAGAGAATAGAAAAGGTATGCATGGGAGGGAGAGAGAGAGAGAGAGAGAAAAAGGACTAAAGGAGTTAGAAAAGGTTGGGTTGGGAGGGGTGTTTATATTAGTTAGTGAGCAGTGTGAGAGTGTGATGTGGGGTTTAAGTTTGGTGGTGTTGCTGGGGTTCGGATTCAATTCAATTGGTTCAGCCCTAAAAATATTTTATAATTAAATCGGTCCAGGCCAATAAATATTTTAGAATTAATTTGGGTCGAAAAATTAGCCTAATAGGCAATAGCCGTAGGAGGGTTGTAGGGTAGAGTCACTATTGGGCATCGCTAGCACGTGGAATGAAAGGGAAAGGCTCAGTGACTTATTGGCGGGGTCTCTCTCTTACATGAATTATCCTGAGCGTGGATAGGTTTGGAATGATAGACGACTCTTTCGTTAATCAAACTAAAAATTTTGGTTGACGAATTTCTCTTCCATTAATCAACCATTAGAACTTTTAACTATTCGAATCAGTTAATCACTTATTTCGTTCGGATTAATTTAGTAGGCCAATAATATAATTTTAACAAAAATTCTAGTATCGTTTTGACAAAAACTCTTGGGAAAAAAAAAATATTTATTACTAATGCTAGTTGCAAGAAAAAGTCCAATAAACAAAGATATGTCAAATTCAAGAATCCCTTTTTTACCGGAGATAATGTTAGTATGAAATTATGTTTGCATTTCCTATAAATTAGTATAAGTTTGGAAGTGTCATTTAGCTAGAAGGTTGAAGCAAAATTGTTGTATTTGATTTCCAAACACTACAAGATTGAAATAACTCAGGAATTTTGAATTTCAGAATTGTGACTTAACACGTATGAGACATTTGATTTGAAGGGTAAGATATGTCATTTTTCATGCACTCATAATAGGAACGTTTATTGAAATCTAATATGATTTTATTTCCTTGATCTTCTTTGATTTTAATAAATTAGAATCCATTTAGGCATATTTTTCAATATATTTTGTTTATTTCTTGTTTTCTTTTATTATTAAATTATTTTTGTCCCTCAAGTATTTTTGATTGAAAATCACGTTGGTAATTGGAAATGATCCTGTTGAATAAAAAGTAGTTGTGTGATTATCAATGTCTTACTTTCTTGATTCCCTTTTATTTTATTACGAGTAATGCTATTCACAATCCCTCTAAAGTGATTCTCAACGCGTGTACACGCATTCCCAATGTATTCTCCTTTTTATCTTTTTTTATTTTTCTTATTTTTCTTAGTCTCCATATCTCAATCCTACTACTAAAGTTTATTTTTATTTATTGATTATAATTTTTAAATTGACATATTCACCCCCCTTAGGCATTATTAGTCATCCTACAAGTAATTTTAGATAATAATTCAATCTTTAAAAAAACAATAACATAGATAAACATATATAGCTACAAAGCTGAATATATGTATGTACTATTATTAACAAGCATATTAGCCAAGGAATATAGTCTTAAAGGAATATATATACTCTATGTTTAGTATACTTCTATTTATTAATATTTGTATTTGGGTTCTTAAATAAAACAAATGAAACGTCTATAGAATATAGCACCATGACAAATGCAAAATATTTTAACAAAACACTTCGATACGGAATTAGATTGGGAAATTTTTTTAAAATTAACAACAACAAAAAAAAAAACCAAACCAGACCAAATTGTTGGTAGGATGGTCGGTACGCTGATTTTTCAAATGAGATGCCAACCCTATATGCATGGAGCATAGCGATTTTTGCATACATCAAATTTTATTTATTAGACAAAATAAGAGCCATTTCTATATAACAAATATTTTTAAAAAAATAGTTAACAACAATTAAAAGTTTAAAATATGCATAAAACAAAGCAACGTTAAATTATACGGAGCCACTAGAATCTCTCTTCATATTTAGGGGCTTCTATTCCAATTTTAAGAGGTGGATAGAGAAGCATGGTTGGAGTTGTATATTTTCAATTCATCTCTAAAAATTGTCTAAGGTGGTGGTTTAGGGACCTTATCGTGGATGCTCTAATGAAATTAAAGTTTGTCTTTGTTTAGGAACCCTAGCCGCTCTCTCCTTTTGTGAGCCCCAAAGAAAAACTCCATACACGGGGGATGAGGAAGAAGTGTCATTGCCCATCTTCCCCTTTTCTCTCCTCACATTTTTCTTATGGGTTAGTGAATAAGTCTACTGGGGTATTTTGAATAAAAAGCATTTTGTGGTGATTTATTCTTAGCATGCTCAGATTGAAGTTCCCCATCACCCCTTGATCATTCTCCCAAAACTCACTCTCTAACACTGCTCATATTCTCTAAATTTGGGTCTACATCGTCTTCGACAGAGGTTGCCTAATTGCTCTTTATCAAGGTAGTTGTTTTCGTTTATTTGTTCGTTGTTATGTGCAGGTACATTGCTAGAAACCATGTATTCCTCACATATGTTATGGATGCGGTGGTGAGTGTGGTCGCGACGACACTTCTTCAGGTGGTGGTGGTGGTAAGGTTCCTTTAGGCTTATGGGTTCGTTTAGAGTTTCTGTTATGTTGGTTATGTAGGCTTTATTTGGACTTATGGTTAATTGTGGTGATGTGAGTTAGTAGTTTTAGTGCAACTTTTGTCCGCTTTAGTTTTGTCTTTAACATGTTAGTTTGTTGTCCTCTTGGGATTAGTACTTTAGATGTTATGTTGATGTCTTTGATTGTACTGTTGACATAAAACATCTCAATTACAATATGACATAATAATAATAATAAATAAATAAAGGATACATATTGTAAATGAAGCCATCCCAATTACAATATGACATACGTATATGTAAAACTTCTCCAGTGACCTGAGCTAACAAGAAAAGTTGAAAATAATTTTTCTATAACCCCTTTCAATTGCCACAATTTCCCCGAACCTAGTCCAATGGCATCAATGATAAAAATTAGTCATTAACTGGCATGATTCTCTTGAAGAGACTAAAAACACCCATAAAATTCAACCAAGTTTTTTGAATAATGAGAAAAAAAAAACATAAAACTCATAGAGTTTCTGGATTTTATTGAACAAACTAAACCAAAATAAAAAAGCTAAAACAAAGCCGACAAAAGGAAAATCAGCCGCCGCTAATCTTACTTCGGGACATGACATAGAGAGCGTCATCTACTTACTCCAGAACCTCAACGCACCAATGAGCAGTGGATCTACCATGACCAAGCCACAAGAGCAACCTCTCGCAAGATGAGGCACAACACCTCAATTCATGAAACTACTTTTGACATGATACAAATGTGTGCTTGGGGAACGCTATAGACCTCTTTGCCCACTCCTTTTTTTCAATTTTTTTTTTCATTATGCAAAGCTTTATGATAATTGAAATCGTTCAGTCTCAAGATCATTCTTGTAAAAAAGCAATTAAAGGAAATTGTTTAGCTATTTAATTAACAATGTAATAATTCAATGTTTAATCAGAAACATTAATATTAGTCTATTAAGTGATAACAGTTAGATGATTAAATAATTTTTCTGATTTGATTATATGTATGAGGTTGTTGGATTGAATGTACAATTTAACTTTAACAGCCGAGACAAGCACTGAGACATGTATACGATGCTTCTCTCTCTTTATCGTTTTACCCGAATTTGTGTGGTCTCTCCACCCTTTGTTTTCCAGTCTCCCGTGCAATTATTTGTTCCTTGAATTTACAAAAGTTAACTTATTATTGCAGAATTTTACTTTTGCAGTCTGTATGGGTTAAATGTACGAAAAACAAGATCATATCAAGATCTATTTTATGTGTTGGAATTTTAAAAGATTTTAAAATTTTAACCGTTTTATTTATTTAATTATTTTTCTGTTTTATTTTATTTATTGTGGGGGTTATAAATATTTAATATTCAGGTTTTATTTCTGGTTGGTGAATGCCATTATTTTTTGGTTGGTGAACTTTTGTGGTTGGTAAAGGTTACATGTTTTTGGATGCCTATAAAAGGTCACTCCTCCTTCACATTTGATAGACACAATACACCATCAGAATATCACATACCACAAACTAATTCTCTCATTTTCTACTTTTATATATATATTCTCTACTTTATATTATTATTTTGGCAATGGTTCTGTGACTTGGATACCCATATCCGTCTATGAACGTGCTCATAGCGGATCATGAGTTTGTATACAAGGGGTCGTATCTTGGAGTCTTGTAGACCGTCAGGACCTACACGTAGGGAGGCTACAAAGGCTTTAGGACGGCGTCTTTGACGTGCTTCACCGTACCAAACTCACCTTCTTACTTATTATTTATTTTCCTTTTACTTACCTATTATTTTGTTTTCTTCAATTTCATTATACCTTCAAAGCTTTCTTATTTATTTATTATAACATTATTTATAATATAATGTTTTTTGTGTTTGGCTTTACGGAAAATAAATACTATATTTTGTATATTTTTTATAACAATCTAAAGCCTTTGTATGTTAAAATCATTTTCTTTCCGTACCTGCTATAGGTTCTTTGTAGATTAAAACTACTGCCTTTTTTGTACTATTGTGAAGCCTCAATTGAATACTTGATTGATGAGATTACCACTTGCCGCTTGGTTCAAACTGTAGTAAACAAAGTATTATCTTACATGTATTTTGAATAAATCATATTTGTTAGGTTGTGTCCTTATCATAGCATAAGTTTGATTATATATGTGAAACCATATGTCTATTAAACCTTTGTATGTTAAAATTATTTTCTTTCCGTACCTCCTGTAATTTTTTGTAGTTTACAATTGTTACAATTGCATATCTATATTTATGTAAGCTCTTGACAGCAATATGTTTGTTCCTGTTAAAATCTATTTAATTTTATTTATTAAAGGCATTTGGTAAAAGGCGTGCCAGTTTGAAATTGTTAGCGTGATTATTTGAATTTTCTATTTAAACAACCAAACAAGTTCCCAGCCTTTTGTCAAAGAACCGTTTATCCATGAGTTTCAGAGTTCTTTCCAAATATTTTTATTATTATTAGTTTGTTGGTTAAACATAATTATTGGTTTGCATAATTTTGAGGAATTTTTTTTTTTTTTTTTGGTTGCATCTTTGTCATGGTATATATATTTTGCAAAGTTCGTTGTGTACATTTGAAACCATATATATTGTACAGTTTGTTTTGTTGTTTTGTTGTTTGAGATATTTTAATTGCTGATTTTATTTCAATAGTGTTAATATATTAATATTCTAATCATATTATTGCTGATTTTGGATATCAATTATCTTTGGTTTTGGAAAATGGATCAAATTACGTTATGTGTGATGTCTTTCGAGTATTTGATATAAATATACATATATATTGCACTAATGATTGTGTTCAAGGTTTATCTTATTTATGGGAATAGAGATTTGTGTAATTTTCAAGTGGGAGTTATTATGGAATCGATATATCAGAGGTCGAATATCATATACCGCGAGTTAAGTGCTACCAACTAATTCTTTAAAAATCAGAGTTTGTATTGTGTCTGTTTATTGTTTTACTTAATCTAGAAATGTCAAATTCATGAGTATGCTTTTTCTTGATTGCATACACTTACACCTTTTCAAAACACAAATATACTTTTTCTTGTTGAAATTAATTTTCGAGATTTGGCCTAATGGTCACACTTGTTTTCAATTCCTACATTTATTTTGGCAATAAAGTTGCTAATAATATTGGGTGATTATTGCCCTTAACATGGTTATGAACTTAATGAAATTTTGTGCTAATACCTTCTTTGTTTTAATTCGGAAAAAAAAACTGCAAATTAATTTAAATTGATTTGATATTAGCATTTAATTACTTTTAACGTTGGGTTTTTATACATTATCTTTATGTGGTTTAATGCATTATGAAGGAATAAAGCATTATTGGTCAACAGACAATTAAGTTTTCCTTTTATGAAGATAACTTTGATTTGAATATTCAATTGTTGCATTTTCGAAATCTGTTGGTATACTACTTACTTTGGTTTCAAATTCTTGAAGTTGTAGTTTCATTTTGAATTCAAAATCTAATATTGCGTCAATTTTAGTTTTGGCCTATTTGTGTATTCAATTGTTATATTTATTATTTATTTTCATTTATAGATATTAATTTTTGTGAAAAAGGGCAGAGAGTTTATGTGACATTATTGCAAGTTTTATTGACCCTAATTATTCTTTATTTTGCTGACTGTCATTGCTTTGAATTTAGGAGAAAAACTACAGTTTTTTTTGTAGTATAAATGCATTAGTTTAATATACCTTGGTCTAATTTGGGAGGCAATCCACTACTATTTAAAGCCTTAGCTAGTTGGCTGATACATCAATGTTGAGAATCAAAACTTTTATATTTGTGGAGAAATTATATTTTATGCATATGCATATATGTTTCAAAATTTCATTACTTATTTTATGTTGAGATTAATTTCCCGGATATAAAGTATTCCAATATGCTATAATTGGTTTTGGACGTTAGTTTTTTTTTTTTTTTTTTTTGGTTCGAAAATTGGTTAATTGATATTAACTTATTTAGAAGTTTTGCATTGCACATTCAATTACGAGATAATTTTATTTACTGCAGCTTTAATTTCAAAACTTTAGTGCCGCAATTGCATATTATCAATTTTATGACGTTTAGAGATTTATGTCTGGCAACAGTTGTTGATATTGTTGGGTGTTTATTGCATTTAACATTACTAAACATTTATGCAATTTAATTACATCTTTGTTTTAATGTCTTGGATTCATTTTAAAGTTGCCAACGCCTATATATTTCAATTGTGCAATCCTTCATATTAGTTACTTGATTTAATATTGATAAAATATATTGAGTGAACTAATGTTCTTTTGAGTGTGAAGTCTTGACAGTTGCCACATTGAGTTACTTGCCAGGAAGTGTATATTGTGAAACCTTCTTGAGAAAACTGAAATGAAATAATAAATTATATCACTGTAAGTGTCATTTAATTTTGAATTTTGATGTAGGGATTTCAACCCATAACTCATTTAAAATATTATTGGCATATCTTATGAATTTTAAAATTAATAAACTTTTGGTACAATGTTCACATATGTTGAAATTTTCCTTAACTTGTGGGGGTTGTTGTCTTGCAATCAATTTGCTTTGTAATTTATTAATTTTATTTTTATTTTGTGGCCAAAGTTGGAAACATTGAAGGGATGGCTTCTACGTTAACATATTTTAAAATGTGAGGGTTGCCTTAATTTCATAACCTTGATATTATCTTTAAGTAATTATAAAATGAGCATTTTTGGAGAACTTGGTGTAGGTGAAGTTTTCTTATACTTTGAAATTTTAATATGAGACTAATTTGTCTTAAATTTTGATATGAAAATGTGTGCAACTAATGATGATTGTGGTATAAAATTTTGGTAGAGACTTCTTATTGTCTTATAGGTTCCTATTGAGAATCAAGAAGATACAATTTCAACCTGGAGATGCGATCATGATTTCAGCCACTTTGAGTGCACAAAAGGGAGTAAGAGTATCCTGAAATACTCAATGTTTATAATTAAATTTATTTAAAGAATTAATTGTTATATTGTTGTTCATAAGTGGTAGCAGGTGTACTCAAAGTTTCATGGACTTGAGAGGTACTCTTGATCATAAGATTTAATGTATGATGTTTTCTGTTATACTTAAATGTATACCAGTCCATATTTAATTTCCAATTATACTGAGGTGAAATCCACTAATTATTTGTGTGCGAGATTGTGTAGGAAATATTCTAATAACATGCAGGTTTAAAGCGCGCTAAAATTAATAGAGAACAAAGATTGACCTACACTATATATGCCTTGTGAAGGCTAGTCTTGATATGCATGCCTCGTGGAGGAGGCTATTAATGCAAAATGTCGAGGGGGATGTGCTTAAGCCCATAAGGGAGTCACCTAGGGAGGTAACCCAACTTCTGTGATTGGCGATCCCATGAAGGAAGTTCAATGTGGTAGAAACAATCCATATTGCGTGACTCGTATAGCACTCATAAAATTATGAAGATATCCTTGAGATATTCTTCTGCTCATCCCTAAGGCAAAAATGCTATTTTATGTGACGTTAGGAAGGGATTTATCCCTGAATGAGTTTCGAGGCGGGCAAACTCCTGAGGGTGCAGGTCACATGTACTCTTGGAGAACTCACCTAAGTGAGAGACGTCGTGAGGCCGCGACTATGAGAATTGGGCTATTCTCTAGTAACTCTCATGAGAATCAAGATGAGCGCATGGCCATAAATAGCGCTACCCCGCATCCAAGTCTCAACTAATACTATGTGTGGGATATGTTGAAGTTTGGTCAAAGGTGCCGAGTTCAATACCTGTACACTCAGGTTCCTCAAATGGAGACTATCATCACTAAGTGAAGGTTCAAGCCCGAAGGCACCTACACCTATTACATAGTATTATATTGCCATATATATTATATATTTTTCACTGGTTTTTGTCACGGTAAAATTTTGAAAATCTTGTGGGGGATTGTTGGAATTTTAAAAGATTTTAAAAATTTAACCGTTTTATTTATTTAATTATTTTTCTGTTTTATTTTATTTATTGTGGGGGTTATAAATATTTAATATTCAGGTTTTATTTCTGGTTGGTGAATGCCATTATTTTTTGGTTGGTGAACTTTTGTGGTTGGTAAAGGTTACATGTTTTTGGATGCCTATAAAAGGCCACTCCTCCTTCACATTTGATAGACACAATACACCATCAGAATATCACATACCACAAACTAATTCTCTCATTTTCTACTTTTATATATATATTCTCTACTTTATATTATTATTTTGGCAATGGTTCTGTGACTTGGATACCCAGTATCCGTCTATGAACGTGCTCATAGCGGATCATGAGTTTGTGTACAAGGGTCGTATCTTGGAGTCTTGTAGGCCGTCAGGACCTACACGTAGGGAGGCTACAAAGGCTTTAGGAGAGCGTCTTTGACGTGTTTCACCGTACCAAACTCACCTTCTTACTTATTATTTATTTTCCTTTTACTTACCTATTATTTTGTTTTCTTCAATTTCATTATACCTTCAAAGCTTTCTTATTTATTTATTATAACATTATTTATAATATAATGTTTTTTGTGTTTGGCTTTACGGAAAATAAAAACTATATTTTGTATATTTTTTATAACATTATGTTAATTCTGGCTACGGTCAGGTGAGGAGGGAAGATGTAGTTCTAGTTCTAGATATGGACCAACAAGTCGCCAAGAAGATGACCATATGATATCCACAGACTATATTCAGTCAAGCAGGAAGATGCAAATTCAGGTAAAACGACGACACTCTAGATCTGACATGCATAAAACCACACACAGTATTGTCTCTATCTAGATAGTGAAGGATATCAATACATGAAAATTCTCTTAATATATAGAAATTGGTTAAAAAGGACGGACCAGCAAAGCTTTTCAACTGCACATGCATAACGCACGCTTTAGGGCCCAGATTTTATCTTTTCCCTGTTTCGTCTTTTAATGTGTTCCCTTTTCTCCCCTCACTCGCTCCCTTCTGAGATAAAAAGAAAAATTCGTTACTTAAAGCTAATTTTCCTCGACATTTTCTAATAATTCATAACTCATCATCTAGTTTGTTACTCTTTGTTCGGAAGCTTATCATGCGTAGCCTAGGGTGGAATAATGGTGTATCTAGAATTTGAAAGCCGACTGGACACAACTTCGTTAATCTATTTGTTTTGAAGTTTTTTTAAAATCCATTTTAGTGGGAATCATTGCATTTGTTAAACTAAACTAATTTACTCTACACACGCACTGACGCAAACGTGAGTGATTAGTGTGTGATTGATAAACTAATTTATTAGTTTGTACACGTATGTCTCTTGAACTGACAGACTTAATATATTTATTTATTTTTGGATTCTGACAGACTTAATTTAGCATGTTGATCTTGTGCCTAATTCTTGTATTTAACTGTTCCATTATTTAATATGAAACTTAACCTCGTATGCCCAAGCCGTACGTTCGAGAACCACACGCAACTACATTCTTTATTTAATTGTTTTCTGGGAAAGAAAAAAAGAAGAAAATCTTTACTTAATTGTTCTTCAGATTATATCAGATCGCTGCGGAGTTCATGTGCAAATCTTCTCCAAAATAAATATCTATAATCATCTGTATGTATCTGTTGGAGAATCACTCAAATTGTTACTGACGAACCAGACCGCCTCAGTAATACTTCCATTTTGAACTTGTTCTTGAATATCAAAGTCTTTTGAGTTCGATTGATTCGCGGAATGAATTTTTTGAGATATGAAACTCTCGTAATTTTTTTTTCTTTTTCTTTCTTATGAGAAATTCAGGTAAATTACAGATGGATCGTGTAGTTGGAAGGGGGGGCGTAATTTGTCCTTTGCAGATGATGACCCGTACATAATTGAACAAGTTTAATCGACATGTGGGCAATGCCTTAGCGATCAGACAGAACCCTTTGAGCCTGCCAACTCAACTACCATGCAAGAAGTTGAGCTACCCATCTTTTTTAGCTATATGCAGAAATTAAAACTTGATATATATAGTTGAAATTGGTAGGGGCCATGCAAGCATTTAGTAGCTAGGCCTAGGAGGAATTCATATATTTTCCATAAATAAATCTGCGGAAAATTAAAAAATCTGAAATTGTAGTGTTGACATCTCACATGGTCGTCATTGTATGCTTGAACAGAAGGAAACCAATCATCATAATGATTCATAAATGAAATGTACCATTAATAAATAGACACTTGGATCTTCCAAGTACTTAGTACGCCCCATTGGGATGAAATTGCCTAGCCTATTTATGAAAATGAACCCAATTATTGTTAGCTAAGATACAGAAATGGATCTAACACAGTGAAAAGGGATCTTGATTAAAAAAAATCTAAATAAATGAACTAATTTCTCTGTGGTTTAGACTATCGCTTGTACTAAAAAAAAAATTAGAGAAACGGTGTGCCACATTTTTATTAGGGTTTTAAAAATATTCATAAGACCTATTAATTTGAACCATGATATCAAACACATTGACAGCAATGTACATCTGTCTTTCATACGGACTACTACGGATTATGTTCGTGATCAACTCGTTTGTAATCTAAGGTAATTGTATTGTTTTTACTCGTAGAAAGTCGAACGAAGTAGCGCATAGGTTAGTTAAGTTTGCTTTAACTTGTGTGCATGTTGTAAAGTGGATTGAGGTGTCCCTGACTTTATTAAGGATGCTTTTATGCTTTGGATTTTAGTTATAAATAAGGTCCCCTCATGCCGTCAGGTTTCCAATTTTTTATTAAAAAACATCATATGCATATGCCTCAAATACTAACATCCATATATATATATATATATATATATATATCTTTGTATCACTGTCTAATGTCCATTCAGTTTTTAATTTGGTGCGACAAAATATTCATGGTTAAAATATGTTAGTGCAAACTAATCAAAGCAGAATTGACGTATTTTAATGGGTGGAAAATTTTAACCAGTAAGATTTTACAGCACGAGGAAAAATATGCTAATATATAATACTGAGTTTGGATGCTTGCTCATGTTGCTTATTATATTAATTTCAATGGTGGCTTTCATGCTCAAATCAAGACTTGGTGACTGGTTTTATCCATGTTCGTAGTATAAAATCAAAAGTGCCGTACAACTTAAGAAAGTTGCTTGCAATATGTTTACTTTTGGTTATTATTATTATTACTTTCAGTGGCATTGAAAGGCACTCCATATAAATAAATAACTAGCACAGTGCCACATGGTAAACGTTTATTCCATTTCTTTTTACATTTTAATATAAAATTGTCAGAAAAGTAATTTTTATTGATTCACAGTACTAACTGGATATGGTAACATAACTACGTTAGATTATGTACTTAAAAGAGTTTAATTTACATTCTTTCTATGTTTTATATAACGTTACTTTCAATAATTATTATCATTAGATTATGTTCTCCTCCGCAACCGTCTCTTTAGATTGTCCTTTTGAAGGATATCATTGTGAAAAATTGGTCAAATCAATAATTATGCAGACAAATAGAGTTTGTCATCTAAACGTGAAATTATTTTGACAATAATCAAAAGACTAAATAATTTTCGATTTGATTGATTTTTTTTTTGTCTGCAGAGACATATTATTCCTACAAATATAACATAAAAAATAAATTATTTTGATCGTTAGAACATAAATTTAATACAGAATTTATATATACTCGAACTTTTTCAAATACTTAACTCTCCTATGTATTTATATTCTTCTTTCTCTTTCTCAATAGCTTTAATTCGTACATATTATTGTACCTATTGTAAGGTCAAGTTGCAACTTATAGGTAGAGCTGTATTTGATATTTCTTTTCATTTCGTTTTCATGATTATACCTATTGTAACGTTTTCCAATAGATGAAAGAGTTGCTTTTTGCGAAAAGAAAATCAGAGCATGCCTTGATGCAGCAAATTAAGAAAGAAAATAACAGAAAACAAAACACAAAAACCATTTTAAAGAGAAATACAAAACGTCATTTCCAGGATATTGATATGAATTTCGATTAGACGACCTGCAGCGACAAGTTCACTGAGAGGAACGCGCATGCAGCCTGCAGCCTAGCTAATAGCTATTTCTTCTTCCCATGCCAAGTTGCCAACTGAGGAATTAATTTTATGGAACAGAGACATTGAGCAAACGATAATATATTAAACTGATACACACAAATTCATGATTTCATTTAAACTAGTATATATATATATATACACACACGAAGAAGAAGGGTGGCCAAATTGTGGACACTTTTAGCGATTGATAGGCTTTGTTTGTCATTTACAATCAAAATAGGACCACAACAATAGCATTAAAAATAGAAATTTATGCATTCCTATTAAAGAGGATGCCACTTTCGTATCATGCCATCATCAAACAAATACCATAATTATATGTGCAATATAACATAACCACACTAAGAGCCCTACCTAACCCTAAACAAATACCATAATTGAGTAGGACGACATCGTTTTCTAAGGTAAGCTAAGGGCCCATTCATTTACGTTTTTGGGACCCCATTTTCGTTTTCCGTTTCTGTTTGTCATCGAAAACACGTTTGGTACTCTGTTTTTGCAAAACGTAGAAATCGACTTCTAAAAATGAATCCAAACTTATGCACAACAATTGGTTGTTTTCTGTGAAAACGAAAACATGGATTCAACTTCTGGGTTGATGGGTCATATTTTGGCTTGGGGGAAATTGGGTGCCAAGAAATGTAGGTGGGGGAAGGTTGTGCGGTTGTGGGGTGAGTATGTGATTCAGAGAAGGGGTTGAGGGTAAGTAAGGGAGGGAGTGTGAGAGGTTGTGGGTTGAGGAGGGGGGTGAGGATGTGGTTCAGAGAAGGGGTTGAGAGAGAGAGAGGCGATGGTCTCCGATAGCAAAAAAACTTACATGTAACGGGGATATCACTTTTTGCTATCCTTGGCCAATAACATAATGATATGTGGAAAAGTTATCTTATGTGTCATTACGTTATTGACCGGAGATAAAATAAGTGTTATAATCATTACATGATAGTTTCTCTCATGGGATAGGGGAGGGGGATGGTGCAGTGGGGCTGGATTTCGTTTGAAAAAAATATATAAATCTTTTGTTTTTATCTTCTTTTTTTAAAAAAAAAAACCTTTTTAATTAATTAGAATGTTCATAAAAGATTTAGCTGTATTTTTGTTTTTTCTAATTAGATTTTTTTTTTCCAATTCCATAATTCCACGAAAAATAACTCACATAGATTATAGGCAAAACGACGCCTGTAGAGCTGTATTTGATTCAAACTAAAGAGTTTCAATTTACATTCTTAAAACTATGTTTTATATAACGTTACTTTCAATAATTATTATCATTAGATTATGTTCTCCCCAACCGTCTCTTTAGATTGTCCTTTCGAAGGATATCATTGTGAAAAATTGGTCAAATCAATAATCATGCAGACAAATAGAGTTTGTCATCTAAACGTGAAATTATTTTGACAATAATCAAAAGACTAAATAATTTTCGATTTGATTGATTTTTTTTTTTTGTCTGCAGAGACATATTATTCCTACAAATATAACATAAAAAATAGATTATTTTGATCGTTAGAACGTAAAAATATATAAATCTTTTGTTTTTATCTTTTAAAAAAAAACCTTTTTAATTAATTAGAATGTTCATAAAAGATTTAGCTGTATTTTTGTTTTTTCTAATTAGATTTTTTTTTTTCCAATTCCATAATTCCACGAAAAATAGCTCACATAGATTATATGATGTAATTTTATTAAAACTATACATTCTTTGTCTAGGTTTTTTTTAAAAAAAAAATATTAGAATTTAATTATTTTTTTAGAACATACATTAGTAAAAATATACTTTGAAAAATAGCTAACATATTATTATTCTTAGATCGTATTCTCTGAAAATATTACTAAACAACATTCTTCAAAAACATTACCAGGCGGCCCTGAGTGTTTTTCACACTCCCCATTTCATTTAATTAGTTGATTTTTGTCTCTACTTGTTCATTGGATTTTGTTATTCAGTTTAGCTAGGCATGTGCGGTACAATTGGTACAATACCTCTCCGGCTCTATATCTTTCCTTGTCAATGAAAATATTGACAACGCTATCGAACAACTATACATTGACGACGCTATCGATCATAAAAACACTCCACTTCCTTTGCCACCATAATTTATAATAATTGGATTGGAAGTTGCGATGTCGATCAGTACAGTAGGGACCCAAATGGGAACAGCTTCCCTCCTGATTGAGTTTGGTTTGGCTTGTACACAAATATCATAGCCCCTCTTAACCACCTCTCTAGAATATCATTGATTATTCTAGAGCAAATCCAATCACCACCACTCCTTCTGATGAGTCTAATAAAGACTCTTCAATTCAGCTGTGGCATGAAAATATCTCGTGTCTTTTGTATGCTTGAAATATAATGTAGGCCGGATCGAGCTGAGCGCATTGGGCTTCTTGGGAAAAAGGAAGGTAGCGCATGAAGCCTAAAAGCTGCCAATTAGAAGGCCCAGAGGAAAAGGGTCAGGGAACGACGGAAAATGGTGACCAAAGAAGAGCTACTAGACCGAGCAAGAAGGGGGTAGTCGTCGGGCAGGTTATGACCGAAGAAAATCTTCCCACTTCCCATAAATCTTTCTTGCTACTGAACATGACGAATTACACACAGCCACATGTAAAGAACGATATATAGATGATTAGACATTTCAATAGGGATACGATAGTTGGTTCGGCCAGAGACCTCTAATGAAGGCTATAAATAGAAGACTCTAGGCTCCAGGCAACATTCAAAGGGTCCATCACCAACTAGAAGCCTCTAACGAGCAAATCAAATTTATCTTTTATCATGTCTTTTCAATATTTTTGAGATGCTTTCTTAGGAGTAGGAGTAACTATCGTGTAACTATTGCAAAAATCCACCGGCCTTGTAGTTTAGGCTGTGAACTTGACAACCAAGACTTCCTCTCTTGAGCAATAATCGTTTGCAGAGAAGTCAGATCACACAAGTGCATTCAACCATCCATTCATCAACAAATCACACTGTCATCCGCGCTGGCACGCCCGCATGCCACACTCACCTAAAGCAGGATGACTTTGTTACGCATCCAAAGCTCATTCGGCCCAAAACTCAATTATTTCACTCCGGAATAATCTATTCGCGACCCAATGAGATTTTAGAGAGTCAACAAAAACTTACGGAGACAAGAATTGAATTTGAACGCTAGGAAGTAGGCACACTGCCTTACCTAACCGGCATTATCCTATATATGCAATGAGACTTTTTATTATGTTTTAACATGGCTCTCCAGCTTTGCACCTACACTTTAAACAGTAACTCCATCATCAGAATTTTTGGACTACGTTACTACGTATCAACAAACCAACCAGTCAATCATGCATGAGGGTCCAAAGACTGTGCGTCTAGGAATCGTCTTTTTCATCATCATACTCTGATATGGTATAAAATTAAAGTAGGACCTATGTTATTTATTCGTATACCTACCATTGCCATATTTTGGTTGTAGTTCATTCCAACTAATAATTTTCTAAGGGAGTGTACACTGTATACACAACCTTTAATGAAAAAGTTACATTCCAAAGGCATTAAAAAGAGAAAAGAAACTTAATCTAAGGTGTATCCTCATTACCATTTTAATACTTGAATTGTCTTTGTATGCATAATTATGGTTCACTTTTTTCTTTATATTTATGAAACTATGGTTATGCTTATGCATACGGATGCGTATGAAGTGTTGAGAATGAGTGAGAATATACCTTGAGTTAAAATGATGAAGAAAAAAAATGCTCTTGAAAAAAATAATGGCATCTAAGTTATGAGCGATTTCCAATAAAAGAAATTAGGATCTGGAATGGAACATTAGTACTTGGTATTAATGGAATATTAGAGAGAGCCAGGCCACACAATCGCCTTTGTTCTATCCTTTTTATATACTGATCAACATTTTGATTTAATAATTATGATGTTTATACCCAATAATTCTATATATATATAATGAAAGATCATTTCACACTTATGACATAGACAAAAAGAACTGTTAAGGTAAGATCCATGATATTTTTGAAATCTAAAAACTTGTTTCCATGCAGGAGCATTTGTGAGGGGAGGAAATTGGGTTTTGGAGTTGCATGCAGTGGGTCTATTTTATGTGCGGAAATTAAGAGATATCTTAATCGAGGGCCTAAAACCACTAATATCAATTGTGACCACTGGCTGCATATGATTAATGTTAGCAACGACAATCAAAATCTATATATTAGTTAGTAGATCATGAGACTTCTTTCCATCCTTCTCTTCTGCAATGAAAACTTGAAAGGAAATAGGCCAAAGCACATTGAGCGAGTGTCAAAATTACTTAAAATGAGAATAAATTTAAAGTTACGTCAAGTTAGTGCGAAACTCATCACAAGTATATATATCATACTCACGTACATACGAAACAAACTTGATACATTTTCCAACCGACCACTAAACCAAATGCGACTAGTTAGTTATTTGTCGTAAGTAGGTACGAACAAGGGCGGAATCAGAAATTTTTCAATGAGTGGGCTAGCTAAAGTTATTAGCTTAAAATTTAATGATAATTTTTTTTTTGTACTTACATTTTCTATAGTTTTTCTAGAAATAAAAATATACATTAAATCATATAAATCATGCTAATTGTAAACACAAGGAAAAAAAATTAGAGCCATATTATTCACGAAAAGGTGAATTTTATTTAGAAAAATACTTCACTTTTGGAGACAAATTAATAGAATTTTTTTTAAATTGTTGTTGGGACAAACTTTAAGAACAAATACAAATGTGGAAGACCTCTTACTATGCATATTGGTATTGAGATTATATATATATATATATTATAGTTAAAATATTAGACTATATGTATATTTAATTTGTTTTTTCCCAAACTATCCCTGGACTAGAGCCAAGGGCAGCCCTTGCCTTGATTCCGCCTATGGGTACGAATAAGTGTGGGGCTAAGTTTTGATTAAAAGAATATAATATATAATAATCAATGAGTTGAGCAAGATCCATTATTCATACCCACGATTTTTTAAGCATAATTATGGTTTATGCATTTGCATATTAAAATAAAATAATCACGTAAAAGATTTGGGGAGAGAGGATCAAATACTTAATGTCAAAAAAGATCTTTGCTAAATTACCGACGTCACTTGGCATAATCCAAATCTCAGAGAGTACCCCAGTTATTTTCTCCTTATTTTTTTGGTTTCAAAAGGCCTTCTTGTTTTGGGCTCATTCTGCTTTCTGTGCTTTTTGGGGAGTGAGGATTGGGTTTTGGCCCATGAATGCAACCAATTGCCATTTTGAGCCCAAAACTAAACCACCCAAAACTAAACCACAAACCCAATCAAATGTGTAGTTGATTGAAGGGTAAGCCCATCAAAACTCTCTTCTCTTTTTGTAGTTGATTTTTGATGTGTTAATTTCTCATGAACATTATCAATTGTCTGTAGTGGCATCCTTTCGAGGCTTATTCACTTGTATATAATCTCCAACATTGTTATTAAAAGCACTCAAAGTTATGAATTTAATCATACAAGGCTGTTCCCCTGAAAGAGTCCACTATCCATTTCACTATCTTCACCCCCCCCCCCCCCCCCAAGTTAGTTCCTTCCAAACCTTTTTATCTGACTAGAGAATCAACCAAAAGCCTAACATCTATGCTATAAAAATGTTCACACAAACCAACCACAACCAACATATTATGAACAAATACAGACACAGACATCTCTCTCTCTCTCTCTCTCTCTCTCTCTCTCTCTCTCTCAGAGGTTCCCATTTCTATGCCCATGCTTCTCCTCCTCCTCCCCTAGTATTTACAATCCCAAGATTTTCAGTCTTCTTCGCCGGCTTACTCAACTGAAACACCGGGTGACTGCACAGCTTCCGCACTCCTTTCCTCAAACTTAACCAGTCTCCAGCTTCATATCCACTTCCACATCCATTTTCGGAACAATCGAGTTCATACTTAGTAGACATGCTGCTGTGTGAATTGGACTCAAGTTCATCTTCCCCGTCACTTAATACCGGAGAGCACCACAGTTTCTCATCAATGTCAGCTTTCGGGCTGTCCAAACTGGTAGTCCTGAATGAGATATCATCAACAGGTCCCTTGGGGGCACAGGTATTTAGATTCTGCCCAAAGGATTCACCCATGAATGAATACACAGTGTCACTGTTGTGGTTGGGAGATTTCGAGCTTGGTGAATGCAGTGTAGCCTCTGCAGCTGATTCCTCTCGCTCACGCAGGATTTTTAAAATCAGTGTCTTCAGGAAATTCATAACTTGCACTGCATGTATCAATGCAGTTAAAGGATCTGCCATCTGCAGCAACAATTCTAGTTTAGTCTATAGCAAAGCTTATATTTGTTTGTGAACAAAGAGGATTGTCTTATGGTCAATACAACCACAATTAACCCCCAGTAAAGAGAACTGTATAACAATGAAGCCCTGCTAGAATAAACTTGGCTAACACAATGAATCATTTAAACTTGGCTAGGCTAAGTTTTATAAAACAATGAATCCTTGTCAGATCCAAGTCATAGCCAAGGACTAACAATCTTTTGATGTTTGGATTGACTCATCTTTTAGTAGGTGGGCCTGATAAACCCCCAAATCCAGGCCTACACTTGACCTAGGTATCAGGTAATCAACAAGGTACTATTGTGGGAGACCAACTAGGCCCTTCCGTCTAAAATGTGTTGTCCTGAGTCCTGGCCAACTTGGCCCACCTTGGGGGCCAAGAAACAACAACATTTCATTTCATCTTTCCAAGGACATTGATACTGGTAGATATCATCCGCAGCAGTTCTTACTTTAAAGCTATAACAACAATCAGGCTTGACCATAACTCAAAATGGAGAGAGTTTCAAAGAAAAATTGAGGCAAACAACATATAGCAACCAGAGACATTTCACATCTAAAACAACAATACACAACCATTTTAAATCAAAGGCTACCAACCTCAGTCATGTTCGGTGCAAAAACCATGGCAATGTTGCGTGCATTCATCTTGTTGTGCTGTTCATTCTGCGCAACATCTGCCATCAGATTGATGGCCCAATCAAGCAGTGAAGCTTCTGTTGGAGGAAGTGTCTTCACCAATCTTGTGCAGTCATCTTCTGTGTTGCAGCGCAGCACCTGTTCTGGTGTGAGTGGATCAAGTACCCTTGAAGGAAGCTCTCTAAACCATGCCTTCAAGGTTTAAGAAGGGGAGAGAGGGGGAGCACCCATTAGTAAAAGGAGGAAGAAGAAGTTGACAACCAAATGAAAGAAAAGAAAAAGGAGCGCAAACCCATAGTTAAAAAAGATAATTTTAGATATCATAAATGAAAGGTTTTTATTTAAGATCAAGAATTTGAAAGATTGAAGGAAAAACTGAAAGTCCAGTAACATTTTTAACAATGCTAAACATTCTGAAAAGGGAGCCAGTGGCTATATATTTCAAAATGTATACAAACGCATAATAGAGTTTTTCTTGGAAATGTCAAATATGTTTACCTTTATCAAACCTGCTAAACAATGAACATCAATTCCATGCGGGACTACACCTTTGTTCAATTGGTCCCGAACACGCTCTTCCTGGCTATTTTCAGCATTTATTCTGAATATTCCTTCTGCCTTTAAGCAGGAGGAGAATGAAATAACACCTCATGTTTTGTTAGAAGTGCAAAGAAGCATACAAGTAAAACTTGGCTACTAATTCAGAAACCAAACTTACTTTAAGGCCGCCTCCTGAATACAATCGCTTTTGCATCATAAGAAGTATTGTAGGCACACTGTTCCCTTTATTATCATAAGAACACTGCATTGACTTGGCAGAGACCCCAAACACACTTGCACTGGATGAAAAGAAGCGTATCCCATTAGTCCTTAGTCAAATAGAAAGGTACAGAAACATTGATGTTAGGACTCAAGGAAATGATGTAAGACATATATTCAAACTGCTGAAACAAAAATTCCCATCTGCCAGACCAATATAGAATGTTTCTGAAATTCTGCCTTCAGATAGTTTTGTAGTACAATCTACTCACGAAAACAAAAGGAATAAAAACTAACATTTTTTTTTCCACAAATAATACCGAAAGATCAAGTGTTTGCTACCCTATGATATGACAGACAGCACAAGTTATAAGCACTAAAAAGGTGAAACAATCTAATTATGTCAGAATCAAATCATTTCTCCCTCTCTAAATTCCCTCCCAAATATGAACTTAAATTAAATCAGTATCCTCAGACAATTTTCATTAAGTACAGGGGAACTCTGTTCTTGAGGAGATCAGTTAAAGCGGTAATGGTTGTGATTGTGACTAACACAAAGAAGGGTATTCATAACCTTGGTCAAGACTTTGTGTTTATAAAAAATAAAAAAACCATTTAAAGTAAGCCACTTGGTTAATTTGTCTTTCAGGGGAACCCCAGAATCAGAAAGACCAATTTTGACAAGCCAACCAGACATAAAATTGCGGAGTTTCAAAAGAGAAGCCAAAGCAAGACCAGAAATCACAGAAACTGATTTAGAAGTCTACAAGAGAACAACATAATGCCATTAATTTTTCAATTTCATTATTAAAAGCAAAGTAGAAAGTAAGAAAAACACACGCATAAAATCCAAGTATGAATGAACTTGAATCTGTCAAAGTTTTCAAATTCAGACTACTGGTACTTCAAACCAACCCGAAGGCCCGAAATTTCCAGATAACCAAGTCAATTCATAAATTCCACAAATTCGTCCTCAACCAATATTTATAAAAATAAAAATAAAAAAAAGAAGGCAAAATTGCAAAAACATCAAAGGAGCTCTCACCTGGCACTAGGCGCCTTCCTGGGGACCTCAGGCTCAAGCTCAGTGGGCAAACCCAGAAACCCATTAAACCTGTCAAATGTGACATGCGAAACATGCCTCACCTCAGTAGGAGAACTGATATCGATAGAGGAAGCCACGTCATCCCTCTCCACACTGCAAGTTATCAAAGACTTCCTCAGAGCAGCCACCAAAATGTCCAGTACAGCAAACTGGTTTTGCTGCTGGTGACCATTATGAGCATGAAAGTCTCGACCTTTATTGCTCCCATGGGCTCTACTTCTGGGATAAAGAAATGGGGTCGACATGGGATTCTTTTGAACCTCATCTTCATAACCCAAGTCCTCATATTCCAGCTCTTCCATCTCCTCTTCCTCTTCTTCTTCTTCTTCATCTTCTCCATCAACGTCTTTGTTATTATGGTGGTAGGAAAATGGGCTCGGAGGGGCAATGTTGAACTCAGTGAGTCCAACGAGATGGCAAGATTTGGATCGGAAGAGCCGGGCCATTCTGCTTTCTAAACTAAAATAATAAAACCAATGAACCCAACAACTAATGTGTGATAATAAAAGCCTAAAGTCTAAGACAGAGTGAAAGTTAAAAGACAACAGAGAGAGTGTGTGTTTGTAGAATATAAAAATGAAATGGGGGTTGGGTATTTAGAGAGAGGGTGAGGAGGAGGAGAGGTGGGTTTGGTGGTGACGAAGAGGTGGAAAGGGGGTTGCTTGGAAGAGGGGGATGAGTGATTATTATTGAGTTTTGGGTTGAAAGTTGAAGAGGGAGGGTGTGGTGGTGGTGAGGAGGATGATTGAGACTTTCTGCTTTTTCTTCTTGTTCGGGTTATTTGCATCTCTTATTCTTCTTGTGTGTTTGATCAGAGAGAGAGAGAGAGAGAGAGAGAGGAAGGTCGGTGACAAATGACTACGAGACAACCAGATATGAGAGTGAGTGTGTGCCTTGGAAGTTACTCAACTGAAGTAAAAATTCATTAAACAATGATACATATATTGAACAAGGGAGGCATGAAGATGGGTGGAGGGGCCATTGCTCTGTGTGTGAAGAAGCTATCCATTTGAAAGAATCACTTTATGGAATGGATAATTCTAGTACAAATTAAATGTCTAGTGTGTTTAAGATAACATTATGTTGGTTTGTATAATCCGACCAAATAAAAGGCACACATACTATTACTAGCTATAGAGGTTGGTATGAAATTGAATTGGTAGATTTCATTTCATTGTGCCTCAATTCCATCAACCAACAATTTTATAATTCCCTCACCTTAATTACTTTTTCTTAACATCATATTTCCGAGACTTTGTCATCTTGATCATTTCTATCATCATTCGTCATGCCTTGATCACATTCGTTAGCAAAAATCTATATTCTCCTTGACTACGATAATTGATTTTTCCATAAATTAACATTAACAATGTTATGTTAAATCTAGTTTGAAATTGTGAAGTGCAATTAAGGAAGTTCATGGCCTTGGCCAAATGTTGTATAAAACAAGTATACATGGTATATTAGAAAACGTTATCCATAAATTCCACGTGCTTAAGAGGCTTGTGGTACAATTTTCTTTTGACCTAGCTAGGATGTCCCCTCATCCACTCTATACGACCATCTTCTTAGCTCAATCAAATAATTGGATGAAAAAACCTGTTCACTATTCACGTTTGGTGTTGGGAATTGGCAAAGTATGGATCTTTTTTTGGTGGGATAAATGAAATAAAGCTTTGTAATTGATGCTTTGGATTTATTTGAGTATCTGAAAATGGCGTGTCGTCTGGCTGTTTTTGTATTTTGCAAGACAACCCCCACGACGGTCACGTGGCCACATGCCATGTTCCATTCTTATTCCAAACCTAATAATAATAATAATAATAATAATAAATTAATAATACCTTGGTGTTGTGGGTTAATGAGTACTTTACACCAACATTAAACAAAAAACCAGCTTTAAACAAAATTAAGTTCAAGTATATGCGGCTAGTCACAAAGACTTAAGTCCTTATCAATGTAAAATAGTCTTGGTTACTTAATGGACTTAGTTTTGGAGCAAGTACGTAACTAAAATTTAACCTAAGATCTTCTTCTGACTGATGAATAAATAAATCTTAATAAAATGTTTCCGTTGTTAAGACGTTTCCTAACTACGTAAGATTATTTGATCTAGTGAAACATCAATGTCCCCATTTTATTGAAAAAGATCTTAGATTGAAAAATCTCGAGTTTAAATTCCGTAATTAACTTCTTCTAAACAAGAAAAACTCTCCCGACTATTTTTGTTGTATTGCCTAAATTATATTTTGGGTCATACTCATACACCCCAAGTGAAAGCCCACGGATATTTTACCATAGGTTTGGTCCATAAAGCATAAGGTGTGGCCTGAGTATGGGGTAAGTCTTATTAAAAGCAAGTTGTGGAAAAGCGTGTGGCACGTGAACAAACCCATGCATGTCATGCAAATGCAGGCATCTGTCATTACTGTGTTACCGCAGGATATTGATCCAATCCAACGGTGGGCCTTGCATGGTCCCCACCACCAATCCAATGGCTTTCACATGTGTTGCTTCTTACAGCTTTGTTTCGTCCACAGCCTTTGCTCATCACAAGTGAACAAGTAACATGTTGTCCATGTCCATCTCCCATCGGTGCATAGCAATATAAACTATGAACAAAGGCCTTTTAAGACGATCTGCCGTTTCAAGCAAGTTTATGTGAGTTAAGTTGATTGGTCAAAAAATATGACGTGATATAAGCGCATATGTGAGTTAAGTTGATTGACCAAAGTAGAGTATATGTCATTCATCGTACACCTGAGTTTGATATTCTTTCCGTATAATATGTATAATGATTATTACTATGATTGATCTAAGCTAACAGTCCACCAAACTGTCCTCACTATATTAATTGAAAGTGCGAATCATATATATGCTTGCTTTTAAAGCATGTTAAGTTGGAAAGGAGGTGGAGGAAGCTCATGCAAAAAGAAACAGTACATAAAAAAAGGAATGAAAAGGAAGTGAAGAAGAATAAGCATGTATTATATTTCTGTTCCTGCTGTGTTGTGTGTGTGTTGCTGCGTTGCTTTCAAGCTACTCAAAGAATCTGATCGAGTATGAGTATCTACTGCCGGCTGACCTAATTTGTAAGGTCATATATTCATATGAGCAATTAGGTGAAAGTTTGTGTAATGGCTTATCTCAATTGAACCACAACAACTCGAATGATCTTTCTTAACTACTCGTCCTTTATATTAATTAAACCTTAAGATAATTAGAAATTAATTCAACTCATTCTTTCATATATTTATGGCTTTTTTCAGTTATAAGTTTCTTCAGATATTCAAATGCATATAAGGAAAAATATGGTTAGGTTGTTGCTTTATCATAATCTTCACTATACGTGGATGAGATTACAAAAAGAAAAAATGCACATGTTCTTTATAGGGTTACCCAACAATGTATTTTGACGATCGAAATGGGTATAAACTTTAGGACTCAAGATCCGCGTTGGAAAAATAACATATCCTAGAGTGGTTTAAGAATTCTTGAACATCCTTCCCTTAAAAGCTGATTTTTATGGACAAATTCTATTATAAGTTCTCAACAACGCATTTGTTAGGATTTTCTGGCAGATGTTAATGTTAGGATTTTCTGGAGCAAGTAGCCCAATTTGATCGCTGACTGATGAACGACAAGGCTGAAGTTGGTTTGACCAGCAATAAGCCATATAACATGATCAATTTTGTAACTGGTCTGCCATTAATTATACTTATCTTCCTAATGGATCAACCGCTTATAGACCGTACAACTTAAACTGGGTTGATAGAAGCCCAAGTTTTGAAATCCAAGACCAAGATAATTTTGGACCCAACTATTGCCCCAAAATTTTGAACCAAAATCACATAAGCAAGTGTTGACCCAACCCAAAGAAAAAACCACATAAGCGAGGATTTATCTCGACTGATCAGGGAGCGGCCGATTAGACCATCCGACCATTTAGGCCGGTCAAACAAATTTTATTGGAGCAGTTTGGTTATTTTTTTATACTAAATTAATAATTTTGAAATGAATTGAACCAACTATTAACAAAATATTAGTTGGACTGGCCCAAATTTTTGGGTCATATTTGATGGGCTGAACTACTAGACTGGACATATTTAATTAAAATAAATACAAATTTAATCTGTTGTTTTATGGGCTTAATTGTATCACAAGCTGGATATTAGACCTTGGAGCCAAATCCCAAATAACTATGGCTCTGGAACCCAACCTCATACGTGGGTTTACAACGAACCAGAGCTCCTCTTCATCTTCGCGAACGCAAGCTCTTCGTCATCTCCCTCAACCTCCTTTGCATTGTATGTTCTATGGTTTTGCCTTCTTCTCTCTTCTTTCTCTCCCTTCTCCTTTCTTCTGCCATTCTCAAATTCTTTGATTATGTCAAATCCAATCTCACAATCTCCTGGTATTTTCCTTTCTCATCCTATTCTCTCTTATTATTATTGTTATCATTATTTTAGTGATATGGGGTTTTTGTGCTGATCTCAGATTGCTGTTTGTGGTGCAAATAGGATTTGATTTTGGGAAATTTGGGGGTCATTTTGGTCTTGTTTAGGCTCATTGTTGGGTGATTTTTTATTTTTGGCAGCCTTAAAGCCTTTTGCTTCTATAAATACCAACCTCTTTTCCTGCCCAGCCACTTGGCCTTTTGAATTCAACGAAATTAGTTGTGAGGTAAGGGTTCATAGTTTCGAGTTGTAACTTGTAATAGTATTAATATCACATATGTAGAAGGCCTTCACTGTTATCATAATTATCTTAAGTTCGAACTTTTAAATTAGACTATCGCTTGTATTTATATATATAAAAAAAAGTCTCAATATATATAACATACATACTCTTCTTTTGGTCAAATCACATACACACTCTTTTTTTGGTCAAATCACATACGTATTCAAGACTTTCAATAAAGTATATTTTTCCAACGGAATTTAGCCTAGTAGAAAAGGATTTTAATTTGTAGACTAGTAGTCTCCTATTTGAACCTCACTGGCATTGTGAGAAATCTTACTCCCCTTGGAATTTAGACTATTTGCTTATCCTAAAAAATAAATAAATAAATAAAGTATATTTTCCCAAAAAACAAAAAACAATATAAAACATCTCTATCCCTCTATCCTCCCCTTGCAACATCCACGATATCCCTCTAACTTCTGAGTCATGTGGTTGGACATCGTATTAAAATTTAAAGGCATTGTAGTTATCCTGAGTTGTTGATCGATAGAATAAGTCAACTTGACCCATGGCAATGCTTCCTAAATATATAAAATTGTTGATTATTTGAAATTATGGTTTTCATTTTTCTAAGATATAACAGAAACGAAATTTTGGAAGTAATTGACTTTTTTAGGGTTCATTTTGGACTTCCAGAATCTCAAGGTCGACCCTAATTTCAAAAAATGTATGCAATATGTTATTGGTTGCGGCTTTGAAAATGTAATTTTAGGAAGCGTAATGCGATTAGTGAATCATATAGATACCTAATATATTCTCATATTGGAGTATAATTATATAATACAGCCACACGGGTAGGTTTTCTAATGACATTAATAAAGCTATTTGCTTGTGCTTTAATTATTTGTTGGCTTGTGGTTTTGAACCTCCAAGGTCTTCTCATGGTGTAATCAATAGCGTTTTGGATAAAATAGTAGGTCTAAAAATACTGTCGTTTTGTATATAAGCCTTTCAAGCAAGTCAAATCATTTGATGCAATAAGATGGGTTGTTCATCCCATCACCACAAGTTTTACTTAAACATTTTCTTAGACAAAGATATTGCGGCCAGTGGGAGTAAGTGGAAACTTGACACGTTCATGTTTTGCTACCCTTATTCTAATTGTTTGAGTTATACAACAACGACAATTACGCCCAAGAGAATCTAAATATAATATGTTGACAATTTGGATTGTTGTATAATTCAATGAGTCTAGTCTCAATATTTATAAGTTCATCAAACAACAATCAAGATTCTCATTCACTTTAATTGAAATAGTCCAGTACAATCCGACCACAAAACGTTACCTAAAAATAAAACACGTGATTCATCCTTAGTATAATAGAGTTTCTTTAAATTTCAACAATATTTATAGTTCATAACAAAAGTAAGGCCTATATTAGTGCATAATATAGAACTCAATTACTGGTTATTTATACCAAACAAAGACAACTTATTCTTATTTCACTAATCAAATGTCCACATTGCCTTATTTAAACCAGACTCTTGTGCTTATGAGATTTGAACTAATAGCCTTACCTAACAAAATAAAGACTCAATACCACTAATAAAATGATCTCGACTTAATATAGATTAAAAACAACACGGGGTTTATTATATGGGTTCATTGCATTAAACTTGCTTAATTACTCTACAGTGATGTACTCTAATGAAGTAAATCAAAGTCAACCAACTGAAGGCGGTGATCAACGGCACGAAAAGGGGCACAGCGCATTCACATTTCTTCCGTCTCCCACCGGATCGCCACCTATTTCGAACCTTCGGACCAGGCTGTGCATGTTCGTCAGCTCTGACTCACTCAAATCCGCTTCCCAAATTTTTTATCCCCTGCTACGCACACCTTGAACGACAATTCTCCTCGACACCTCACGAGCCTGCCACCTGTCAAAACGGGGTAAATTTAATCACCCACCATCTTTAACTAGTCAAAGCTCAGCAGGTCCATTAAAAACACCGTACACCAAATCGCACAGAATATTCTCTCTCTCTTCCCGAAAAGCCCTTTTTGAATTTAAATATTACAAAATAGGCAAACAAAGAAGCAAGAGACAAAATCAAAAGGAGTTGTACACAGAAGCACAAGGAGTGAGAATACTAGCGTACACTGTAGAGCACGTAGAACGTATACTGGCATGCTAAAGCGAACCGTTCATTCTCGAATGCTTCTTCTAGGGGAAGCAATCATTTTCAAACTCTAATTTTGACCATCCATGTGTGATTATTCAAATCTGACGGTCCAGAATCTGTCGAAGATTTCGTTTCTTTGTATGGAGGCGAGTAGCTTATAATCTCCCATCACTTGGCTCCTTGTGTCTCAGCAGAGAAGGCCCCTACTCATTCTGTCTCAGCCCTTCTCTTCCTTTCTTGCTTTCTCTCTCTTTCTCTCCTGACTCAAATTCTCTTGGTTTATCGTTTTCTCGCCGTAGATCTCAAATTTCTCAATTTCTCATTTTCTCATTTTGTCGTCTCTCGCCGGCGAGAGTCGACTCAGATTCGACACGGGCCGTCAGATGTGCGGACTTTGACTTGGGCTCGTGATCCGATACACCGCCGGAGTGAGCTTCGACGATGGGCCAGTGCTACGGCAAGACTATTCCGACGACTGAAAATGAGCCGAACGCAACCACCGTAACCACCGTCTCCACCACCGTAACCACCATCACAACCTCCGTACACCAACCTCAGAGTACGCCGCATAGCTCGCAAAACGGCGTCGTCAGCGTGAAAAACACGCCGGCCCGGTCGTCGAACCCTAGCCCGTGGCCGAGCCCCTACCCGCAAGGCGTATCGGCTAGCCCCTTGCCAGCGGGAGTATCACCGTCACCGGCGAGGTCGTCGACTCCGGGGAGGTTTTTCCGGCGGAGGTTCGCGCCTCCTTCTCCGGCGAAGCATATAAAGGCGTCTCTAGCCAAGCGGTTCGGTAAGCCCAAGGAGAGCCCGATTCCCGAGGAGCACGGAGTTGAACCGGAACAGTTGCTGGACAAGAGTTTCGGGTATGGGAAGAATTTTGGAGCTAAGTATGAGCTAGGGAAGGAGGTGGGGCGAGGGCATTTTTGGTCATACTTGCTCTGGTAGAGGCAAGAAGGGCGAGCTTAAGGACCAGCCTGTGGCTGTTAAGATCATTTCCAAAGCCAAGGTACAATCGAGCTATGCTATCAATTGTATATTCCTTTCATCGATTTTTTAGTAATTGTTGTTTCTGAAATGCAAATTCTGTTTATATATAAATTATGGTACAGTGGGAACTTAATGTGTATCTTTATGTAGAAGATATTCCATTATTGCCATGTCGAAACTGTAGTGGGAAATGTATAGGGATTGGAATGGCTATGTCTAGGGGAACCACTTTTGAGTTCATATTAGGTGGTGTCAATTGCGATTTAATAAGAAATGGGAAAGGAACGAAATAGCTGTGGAAATGTGATGCATGGAGAAGAAGAAAAGAACCATATAAAATGCATATATAGAGAAAAACACATTGATGGTAATTCTTCTGGTTAAACAGAATTTATGAACTAGATACTGAATATTAATTTCTTACTGAAGAAGAAAAGATCAGGGCTGATCTGTTTGCAGTATCCCACAATGATGTGGGATGTGCAGCATGAAGATGATGTGTTCAGCTCAGACGTCCTTAGAATCTTACGTTGCGTTTTTCACTGCGTCCACGTCTGCCATCTCTGCAGAATTTAGCTACGTGTCATCGTGCCCTGGTTGCATTAATGCATGGTAATTATCGTTCTGTAATGATTACGTAATCATCGAGTCCCCAAACTAGGTACACGACAGTTTTGTTAAAAATCGTAATTATTCGATTTCCCATCTTCCATGTATCTTAACTATTGTAATCAACAAATAAGAATAGTTTAAGTTTCTGAAATGACTAGTCATAGGTACATTTGGTTGTTCCTCAATGTCATACATCCTAGGTCTTGAATGAAGTGTCATACATTGTAAGTCTTGCATGCATTACGAGTGTAAACTGTTTTTACTTTTCAAATTTAGTTATTTGCATCTAACTCGCCTTTATATTTTTACTCTGCCCTTTCATTTACCCAGATATCTACTTACATATGTCAAAATTGGTAATTTATAATTGGGATAGTATTATGATCTATTACAACGCGTTGTCAGAAGCTGCAATTTATAGCTGGAAATGTATCTCAGTCTACAATCTGTACGGGAGTGCTTTTGGGGAAGTACGATAACACCTGTGTACAAGTGATTTGGACAATTGTCATCCTTCCTCATATTCCTTTTCCTTTTTCTGTAGGTCTCAAATTTCTTTAACTGTAATGGTGTGAAACTTTGCAAATATCGATTACCCAATTTAAATGCATAGTATTTATTTCTTACCAAATTCATTTGGCAGATGACGACAGCAATATCGATTGAAGATGTTCGTAGAGAGGTGAAGATATTGAAAGCTCTATCTGGGCATAAGCATCTTGGTAAAATTTTATGATGCATGTGAAGACGCCAATAATGTTTACATAGTCATGGAGTATGTATACCTTGTTTTCTATTCATCCTTTTTATTTGGAGGGTCAGGCATTCTTTATGTTATCTATGTTTTGTAATGTTGACTTATACTTTCCTTTTAAATATTATTTATTTAAGTGAAAATAGTTAGTTAGGTTGGGTGTTGCATACATGATTGTTGAATGATGAAGTATATAAATTATCTGGTTGAGGCATCGTATGCCATATTCCGGGTCTTTAGGTATGACATCTGTGGATTTGTGTTCTTCTTACCAGATTGTGTGAAGGTGGGGAACTTCTTGACAGAATTTTATCTAGGTATTTTCTTGGCCAGTATTTAAATATTAGTCATTTCATTGCAAAGCTGAATTGTGTTGAAAAACTCACCTTAATTGCAGAGGTGGAAGATATGGGAGGAAGATGCAAAACATATAGTTGTGCAGATCTTAAGTGTTGTTGCATTTTGTCATCTTCAAGGCGTTGTGCACCGTGACTAAAGCCAGAGGTTTCGATTTTCAACCTATATGTGCTTCAGTTAATTACTTGAATCTTAATCTGTTTCTACCTCCAAACTTAGTGCTAAATATATTCTTTCTCTCTCCCTGCTTAACAGAATTTCCTTTTCACTTCTAGAAGTGAAGATGCTGATATGAAGCTTATTGACTTTGGTCTTTCTGACTTTATCAGACCAGGTAACTTTTGATGATCACTGCTATTCTTCTCGTTAGTTGAAGTTGAATATTCTCCTTGATTTAATAAATATATTAGAGCTGCAGTTTCAAGGTACCACTTGGTTTATTTATTGTTTTCCTTTTCAAAGGGACAACATTCGTATTTTGTGAGTATTTGATGTTTCAATTAAATGGAACATCGTGCCATGACTTGGCAGTCAATCTGAGACCACATTTGATAAATTTGATGATAGTTATCAACTCAAGGTTAATTTGGTTGAAACTTCTTAGAAAATAATTTCTTGCTCAGAAGTGTATTGTTTTCTCCTTCATTCTTCGGGTTTGTAGGTAACTTGTTGAACATTTTCAGATTGGTCACATTATATCTATTTAATTGATAAACCTATGGATGACGTTACATTTGTGTTAAGTCCAATCCAATTCTATGCAACATGAATTATCTGATCTAACCCCACTTGAAAAAAATAAAGCATTTGTTTTGTTTTTCAAGCTTTATTAAGACAAACTAAATTTGATTATTCACACCAAAAAATGCCATAATATTATGAGAACAGCAGTGGACAACATGCATGCACAGTACATTTTCAACTGTCCAATTTCAATATACTTTTTGCCCATTCGACCGCTAGAGCTGTTTCTGACTTTATTTGTTGGTACTTACTAGATTATATGAGGAAATCTTTTCTTTATTATTTATCCATTTATGCATATATGTGCAGATGAAAGACTTAATGATATTGTTGGAAGTGCGTACTATGTTGCACCTAAGTCCTCCATAGATCTTATAGCCTTGAGGGAGATATATGGAGCATTGGTGTTATCACATATATCCTGCTATGCGGAGCTCGACCTTTCTGGGCACGGACGGAATCCGGAATTTTCCGTGCAGTGCTAAGAGCTGATCCAAGTTTTGATGATTTACCCTGGCCTTCTATGTCTCTAGAGGCCAAGGACTTCGTAGAAGGCTTTTGAATAAGGACTACAGGAAAAGAATGACTGCTGTCCAGGCTTTAGGTAAGCAAATTTCTTTCTATTGCTGTCTAAAGTACCTAAGAGATTAGCCAATTGGTGGAAATTTTAGATGATATGCTTTGCTCTTAATGATGCTTGGGTGGTCTTATGTCGTTTCCTCCCACATTCCAAAAATAAAATAAAAATTATATTAGGGAGTGGGGTGGGAGATTGGCATTTGGTCGGTCCATCATTTTTGAACTAACTGTCCACCTATATTGTGTCATATGCTGAACTAGCTTTATTCATTCCTCTCTCAAAAAGATGGTGATAGAATCATCCCAAACATCTCCAGCTACTTAACTTTATTGATTGTTAGTTGGATGCCCTAAAATATTTATTTACAAATTACAAGCATGAGTGACATTAAACTGAATACTGTTTGCCAAATCAGAACTTGATTCTACTTTGGCATTCTTATTTGAAAGTGATGATAGTTGATGTTTTCCAATTTGATATTTAAAGCTAATAATCACTCATAATTGGCAGCTCACCCATGGTTGCGAAATGATAGTCGTCCCCTTCCTTTAGATATATTGATCTACAAATTGGTCAAATCATATCTCCATGCTACGCCCTTCAAACGTGCAGCACTTAAGGTATTATTATCATTTCCAAATATGGTTCTTGCTACCTTCACCCGTTGCATTTTTCCTTTTAAGAGATTTTGGATATCACCTGATTATTAGTAGTATATTTTACTTAGTCGTCTCTGCTCTTGAATGCCAAAACTTCAACTTTTGGTTTTTACTCAATGATTAATTCCTGTTAGAGTAATTTTACATTTTTTTTCATGATAATGCCGAATGTATCTTCAACTTTTTCATGGTAAATCTTTGATTACATGAAGGAAGATATTGCCCATGTAATCAATGTTCAGTTTTATAGAAACGTTAATTGGTGAACTGAATGGGAAAATTGACCCCTTGTTTTGTTATTAAATTCCCATATTCCTGTCCCCTGTTTGGTTCCTATTTCTAAATGGAAGAGAAAAGAAAAGGCAAAAGTTCTAGTTGTGTCTCTAAACTCTCTCTATAAAGTAGGCAGGATTTGGAGAGACTGTTGGCTCATAGAAACAAAATTGGCAAAATTCTAATTTCCTCTCATTTCTCCATGTAGTTAAATCCAAGTAAATCACGTGACTTTTTATCCCCTTTTGTCTTTCTTTTTCCTTTTTTTATTTCCTGTGTCTAAGGTTGTGTGATTATTAATGTGTCATATCTTTTACTTTGCACGGGGCAAGTACGAAAAATCATTTTCAACTGTATGCCACTAGATTAATGTCTATTATATTGCAACAAGTAAGGATTGAGATTCCTTTGTGATGGATATCAAAATGTGTTTCTGTTTTTTTATGTTGTAATTGCAGTCTCTTTCGAAAGCCTTGACAGAGGATGAGCTGATATATCCTTAGAGCCCAATTCATGCTTTTGGAACCAGATAACAATGAACGTGTCTCCCCTTCTTAATTTCAAAACGGTTATTTCCTACTCCTAATGCTTTTAATTTGACTGTACAAGCGAGATATATTTTAAGAGGGACTTGTGTTTTTTCCTTTGTTCTTTTTATTTGTAAGAAGTCATTTTATGCTTAGAAGATTGAATTTTGCAGGCTCTTCAAAGAAATTCAACTGAGGCGATGAGGGAGTCGAGGGTTGTTGATATAGTAAATGCTGTAAGTCATTTCCATTTTTGAGGTCATTTCAATTTAGGAAATGCAACAGAAGGTCACTTCCCTTTGGCCAAATTCTTACAAACTCTGCCTTTCCCTATAAAAAAGAAAAAAACAATTGTCTTTCTAATATGAGTTTTTGGTTGGCTGCTGTCCTAGATCTTCCCCATTTTCAAGAAGATCCTGGGCTCTATCTTTCTTTCTTTGTTTATATATTATTCTGAATTCAGTAGTAATCAGTTTCTCAATTCCATGCTGTATTTGACTTTCAGATGAAGCCGCTTGCTATAGAGCGATGGACTTTGAAGAATTTTGTGCAGCCGCAATCAGTACGCATCAATTGGAGCCGCTTGAAGGTTGGGGAGCAGATAGCCTCTACTGCTTTTGAGCATTTTGAACGCGAGGGTAACCAGTCATATTCATTTTAAGAATTGGCCAGAGTATGTCCAATTACTACCTCTTTCATTATCATGGAAGTCTTCTGTGTTTTTCTTCTGCAGCTGAGTTCTGTTGCATTTCTGATTTGATCTCAATCCGCGTTTCCCCTGTCACTGCAGGAATTAAATCTTGGCCCTTCTGCCTACTCTGTCCTCAGAGATTGGATCAGAAAACACAGATGGAAAGCTTAGTTTCCTTGGATATACAAATTTTCTGCATGGTGTGACGGTCCGTAGCTCCAAACATCATAACACCATTAGTTTTATTCTTTTTTAAAAAAATTTATTTATATTTTCCTTTCTTTCTTCTATTTCTTTTTAGCCTTTTGACATTTAGTTTCTATAGGATTCATGGGTTTTCAGATGATTTGTGGGAATTTTTATTTTTTGTTTCCTTTTGGGGTGGGGGTAAAATGTGTATAAATGAACAAGTTAGTCAAGCCAGTTGGGATTTTCGAGCCTTTTTTTTTTTTTTTTTGAAAAAGTTGATTATTTTCTCCTTGCCATTCCCCAAGTTTGCAGATAGTTGACAATTGACGATTAAAGAAAACCCAAATGGCAGATTATAGGCCTGCTAATTGGTTATAAAACGAAGAATTAATATATGATTTTTCGCAGATGATATGTATTCTGGTCTCCCTTTTTTGGCTGTGTGCATTGCATTTGGTCCAACCGTATTATCAATTCAATCAAGTTGATAATATTTCATGCAGCAGCTTGTGGAATGACTTTGTGTCTTTTCATACGTGTCTCTCTGCTCGACTATTAAATCAGACCCTCAATTTTTTTAATTGACTGGAGAAGGTGATGGCTGCGCATGCTAGTTGACCTTTGCATTGCCACTTTGCAAGCAAGAGTTGAAGTTTTATCATCTTTTGGGTCGGTGTTAGGAGAAAGTCTTAGAAAATTTGGAAGCTTGGCAGTTAG